>JADLZK010011792.1:0-600000 GCA_015847255.1 Hyparrhenia diplandra
TACTGATGATCCAAACGTATGCAAAGAAGGAATATATGTTGTTGACAACACATTCCGGCTTCGTCATAGTTTTTGTGCCCAGCAGATAGAAAATGGGACAGCAAGGCTCCACGAGTGCTTCGACGAGTCTTCAAACAGCTTCACCTGTTCTCCAGCGATGCCACATCACCTCATCTCAACACCAAGGGATAGCATACTTCCAAGATATTGGTTTCCATACTATAGGCCCTACAAATGGAAAATGCTTGTAATTAACTACTGCATCCAAGAATAAAAATCAATAACCATATGAACTAACAATATGGGGATTACATCAGAGACAAGGAGTCTAAAAACCAGACTGCAGACCTCCACCAACCTATTACATTTCCTCCATTCTAAATTATAAGATGCTTTTGCCCGTTAAAAGGTGAATTATTTTTATTATGTATCCAGATACTACACATAATTGTATATCTAAGTGCATAGTAAAAAACTATATCTCTTGAAAAAAAGTTAAAACGTTTTATAATTTAGAATTGTGGGGGTATAACCAATCTACGGACATAAATAATATAAATGCAGGAGGGTTGGACCTGATTAGAATTTAGATGGTGCGAATTTACAGCATATATAAAGGGTAGGCGAGGAGAAATTTAAGGAAATAAAGAAAACAAAATTGATCAGTATACCTGGATTGCTTGAAGCGAGCATGTGATATTTCTTTCTGTACGAGGCTGTCAAGCACATTTTTTGTGAAACTGCTTCATATCCATAGCTGGGCAGTATTCGATTTTAAGACCCCCAAGAGCAGAGAAAAGTCCCAGGACCACCACTGGATCCTAAGGATGCAAGGCATTGGCAACTCTTAAGAAACAATGTTTCTAATGATGACGCGCCTTCAAGGGATTCGACTGACTGCAGCTTATTGCAGTAAATGAAATATGTAGTGTCTCGAGTCCACCCAGCTGTCCTGACGGAACAGAGCTCTCCACACCCACAGATTAGCAAATTCTTGAGGGGACGGTGGTAGATGTGGAAGTGTTACCAAGTTAGCACAGTCTCTTATCTCAGACTTACTAGACATGGACAAAGAATCATTGGATACGGTGACTGCTCTGGTGCACTGGTAGGTGCCGTGTCTTGGCAGTATTCCAGTGATGTACAGGCTTCAAGATGTTTCTCCTTTTCCCATATGAATTCAAGTCTAGGGCATTCCATAATATTAATAATTCTGAGAGATGGGGAAGACTGAATAGCTGTACTAAGCATTCACAGTCACGTACAGATATCTTGTTTAAATGTGGCAGGACTTGCTCTGTTGTTTGTGTAGGTTCTGCATCTGTCACCTGCTTGGGCCCAATTAGCTTTTACAGTACTCAATCGACAAACCCTTCAAGGACACCAAGCTTTTTGAATACTTGTTCAGGCCAGTACATCAGCACGTCGCAGTGTTTAATTGTCAGATCTACAAGTTTTTCAAATGATTTCCAGGCCACAAATGTTAACTCTGATTGACTTGGGAAGAAGAAAAGTTGCAGCCAGATATGCTCAATTCTGAGAGAGGTGCTACTTTCAAGTCATGGAGTGATGGTTCTAGCTTGTGTGATGAATCCCAGATACTATCTATCTGAGGCAGTGATACAGTGTCACGGACACACATTTCTAGCTTGGACAGTGAAGTCATGTGCCTTATTGATTTGACTATTCCTAGGGATAGCAGTGCATTGCCTTCGTCCAGCCTTATGACCTTGAGCCCTGGTGCTTCAGGAAGACTTCTCAACTTTGGACAGTTTTCAATGTCAATCTCCTCAAGTACAGGAAAGGTTAATTCATCTTTTCCTTCTGTTGCCACCCACCTCCAAGCTCTCCAAATCATGTAACCGAGTTGTTTCAGTGCTGGAAATGGAGCAGAGACCATATATCGCTGCATAGGCTTTGCAATTTGTCCAACTTTTCCAAATAAAGAACTTCAAGAGCTTTGAAATAGTAAAATTGAGGAAATTCCTCGCACAGCGGACAACCATGCAGATGGGCGCAGTCAATTGCTGCAATTTCTAACATCGGTTACCCATGATGGTAAACTAGTGCCTCTGTAGTTGACTATCCTTAGTGTCTGCAGACCATCATGAGGTTTAAGGGCATATAGCACCTTCTCATGGCAATCCATTAGCACTGATTGTTCTTGACCCTTACTATCCCATTCAAGAGACAAGTGTGTTATCTTCTCTTTATGTTCAAGTCTGACTTTTTTTGCAAGTTGTTCTGTTACATTTTCCAGACCACTTAATTCTAACTCACCACCAAGATTTAAATTTCCAAGTTCTCCGATAGTACTGCAGTTCGAGCTAGCACCAGCAACAAAATATGTTAGAGTCTGTAGAGAAGTCATCTGTCCGAGTCCAGGAGGCATGCACGTCAATGATTTACATCCATTGGTATAGAGGTGTCGCAGGTTTGCCATATACTTCATATCCTTTGGAAGCTCACGAAGGTTCATACAATAAGAAAGGTTCAATGTTTGTAGATTATACATAATGCTAATATCTTCAGGAAGTTGCACAAACCTATGTCCTGACAGATTAAGATACCTCAGGTGGTGTATCTGTCCTGTAACTGTAAGGTGTTTCTGTACTGTATAGTACTTTGCAGAAAGGTGTAGGGCTCGCAAAGAAGTGTACTGTGATATGTCAAGGCGGTCATGATAATCTGTAAAGAATAATGTCTGGAGCATTGCAGTTTTTTTCTTCAATAGATGATCCAACGAAGATATAATCAGTCTTTTCTGAAAAACAGCACTTGTACCATATACTGACAAGAAGACGTGGCGAGTAGGATTTTGCAACAGCTTGTTGATAGTGGGCTTACCAACTATTGTGGGCGCATTCTTTCCCCATAACAGATAGGGCAATGTCATGCATGAGATCATGTATCTTGCATATGGTTCTCTTACAAAGCGACAAGCTTCCACTCAAATGGTGACCAACTGGAACAGTTTGTTTGATATCTTGAAAGAATGACCTCCAAGTTAGATCCTTGAAAATTTGTTCACCTACAGTTTCAGGCTGGTCGCCATCGTGCACAGGTATAAAGTCATGTGCCATCCACAATTGAATCAATAGTTCAACATCGATCTCATAGTCTTTGGGAAATAAAGCACAAAATGCAAAGCACTGCTTCATATGTGATGGTAGGTCATCAAAACTGAGCTTGAGTATTGGTAAAATTCCACTTGTCTCATTACATATGCTACTTTTTTGGCCAATGTATGTTTCCACTCATTCATGCTAGTCTTGTTACTCAACATGGAGCCAAAGGCTTTGGCAGCCAAAGGAGAACCAGCACATCGGTCAACAATCCTGCTGAAAATGCGATCCAGCTCAACACTATTTGGATTTTTGCAAGCTGAATGCTCTGCTCTGGACAATTTCCCTCAAATACTTGGCACTCAGCTTCTCAATGTTATGGGCTTCATTTACACCCATGGCCATGATTTCAGCCACTTTTGAATCACGAGTTGTTGTCAGTACTGCACTGCCCTTGCCACCCTGCTTAAGGCAGGTCATTAGTTTTCCCCACTTATCAGCATCCCGATTCCATACATCATCTAAGACAATGAGGTACCTTTTTCCACTTATCATACTCTGCAGATCGGCGCAATGTTTTTTTCACGACCTTTCTCGTTGGTCTCACAGATATTGCTTGCAATGGTGCCAACGTCAAAATCATCTGACACACAACACCACCTCCGAAGCTCAAAACACTTCATAATTTCAGGGTCATTGTAAATGAGTTGAACAAAGGTGGTCTTGCCCATCCCGCCCGGTCCAACAATTGGAAGGACCATGAGATTCATGTTGCTGCTAGCTTGATCAAGCAGCATCCCCACGATTTTATTCTTCTCCCGATCTCTAGATCTGCTAACAATATCCCTGTCGAAGTCAATGATTATGGAATCCGTTTGTCGCCACTGCCTTGAGGGCTGTTCTAGCTGCAGGTGTCTGAAATCGAACTTATTCATCTCAGTGACGAGGTCATCGATGGTCTGCACAATCCTGCATAGCTTCTTGCCCATCCTGTAGCGGAACACAATAGGGTTACGAGCTGGGACTAGAGCCTCGCAATCTCTGTTCCATGCTTGCTGTTCTGGCCCTTCTTCTTGGCTTCTCGTCGAAGTGCCTCATACTTGAACTCATCAAAGACATCATTGGCCTCATAGGCGCTGTCTTGAGGTCTTTGAGCCAAGCTGAAACGTCTGACCGGGAGGCCCCTTTCTCCTCTGCATCCTGGATGATGTACAGGATTGCTGGCAGGATGCGCTCTAGGATCTTGCGCTGCTCCTCCATGCCTTCCATGACCTTGTACTGCTCCAGCAGGTAGCTGGATGCCTTCTCCTTCAGCATAGAGACCAGTGGCCCAATCAGCAACTCGGCCATTGTATATGTTGCTCTCACAAAACACAAGAACACGAGCAGATCAGCAGGCTCCTGATGTGTCCTCCTCGATCTCCTCCTGATGCAACCAGAAGATTGAATACAAAATTTATTCTCCAAACAAGTCACAAATTCCAAGCCAAAAAAAAAAAAGAGCAGAGAGACAAAAGCGGATGCACGAACCAGTGAGTAATATGTGTTTGTACAAATTGCTTCAAGAAAATCAGCTGCTGAACCAGCTCGATTCCGACGGCTCCGATGGAGGGATCATCATATCACTGATGAGCCCATTGATCACCAACTCGATAGAACTTTCTTCTGATTGCAGCAGATACACAAATACAGAGGAGATGGGCAGCTAGCACTTGACAGAAAAGTGGTTGTGTTTGGGAGCAATCCTAGCGATTTCACCAGGACAAACACACCATGCACACACGGGTTCTTATTCCTGGCTGATGTGTCCCTCCTCTATCCCTCCTGCATGCAAATCACAAATACATCCGTCAACTCGATTGAATAGATAATTTATTCTCCCAACAAGTCACAAATTCCGAGAAAAAAAAAAGTGCAGAAGACATAAGCAGATGGACGAACCAGTGAGTAGTACGTGTTTGTATGGTTTACTTCAAGAAAAACAGCTGCTGCGCCACCTGGGTTCCAACAGTTCTAGAGGGATCATGGTATCACTGGTGAACCCATCGTACACCCACACGGTCGATCTTTCTTCTTATTCCAATAGACACAGAAATGCAGAGGAGGATGAGCAGCTAGCACTCTGACAGAAAAGTGATTGTTTTTCGGAGCGACTCTAAGGATTTCACAAGAGAGAAACACACGATTTACTCTTGTCTCCAAGGTGCTTGTTTTGCTCAGTTGCTTGGCTCAATTATTTGGACTAACTGGTTAGGTGTCATATCATAGATGGGGACCCAACCAACTACAAGTAATAAGTACGTGATGCTGCTGATAGTGTGAACTAGCACTGCTTCCACAATTCCACTGTTCCACAACCAACCACAGGCCAGGCAGAGAACACGGAGAAATTGAATTCTAGATGGGGATCGATCGCGAACCTTTACCTGACACCTGTGTACGGCTCCCACAGGTTCCTGTCTGATGCACTGATTGTCTGATGCCAGCACAATGACCTACCGTGGACAGATCTGATTGTCATTAGATGGTTTCTTCCAGCTGTACAGTGGTCATCAGCACAGCTTGCGTTGGTCGCACAGGAATGAAGCCATCATCGCCCACAAGTTTGTACAAGACCAGCTTCCCTAACCCTTTCATAGGCCCCTCATGGCCATTGCTTGCCCCTCATGGCCATTTTTGTAGGCCCCTCAAGTAATAAGTACGTTCACACTTGCTGGCAGAAATGTAGCCAACATAGGTATCTATCAGTATAGAGGTGACTTCTCTAAGAATGATGACTCCCTAATCTAATGAAACAACTGTACGCATACACTGGATGGAACTGGGAGAAGAGCGTGTAAACTACGAATTCATATTCCAGATTTTACAGACAACATATGTAGACAAACCAGATATTTTTACCACTGGTTTCAAAAAGTATTTTTGTATTTTTCTATAAAAAACTAAAACTGATTAGTTTTCTAATAATTCATAACCACTTCATTTAAATAAATCATAAAAAATATGTAACTTATACTATTTTTTTAAAAAAATATATAATGTGCATTGGTGCTACATCTAGAGTTTGCTAGGAGTCACCCATTTCATCATTTTTAACGTTTTGTCTACTTTGCTGGGAGTCACCCATTTCTTTTTTAGTTAGTCTTTTGTCAAACCCTGACATCATTGCGAAGGATCCTAATTTGCCATTGAAAGCTTCAGTAATCATATCAGCTTTTCCCATCTCTGTCAATCGTGAATACCTCATTTTTTTTTTTATTATAGTTGATTCTCCTGCCCCGGCATTTCCTCGTAGCAAAGCAAAACGGACATGGAAATTGCAATATGTTGTACATTAGGTTTAAAATCAAAAAATAAAATAGTATCATACGCATACTTTAGGTGAGTGAGGGTCACTCTCCACCAACTCAGGTACCAATCCTTGGATTTGCCCCCTCTCCCTATCGGTCTTCAGTCTTTAACAGGGTCGCCAGCAAATCACTCAATATGTTGAAAGAAGAGCCGGATCTAAGCGTGGCCAGTTAAACGTGACGCTAGACAGCAACCCCCACACCTCATCACACCCTTAATTTCTGTAGCAAAACGCTGCACAATACTTTGCAGAAGACAAGCATAAACAGAGGACGAGAAACAACTATATACGAGATCTCAGTCTAAGTGAAGCAAGGCGTTGGAGCGAAAAGAAAGAAATTGAATATACGGCAAACCTCATTTTGTGAGCGCTAGCCTGCTAGAGCCAATGCTGCCGCCGGCGGCGGCGGCGGAGACTGTCGGATTCAACGGGAAGGTACGGCGGCGGCCCTCGGGTTTTCCGCCGTGCCCATCTGCATCTATCACCCATCAGGAAGACCTTGCTCAGCGCCGGGACACCGCCGCGCCGCGCTCGATCTGTTCCGTCGGCCACCTCACCCACTGCGCACCACCGCCACCATCTGCGGCGGCGTCCGCAGTCGCCAGGTTCGCCTCTATCGTATCGCTCAGGCACCTCGTGCGGGCGTTGGGCCGTCGATGCGGTCGCCCATGAGGCTGGGCTTATTGGTAGCTACGTCTCGAGGCATAATTTTCATGGGCCTAAAACGGATCGTTCGAACATGGGTTTTTTTTTTTCTTGCCCTTTTTTTGGTGATGAGCTGGATAAACAACAATGGGCCTCATCGGCTCATGTGGAGGTTCATCGAATCGCGGGATATTTAGAGCGTTGTAGGTTCGTGTTCAAGTTGAAGCAACTTTTCTCATCGAATCCACGACACATAATTTACAACGGGAACACGAGCAGCTCAACAGAACCAAATGGTGTGTGGTTAGAGAACTAGACGGGTGCGTATTCCCGGATGATGTGCCCTCTTTTGTGTGCCCACCTCTATTGAGCCAAATTCTCATGGACCGAAACGAACCGCAATGACTTTTAATTAGCTATATGAACAAATATTTTCTCATGGGCCTAAACGAAACATAATTGTCGGACGAGGTCGCCATATTTATCTTCTCAGGCCTAGGGGTGGGGCAACAATCATGTACGGGCCCTGTTCCGGTGTTACATATCATGGCTTTACAGTCCAAGACAAAGACGTGCAGCACACGGCACTTCTCGGCGTGCACCACACGGTTATCATATTATACCATATTGCTTTCCCAAGGTATGTAACCCTGTCTACCGATCTATATAAGCTAGGCAGGGATCCCCATAAAGGGGAACCAACTGAATTAACCAATGCAATACATCGGAACATAGGATATTGCAATCATGAACTACCACCACACAGAAGATTGCGGTACTACAAGTGCGTAGAGAGGACAGTCGAAGTCGACGAGAGCTCAACGCTGCCCGCCTGCACTGCATGCCAACAAGCTGCCAGTCGTCGATCTGAGCAACCAGCGTTCCATGGATGTGATGTGTTTGCATTGCTCCAGACGGTCGTGCGCGACAAAAACACAAGCAACGGATAACGTGCGACGGGCTAGGACGGAGCAGCTAGCTAGCTACCAAAACATCGATCTCGTCTCGTGCAACATCAGCATGAATGCAGCGGCAGCATGCTGCTTCCCGTCCTGCAACTATCGATCCATCCGTCTGTCCGTCCATGCATGGGCCCCAGCCCCGGCTAGCTGATAGCACATTGATCACGAGCCACACCTAACCAAAGGACATGGAATGGACAGATTAATTAGCGATAACAGCACAATGTGCGTTGTCATTTAAGTAATATACAAACAAAGACTAAATTCTGAACATGTAGTGCAGCTGGTGGCCTTGACCTCCACTTGGTCTGGGCCTTCATCCCTTCCCTCCTAAAAGGACTTGCTCCCGGTTTTTCTCCCCTCGTGGTACTCATCCTCAACCTGGTGCACAGTGATATATTAGCTGACAATTAGTAGGATAGATAATCAAGAAAAAAAAAAGACAATTGATGAATGACAAGTAGTAGGATAGATAATCAAGGAAAAGAAAAGACAATTGATGAATAATCACCTGACAGATACAGGAAGAGAAGAAGGAGGTGTTTCGGCCATGTGGCAGGCGCTGAGAACCGCCCTCGATCACGCTATGCGTGTCGCGGAACTCTTGCAGCATCCTGCGGCCGCTAGAGACAAGGTACCAGATGGATCCGTGCGTCTACAGGTCGGTGAGGTACTTTGCCTGGCGAAGTGCAGCGCAGAGCTGAGCCTCCAGCAACGGCGACAGCTGCTGCAGTCCAGGCCACCCGATGAGCGCGTCCAGCCGCTCGACGCAGAGCTTCAGCTTGTGGCACTCCTTCTGGTTCTCAGACCAGCGAACAAACTCAAACCAGCGAACAGAGTGCAGGGCAGCGGTGATGATGTGGAGCACGCCGAGCTGCAGAATGTTGGCAGCATTGCCGATGATGTCCCAGAACACCACCATCTTGATCCTGCAAAATACCAGCAATTAGCAAAAATATGGCCGATCGATCGAACAAAGCAGGCATCATGCACAGCGCGAACAAAGCAGGCATCATGCACAGCGCCGGAACATCTTTACCTCAAGTGAACAGTCTGCTTGAGTGGGGTTTTGATCGGGTTTTGGTCCCTGCTGTGTGCCTTATATACTCGAGGCACAACGGGGCAGTAGGACTGCACTGCTGCAGCTTCACTCCAGTAAGCTAGAGACTTCGGTTCAGCTTCACCTGTGCAATAGTACAGCTGCACTACACTTCGCGTTCAGAGTTTTCCACTAAGGCTGCACTGCGCAATTTCAGTAGAGCTTCGTCACTTGAGCACTCGCATTGCCAAGGCTTCAGTTCAGTCTCGAGACTCGAGCAATAGTGCAGTGCGTTCAGAGTTTTTCACTAAGGCTGCACTGCAGCTTCGGTTCAGCTATCCAGCAGCTATCCAACAGAATGCTACTCTCTCACAAGGCCGGCCCGGCCCAAATCTGTTGGATAGTTTTTTTAAAGGAATATGTTGGATTAGCTGAACGGGGTTGATTCACTTATAATTAGTTGACAAATCATGACTAAGGCCTATCAAACAAATTACCAGCCTCATACATTCGGTAAAGTTTGACAAACAATTGCAATGCACGGTAGTCATTCAAACAAACCAAAGATACCAAGACGAGTGGCTAGCATCTTTAATTTGGTTTGCATGCATCAGTTTTCTTCCACATGCATGCATCACGATTGTCTAATGCGCTGGCCGCTTGTTCTCCCTTCGCATGCATACACGAGATGTAGGCGGATTCATCGAAAGGTATCCCACGCCCAACATCGTACCCCTAAGAAATCATAATGGAGTGTTTATCTGTTATTCACTGGATAAGAAAACGCGTCAGCCGGCTCTGTGAAAATGCTATTAAAGGATGAATTAGTACGTAGCACCAGCAAAGCTATATCATAGTAGATGGCACATAGAGTCCTTAGAACTGATGATCGATGGATCATGCTCTAGATGTGTGGAATTTTTCTATTCTAGCCATTTTAATAAACTATTTTTATAAATATAAATAGCCCCTGTTTGCGGAAATAGACCAAATATCGGCGTCTTGTTTAGTTCGCCTCAAAGTTTTCTTTCACTCTCTCTTCATTACATCAATCTAGGGACACATTTTTGGAGCAGTAAATGTAGATAAAAACTAACTAGTTGCAAAGTTTGGTTGTAAATCACGAGGCGAATTTTTGAGCCAATCTAAACATGGGCTCGGCATGCACAAACATCACGCAAGGCATGGGACTCGGCGTGGCTCTAACGCTGACCATGTTACATCACTCGCCAGCGTGGCGCGCCGTCAAAGCAGGCGTTTAGGCGCCCGAAAGCCGGAGGAACGGGGATCTGTCGGGGTGGACTGGCGAAATGCCGTGTCTTGGGCGAAATGCCGTGAGCTACCTTCCTTCCCTCAAATCCCCGGATCTCCGCCTCGGTTCAATAATCCATCAATCAATCCCCACCATCCGAATCGCCACGCTTCTAGCTTCAAATCGACCCTTGATTTGTATGCGATTTCGTGAATCCTCCTTCAACTCCCTTCTGTCTTGTTCATCGTTTCCGCCGGCCAGCCTTCTCCGTCTTCGCTCCCAGCTCCAGATCCATCTCACTTCCAACTCCTTTTGGGCTCTCTACGTCAAGGCGTTGCAATGGGTTGGTGCCCGGCGAGGAAGGGGTCATTGGAGGTCTGGACCCTTGAGAGAAGCCATGGGCGCAAGTGCTTAACGGAGCATGGGACGGGGATTCGGGTTGGGGAGTTTGGTCTGGCGGGTGGCGACAGCGGCGTTCTGCGGCCGGGGTTAGAGCCTCGCCGTCGAGCTCGGACCGGACCCTCACGCCGCAAGAGAGATCATCATCGTCCTGGTTGTTCCGGTGGTGGCACCACCAGCGCGCCGCCGGACTCCCTCGTGTTACGCTGGGCCGTCTTCTTGGCCGACCGAGCACGCCTCCGCGCCACTGGCGCTGTCGGCACGATTGCCACCACGGCATCGCTGCGGCTCAGCGAGGCTGCTCGCCCGCGCGGTGGTGTCTGCGGAGGAGCGGCGCAGGGCCCAAACCTGCTTTGCCGGGCTGTCGCGAGGCCGTCCCTCGCGGTGCCACGCGGGTCCAACAGCGTCACCCGACGCCGAACTCGCCCTCCACGGGGCGCCGGTGCGGAAGCGGCAGGCGTATCCCAGTTGCTGGGCTGGCGGACCACTTCCTCGGCGATCTCGTGCGGTCGCAAGGTCCTCGGCGGGCGTGCGGGGCGTGTCTTTGGTGGCGGGGTGTGGACTCGCAAGACGCGACAACATGACCTAAGGATCCTCTTCGCCATGTTGTCGACCGTACCAAACCCACCGGATTGGAGAATCAAGCCTTACTTAACTTGTCTTCTCAACCTTGCGGGTACATCAATCTCGGCGCCACGGGATCGAAGAGAAGCTAATCGGATGGCTGATTCTCTTGCTGAGCGGGGGGATTAGCTACTACTCGGAGTTCAGGTCCAGGGCTTTGATGGGTTATGTGTTAACCCAAGTCACGAACATGGGTGCCCCTTTCTTTTTGTCACTCCGACCGTAACCATAAACAATGTAATGGTTCTAACAAACATCGTGCTATTAATCTATAAAATCTCATGTTTGTTGGTCAAAAAAAAAAAAAAAAAAAAAGCTTGGCGTTTAGTTTTTAACGCTGCCGAGGGTGGGCGTTGCACAAACGCCAAGCTAAAGAGCTAATGAGAACCTACTGTACATGCATGTTTGTACTTCATGTATTCAATATCTTTGAGTACCAGCGACCGCTTGCGGTGATCATTTTAGTTCTATAGAAATGTTTTACTATCCTTTTCTTTTACACGTCACCCCTTCCGACCTTGCAATTCTATAGAAATGTCTACTGTCTGACATACGTTCAATTTTCCCTCTTAATTTTATCCTTTTTATTTTTTTTATTTATATTTCTTTTTCTATGCATTTCATTTTCTCACATTTTTTTTCTTTTTTTTTTTCCTTTTTTTTATATTTACGTATGCTACCAACATATTTAGATTGGTGACTGAGCCCGCGCCCTTGACCGTGATTTCTTTATTAACCTTTTTACGTGGGTTTGCCGCCACGGCGTACCCGTGGCAGGCAGCGTGGAATCCATCTAGTTAAGAGCATGTTTGGAGCGCATGGATTTCAAAGATATAGGAATCAGTTCAATTTCATATAAAAATTGTATGAACTGAACCAAACAAGGCCTAATGATGGGCTTGTATTTGCTCTGGATTTGCTGTGGTTTCATTTGGAATTAATTAACCTCCTTTTAGAAAATAATAGTCTGAAACCCCTTTTTTTTTGGTATAAAAGGAAAAAGCTTTTCATGAAGCGTTTCCGCGAGCTGGCTTAATCCGGCCTACAGAACCCTTCCACTCGAGCCACGGGAACGGAAACGGATCGGCACGGCGTCAACTCGACACAGCCTTTTTTTTTTTTTTTTTTTTTTGAGGAACAACCACTTTTATTTATTCATGGTTGATTACTTGATTACAAACGCCCTCAGGCGGTGACAGTAACCAGACATGCCTGTCTGTCTTTAAAAAGTAAAGAACTTCTAGATATCAATGGCATCTACATTCATTCTCCTGTTTTTCATGCACAAAGTTCACCGCTCGAAATTCCTTGGCTCTCGCTTTAATTTCAATAACAATCTGCCCATACTTGCCCGGACCGGGACCCTTCAAACTTCCGATTATATTATCGGGAGTTCAAATTCAGATGCCGCCAAGATCTATTCCCTCCCCGCAGGCCAACACTTCGGCAACCCGGGGTCGGTGATCCCCTCCACCACGGGCTGAGGCACCGGGGAATCTACCACTGTGATCCTCGCTATCATTTGCTAAAGATGCTCTTACGGAATTTTTGACAGGGCAGCGTCGAGTTGATCTTCACCACTCCCGCTTGAGGCGGTGTCCATCTTACTGCTCGCTTGAGCGGCCCAGCAGTCAGTCTTTACCTCCTTGAGCTCATGCAACTCATCACAATACCTATTAACAAACTCATGAATCGACAGAGGGCTTTGGAATATATTCTCATGGATCGCCTTTCGCCTTGCATACTAGACTGCCCAAAGCGTTATAGCAACTCTGACTGCATCTCCGTGAGGCAAGGTTTCAAAAAGGTTTGTTATCCACCCCCTTCTCCGTGAGGCAAGGTTTCAAAAAGGTTTGTTATCCACCCCCTCGCATGAATCTCCTGCGTGTTGCATAAATGATCAACTACTTCTTCCTTCTCTCTAGAGCCCACACGCACTTGGCCATATAGCACTCCATCAAAAGAATGTCTCCATGAATCATTCTCCCCGCAGATTGAGCATCTGCTATTTTCTGCCATGTTCCGATGATCGACACAGCCTTGCCTGCCACAACCTCATACACTTCTCCCTGCTCGACCCACAGACATGTTCGGATTTCGGCCTGAGAAAGCCTACGAGCGGCCCAATCCGGAACTCAATCAAGCCCAGCATAAGGCCCAAGCTCTCCACTCGAAACTTATACCTTAATTTTCTAGAAATATGGTGTATCTTTTAGTGAACTATTTTTTAGTGAAATATGGTGTATTTTTAGTGAACCTTAATACAGGATTATATGCTTTCCAAAAAATTTTAATTAAAAACTATTTTTTCCTAAGCTAACTCATACATTTGCGTAGATGTAATTAAGAGCATGTTTAGAACGCATGGATTTGAAAGATATAGTAATCACTTCAATTTTACATTAGAAAAATGTAGGAACTGAACCAAACAAGGCCTATGGGGCGTGTATTTGCTCTGGTTTTGCTGTGCTTTCAAATGGAATTAACCTCTCTTTGGAAAATAGTCTGAAATGAAAAAAGAACTTTTTTTTCCTAAAGCTTTTCCGCGAGCAGGCCTTATCCGGTCTACAAAACACCTTCCACTGGCCCAGCAGCTTCTCCTCTCCCTCTCTCTCACTCTCTGCTCTTCGAGCCCAACCTGGCTGGCCGCTCGGCCTGGCTTTAGCCCAACGTTTCCTTTTGAAGTAGAAACCGCTGGACTTGCAGTTAACAGGCTTGACGATCAAAACTGGTCCATCATGTCATGGGCCTAGTTGGACCTGTAAGCCACACACACACTGAGGACATACAAGCATGCAATGCAGGCAAAGCAACGAGGTTCAAAAAAAAAAAAAGCAATGCAGAGTTGGACGAAGCTCAATGGCAGGGCAGAAAAGAGCAGAGCCTATCGAACCCAATCAAGAACATAATATACCAAATATATGGTCTTAAGAATGAATCTCATATACAAACCAAACTCGGCAGTGAGCATTACAAAGTCAACAATTGGGAACACACACAAATTATCATCATCACAGGATACAAACTATATGCATGCCATAAAATTTCTTATTTCCATTAAAGGATGGACAGAAGGAAAAGAAGAAAAAAGAGACACACACATACACACAAATTATCATCATCACAGGATACAAACTATATGCATGACATAAATTTTCTTATTTCCACTAAAGGATGGAAAGAAGGAAAAAATAAGAAAAAAAGACACACACATACACACAAAAACCGACATGGCCACAACCTATCATGAACACCCGCACATCATGCGACCTGCAGTTTGGGTTACCATCTGAACGCCTTTCTTTGCTCCAAGTTCCCTCTCCAGACTTGACTTGTCCCCCGATGCCTGTTTTATAGATGGATCGATTAATAACAATTAACAAACATAAGAAATGGAAAGCTGATTGGTTCTGAATGCAGCAACTTCTCAGTTGGATTAGAAAAGAAAGACGCGGCCAAGACACTTACCATATATCTCAGCTGAGCTATCAATGGTACAGAGACTTCATCTTTCCTTACCGAATGTCTTTCTCAGGAATGTGCTGGATCTTATACCAGTTATCGTGTCCCTCTTCTCCGCAGGTCCTACTGAGTACGCGGCAGCTACGGATACTAATCTTCTTAAGAGCCTGGTGGGGCAGAGTTGGAAGCAGCTTAATCTTACCACACAACAAAATGTCCAATTCCTGGAGGGACACTAGGCGCTCCATATTTTCTGGCAACTTGTCCCAGCCACAATCATAAATTTGAAGCCGACGGAGACCAATTAAGGCTTCGGGAATGGATGCCAGCTGGCTACAAGAAACGAGTTCAAGTGTGTGCAGTTGCTTGGGGGGCGTCTAGATGGTGACGAGTCAACATCCAGCTAGGATACCTTGAACCCATGTAGTACCTGATTACGAGCACTTTCGAAGATACTTTGGGGGGCAAAGGCCCTCAAGTACCTCTGCTTTGACATCTGGACCAAACCTCTTTTGCGGTACTGCCGAAGTCCAGTTGCAATCTTCTCGAGTCGCGGAAGCAGTTTTTTTACTCCCAAGAGCATGTGCTCCCTGCTTTGTGAACTGGCGGGATCACAGCATTGTGATCCGTGCTAGCACACTTCCGAGCGGTGTGCATTGAGAAGTGTGCTAGCACGGATCATAATGCGTATCATGTGGTTCACAGTGTGGGAGCACATGCTCTTGAGAGCAAATTTAACTTACTGTCTGAGTCGCTCCTTGTAGGTTAGGTGGCCTTCAAGAGCTTCCTCTTTGCTCCCGACTATCCCAAGACCATCTATCGTCAGAGTGCCCTCAATTTTGTTCACATGCTTCAACTGCTTCAACACATACCCTTGTTCCTCCTTCACTTCGAAGCTTCTCAGTGTTTGGAGTGACGTCAGCCTTCCAATGTTGGGAAAATACAGACCATAAGGGATGTGCCGCAAATAGATTAGATTAGCCATATCTTGAGGACATGATGCTTTCAAAAGACAAATATCTATGACCTCGATATGGTAAAGCTTGGTAAATGTGCTTGGCAAAATCAGAACCTTTGAGGGATTAAAAAAATGGAGACCAAGATAACGTAGATGCTTCATCCGATCAATACATGCCGGGGATCGACAACTCATGTGCCAAACCATTTTGTTTAATGATCAACACCCGCAGTTTAAGTAAGCCCCATGAAAAGACGCTCCAAGAGTTTTTTGAGTCATGATTTATTTTGGAGCGGCGCTGCTAAAGGCTCTTGAATGATCAGGGTGTGCAAATTTCCACCTCCACTAGTTTCTCGGCAATCTCTACTCCGTTTGTGTTCTCAATAAAGAGATGGTGAACCCCTCGTGGTATATCTTCTAGTGAGCTGTTCAATCAATTCTATACCACTCACTTCGAAACCCTCTCCGCCAAGTCGTGCGGCAGGTCATGAATTCTGATTGTCTCCTCTGTCATCCGTAAATCTCTCTCCTTTGTCCTCCTTGCAGAAATGAGAATGTCATTAATTGATCCGCGGTATCTCGGCCTACATCTTCCGGTTCCTCTTTTTGCATTACTCACGGTGTTTACAAACCCTTGTGCTATCGGATGTTAACCAACTCGATGTGTTTACTACATATCCTTCGAGGAAAGTCTTTGCGATTATGCAAAGCATCGCTGATGTCAACACCAAAATTTGCCGATAGCTCCACCACAGAGCTCCATGGTCTTGTTGAGCACATCGAGTTTTATTTGTCGTGTCGAGAAATTGATACTTTTGTTCGGAAGCCGCTTTCCCTCTTTTATTCTGCTTTGCAATAGGTGACTGCGTAGGTTTTTGCAATCTTGCTCCCAATCCTCTCATATTCTCCATAATCATCATCATTTGTAAATGGTCCTACATAATGCATGAGCAATGATAAGTAGACCTTTTCTTCTAAATCAATTATTGAAAAGCGGCGTGAGATGAGAACCAACGGCTCAATTTGCATACGCTCTTTGAGTACATCACAAGGACTCTGCTTCCACTTTCACGAAAAAAAGACTGAATGCATAGCATATCAAGTAGAATATCTAGTTCTTCCGATTGTCATTGTTGACCCAAAGATCATCTAGTACCAACAAGAAGCATTTATCTTTTGGGTTCTTTCTCAAATCTGCTTTTAGACTTTTAAGATCCTTTAACTTTCTTTTTTAAACCCATGCGCATTGGTATCGGAGAGGGTTCTTTGTTGTGTGATCCGTCCAGCATATCCAGGAAATATATGACCCACGCTGAATGTCTTTCCACATGAATGAACATGATAGGATTGAAATGTCCAACACCCTTTTCATAGTCACAAACATATTGTGCGGTAGTCTTTCCGTAACTGTAATGCCATATATGCCAATCACGAATAAGGTTTCCGCTGCTCGAGCTTCTTTGCATAGGTATCCGGTAAACACGGCATCCGACTTATATCCATACGGTCCTTGTCCGCGATAGAACACTTCTTGTCCAATGACTCGTACAATTCGTCCAATTTCTTTCGATTCCGCTTTGCTTTTATTGGCACCTTTCTTGATAGTCGATTTACTCTTCGTTTTCCTTGTCATCATCCATTCGGTGCTGCTGCTACTTTGTGCTTTTCAAGAAAACAGATTTGATTTCTTCGAGGTATTGAGAATATCTTCTATGCGCTTTATTCGATTCCTCAAACTAATTCTTCTAGTAATAGGCAGTAAACATTCTCGCTGCATTGCCATCCTCCCTGTAAAAAGCAAGGATCAAATGATTGTTATGATAACCATGTATTCTGGCAACTTATAAGCCCTTTAAAAGCACACTTCATTCTATAACATGCAAAATAATGAAATGTTAACAATGGGTGCTAATTTTTGTATAAAAAGGTATGCATAATGATCATATGAAATTGGAGAGAGTTAATTCAATTGCAAGACTATGGTGGTCCTTGTTAACAATGGCTGCAAAATAAAAGCTGCCTGTCTTGCAAAAAAAAAAAAAAAAACTAACATAGAAAATCAACTCTATGGTGGTCCTTGTTCATGAATCACCAGTTCTAGAAACTGTGCAATCAAGCGTTTCAAAAGTGGTAATGCAGAAAATAAGTATGCAGATTTATTGTACGAAAATTTGAAAAATTACTCTAGGGTTGTGCCAGCTCTCCCTTTAGTATAAGAAAACGAGGCATCTTTACTATCAAACTATTTTTTAGATTCCTTAAAACAAATTCTTGGATTATATTTTCTTGAACGTTTTTTTTTTTTCATTTTGGATCATTTTGAAGGAATTCTTCATGGACAAGATACAAAACAGACAAAGAGATGATATTCAATTCATTTTATAAGAGCCATTATACTATATATATTTGAGTAGGTAAAACTAATTATAACATGTGAGATAGCAAAATTTGGTATCTATGTATCGAGTTTCAAGTTGTAATTTTAGCTCACAGTAGCTTTCCTGATACAGTAAAATAAATACATATAAAATGGTTCTGATAGGCTCTTAAATTTGATGTACTGGTTATTTTGCATAACTAAAGAGAACAAGACTTGTTATCAAAGAGAGAGAGAGAGAGAGAACAAGACCAAGATTTGGCAAAGAACAAAAGGCAAACACTGGTGCTAGAACGCTCCTCTAGTATCTCAATCAGAAATAATGGTAAGATGGTACCTTGTCACTTTTTGATGCCAACAATTTCATATGACCAGTCTTGAAAACAAAAACATGCCTTTACATACAATATCTTTGAGTAGGTATCACTAATTCTAACATGGTAGGGGCCAAAAGTTTTTATATCAATGTACCAAATTTCAAATCAAAATTTTGGTTCACAGTAGCTTTCTGAGGGTAGTAAAATTGATATAGACTCTTTGTTTTGGCATACTAGTTATTTTGCATAGCTAGAATAACAAGACAATTATTTCACAAAGATCAAAAGCCAAGTTTTTAAATAGCGGGCTATGGCAAATAGCGGCGCATTTTTTTTAGGGGCTATAAAGCTATAAGCGAGCTATAGCGAGCTATGACAGAATAGCGCGTTTTATAAGAAAAAAAAACTATGAAAAAACTCAATAATTTATGCCAAAACAAGGCAAATATGATATTTGGTGAACACAAATACGTTTACAAGGTTTTTAGAAGTCTAAATAACATTACTAAATACCAATATGATATTATAACATGTTTTATAAAAATTTAATCGACCAAAATAACAAATTAGTAACAAATAAAATATGAAATAGCGGTAAATAGCGGCGCTATAGCGCCAAATAACGGTGAATACTTGTAAATAGCGGTGTTGTAGCGAAATGCAAATAGCTTAGCAAATGAGTCTTTCCGAAGTTATAAGCGGCTATATAGCGGAGCTATAGCGGGCTATTTTAAACAGGGATCAAAAGGCAAATATTTTAATATAATGATATTTGAGTATCACGAATCTGAAATGATAGTAAGATGGTACCTTGTCACTTCTTATGCCAACAATTCCTAATGACCAATCTCGATAAAAACAGGCCTTTGCAAACCATGTGAGCATAGATCGAGCCACGATTCTGCTTGATATTGACAAAGAAGTTGGCTCCCCTCTTTTCCTTTCTTATCATCATCTATCTCATCATCTTACGATGTGTCTTCGCGTCTTCTGCATTTTCTATCTCCTCCAACTCTTCTTCTATCTCGAGATCAAAGAACTCTTCTTCTATCCCGGCTTCTCCTTCCACCACTTGTGTCTTTTTCCATTATTTCCTCCTCAACCACCATCTCCCTCTGGCCGACCGACTTGTTGGGACCCTTTGGAACTAACAGAGCCTCTGGATTCAAGGCATGGAGGTTGCGTATTTGGAGTAGAAAGGGAAGTAGCTCACGACCACGTGATGTATAACATGCCTCAATAGTTGACCCGGATGTTGGTACCAGCTCGCGATGCGCCGCAAAGATACTGCAGCAAAGACCGGCAATATTTACGGCTCCGCGGATGAAAAAGCAGGCCAAAGTTACGCCTCCGGTGCCTACACCCTTGAATGACGAACGCCCACGGCCCGTGTCATGCTCTTTTTGAATAAACCCGGAGGGGCAAGGGTGCCCCTACATGACTTTTTTTATGAAAAGGAAGTAGTCTCAAGTACAAAAACAAGTACAAAACAAGAACAAAAGCGGACCAAAAAGAAATTAGGAAACAAAGAAAGAGACAAAGAAAATAAGGAAACAAAGGCAGATTACAAGAAATTTTGGATCCATAAATCAAATCTGTCTTTGTGCTTGGCCTTCACCATTGGGGGTAAGGATTTTGATCACTTTGATGAAGATCTCTTTTTCTCGATTCAACTTTGTGGCGGGATGCCTTTGAAAATTAAATTATTCCTTGAGGTCAGTTGCCCAAGACACTAGGATTGCCACCACCATGAAAAGTTTGAATTGGCCACGATCTTTGATTTGTTCAATGGCTTGCGGGATGCTGTCGGTTACGAATGTCAAAACCAAAGTGCAAGCCAAACTCGATAGTAAGCAAACCGGCGGTCAAACGAGATGTTCCATTTGTTTCCTACGTATTTACAGAGCAAAGGGCATAAAGCATAGGAGGGTAAAGGCATATTTTTCCTTCTCAGAATGTTTCTTGTACTTAGCCCATCCTTCATCGTTTAAAAAAAAAAACCTTGTGTTTGGGAAATTTTGGCAGCAGTTTTTCAGAGCCATTTGTAAGCCCGATGCACTTGAGAATGTCCCTTGATGAATTTATATGCCTTTTTGTAGAGAAGTTTCCCATCACTGTGGCCCAGCAATCATTTTGTGAGGAGAGCTCTAGTTCATCTTTTATTTCTTCTAGGTGGAGGTATTGCTGATGAGCCTGAATTGACAAAGGTAGACTGAAGATGATTAGAGTGCGGTTGGTTCGGATCCCATTTTTGCAGAGTGATGCTTTTTGTTTGTTGTGAATGAGAATATCTCGGGAAATTAGTCATGGGGCGTGGTTTCTCCAATTATCAGTCAGAAGAAGCAGGATGTGCCACTATGAGCTTGTCTGATAGCAAAATCTTTGTATGTGTCTACTAGCTTTAGTATATCTCTCCACCAAAAGGATCCCTTTTTCACATGGTTAGGGAGCATACCATTAGCATAGTGCTTTTCCCAGACAAGATTGACCCAAGGGATGTCTTGTTTGTTGTAGAATTTGTTCAGATTCTTGAGGAGTAGAGCCTTATTTTGTTTCTGTAGGTCTAGTACTCCAAGACCTCCCTCCTCCTTATCCATACACACCATCTTCCATGCTGCCTTGGGTGGCATTTTTGAGTTGATATCAGAGCCCCTCCAGAAGTTGTGCTTTCTGTACTTATCTACCTGCTTGATGACCCCTTTTGGAAGTTCCAGGGTACACATATGAAAGGTTGGCAAAGCAGTGAAGACTGCATTAGAAAGTTCTAGTTTCCCAGCTTGATTGAGAAAGGAGGCTGTACTGACCAATCTTCTTTCACATTTGTTGATCAGGGGGAGGTAGTCATCTACTTTGGGTCTGGTTGTTCCAAGAGGGAGTCCTAGGTATGTGAAGGGAAAGGAGCCTATTGAACAACCAAAAGTATTTGCCAAGTGCTGTGTCTTTTGTTGTGAGATGTTGATTGGGACCAGGAATGATTTACTGTAATTAACTTGCAAGCCAGTAGATTCAGAAAAAGATTGGAGCAGCCCTTTGAAAAAAAAAAAAAAAGTTGTCTAGCATCTCCTTCCATGATTATGAGTGTGTCATCAAGCATATTGGACCACAGGGAAGTCACTTGTGGTTCTTAGGGGTATTGGCGTGTTTAGAAGTCCTCTTTCTTTAGCTTTGTTGATGATGGATTGTAGGAGATCAGCTGCTAAGACAAACAATAAGGGTGAAAGGGGGTCTCCTTGTCTAACCCCCTCCCGCAATGATGAACGATTTTTCCCTGGCACTCCATTGAGAATGACCTTGGATGTTCCGACTCAAGAATGCTCTTGATCCATTTGATCCGAACATTTCCAAACCCTCTTGCCTGCAGTAGCCTGATGATTGCATTGTGTTCTATTTTGTCAAAGGCTTTCTCAAAGTCCAGCTTTAGTATAATGATTTCTTTTTTGGAGTGGTGGCAGAGATGTAGGTATTCAAAAGACCAGGCTAGACAGTCTTGAATTGTTCTACTTTTGATGAATCCATACTGATTTTTGTGAATCAGAGGTATGATGACTTGTTGTAACCTGTTTGCAAGCAATTTGGTAATGATCTTCATTGAGGTGTTTAACAGGGGAAATTGGCCCTGAAGTCGGACATAGTTCTTGGTTCTTGGACCTTTGGGACTAAGGTGATAAGGGAAGTATTAATGCTTTGCGTGCAAACCGACCCACTCTGAAATCCCCAGCAGAGGTTGTAGAAGTTTTGTTTGATGTGATTCTAGCATTTCTTGGTGAATTCGTTGTTGAACCCATCTGGGCCCGGGGATTTGTTGTTTGGCAGTTGCTTGACAATATCATTAATTTCCTGTTCAGTGAACCCTTCCTCAAGATGGGTTAAATTTTCATTCTGAGATATGAAGGCAGTTAGGTCAAAAAGCATTTCTTTTCATTTATTAGATCGTCCCGATCGTCCCTGAAAAGAATCCCAAATTATCTTTGCCTTGTCATTATGAGCAAACACAAGATTTCCATTGGTGTCATTCAAGGCGGATCTTGCTTTTCTTCTGTTTTTTATAGTTGCATTTGCATGAAAGAAATGGGTCCCTGCATCTCCCGAGTTGCCCACTTAAGTGTTCCCCTTTGTTTCCAATATACCCTCTGTTGTTCAAGCAGGCTTAGCAACTTTTCTCTTATGGTGTCTCTGAAATTCCACTCTTCTAGGCTCAGATCCCTATGCTCTTCTAGAAAGTCTAAGAATTGGATGGTAACTGAGATGTTGTTGATGGCTAATTTGAGGTTAGAGAGTTTCCTCGCTCCACCCCCCTTAGGGCTGTTCTCAAGTTTTAAAATTTCTTTGGTCAATCTCTTGGCACTGTCAGAGAGATGGCTTGAGGGGGCATGCCGGTTGCTCAAGAACACACATTTGGAAATCCTCTCGCATGAGCAGAAATTCTCAAATCTGAAAATGTGTGACTTAGGGGTTGTTGACACTTGTTAATGCATACTTTTAATTATCAACTAAACATGGAAAAGGACTAAAATATAATTAGATAACCTTATTAGGGGTTTCTACTAATGATTTCCATGAGTTTTGGTAAAGTTGTGATTTGCGAGGACTTAACGAGTAAAAACACGAGGAATTGGCGTGTCATACGACGGACGCAACGTAACGCAATCCAACTCGAAACAAGTCTAGAAGGCTCCGGATTACACCCGACGTCAAAGAGTCCCAACACCGAAAAATACATCATCTAGAAGACTCCGGAACCCACGGCGCGATCGCTAAAGCCGTGAAAGTGGAGCCACCCCGGGCCGTCGGCCCAATAATCAGGCCGTCGGCGGCTTGGCGGCCAAGTTGCCCCGCGTCTCCGGGAAGCTTCCTCCCGCCTCTAAGGCGCAATCTAAACCGGTTGTTTAACGTCGGTTTGATCAGAAGGCGTCGGTAGAAGCACGAGATGAATCAAAAGATTAGTACCACATCGCCTGCTGAAGCTGAAGGGACATAAGAAGACCCATATATATAGACCCCCAGGCCCCTGGCTTCAAGCATCTCAGATCAACTCATCATCATATCAGATCAGATCCAGCTCTAGTTGAAGGTCTTAGCTCTAGTTCAAGAACCAGAAGTAGAAGATTAGACAAGATGTAGAACTAGAAGCCCTAGATTAGAGTTGAGAGTAGAGCTTCAAGTTGAGAGAATTAGAGCGCGGTTGAGGCGGAGTTGAAGGAAGGCGAGCTGTCGGCGCCTCCATCTTCTTCTTCCTCCGGAGTTGGTGCCATTGGGCGCAACTCGAGATCTTGTGGATTGTTGACTTCCATTCGAGTAAGTGATATTGTTTCTATTATTCTTAAGGTTCGTATTTCTTTGATAAGATTACTTTGATTCTTGGTTGCTCTTGAGTTAAAGTTGTTAGATTAATGTAAGCGTGGTGCTTAGATTGACTAGCTCATTACGAATACCTTCTATAGGCCGGGGTGAAACACCAACCGTTAAGGCCGATCGTAGTGGTCACAAGCACTATTGAGTCCTTTGTTATGCCTCGCTCCGTTTATAGAAATCGTAGGAGACCCTGCGTTGTTAGCGTAGATTCCCTTTATTAAGAGTTTCTTCATGACAACCCTCTTAAGAACAATGTGCAAATGATTTACTTGAAGTGAGAACAAGACCTTCCTAATGGAACTCCTTACCTCTCTCTTTTAATCTAGTTATATAGCCACTCTGGATTTAGCTATACACCTTGACATGCTCTCTCACCTTCTCCCCGTGGATTTGATATTTAAAGCCCTATTTCCGGGTGAAGTGCTCACGGTATCCGTTAAACTACTTGATTATCCATCATAATATTCCTGTAGGTTAACAAATACCAACAAGCATTTTGGCGCGTTCGGGGAGAACGGTTTGAGACCACGTTGAAAAACTATAGCTAAATCTTGTACTATACTTTTATCTTTTTCTTTTATTCTATCTTCTCATCTTTTTCTATCTTCGTGGGATCAATTGATTCCATATTTATCTATCTTATACTGCACCCTTAAAGCGGAAGCTCTGGCCCACTAGAATCCTTAGATCTCATCCTTACATCTGGCCATTAGCTACGCCTACGGTTGATCAAAATGATCATGAAGCAATACTTTCCGTGAGTGAGAAGCGGGATCATATCTTCTATGGTAGGAGTCTTTGCCGACATCATGAAAGTGTTGTGCGCATGATCATCATGCAGTTTTTGGAGGAACCTTTTCTTTCCTTTTTAAGCAAGTTTTGCTTTGGACGAACTCAGCGGGTGAAACCCATATACTAGCATTCTTTTTGACCACCCAAAAGGAAGAAGAATCATCCTCCCAAAAAAAAAAAATATATATATATAGAAGTTCTGATAGCTATATCACCATCACTCCAATCCCAAGACTTAGCTATCAACCCCAAACCATCAATGCGCTAAAAACCTTTAAGGGGAGAAGAAATTCAACCCTTGGATATCTCTTTAGATGATGAGTTTCATAAACTTCCAGCTTCACAAGAGACCATATATAATCCAAACCTCTTTTGAGATAATCTCTTAGAAAGCACCTTTATTGCTATGCAAGAACATTGGGGAACTCAAGGATGGCATATCTAATCATGCCATAGGAAGAGAGCAAAAGCCATCAAGAAGCCACTCCTGTCTCTCTCTTTCTATGTTCAAATTAGATAATTTTTTTCGAACCCATCTTTAACCACATCCTTGAGCCCAATGAATCCTCTTGTGCCCTTTTCTTGCGTCTCCTCACGCATCCTAAAATATTAT
Source organism: Hyparrhenia diplandra (assembly GCA_015847255.1). NCBI lineage: Eukaryota > Viridiplantae > Streptophyta > Magnoliopsida > Poales > Poaceae > Hyparrhenia > Hyparrhenia diplandra. Next base: position 25,210 of record JADLZK010011792.1, read on the forward strand.
GAATGATCTAAGGAAGACCAAAAGGAACACATTTTTGGAGAACATCAATGAGCATAAAGACTACTTCATAAATGGAACTTTTTCCACCTAGTTCATGCTCATTTGAAAACTCCTAAATTGATTGCCATCTCAATTCTTGCCGCACAATGAAATCTCCAACCTCCTTCATATTTCCTTAAAAACTTAGAAAGGGTGGTTGTTAATGAATATTCCAATGGCTTGAAATTTTGAGATTGGCAATATGTGGGAAACCACTTTATCTTGATTCATAATTTGAAAGTTTCCCAAAGACGAGCTTTTTGTCCTAAAACAAGCACTTTAGGGGGAAATTCTATAAGACTTATATATTACTATATACCCCTATGTTATGAGCATATGATTATAAAAATATTCCTTAGGGTATTCTTGTCACTAACCATTTCAGGTTTGGAGCAAAGAAAATGAAGGATGACAATACAAGGTATGTCCAACCAGTCATTACGCTAACATTAAATTACATGAATAGAAACATTTATTGTCATGTTGCTATACTAGCTTGGTTGTCTTTTACCTTCATGCCATGCTCAATCTGTTAAAACACTCATCATGCTCTATCATCTCTGTTTGAGTAAATCTCTATAATGCTTTCATGTCATCTTTTGTCTCGTTTAGTATGCTAAGGTTTAGAATGAGTTCATATATCTCTTAAATGAAGCATGGTGCCTTGTTTAGAGTAGATGATCTTTCTTCTAAAGGCTTTTAAATTAAGCGTGATGCTTAGGTTAGAACGCCTTCCTAAATCAAATTAGACGTGGTGTCTAGGTTGACTTTTGAACCATAGTAAACTATAGTAGATGTTGGTATATCTTTGTTGGACTAACCCCCTCGCAAGCAGAAAATAATAAACTAGGGGAAACAAGTTTGGGGAGGTCGAGATGAACTCACTAGAGATGGAGCAAGACATGTGAGACATGACTTATGGATAAAAAAAAGAATTCCCGATGAGCCAAGAAGAAGAAGAGTGACACAAGACAAGATCCACAATCGAAGCGCTCACTCGAAGAAGGAATTCATGGGTGATGGAAGCATTAAGGAGGGAGGCCAATTCCATTGAAGATAATTAAGCCATCCTCTTCCTCCTGACATGCACCTGTCACTCCATATGCCACTCAAGAAGAAGAGAAGGACCACCACAAGGTGTAATAGCGCCATCATATTCCAATAATAAAGGTAACACCTTGAGGTAAGTTGTCGTTAATTCCTCTTTACTATAGCATAAATGAAAAGTCAAAACATGCTAGAGTTATAGTTTCACATAATTCAATCTTGTTAACTCAACATGTTAGCTTTTTAAAACTGTTTCTAGCATCACTTTCTTGTTCGCTCATTATTTTGCTAAAAAAATATTTACATACTAGATTTATCTTCTGATCTTACCATCCTTATCATAAATGAACTTATACATTATCTTTATCTTGTTCAATGTGCCCACAAGGTTAGACTAGAGTAAATGAAATTTTGGTTCTGATGGTGTTTTCCCACCAACAGAACCCATGCACTTGATCTCTACCTTGTCTTTGCAAGCGGGACTCACCTTGCGCAATAAGAGGAGAAGTCTTACTTCCCCAATTCCTACGAAAGTGGAAGTCCCCGACCTACAAATATGCACACTAAACAAGACGCCACCGCCACCATCCAATCTTCCTTCAAGCAGCTGAATCAGCGAAGAACATGGGCAACGCCATCACCAAGTGGCTATTAAGATCAGATGATGCACTTGAGGAGTGACCAAGGAAGATCAAAGTGAGCACGACATGACGACGGAGGTGTAGACCACTTGACAAGAGTAATGGGTCAACATTCATCTCCATCAAGAGGGCCTTACACCACCACTATTGCCTACCTCACCACAAGACCCAAGAAGAACAAGACGCGGAGACGCTAAAAATCACAAGACCAGTTGGAACGGAGTTGATGAACAAGGAAGACATTAAGAAAGATTAAAGAAGTTCGCCGCCCCCGACCAACCGAACACCCAAAGACCGCCACTCCAAGAAAGGTCTCCTCCGAAGAAGCAACATGGAAAAGAAAGAAGCATCACCTCTTGAAGAGGACGTCAAGAGTACATCTTCGAAGACCTACCACTACCCGCGTCATCAACCGAACAAACACCATCTCCATCGGCCACCTCATCTACGCCACTGCCGAGATCATTGAAGGAACCATTTCGCACCACGACATCCCGACGAAATTCCATAGATGACAAAGACGCCATGGGAGTAAGTACTCAAAACTCTCGCCGAGAGGTAACTCGGTATTTATCTCGCATATTTATTTTTTCTGCACGGCATATTTAAATTAGCATATTTCCTTTAGCATATTTACTTTCCTACACCTCGCATGAAAAATCATAAAAATATGTTTCTTTGTATTTACATCGGTTCTTTAAGCCCCATGCAAGTACTCCTTGTTGTGGCGGCATAAAAAAATAAAAATCCAAAAAATATTGCATTCATATGTTTTTGCATTCTTTTTGCATAGAAAAATTCCTAAAAATATGTGGGCACATGAAGGTCCACGCTTTTACGTAGAAAAATCCACAAAAACGTGAGCACATGAAGGCTCACAATATGTTCCTAGAATTTGTTCCTTCGGTATATGTGGAATTAATATTTGCGGGGAGAACATGTAAGGAGAACCCAAGGCGAACAAGTTCCAAGGACGAATCAAAGGACTACTTAATATCCAAATTTTGGGGAGAGCACCCCAGTTATCACGATAGGTATCACTATCTTTTAAATTATTAGCTAGCTATTATATATGTTTGCTTTGATTAGAGTTAATGAGTCTTAGCGTTTAAGTCTTAAAGATAGTTCGATTAATTTGTTTAGTTCGGTTTAGTCAAAATTAGTTTACTTTAAATATTAGGGTTTATATAATAAAGTGCTCTTATGGAAGTCATCCACAAGTTGAGTCAATTATTCTTCATATATTTCGGATATGTTTTTGTCTCCACCATGCTTTGTATGCAAGATAACGTAAAAATAAGTGTGGGGAGATCCTCGACAACCAAACAGAATTCTTCACGACAAAAATCAAGAAATTCGAACCAAGACGGAACCATCGACTCGCACGACGAACCGCGACCCGACACGGCCTGCAGGCAGGCCGACCGCCCATTATTAGGCCGACCGGCCCTTGCCTCGGGCCCCACTCAGGCCCAACCGCCCACCGCTTCTGGGGTTTGCTTCCTAAAACTTTTCAATTTTTCGCAAATTACTTTCCGTTCGAATTAAAATAAGTCTATTCTGTTATGGTATGTTTTCCTATATGAAAAAAAAAGATGTCTTGTTAGCCCATGAACAAAGTTTTGCATGATTAAATTCCTACATATACTGTCACTTGTTGGGATGCTTTTAATTGCTTAAAACATGAGAAATAATAAAGTTAGAATAATGAGATCCTCTTTTTCTTTTATCTTGTCTTTGGAGAGTTATTTATTTCAAAATATTAAAATCATTAGTTATGCTTCTCCTTTGTGATCAATGATACATCCTAATAGAGCCGTAGCAATCATTAAAAATATATCTAATTAAATTGTTGCTTTCTTGTGTTGAGCTTTGTCAAAACCACGACCCATGTTGAAATTTGTCTAAAGTCTAAGATCAAGATCATATACACTGCTTTCACTAAAAGTATCCATGCTCTAAAAAGTTTTAATCTCTATCTCCCATAATTTTAATTGTTGAAAAAGGTACAGCTATGAAAAAGCCAAATGTTCAAAATTCTAAGAGTGGAGAGAAAAGTGAGAGAGAGGAGAAAATGAGCAAGTGTTCTACGGTCGCCTAAGAACCCCCTCTCTAAGAAAAAAAAAAAAAGGCAAAAATGAAGAGAAGAATAATGGACAAGTGTCCGAGGGTGAGTAGGGGCCCACTTCTCTAATAAATAAGAGAGTAAAATGGACAAGTGTCCGAGGGTGAGTAGAACCCACCTCTCCACTAAATATTTGGTTACCTCGCTTGGAAAAATAAATAAATAAATAAATATAAATGTTCCAAAAAGGGAGATAGACGATTTTTCAACTAGAGAGAGCAAAGTGGTAATAATAATCTTGACTCACATACACATCTTGATCTATGACTTATGACATCTTTCTCCATGGATCCACGGTTGACTTAGCAATAAATACAAGGTAAGTGTGCTACATGTTCTTGAGCTCCACATATGATATAATAAATGAACTGGTGGAGGATATAATATATTTTGAGAGACTTGAGAGTGTCACAAAGGAGTAAGTAGAGCTATGTTTTCTTTTCAAAACTTATGCAAAATCTCTCCAAGTGACTTGGTTTAAGAATTTAAGGTGATCTATTTCTAACCATTTCATGCTCGATATCCCAAAGTGTGTATGACCATGGAGTATAATTATGATCCATTCTTTGTCTCTACGGTTACATTAAAGTTAGACCATCCTTTTATCGAGGACGCCAGTAAAAGCCTAAGTGTGGGGGAGTTTGTTGACACTTGTTAATGCATACTTTTAATTATCAACTAAACATGGAAAAGGACTAAAATATAATTAGATAACCTTATTAGGGGTTTCTACTAATGATTTCCATGAGTTTTGGTAAAGTTGTGATTTGCGAGGGACTTAACGTAAAAAACACCGTAATTAGCGTGTCATAATGACGGGACGCAACGTAACGCAATCCAACTCCGAAACAAGTCTAGAAGGCTCCGGATTACACCCGACGTCAAAGAGTCCCAACACCCGAAAAATACATCATCTAGAAGACTCCGAAGCCACGACGCATCGCGGGGCCCGTGAGTGGAGCCCACCCCTCGGGCCGATCGGCCCAATAATCAGCCGATCGGCCGGCTTGGCGCCAAGTTGCCCCTCTCTCCGAAGCTTCCTCCACCGCCTCTAAGACGCAATCTAAACCGGTTGTTTAACGTCGGTTTGATCCGAGGGCGTCGGTAGAAGCACGAGATGAATCAAAGATTAGTACCACATCGCCTCCACAAGCCAAGGGACATAAGAAGACCCATATATATAGACCCCCGTGCCCCACGGCTTCAAGCATCTCGATCAACTCATCATCATATCGATCGATCCAGCTCTAGTTGAAGGTCTTAGCTCTAGTTCAAGAACCAGAAGTAGAAGATTAGACAAGATGTAGAACTAGAAGCCCTAGATTAGAGTTGAGAGTAGAGCTTCAAGTTGAGAGAATTAGAGCGTGGTTGAGGCGGAGTTGAAGGAAGGCCCGGAGCTGTCGGCGCCTCCATCTTCTTCTTCCTCTGGAGTTGGTGCCATTGGAGCGCAACTCTGAGATCTTGTGGATTGTTCGACTTCCATTCGAGTAAGTGATATTGTTTCTATTATTCTTAAGGTTCGTATTTCTTTGATAAGATTACTTTGATTCTTGGTTGCTCTTGAGTTAAAGTTGTTAGATTAATGTAAGCGTGGTGCTTAGATTGACTAGCTCATTACGAATACCTTCTATAGGCGGGGTGAAACACCAACCGTTAAGGCCGATCGTAGTGGTGACAAAGACTATTGAGTCCTTTGTTATGCCTGCTCCCGTTTATAGAAATCGTAGGAGACCCTGCGTTGTTAGCGTAGATTCCCTTTATTAAGAGTTTCTTCATGACAACCCCTCTTAAGAACAATGTGCAAATGATTTACTTGAAGTGAGAACAAGACCTTCCTAATGGAACTCCTTACCTCTCTTTTAATCTAGTTATATAGCCACTCGATTTAGCTATACACCTTGACATGCTCTCACCTTCTCCCCCGTGGATTCGATATTTAAAGCCCTATTCCTCGGGTGAAGTGCTCACGGGTATCCGTTCGCTTATGGATTATCCATCATAATATTCTGTGTAGGTTAACAAATACCAACGAGGGTTGCTATTGAAATGGATATGAGCAGAGGGGTGTGATCTGAGGTTTCCATTGCCGTGGCACCGCATTACGCCTCGGGATATGAGAGGGTCCAATTGTTATTAGTGAGGACCCAGTCTAACTTAACCAGCAGAGGGTTTATCTGTTTGTTCGTCCAAGTGAAACTTTTGCCTTGCAAACCAATTTCTACCAAGCCCAACTGACTTATGATACTATTGAATAAGAACATAATATTGGTGTCTCGCCCCTTCCTTATTTCTGTTTTCTGGGTATCTGTACATGTTAAAGTCACCCATAACAATCCAATCTTCCTCCTCAGGAATCTCTAAATTAAATAACCAATCTGAGAAAAGGGGTCTCTCCTCAGCCGTGCAGGGGCCATAAACATTGACCAAGGTCCAAGAGACCCCATCTATCTTTGATATAAACTGGACCGAGAGAGCAAAGTCCAATGCTTCCTTTAGGCTTCCACTGAGAAGTGGTCCCTTCCAAGCCACTAAAATACCTCCTGATGCTCCCACAGATGGAACAAAGAGAAATTCACCGAAGATTGGGGGTAAAATCTTTCTCAGAAAAAAAGAGTCAACCAGTTCTTTTTTTGGTTTCTCGCAGTGCAGACCACATCACGTTCTCTGGGTGGCTTTGTTTTTCGATAACATCCCATTTTGTTGAGGCATTAATACCTCTCACATTCCAACAGAGGACATTCCATTTTCTAACCGGGTTTTGATTCATTGATAAACATTTAAAATTAACCAAGTCTCAAAGAAGACCAACATCACGTTGTCTTAAGCACTGAGGCACAAAAAAGTTCAAAGTGAAGCCAACAAACATAGTGTGCTAGGAGGCGACATAACCAAAGCCGTTCCCTACTACATCTTCTCTACTAGTTAACTGATTACAAAAGTGAGCCCCTGGGGCTCCCAAATAACTCTTGGTTGGACTTGACATGTTGAGACTAGTTGTATGGTGCTTCCTGGACCCCTGAGCTCCTTCCTGCTCCTCCACCGATCAAGCATGCTCCTCTTCCCGCTGGATTCTTGGGGTGATTCTTGCTCTAGCCACGGGGTGGCTTTTTCCGCTTCTTAGCCTGCAAGATATCATCACTAACTTCAGACTCTGTCATCATACGTAAATCAATAGCAATTTTCCTAATAGTTTTCTTTTTCAGAGTGGGAGGTTTTGCTTTACAACCGAGGCAATTCTTGTCAAGACAGTTCTTATGTTTGAACCCATTATTGCTTAACTTTATCCTGGGACTTCTTCTTACCTCTGATTCAACCACTGTTGTTGATCTCTGGGCCCCCCTCTTTTTGGAGGTAGCTGCTTGCTTGTGCCCTGCCCCTCATCTCCCAGACCTGAGTCACAAGGAAAGTCAAAGTCTGGTTTTTTAGAGGGGATAGAAAATACCGTGTTTCCAAGACAATCTTCTCCAAGACATGAGACTATTCTGAAGTGAGTAATTTTCGGCCCATCCAAAGCATTCATTTTTCAATAACTGAGCAACAAAGAAGTTGACCCAAGAAGATGGAATGGAGATTCTGAGGTTGGATGGGTTACCTGAGGAGAAAAGGTGGTGAAGGAGTCTAGTAGCTTCAGATCACCGCCTGGGACCAGTGTAGTCAAGCTCCTCATTTTGAGCAAGATTGAGTCCCAGATTGAGACAGTCCATCTGCATCTGCTTGCTTTTGTTGAAGTTGTCCCCCACCATTGCACTAAAAAGGTCCCCCTCGTCAGGTAGAGTTGGTTCATTGCTGTTTTGCTGGGCTGGCATGGTCCCCTGGGCTTCCATTTCCTGAACCTGCTGCTGGGCCTGGGTAGGATAGAATCCTCTTGGCAGATCAGGCTGCTGCTGGGCAATTTGTTGGGCTGCTTCTAGAGATTCAAACTGCTGGGGCACTTCATGTTCACCTATATGCATGTCAGAATGCCCATTCTGTTGCATTTGATTCTCTTCATTCATGGTTCCCTCTTCTTCTTCTGAAGACATGAGCTGATCAGAAAAAATGTCCTGGCTACTCTCTTCCTCTTCAGCTTCCCCCAACTGAACAGGTGGTTCTTCTTCTACCATTGCTTGAGGTCCATCACCCAAAGGATGCTGCAACTGTTCTATCTCCTCAGCCTGTGCTGGAGCTATTTCATTCAGATTCCAGAGCTCTTCCTGAGGTGCCTCCAGGTTTAGCAGGTACACTTCATTCTCCATCTGGAAGAGGTAATTGACCTCCTCAAGTCCTTCTAAATTTCCTTCCAGAGGATTGATGATGACAGGTCCGGATCCAAATCCAATGGGGGCTGGTTGAGGTCAAGATTAATGTGAGCCTGATTTCTAGGTTGGTCATTCGAGGTTAAGCCACCGCTGGAGGTCAAAATCCTCATCCTCTGTTGCTGAATGTTCTCTTTGGGGCTCTTCCTTTGGATTCTTTGGAATTTCGCAGCCCGGGGATCCCAAGCTTCCAAGCGGGCGTACTGGCCGCTTTGACTTGGTACATCTACCAGGTTCCAGTCCTCTTGGGCCTAATTCTCATCTTCTTTGCTATTATCGCTGCGAAGGTAACATGTATCCATCGCCCAAACCAACTCTTCTTGCGGCGAGCAATCCGGGCCTTAGCAAAGACCGAAGTTTGTGTTCCACCGGCGGCCGCCATCGTCCCCAAGATAGAGACCCTTCTCGATCCGGTAATAATTGACAAGATCTAGGATGTCTTACGCCTCGTACAAAGGCAGACTTGAGATCCATCTTCATGTTGTCCAAGTATCTTGGATTGCTTTGAGACGGATTGTCTTCCCCCAAGCGTCTTCCGGTGTTGGGATAGTGTGGATCTCTAGCTCCTTGAGCTTTGTTGATGCGTCAAACTCTAGGTAGGCAAAGATTTTGTTCACGAGCAAGTTGATAATGGGAGACAGAAACCAACCTATTACAGTTAAGCACCAGGCTATCCATCCAAGTTTCTTCATCAAGTCAGCCATGGAATCCATGCTTAGTTTTCCCAGAGGAGAGATCGAGAAGGGAAGGGGATGAGACGAGGAAAGGAGGATGGATGCACAAATAGATATGTTCGATTCCCTGGTACATACCACAGCTATACTACATGACTAGTGACGCTTTTAAAAAAAAAGGTGTGCCATTACTAATGGTGATCGAGATTGACTTTTGCTCACCCATTGTTCATACTCCATAGATGCAAAAACAAGTCAACGAAGACAAGTCTATGGTGGCCGCCAAAGATACTAAAAGTCTTCGTATTAGCTGGCATGCATTACTATTTACTAGGCACACATGGACAGTCTCTCGTATTTATTTCTCTTGTACTCAAATAAAATGGAACAAATGGAGGATGTAATATTCCTGCCATCCCAAATTGTAAGTCATTCCAAGAATTTTGGAGAGCACCATGAAAAAAAAGCATATTAGAATTCAGACCGGAGACCAACCAAATGGATCCAATTGAACTTGACAGCATGGAAGATCACTAAAGGCGAATCCAACCTTGAGAGAGACCAAGATGCACCATATATATGGATCTTATTCATAAAAAAACCATATATATGGATCTTATTTAGGTATTTCATAGCTAATATTTTACTTCTTTTTATTGGTTGACTAGGTAATAGGTTTCAGTGAAAAGGGCTCAATATTTTGAAACGCTAAGTTCACATTTTGAAGACTGGTTCAGCCAGACCTTGGGAGCAAAAGGAAGAAGGAGCACGCATTGTCCATCTTGACACTCTGGACAATCTGGAACCGACGGAACGCCATCATCTTCAGAGGCAGCAGAATGACATTTCAAGCGACGTTACAGGAGATCAGGGATGCTACACTCATTTGGGCCTCGGCAGGGTGCACAGCGCTTAAGCCACTAACGGTAGTTCAACCCAATTGGGAGTAATCCGTTATGTAAATAAGCCCCTAGCAGCCTAGGCTGATTGGGGAAGCGCATCTCGCGCATGTAAACTTGGATGTTATTTGCTTCTTCTTATTATCATTCAAAGATGGCTTCGCCGGATCTTTCAAAAAAAAAGTTCTCACCTCTATCATTATGAAAAATAAGCCGAAGCATGTGTCTACATATGGATCTTATTGTGAAACGCTAATTACAGTTTTAATGGGTAATTAAGCATGTAGGGATGTAATTATAGTTACATGCTTAAGATTGTAATATAGTTTTAACTGTAATTATAGTTACATGCTAACTACAATCTTAAGCATGTGACCTTTCATAATACCCTTATTTTAGTTCACTATTATTTGAAAAAATATAAATCAGAGTAAACTTACATATTTTGCACCATGTTTACCTGTATGGATGAAAAGTAAAGGAATTCCAAAAAGTAAATAGCATTTTCAGTGCATCGATGATCTTCTAGAAGAAAATGCAGAGTAGCTGTATGCCCGCCAGTCACTGCAGCAGCATTAGTCAGCAAATGTAAATTGCTTACCCGCAAAAATAAATTCAACTAGAGCTGTTTCTGAACGCATGAACGGCAATAAATAGCAAGCTCATTAATTCTAACATATTTCCACACACACACGAAAAAAAGCGGCATGACAACTGCTCCCATTTTCTAACAGAGGAGGAACAGGGAACAGGTCTCTGCCTATGGTTAACGATGGCTGGTTCGGTGCATCATTGACTGTTCAACTCTGTGTTGTAAAATATTCGATGCGTATTGTTAAATCCAATGGTTGGATTTGTAAATCTGAACAGGAGGAAGAAGGCAAGCAGTTGACTTGGAACACCCAAAAAGAACCCAACCATCTCAAGCATCAGGGAACTGGTCAATCCAACCAAGAGAGTACTTTACAGAAGCGGAACGTAAGCAAAGTCTGCAATAAATGAACAGGCAAGTGCAAAGAAAAGTAACTTAAAATGATGTGTTGCTATAACTTAATATCAGGAAACAAGAAATGGGGAAGGAGCTGGAATGCCTGACTTGGTTGTTGGCCACTGGGGTCAGCAACTGCGGTAGCTGGGCCAGCTGCCCACGCAGCTGGCAAAAGGAGCAAGGTACCGGGAATTTGATCATCATTAAACGATTTATTTGCATTTGACGCAATTTCATCATAACTCGATTAATTTGCATTCTGTCACAGGTAGTTAGCGACTCAATCAGTGACCACAAACATGAACAAATTTATTAGCAAGATGGCATTTGTGAAAAATAAATAGATAGCTAGCCTGCAAGATGACAAGTTGACAACCAATCCCATTTTTTTTTAAATAGAGGAGGAACAGGTCTAGGGCCCAAAGTTTGCAATGGCCGATTCATTGTACCATTGAGTGTGCAACCACTCCGATTGGATTTGGTAGCCTGCCGAGTGTAAGTAACCACAAACAGCTACTCCCTCCGTTCCAAATTATAAGTCAATTTGACATTTTTAGTTCATCCATTTAGTTATATATCTAGACATATTATATTATCTTGATGAGAATTTTTACTGTGCTTGGAGGAACCCACCCATGCATTGTCTTTTAACCGGTTCCTCACTAAAATTAGTGATTTAGGGGTAGTTTAGTACTTTATTTTTCTTCAGTTTCTCTTTTTTTTTTTAGTAAAACAGAGCGGCGCCGCCGCCTAATAATGAGCGGAAGCAATTCTTCGTGGCTGATGCATCCTCCGCCGCCGCCGCCAGCGTCGCCGCCGCCGATCGTCGGCGCCGACAACTCGGAGGCCAAGATAAGCCCCGGCATCATCTATGTCGCGGGTGATCCCGGCGTCGTCTTCTTCGTCACGGCACTTTGATGCGGCTGCAGCGCGGCGCCTCAGCCGGGAGGAGGGGGACGCGGGGCGGCGTCACGGCATTCAAGAGCTCTTCCCACTCGCACGACGCCATTTGGCGTCGACAGTGCCTTCATCGACGCGGCGCTCGGTGTTCCTCTACCGCAACGTCGTCGGCGGCGGGGCGTGGACGGGAGGGCAAGGATCCGCTCGACCGCGCCGTGTGTGCGTGAGTTCGCCCGACGACCGGCTCCGGCTGCTGCCCTGCGCAGCCACGGCGTTCCACCGAAAGTGCATCGACACGCGGGTCGCCGTCACTCCACCTCCCCGCTCGCCGACCGAGCCTTCGCCGAGTTCGCCCCGGCATGCAGCCCGTGGGCTGGATGGTGCTCGAAGTCCGAGCACGCCGACATGGCCGCGCCGGGCGGCGAGGGCTACCGACACCGACGCTAAGCGGCCAAACGCGGTGACTACGCGGGCGCCGGGGGAGCGGGGAGGAGGTGGTCGAGGTGAAGCCGGGCAAGATCAAGCGCGTCGGCAACGGCACCACCGCCACGCAGCAGCGGGACGGAGAGCAGCCAAACGCGACGGGCGGAATTGGAAGTGCCGCGGCGGCGGCGTGGGGATGGCGGCTCGACGAAGCGCGGCGGCGCGGCGGCGGGCGGCGTGGGGTTTCGGGATGGAACGCGGCGGCGTTTTCCGATAGATGCAGCGTCGGAGCTGGGAACCAGGTGAACAAACTAAAAAGACCATTGTACCCTTCGGTATTAGTTATAATTGATTCGCGGTGACACGCAATTAGATGGTTCTTGTCTGCCACTTGGTTCCTCCTATGTGGTTTCTCTAGCTTTTTAACCATTAGATCAGATTAAATGGAGGGCTTATATTAATTCCAAGCGTGGTAAAAACTCTCTATCTTGATACGTAACTAAATGGATGAAGCAAAAAGTTAAAATGACTTCTGATTTGGAGCGGAGGGAGTAGTTCCAATTTCCTGAGCACCGCTACATTACATAGGACCAAATTGCCCATTAAAACTTTGAAAGCACTGCTACTTTTTACATAGGACCAAATTTCTCATTAAAAATCTGAAGGGATCGTGTAAATCAAATGCAAGCAAAAGCACAGGACGAAATACGTGCTGAATTTCAGGACACAGATGCGGTCATGCTTTTTATGACGGCTAACCTGATTGGAAGCACACCGCTGCCGTTGTACTTGACGGACGAGACCCGGCGGCGGCCCTCTGGGGTTTGGGCTTCTGCCCTTGCTCACCGTCGGGCACGGGCTGCTCGCGCTCAGACCCTCTCCCCGCCGCTGCGCTCTTCGCTTACGGCCATCTCCCTCTGGCGAGCCGCCGTTCCGCGGCCGCCTCGACGGGTTGGCGGCTCCGCGCTCGCCGACAGCCAGCGGGGTGAGAACGCTGGGCCATTGGGCCGTCGACGTCGACGCGTGCGCCCGTGAAGCTGGGCTGAGCCCACGACTCAAAGTTCTGAAGGGCCAACACGTGGTCACGAATAACCAAGGTCCAGACTCCGATGGGCCTACATGTTACGCCCCAGTTAATACGCAAAAATACGGACTCACTCTGCTTCTTATATACGCACTCTGCTTCTGAAAAATTGGAACACAACAATTTCATCTGGGCAGTATTCGATTTTAAGTTAAACTGGTTCGAAAATTGGAACACAACAATTTCGTTAAACTGCTTTATATCTAGAGAGTTTTCCCCCGTATAAAACTTTTTGCTATGCGCGTAATGCCCTCAAAAATTTTTCGACCGCAGTGTCGTCAACTTAAACTTCTTTTTCTCTGTGCACCCTTCCGTCCAACTTCCGCTTGGTTTTCTCCGTTTGGCGCGCACTGACAAGTGGGACAGTCGATGCCAATGTCGAAAATACCCTTCTCTTGTATCCCTGCCCTCTCCCTTCTATCTCTGCACAGTGGGGCTAAGCTGTAACAGTCTTCCTCTTCGCTGGTCACCGATCACGCCACGCCACCACGCTGCCCGCCCTCACCATCGGCCCGCTGGAGCCACAGGCAGAGGAAGAACAGCAGCAGCGCGGCGGCCTGCCCCTGCCCAGCTCGCTCCGCCATGGAGGTCTCGGCGGCCGTCCCACATCCAGAACCAGACGGTGGCCATGGGCGGCTGCGAGCTCGGCGTGCGCCGTATGGCCGGACGCGGCCGCCGCACAGCTCCCGTCGGCGGCGAGTGCCGGACGCCGCCCGGCGTGCAGAGGGGCCATGGACGCCGACGTGGGCGTGGGGGAGGAGGGAGCGCGGCGGTCGGCTCCGGCGGAAGCGGGCACCAGCAGCAGCCACCTCTCGTGCCTGCTTGACGACGGCGGATCCTGGGGAGGTTGCTGCGCCGGCCCGCTGGAGCACAGGCACGCCGCCGGCCTGCTGGAGCCACCACGCCACGCCCAACGCCGCCCGCCGCTAGAGCCACCGCGCCGCGCCGCGCGCTCGCCCGACGCCCGCCCACGCACCCCGCGACCTGGTTCCGCTGGCCCGCGCGCCCGCAAGGTCCGCCGCGCGCTCGCCCGATGATCAGGATCTCGCGCCCCGCGACGGCGACAACCGTGGCGTCGATCCAGCGCTTCGTGGCGCACAAGTACGACGACGGCGAGCTGGGCTGGGCTCGTCACGGTTCTCGGTGGCACATCCTCGTCAAGAACCCGCCAAGCTTCGTCTAGCGCGCCCACGGTGGCACATCCACGCAGGTAGCCATGGTTGCCAGAACTTGCGGGGCGGCCCGCGCGCAGCCTCGGCGGTTGGAGCTCGCGGGGTTGGGGCGCGCAGGGCCGGACGGCACTCCAAGCTCCATGCGCCACCACCCACATCCCCGCCGCCGGCCGAGCCAGCGCAACATCGCTGCAACCCCTCCCAGCACGCAACACGCATGCGCGCAACACCGCGCGAGTGGCCGGAGCAAGCAGCAGAGCGGAGCTCTGGCTTGCTATGTCGATCTAAGTTTAATGACCTCACCTTGAAGTCATGCTCACGCCTCATACAACTATTTTCCTTTAGAAAAATAAATTTAAAAATACTTTAGAAATACACTTATACCTCTACCGTTCAGCCCCACTATAGGAATCCGCTTCTTTGCGAGTGCAAAAACATTTGCCGAGAGCAAAAAGCGTCGGGCACTTCGGCAAAAGAGCATCTTTGCCGAGTGCGCAGGAAACTCAAGACTCGGCAAAGACTTCTTTGGAGTGCATCGCTTATCGGCAATCTTCCACACTTTCGGCAAACTATATCTTTGCGAGTGCGCGCGACCGGCAAAATAATACACTTTCGGCAAAGAATAACGAGGGCCAAACGTCCACCCCGTCCGTTACCTTTGCCGAGTGTCCGACGTTAGGCACTTTCGGCAAACTAGGCATCCTTTGCCGAAAGTGCCCCGGTGCGTGCACTCTCGGCAAAGCCCTTTTCGAAAGTGTCAAGACATGGCACTTTTCGGCAAATTATGAATTTTTTTTTTTTTTCGTCCCATATTTTTTTGTGTGGCTTTGGTACAGTAATTACATCTCATCTTCAAAATTTGGGACAATTTCAAGTTCTTTTGCTATATTTCTTGAATTATTTCTTTTTTTCTTGCATTTTTCGGACCACTCCAAATTTGAACTGCGAGGTACATGAAATAATGGAATTTGGTCATTCAAAAAATATTATTCATGATGTTTGGCATATGTTTAGGCTCAATCCGGGAACTCGCGCGAAATTACGAACATTTTTGTGTCGGAACATGACGAGTTACATGCGGAAAAAAAGTGTTTTTAAATTCTATAAAATCCAAACGAAGTTTAAAAATCACGAAACTTGTCGAGGTGTCTTGTCATCTCATGAATAGGCAGTGGTAAAAATTTTAAAAAGTTTTGAGCAAGTTGTGACGTCGGACGCCTAAAACTCAGACATCTCCACGCCGCCGTCGCCGACCGTTGCTCTTGCTGTTCCCGCGGCCAAGGTAAGCCCTACCCTTCTAGTAGTGGTTAGTAGTAGTGGTTAGTAGTAGTTGTTAGTAGTGGTTAGTACTAATAAGCAAAGCATACCATAATAAAAATGGCTCTTGTTGATAGGGTTAAGTAGTGGTTAGTACTAGTAGTAGTGGTTAAGTAGTAGTGTTAGTTGTAGGGTTAGTAGTAGTAGTTAGTAAATAGATAAGTAGCTCTTAGTATTAGTAGTGTTAGTAGTTAAGTAGGTGTTAGTAGTAGTTGTAGGGTTAGTAGTAATTGTTCTTGTACTACATGAATACTTTCATCTGCATGGAAAAAGAAGTAAAGTAAATGGCTCTTGTTGGTATATTGGTGGTTGTTGGCCTTCGTGCCCATGTTCGGTATATATATGTGGTTGTTGGCCTTCGTGCCATGTTTTTTGCAGGTTTTGGGAACCTCCCCGCGGGGAGGTGTGCTGCCGAAATTTTGAGTCGATAATAACTATTTTTTGCCCTTTTTTTTAGGAGGACACGTGGGAGGGACTCGGCGACCCGATCATCCTCGTGGGCGCTGCGGGTCTTGCTGCACCACATCTCCACCGACACCGTAGGTATTAATCACCTCCCGTCCTTATAGTTGTCTTACATAGTGCGACCCGGGTTAGGCGTCTCCCCGTCCGAAAGAGATCTGAGGCGTTGGTATGCGCATCTGTGCATATCTGCGACCGTATCATTTCGGATTAATCCACTTTTTTTGGACAGCCCATGGATGCGTAGATGGGTTAGCATCCATGCTTTCGGCCCCCGTCAGAGGCGGCCGGAGCGAAGACACCTCCCGTTGTTCTCGGGATACACACTCTCCCCGCCGGGGCGTGTATCGGGAGAACGGGAGGTGCCGCCAAATTCCGTGTTGGATAGGGGCGGAGCATGGAAGCTAACCTTGTCTACGCATCCTCGAGTGGGATTAGGACCTATCCTTCACCTATTAGATGGTAGGAACGCCGTGTAGATGCAATTCTTTGGTTATATGGCTCACGACATGGGCGTATGACGAGGAGGATGGATAACCGTGAGTGGATGTACACGGGCCGCAAGTAAGAGCCTTGAATGGATTAGGGGGACCGATGCTTTCTGGAGCATGCATTTGGCCTAAATTTGCTAAAGGGTCTATTAGGATGCCGCGGTCCCCCTGCGGCAAATGTAAGAACAAGAAAAAAAAGAAACAAAAGGGTGATATGGGCAGAGATATTTACAACAAGCACGGATTCCTCCCAAACTATAGCCATTTGGATCTTCCACGGTGAAGTCGATCGTATTAGAGAAGGCGTGGTGAGGCCCCTCCTCGAGGGTATGATGCGAGATGCGGGATGGCGAGACATGATGGCGGAACTTTCACGATGCGGTTCAATGAAGGATTGGAGGAGGAACACGAGGAAAGCTGCAAAGGCGTTCTACGAGATGATGGAGGTGGCACAAAGAGCCCCTTCACGAAGACAATGGTTCTGAGGCTGGATGCCATTTCACGCCTTATAGCGTTGAAGTCGCAATTGAGCATTAGTCGAGGCGGCCGACACCCCGTTGTCGATTATTGGCAACCGCTTCGAGGAGGGTCACGTCCCTCGAAGAACACGTGCAGTCACGAGAGACTCCTTCATGGACTCAAGATGCCGTATGAGTCGTACCATGCTTGTCCGAAGGGGTGCGCCCTATTTAGGGGAGACCTCAAAGAAGCAACGCCTTTGTCCAAAGTGCAAAGCCTCTAGGTTTGTGGAGGTAGAATGTAGTGATGGCGAAAAGAAAAGCAGTCCAAGATCCCCGAGATGGTCCTACGACACCTTCCTTTCATACCGAGGCTCCAACGGCTATACACATGGAGGAGTCCATGAAACAAATGACATGGCACAAGAAGGGCAAAAGATACTGATCCGAGAAGTTGGTACACCCATCGGATGGTGATGCATGGAAGCACGCCGATAATATGCATCCTGAAAAAGTTATGGAGGCTCGGAATATGCAGCGTGGCGCTCGCAAATGATGGGTTCAACCCGTGCACGGAATGTTGGCGGCCCCGTACACTTGTTGGCCCGTGTTTCGTGATCCCTCTCAATCTTCCCCCGGTGTCATGTTTGAGCTCAAGCACCTATTCTTGACGCTAATAATACACAGGCACCCGGGCACCGGGCAACAATATGGTTGTGTTCATGCGGCTAGTGTGGGATGAATTGCAAGATGCTTGGCAAAATGGGGTAGACGTGCGGCCCGAGCTACAAAGGCGAACTTTACAATGCATGTGTGGTACCTGTATTCAATGCATGACTTCTCGGCTTATGGCATATTCAAAGCCGTGGTGTGTTCATGGGAGGTTCCCTTGCCCAACATGCAAAGGCGGTACCGTGATGTTCACCTGGCTGAACAAAGGGTGGCAAGTATTCTTCGTTTGACAAACATCGTCAATTCTGCCCGAGAACCATGAATTCGGACTAGACAAAAAGCACTTCACGAAAGGTGTTGAAGTCACCGACCCCATCCCAAAGTTTATGACGGTGAAGAGGTCCTTGCCGAGCTAGCTAGTCTCAAAATCGATGAAAAGAAAGGTTGTTTTGTTGGATATGCTACCACACACATGTGGACTTATATATCGGGCTTGACTAAGCTCCCCTACTTCAAGGATCTTCTTCTTCCACACAACATCGATGTAATGCACACGAGAAAAGAATATCTCCGAGGCACTCTTCGCAACAACCATGGACCTTAAGAAGTCAAAGGATAACGTTAAGGCTAGACTTGACATAGAGATGATGTGCGATAGACCAAAGCTAGTGATAGAGACCCCTAGCCCACGGGAAGAGATGGAAAAGGGGCCCCGCCAACTACATCATCAAAAGGGCGATAGGAAGGAAGTACTACGAGTGGATGAAGACGTTATTGTTCCATGATGGGTATGTGGCGAATCCGAGTAGGGGAATGAACTTGCGGACTATGAAAGTCTTAGGGATGAAGAGTCATGACTTCCACATATGGATTGAGCGGATCCTTCTGCGATGACTCGGGGATACCTCTCAGAGCGATTGTGGCGCATCTGGCGAGTTGAGCTTTTTCTTCCGCCCGACTTTGTGCTAAGGAGTTATCTCGGGATGTGATTGCTGATCTGGGCGTCTGCACCTGTGTTGCTACGCAAGTTGGAGATGATATTTCCACCTGGCTTCTTCCTGTCGATGCGACTTCGATTTTGCACCTTCCGCCGAGGCACGGTTGGGGGGGCCCGTGCGATTTCGATGGTGCTATCCAATCGAGAGGGCTCTCAAGGTACTTAGGAGAAAATGCAGGAATAAAGCCAAAATTGAGCCTTCCATGGCAGAGGCATACATTCTAAAAGGAGGTGTCGACCTTCACACGGGCGTACTATCTTGAGAAACTTCCCAGCGTCCACAATCCTACCCCTTGTTAGAACGCCCGACGAGAGTTCATCGAACCTCAGACTTTTCAAAGGGCAAGTCGGAAGAGGAAGCGCAGCTACCCACAAGCACTTGTCCTTTGATGAGTGGCGCACTATCATGCTCTACGTGTTGTTGAACCTTGACGAAGTGGCTCCTTATCGGCGATAAGTTCTCAATGAGCTTGTTCCATACGCCGTCACTATCATCCACCTATCGATCCGACCCACTTGTCTTGTTTTTCGGGAATTTATTGATCAACACTGGAGAGGGAATGGGGCTCCTACCTTGCAACAAGAAGACAATCTTCTAAAAAATGGGCAGCCCGATTTTTATTTCCCGGTTCTCATTCAAAGGTACCATCGAACTAACCTCGTTCAGACTTTGATATTCCACTTTGGTCCTAGTAATATATAATGTAACGATGTACGTGGCCTCACCTTGCGTGCCCGCATTGGATGCCGAAATGTGCGAAGATTTAAAAGCAGGTGGGCAATGGCTTCCCCGTAGGGTCAACTCGTTCACCATTTATGATGTGAATGGCTATCGCTTTCGCACGAGAAGCTACGAGGAGAGTCGGCCCAACCGCGAAAACAACGTGCACCGGAGTTAAATGACGCCCGGCTTGGATAAGAAGGACTATTACGACATAGTCGAAGAAGAAATATATGAGCTCAACCGGGGTCCTAAAGAGCTCAAGCTAGTGGTATTCACAGCGGCAAATCGATTGCGAAGGACAACGTCTACGACCCGCGAAAGGGGCCGACGCAGCGTACACCAACGCCCGCGTCTACCCCAAGCTTACCCAAGACACCGAGGGCGGCAAAGCGGCGCTATGGGGACGACTTCGATCCGGCCACCGCGCCCTAGACCACGGACCTCGATGAGGTTGGGAGGAGGGAAGCAAAGACACGGCCGGTCTTGGATGGCCAACAACGCGATCGGACGCGTCCTCTGTTCGTAGGCTGAGCGAGATTCGCTCAAGGAGCACGACCCTCCGACATCCCCATAGCACCTCGGCAGCAGAGCTCCACGCGAGATGATGCATGGCGTTTGTAATTACGGTTTCATTTGTCGTTCCCGTTTTTTTACATGTGCGTTACCTATGCATTGTTTCAACGTTACAGTGTAATATTGCAGCCCCGGATGGCAGAGTTGGAGGCCAAGCAGGCGGCCCAGGCGGCAGACTTTGAGACCAAGCAGGCGGCCCGGGCGGAGGCCATCGGCGGGAGTTGGAGGCATACAAAGAATACTCGGGGCGTCGGATGCGGGACGTGGCGGCCTTCTTCCGAGGGCCTCAAATCCCGGTGTGACCCCTGCCTCATTTGTTTCGCTCCACCCCTGTTTCCGTTCCTTATCCTGTAGGGACTCGGTGAGTATATGTTGTTGTTTATTTCTTTGGCTTGTGCATGCATCCTGCGGTATTAATGAGATCGCCTCTCCTTTATGCGACCCACGGTCGGCGGGTTCGAACCCGACTTCTCAGGTGGCCCTTCTCCACCCCATCCGGTTGGCCCGACTCCCAAGTACACGTGGCCGGTGGCGTTCCTCCTCCGGGCACGCAGCGGCCACGCCGGGCTTCCACACGTCCCTCCTACACACCACGGGTGGGCGTGACGCGCTCGGCGCCGCGGCATGGGTGGTATCGGTGCAAGGTGAGGGCCCCTCACACTCTTCGCACCATGGAGGCGACGGGGTCGGCGCAGTGAGTTGGTGGTGATTAGGTTCGACCTGTTGCCTTTGTGATGGATTTCTTTTGGATGTTGGACATGTTACTTTGTGATGGATCTCGTTTCGATGTTGGACATGTTAGATTTCGTTTGGATGTTGGACATGTTGGATATGTGGACTATATGTGTGAATTTGTGATATATGTGGATTATATATATGAATTTGTGATATATGTGCATTATATATGTGAATTTGTGATATATGTGGTTTATGTGTATATATGGATGCATTATGGTATATATATATGTGTGTATTTGCAGCGAGAATCAACAAAAACAGCAAAAAAATAAAATTCCCAGATTTGCGAGTGCGGCTTTCGGCAAAGCCGGGCATACTCTGGCGACTAAAATGGCGGCTTTTTTGCCGAGTGCGGAGGTGGCACTCGGCAAAGTGACCATTACTTTGCCGAGTGCTTTTTAATCTGGCACTTTCGGCAAAGATTATTTTTTATAAAATAAATGGTTTGCCGAAAGTACTGACGACATGGCACTTTCGGCAAAGTTTTTTTAAAAATACAAAACTTTGCCGAGTGCGTGTCGTCACTTTCGGCAAAGGACCGCTCGATTAGCGTCGGCGTTTCCTTTGCCGAGTATCGACATCGGCTCGGCGAAAGCCTTTGCCGAAGTGCCCGACACTTGGCACTCGGCAAAGATTCGTTTGCCCGAGTAATTCTTTACCAGTGGGCTTTTTCGAGTGCGGCACTCGGCAATGGCTTTGCCGAGTGCATTGATGGCTTTGCCTAGTCGTCCGGCACTTTCGGCAAAGCAACCGATTCCCTGTAGTGCCCATTTGGTGGTCCCACTGCGCCTCGCCGATGCCCATGGCGGCGGATTCCCTCCTCTGGCCCAGCCAGTGATTGGAAAAAAAAGTGAGAAGGGGATGATTGTGGCGCCCACAAGTCATTATAGTTGGGAGCTGAGGGTACTTTGGACTTTTTTTTTTAGTAGATTGACACCGTTAGGCACAAATGTGGAGCTAAGGATGCAAGGCCTTGGCATCTCGAAAGAAGCAGTGTCTCTAATGATGTTTGGTCTTCCAAAGAATGGACTGACTGCAACATATTACAGTCATAAACAAGTAGTTTCTCGAGTGCAACCAGCAGCCCTGACACAGAACAGAGCTTCCCACAATAGTAGATACATAAATTCTTGAGGATCTGCGGCAGATTTGAAAGTTCTACCAGGTCACCACAGTGTCTTATCTCTAGAGTTACTAGACATGGACACTGAATCATTGGAGATGACAGTTGCTCTAGCATACTATTGGACGCTGTATCATGACAACTTTCTAGAGATGTATATGTCTCATGATGCACCTCCTTGCCCCATATGAATTTAAGTCTAGAGCATCCCATAATATAAATAATTTGGAGAGATGGGGGAAAAACGAAGAGCTGTACCAAGCTTTCACAACCTTGTATGGACATCCTATTTAGATGTGGCAGGACTTGATCAGTTGTTCGTGTAGATTCACCACCTTTCACCTGTTTTGGCCCTATCAGCTTGTTACAAATTACAATACGAAACCGACAAGTTCTTCAAGGATACCAAACAGTGGAACACTTGTTCTGGCCAGTAGTTTAACCCATTGCAGTGTTCAATTCTCAGATCTGCAAGCTGTACAAACCATTTCCATAACCCAAATGTTGGCTCTGTTTGACTTAAGAAGAAAAAGTTGCAGCCAGATATGCTCAGTTCTGATAGAGTTGCTGCTTTTTCTGTGTCACCAAAAGACAGTTCTAGCTTTTGTGATACTGTTACTGCATCGAGCCTTGGAGCGTAGGAAGTATGGAGGTGAGTAGGGAAGATGGGATCGTGGTTTCTTGCGGCGGGCAGGAGCCGTGGTTGGCGGCTCATAACAGATACACCCAAATTATGATCTTTCGGACAAGGTGCTTCTGTTTCACGGATACGTAGTTCTAGCTTGGAAACTTTAGGCACGTGCCTTGACCTAACTATTCCAACGGATACCAGCGCCTTGCCTTCATCAAGTCTTGCAACCTTGAGCTCTGGTGCTTCAGGTAGAATACTCAACTTTGGACAGTTTGCAATATCAAACCTCCTCAAGTACAGGAAATGTCAATTGATTTTCGTCTCTTTCTATTGCCACCCATCTCTCCAAGCTCTCCAAATTATGTAACCGGAGTTGCTTCAGTGCTGGAAATGGCGCAGACACAATATCAGTACATAGGCTTCGCAATTTGTCCAACTTTTCCAAGTAAAGAACTTCAAGAGCTTTGAAATGGTAAACTTGAGGAAATTCCTTGCACAATATACAGCCATGGAGATGGAGCTCAGTCAAGTGCTGCAATTTTCTAAGACCAGTTATCCATGATGGGAAGCTAGTGCCTCTGAACTATCCTCAACATCTTTAGACAATCATGAGGTTTAAGAGCATATAGCACCTTCTTATGGCAATCCTTGTGCTCTGTATCTTCTTGACCCTTACTATTCCATTTAAGAGACAAGTGTGTGATCTTATCTTTATGTTGAAGTCTGACTTTTTTTGCAAATGTTTCTGCCACATTTTCCAAACCACTTAACGCTAACTCACCACAAAGGTTTAAATTTCCAAGTTCTCCAATAGTACTGCAGCCCGAGCTAGCACCAGCAACAAAGTATGTTAGAGTCTGTAGAGAAGTTATCCGTCCGAGTCCAGGAGGCATGCACGTCAATGATTCACATCCAGTGGTATAGAGGTGTCGTAGGTTTACCATATACTTCATATCCTTTGGAAGCTGACGAAGGTTAAAACAATGAGAAAGGTCCAACGTTTGTAGATTATGCATTTGGCTTATTTCTTCAGGAAGTTTCGTCAACAGACAATGTTTTGACAGATTATGGTACCTCAGGTGATGTGTCCGTCCTGTTATGTATTTCTGTCCTAAACTGCGTACTGCAGGAATGTGTAGTGCCCGCTGTGAAGTGTACATTGATATATTAAGGGTGCCATAATAATCTGTAATGAAAAGTGTGTGGAGCATTGCAGTTTCTTTCTTCAATAAATGACCATACAGAGTTGTATCCAGTCTTGTATGAAATATGGGACTTTCATCATATACTGATAAGAAAGCATGGCGAGTAGGATTTGGAATGACTTGTAGTTAACGCTTGGTTTACCAACTATGGTGACACATTCTTTCCCATATGAAAAGAAGAATTGAGCAGACAAAAGAAGCGGATGCACGAACCAGTCAGCAGTATATGATGTGTTTGTACGAATTGCTTGAAGAAAATCAGCTGCTGCAGAAGCTGGATTCTAACGGCTCTGATGGAGGGATCATCGTATCACTGATGAGCCCATTGATCACCAACTCGATAGATCTTTCTTCTGATTGCAATAGATCCACAAATGCAGTGGAGGATGAGCAGTTAGAGCGACCATGGGGATTTCATGCATTGCTGGGTTGCTCGGCTCAATTATTTGGACCAACTGCTTAGGTGCCATATCAGAGTCGATGGTGGCCATTGCATTCATTCATCGATGGGACCCAACGAACTAGGACGTCGATGTGTGTGTTAGTTGGCATTGATAACTATAGTGAGTAGGACACTATGGATCCAAAAACAATCACCCTCGCCATCCTGTACATTGAAAGAGTCAACTGAGCCAGGGAGGCATTGATAACGAGATTACATGCTGTACAGTCCCACTCCCACGACCCGTTCGGCGGAATGCCACACCGGCGTGCTCGCCACACAGTTAGTCGTCCACGGTGTTAAGATGGAGACTTGCAGTGTGTGTGACCACAAACTAGTTCCAATTTCCTCGCTCGCCGACAAAGCCGCAGTCTCCCGCGCGGCCGCCTCCGTCTGACGCGCCGCCCGACCACCGCGGCCACGATGGGTTGGCTGGCGGCTCGGCTCCTGTGAAAAAAATCTCGGTCCGGAAAATCCAAAATTTCTGAAATTTCGGGTCCGATATTTTTCATTTATCGCCGAAATTTTCAAAATTTTAGAATCTGTCCATACACATAGACCCCCAAAAGCCCACCCAATTAATCCATGCTTCATTTTCTCTCCCTCTTCTCTTCTAGGTTCAAGTTGCCACCGCCATAACACACTCGCACACTCCAGCCATGTCGTTGTCTTGCTCATTGAATAGGCAATTAATAATATGTTTTATTTAGTTTTTCGTGTTAAATGGGTTAGAAATGATCTATGTTTTTCCTGAATAAAATGAGTTACTTTTTGTCTAAATTTTATCCAAAATTTTATTTCTATCGCCGATAAATTTCCGATATATCCGATATTCCCGTTTATCGCTGACCGAGATTTTTAAAATATCGGTAGAGAAAACACAGGTCTGTTGATCTGGTGGACTGGTGGTGTTTTTGATCTTGTGCCTCAAATCAGTTTAGTCATGTGCTAAAAACTGTCAAAATGCGTGTGATAGGGCCTCCCTGGGTTGGGAACGTGTGCTGCGTAAGGCATCGGAGATTGTAGACGAATTGGCTTACAGAACTCCAGAGCTGAACGAGTTGGTGCTGATGCCGGGTGGACCAATGAAGCCACACAATGTTCTTCCTATAGGATTTGGGTATATATCTTTAAACTGAAATCCTCTCTCTCTATTGTGCGCTACTTTTGCACTAGCTTGTCTATAATTCTATATATCCACTTTTGTTGGTACTCTATATACTGATTTAATTTTATTCACCGGCGCTCGCCGACCGCCACCGGGGTGACTGACTGGTGAGAGCACTGGGCCACACGTCGACGCGGCGGGCACCCATGAAGCTGGGCTAACGCGTGCATCGGGGGAAAGCCCACGACCCAAAATTCTAAAGGGCCGACAACATCACACTCCGATGGGCCTACACGGAACACGATCACGAGCGCTAGCTCGGTTGGCATGCTTTCGCAGTGTGCGAGCAGCCGGGCACGGTTCGATCCCTGGGATCTCCGTGTTTCCTCACCGGGGTGTGCCCCCATAATAATTTTCAGGTGCCTCACACGGATGTGCAACCACCGTCTGATACTTCAGCCGTGTACTTCTAGCCTTAGATATAGGTCGTAGATCTAGCTTTCGCACCAGGGGTGTGAGTGTGTTAGGGTGTGTGCGTGTGGTGTGAGTTGGTGCGTGAGTTCAGATACTACAACTTGTAATCGAAGGTTGAGGCAATCAAAAAAAAAAACACTTTGTTCCCTTCCTCCACAGTCCACCTATATCGATTATCCCATTCTCTGTTCCTGTTATGAATGCCTTGTAAATGGCCACTCTGCTCCTGAAAAATGAATGCTGCAGATCGAGTTTCATTTCTGAGATAGGAGCACAATTGATGCCACAGCATGGAAGACAATGATTTCATCCTTGCATATAGACTGGTAACTGCAAGGCAGACAACGAGCTCAAAAAATAAGCAAGACGGTTCTAATGCATTCAACCCATGGAAAGAGCCCAGCCGTTACTGTTCCAGCGCACCCTCCACAGACATGATTACAGTAGTTATCAGGGACGTTGTTTAAATTCCAGTCTGGAATAAAGGATACTTGCTTGTTTCCATTCATTTATTTATTCATAATACACAGAAGTATGGCCAGTGTTATATATCATATACTCCCTCTGTCTCAAAAACAATGTAAATCTCGCTTCCCGAGGAGTCAAATAATTTTAAATTTGACCAAATTTATACAAAATATTAGTAATATTTGTGTCATAATATAAGTATTTTTAGATTAATCATTTAATATATTTCTATACTACATCTACTCGGAGATACAAATGTTAGTAACTTTTTGTATAAATTTGGTTAAAATTAAAATCGTTTGACTTCTCGGTAAAGCGAGATTTACATTCTTTTGAGACGGAGGAGTATATGTTCTACGCAGGAAAAAAAGTAATAAACACGAGGGTAGCAGGATCTCGTCTGCATGTATGGAGATGTGCTCAAACCATCAGATGTCTTATCAAAAAAAAAAAAAAAAAAAAACTTCAGACGGGACTCAATTAACACTACACGTCTGACGATCCAAACTTATGCAAAGAAGCACATACTCCCTCCGTCCCAAAATAAGTGGCGTTTTAAGCTTCCCAAGAAACATCTGCCGGCAATTATATATTAAAATATAAAAATATTTATGCAAAGTAATTAGTATCATTGGAAAGATCTTTAAGTCTAGTTTTTTAATAAATTTATTTAGAAATATAAATATTGCACGTATTTTATATAAATCGAGTCAAACTTATGGCACTAAAACCCAAAAACGTCATTTATTTTTGGGGACGGAGGGAGTATGTTGTAGACAAACCCTACTAGAATCGACTGGCTTCTCTAAGGTTTAAACCCTAGGGAAATGCTAAGAAAAAAAGGTAATGTTGTCCCTAGGAATTTTGGTAGGGAAATCTTCCTAGGGGGCGAATTCAGCGAGGAAAGATATTCTGCCCTACGGTTTTCAATGAAAAGTGAAAACCCTAGGAAAATAAACTTTCCCTAGAAACTGTGAGTGTGCTTGTTCGTTTCTCAAACAAGTCTGGCTAGCAAAACAGTTCTTTGTTTCTTTCATAATCATAAAGAATCGTTTCTCACTACCTTTGAAAACATTTGCTGGATCTGAAAGGTAGTAGCATTGCTATTTCTTTGTTTCATAAAGAACATCGTTTGATTTCACTATCCAGTAATAAAAAATAGTGCTGATGTTTTAATTTATATGTGATTTGTGTATCTTAATGTAGCATACGTCCGCCATGCTAGCAGATGTTGTGTGTAGATATGTAACGAGCCAGAAATGGTTCAAATAAAAAACACAGTTAGAAATTATCCAGTATCCACTGATTACTTTGTAATTTACATTCATTTATTCATTGATTGTTAAAGTTTTAAAAGTTTAATTTAGGAAAAATCTAGAAATGCTTATATTTGTTGACAGAGGGAGCACGTAGGAGTCGCTGGTGGACCGGTTATTTCAATTTAAAATGGTGTATTGCAATAACAACAAATACTTATTACAATCCAAAGCTGAATATATAATACTCCCTCCGTTTGAAATTGTAAGTCATTTTGACTTTTTTTGCTTCATCCATTTTACTATCTATCTGACATATTATTATATCTAGATACATAGTAAAAATAAGGGCCTATCTATTGAACATACGTGTTTCCTAGGGAAGTAGCACACGTGTGTTTTGTGCCATAAAACACACGAATCCATCAACAAATAAATTCGTGTGTTTCTAAACAAGGTATCACACGAATTTTCCAAGCCAAGGTAATACATGCAGACATGCATAAAAAACGCAAAATCGTGTGGTTTTGCTAAAGAAACACATGAATTTCCTAAGAGGGCAAAACAGGGTGCTTTTAAGACAAATGGCACACGATTTCTGTAGTACTTGTACTGTATTGAAATTGTCCACTGTAGCACACAGTTTCTTCCTAAACAGAGAGGAATAAACTAAGGCCCAATGATACCCTTGATATTGTTTCTGTAGGCTAACTCTTCATCCATTCCTTGTTTTGTGTATCTCCTAAACAGAGCCTCCACGATACAATGGACAGCACCCAGTAAAATGCCTGAATGTCGAATGGTCAGTTACATCAGTACAATTGTTTGAGGTACCATGAACAGATATGTATGCCTGAATGTCGAATGGTCAGTTACTAATCATCCACATAGCATGGAGTAGAAAGTCCAATTATAGATGACCTTCTGAACTTCCATTTGCTGCAGCAGGAACCTCCACAGGTGGCAGTGCCTCTTTCTTCCATGCCTTGAGTGGTCTCCCCGTACAATCAACACTTCCTGCACAATGCACGCACGACCATGACAAAAATTCAGTCACTGGCACAACAAAGAATGCTTCTAGTTAGAGTAGTATACAGGTCACAAGAAATTCATATCATCGTTCAAAGTTACTCTAACTCTGAATGCAACCAAACTCTAGGAAGATTACCCAACTATAAAAGGTGATCATAAACACTCCAAAAAAAATTCAACTCAATCGAAAAATTGTTACACAATGCTGCTTTGATTGGTAGATGCACTTCTGCAGCCACTCACCAAATAAACATAATCCTCAACTAAAATTGCAAAGAAATCTGTTATGCAAAGGAATATGTTATGCATTTCTATATTCCTATTCTTAAAAAATACAGAACACCGAAAGCAATACAGTTCACCAATCTACTGCAATATGGGCTAATCAAGATTTCTAGGCACAAAACAACCCTAGGTAATGAACAATGTCTATAGTGCACATAATGAGGGGCACCATAATCACTGCACAGACTCACCATGGAAATGGATGTGTCAGCTTCTAGGCACAGCTCACAGCACTCTTTGAGTGACCATCAAAACTGAACAATTTATGCTACCAGAGTCCACACCTGCATAATACAAAAAGAACAATATTTCAGTGCCCATCAAACTCAAACAAATCATGCATCTTTTTGACAAAATGCTGCCAATAAGTGTCTTTAACTTACAGGTTCGTGAATCGGTAAATGAGACATGGCCCTAGGTTCCTCACTAAGAACAAAGGAGACAATTCAGCATGGATTGCATGAGAAAAAATATCAGAATGAGTGTCTACCAACCCCCCACCCCCCAACACACACACACAAAGAAAATATATTTAAAAGAACAATTGCCCCAAAACCCATTGCATAGTAGGAGGCATGCATTTAAAAGGACACTTGCCCTAAAACCCATTGCATAGTAGGGGCATGCATTTAAAAGGACACTTTCAAAAACCCATTGCCTAGTAGGGGCATGTATTTAAAAAGACAATTGACCCAAAACCCATTGCATAGTAGGGGGCATGCATTTAAAAGAACAATTGCCCCCAAAACACATTAACCCCAAAACCCCACTGCATAGTAGGGGGCATGCATTTAAAAAGGAAACTTGCCCCAAAACCTATTGCCTAGTAGGGGCATGCTTTTCAAAAAGACACTTGCCTCAAAACCCATTGCACGGTAGGGGCATGCATTTAAAATAACACTTGCAACTTAGTGATAACCACATGATTAAAATTCATAGTAGAAAACATTTAGGTAAGGCTATAAAGATTGAAGAGAATGTTGAAAGACAAATCCCCTTTGGGGATCTTGATATACTTTGTAAAGATCATGTATCAATGTATCAATTATTGGCGATGGGCTTGAGCACTCACTAATCCTGCATACTTGGTAAACTAAGGACAATCTTGATAAGAAACCATCTAGGAGAACAGTGAGGGGGGGGGGGGGGTGGTAAGACTTCAATTGAAAAAGATAGCACAGCTTATGCTATACCTCATTGAGTCGTTTTGAGTAACGTTGTCCCTCAACAATCTTACGAACTCTCCAAGGCCACAAAAGCAAAGCACAACATAGGTCACAATCCAAAAATTGACATAGAAGTGCCAATGTCTATGTCCAAAAATAGATAGAAGTGCCAATGTCTATGTCCAAAAATAGATAGAAGTGCCAATGTCTTACGAACTCTCCAAGGCTACTGAATATTTTTTACACTCACTGAAGACTGAAAACTGAATGCAAACTGATGACTGATAACTCACTGACGACTGATAACTGAATATTAACACAAGCGAAACAAAACAACTATACAGGCCAACAAAATCCAACGCCTGGACCATGCACTTTCTCGGTGCACCAAGCAAACAAGCCTTAATGTCTAGAATTTACCATGTGCACAACAAAGCAATTATACTGATAAACAATGAGAACAGGTACACTTACAAGTGTAGCCACAAAAATCAAAAAAAAAATCTATTTACTGCATGCAACATACATAACTGTAACTCAAACTGAAACTCAACATATCAGCCATGTAGTTTAAAAAACATCCATATAAGCTGATAAATGCACACAAGAGCTGTAAAATTTATTTATTGCATAAACATGCATAACCGTAACCCACAAACCTTGAGTTACTAATTAATTAACATAGGATTCTTTGGTGATCAGAGTTTACAACCACTAGGCCTAAACTAGTCACTTATCAGGTTTACTAAAGTATGGGTCAGCCTTATATCCTGTACTAGTGTTTCTTTCATGCAAGCAACCTCAAGTTAAAAGTAAGGCAGTTCCATGCTAGAAAAACAATAAAGCGCAGCAACATAAACAGAAATAGAAACAAAAACAGATCTAGAGAAAGGAGATCCAACAACAGCAGGCAACACTCACCTACGAATTTTGATCCCCCCAAGGTAAGAAATGCAGCTTCTCATCTCTCAAAAGCATCTCCTCGTCTCCTCAACAGCACAAAATTCTTCTCTTCTTCAATTTGAAAGATGCAGACAGCAACACAATAAAAAAATGAAGGTCACACCTACATTCACCATCGAGGACGGAGACTGGTGACTAGTGAAATGAACCCCCAATCAAACACCACACTAGAAAGAAACAGTGCACAAATAGACTGGTGAAAAAAAAAATGCACGGCGCAATGGCAAATGCCATCAATTGTTACAGTCAGGTATATCCCTCAACATACAGGAGAAGCACTCTGCATGGAGGTTTCATGCTGCATTTGAATTATATGGTCTCCTTTTGTAATTTTGTAACAACACCAGGGACATGGTTAAAATTCCTTTCCAATTGAAATATGGCAATTAAACAAAGCAGGAGTTCAGTTAAGATCAAACTGATGCTAGATTGCTAGTATAATAAAACTAAACTGAACTATAGACAACCCCTGATGCTAGAACACTGAAACTATACTGAACCAAAGCCAACCCCTGCTGCACTCACTCAGACAATTTCCTTTCCAGCAAAATAGTTGTCTTTAAATTCAATGTGTTGCAGATTCATGAGGAGGCGAGCAATCAATCCCAGGATCAAATGCTTGCAGCTGAGGGCTGACATATGACAGCAAAGCAAAACTCAACAGTCCAGGCAAGAAAGGGCTACCATACCTTCGAAAGAAGTTGACTCAAAGGCCGGACGAATCTCCACTCCAAGAAGGAAGAAAAGAACAGATTGTGGAAGACAGACTCCTGGATCCAGAGTGTTGCAGCTGGCGAAGTAGTTCAATGTACTCCACTGCAGAGAAACAAAAGAGTGTAATTTCAGCAACGAGAGATGGCTACTAGAGTAGCTGAATTCATGGAACAAACAATGAGTAACCAAACCAAATGAAAGAATCAATTTTCTTTTTCAAAAAAAAAAAAAGAAAAAAGAAGAAACATTTGCTCGATCATCATGTCATAACACAACTGTCAGTCCACACCAAGCGACTAAAATCCATTTCAAATCAAAGATATACGACCATTTTTTTTCTTGATGATGATAGTCCACATCAAGTTAGTGATAGTCCACATCAAACAAAGATTAAATCCCTAGAACAGGGTCAGTCAAATGCCAACATTTTTCAATAAACAAGTTAGCTGCTCAAGTATATGTGGATTTACAGCCTTCATTAGTATGTTCAGCTGCATTCAGTTGAAACAGGGATTGTACCCCTATATATGTTTTCTACCACTTGCCTATGGTAAAATCTGGATCTGTGTGTGTCTGTGAAAGCAAAAAGGCCAAGCGGTCAACAAGGACTATGCCTATTAACAAAGTGGAGTAAATAAATTAATTAGCTGCTGCAGCCTACTCTACACGCCATGCATGCTTGATTGCTATGCTCGCCCGTTAACTTTGCCCGATGGCAAGCAAATCGATTTCAGGCGGTGTCAGAGAGCAGCAGCAGCCAGCAAGCGGTGCTAGAGTCGAATCTGGGACAGAGACAGCAGCAAGCCAGGAAAACAGACAAGAGAATTTCAGAGACAACGACAAGAACAACAGAGATATTGCTGCCTGTGCCTGCTGGTCGATCTAACTGGCTTGATTTTTTGTTTTATTGCCGAAAATGCATGGCTTGTTTCTCTGATTGCTGGATCGCCGGATACATTTCGACTGTGAATAGAATAGGTGCATTGCCAGTGGCGTATAGCAGGCAGGAGCAAAACTAACTTTGGTATGGTAGCCTAAAATTAGAGATTATTGCCAGTGGTGTAACTGGCAGGAAGGATACGCAAGGAAAAATAACAGGGGAGAAAATCCTACTTGAATTACTGTTCCCTGACAAGTAATTAGGGGTTCCACAGTCTACTACAGTCCAACTTCATATTCAGGATATAGATTTCAGCAAATTGGCATCAGGAACACTACTCTTTCTTAGTACAATTCAGCAATGGCACTTCTCTACCACACCGACACACAAAGAGGTCCCAGGAACAACTAATTATTACAGGAATGAAATGGAAAAAAGTTGTACCCAGATTTTTTTAAAAAATATATGTATACAATGGTACACTGCCCAAATATACAAAACCAACAAACAGCATCACAGTTGTGACGAATTACCTCTTTGGTGACGACACTCAGCCTTCTGGCATCTCGAATCCTCCCCTACAAAAAGATGCACCCAATTGACATTCAAGACAAGCAAAGCGAACCATAACGAAATCATCACAGAGGAATTATCCATTGTTTCAGTTAAGGAGAAGAAGATGAAGACACCCCTCAGACCCGTGTCAGTCACCCTGCTCCTCCTCGGTGTCAAATAAAACCAGAACATCCACTCAAAAGACATGCACTCTAAAATAAGCCATTTGAGAATCACATCCTATATATAGCTGAAACTAGACAATCAATTCACAAAATAACTGAAACTGAAATAGGACCAACCATCGGCGCCAGCTCTATAGATCCATGGATTTTTGCGAGCGGTAGGAGGCCAAGGACACGACACTTGGACGACATGGGGTGACACAAACAACAGCAACAAATCGAGCGCAAATCTCCAGATCGGAGCAGAGGGAATTGAAGAAGACAGTGGTGGCGGGGGGCTTCGATAGCCCCATACCCCATTCGCCGTGAAAAAAACAGCACAAAAACTTGGGGAGAACTGTGGCTGCCCTGACGACGAGGCCGCGAAACGCCGAGCTCG
The DNA here is from genome assembly GCA_015847255.1 of Hyparrhenia diplandra. NCBI lineage: Eukaryota > Viridiplantae > Streptophyta > Magnoliopsida > Poales > Poaceae > Hyparrhenia > Hyparrhenia diplandra. The sequence goes on from JADLZK010011792.1 coordinate 58,795, forward strand.
CCACGGTGGGGGGCCTCTCCGGAGCCAAAGGGAGGGAGTCACGTCGGGGCGCAGCCGTGGCCGGTTGAAGCTCACCGCCGTTGGGCGCGAAACCCTACCCCAAATCTACAGAAAATGAAGCAAAAGGACAGCAAAAACAGGGACAGAATCGGACACAAACATGGGGAGGATTCCTACACGAAGAAGAAGCACTTCCGCCCGGAACAAATGCCGCTGCCGCCGCCCAATCGCTGCGCCGAGAAGGAGATGGTCGCCGTCAACAAAGAGGACGAGTACAGAGCGAGCGAGGGAAATGAGCAAGAGAGAGAGAAATGGATCAGCAACAGGCGTGAATCAGCAGGTAGCTCGCAGCCACAGATCGAGTGATGAACGACACACAAATTCGTGTGCTGAAAGCGAAAAAAAAACACACGCGTGACATATAGCAATCCTGTAAAATAAATATAACAAAAAATCAAAAGTGACTTACAATTTTGAACGGAGGGAGTAGATCAAGTATCTCGATGATGACTAATATTATTACAACACTTGTAATATATATAAATACTGATATATTTAACAGGATAGAGAGACTAATCGAAGTCTCCAGGCATGCCACCTGAAGAATCATCCAATGATCATGTAATCCTGGCTCTCAAGGTCTTCATTGTTCTGAAGATTGATGTCGTTTGGCCCTGCAGGAAGTTGCGGCTGATAAAAGAAGTCTTTGCCGAAAATATTGCGATTGAATGTCTTCTCGTGGGCAAATAAACGACCTGGATCGAAACTTTGCAGCACGTAGTGATGGTTCTCCGGCTTCATGTAGCCTCCCCCAACTTCGTCCCCATTCGGCCCCGTCAGTCTAAAAGACGTGTCCATCTCAAGTTTCACCCCCTACTGGCAATGAAGCTGGCCAAAGGAAATCAGGTTCATCTGCACATTGGGCGCAAGCAGTACGCCGTCGACCTTAATAGCGCCATCTAAGTACCCAGATCTTGTAACATTAACAGACCCGGCCCCATCAGAATCAGATTTGTAAATTCCATCAAGAGTCCATATAGGTGGTCTGGTATGACAGTATAGGTCTTGACGGTATTCAAGTAAATCCTCCTCGTTCCATGTCACGTGGAAGCTTGCACCCGTGTCCAGTAAATATTCATCGATGCGTTCTTCATTTGCCGAAGTAGGATAGATTCCAGGGGGAAAACTGGGCTGGAACCTGGGAATATACTAACCATGGTTAGCTGCAGTATAAAATATACAGTAAGTGCGATAGCTTAGGTGCGTACTCTTCAGGGCGTAACAGCCCAAACATGGACGCGTGCACTTCAGATGATTCTTCGACTTCATTCAAAAAAGAAGATGATTCTTCGAGCTCTTGTTCTTCTTCTCCCTCTTGTCCTTCAGTTCCTCCTCCTCTGTTTTTCTCCTTTTCTCCATCTCCTCCACCGCCTTCCCCAAGTAGAGGGGAAAATACATAGGACAATGCACCAGCTATGTACTTGCCAAGTTGTGATAGCCGAAACAGGTAAGTTCCTGCTTGCAACGAGTCTTTGACCTCTGCTTCGTCCTCCTCATCCTTCTCTGATCCCTCCTCCTCATCCTTCTCTCCCTCCTCCTCATCCTTCTCTTCATCCCCCTCCATTCCTCCTCCTCCCTCACCATCTCTACCACCACTTCCTCCTCTGTCTCTACCGCCATTGTCACCACCGCCACCTTCTCCTCCACTTACTCCTCTCTCATCAACTCCACCTCCACTTTGTCCTTTATGTTGGTTCCCACTATTGCCATCACCACCTCCTCTCTGGCCGTCTCCACCTTCCCTAGCTTGGTCGTCACCATCACCACCACCTCCTCCTCCTCTCTCGTCACCTCCACCTTTGTCTTGGTTGCCAGCTTGTCCTCCTTTGCCGCAATGAGTTGGGCCTCCACTGCCACCGCTGCCTTCTTCTCCTCCTTCAGCAAGCTGTTCTCCATTTCCTCCACCTCTATCCTGCATGCACATGCAGATAGCACAATTGAAAGTAATATAACCATCATTCCATAGATGGACAGATGGATCGACAAATTGTATGAACAGTACAACATGCTATTCCATCCAAGAATAACTGTAAGTAGTTTTAGCCTTGGGCACATAGAATAAGGAAACGTGTGAAATGACAAACTACCAGCAATTATGAGGAGGCACGATATGAAAAGACGATACATAGAAAAACTTCTCACATGTAGGAGAACATATACTTGTGATCAAACCAAAAAACCCCTAAAATGACCAGTATTCATGATTATATTGAAGAAGGGAGCATCAAACGAGTACAAGATTCACATAAATAGGTACCTGGCCTATTCGCAGAAAGTCCAGCACATACTTTCCGCTTCGTAAGCGGCCCTTTCCAATGATCTTCCGGGTCTTCTTATCCTTGATGTAGCAAGAGGGTGGATCAAATACCGTAGCCAAGCCATGATCGACTGCTAACTGACCCACTGAGATGACATTCCTTTCGTCTCCCTCAACATATCGAACGCCTGGGACATTGAACAACTCGGTCCTGACAGATCCAGTCCCAAGGGTATGCAGTATGCCCCCCTCTCGCGTCTCCAACTCGCCTGCTGTTGTCTCCTGGTCCTGGAGCTGCAGCAGCCTGGGGTTGGAGGTATGGTGGTTGAAGGCAAAGGCGTCGAGAACCCATTCGCGGCAGTCCCTCTGTACGCTCGATGAAGAGCCTGTTGCCATTATGGTGTCTCTTGCTGTGGTGGGCCTGGTTAACCGATCCACATCCACGAGCCACTTGATGCCGGTTAATGATGTAGGGGCTGTTACCGTTGCTTCGTGTCCTTTAGTTGCACTGGTTATCCAACCCATTATTCCAGAACTGAAACCAAAAAATGGAGTAAAGATATATCATCCACCCAGAATCAAGACAGAAAAAAATCAGATAAAGAAGACAAAAATAGTAATAAACAATTGAGGGAGATATAACAATGTACCCCCTCCGTTCTAAATTGTAGTTCACTTTGACTTTTTATAGATACATTGTTATACACTATGTCTAGATATGTGGTAAAACAAATGGATCTAGAAAAGCTAAAAGTGAACTACAATTTGGAACGGAGGGAGTAGTAACAATTCTATAATACGTGTTTGGGTGGTTGGTTTTAGGTTGGCTTTTCACTGTATTCTTCGAGGAGACCACACGGGATAGAAAGAGAAATTAAACGGGTTAGCACCTATGCTACGGCAAAAAGCATAGACGCTAAGAGCATCGTGCATCCATTGAAGTTAGGAAGTAGACACATGAGATATAAATGAGCTAAGAGTGATGAACTACTAAGTTATGTAAGCATTGGTGCTAAGGTTCACATGCATGGCATTGGTGCTAAGTTTCATTTTACTAAATTAAATATTTTAAATCACCTTACCACTTATAAGAGGGTGTTAAAGAATAAATCAGATGATGCTAAGAGTGATGTAATGCTATGTAATTGAAGTAAATTCCTTCAATGGTGCCACTAGAAATCATGTGACGGATTTTATTGTGCTTCAACAAAATGACACATATGGGAGCAAATTTCAATCACTGTGGCCTAGAGGTCATAGCTTCGTGGGAAATTTAGAAGATCAGAAACGACAAAGTGTTCAACAGCGGAGTTGTCAGTGTTTTCATTTTGGTTTAGAAATTTTAAAAATGAGTGCTTGCTTCAATCCCTTCGTTTAAGGATGATCTTAGGTCACCCTTTTGTTTGTGGTTAGATGCTTTCAGTTAACCCCCATGTAAGTCACTATATGTAACTCTTTGTTTAAGTTTTTATAAATAGAAAATGAAGTGTTGTGGGGATTTCCCCACAATTTTTGCCTTAAAAAAATTATAATGGCCTAGAAGGGAAATACTTAACTTCTTGCAAGCCTATCTAATCAATTCACCATACAATTAATCATGACAAGAGTGGATAACTATTCCTTTTAACATATTCTTCTCTAACCATTATTTTTAGAAAGATCGTATAAAAAACGTATTTTAGATCATATGGTAACGAGTTGTCTGATAAGTTTCAGACGTCTTTAGCAACTACTAACACTCAAATCGTGTCTAATACTGTCGCTTTGAGGAGTTCCCAATATCATGTTAAAATTGTTTCTAAGTTGTGAAATGATCTTTGTTATGTTGTATCTGTCTCTATTATGAAAGTTATTATGAACTTTTCTAACATGCTTAGGGCATCGCAACTAGGGACGGTTAAAACGTATCAAATGTGTTTCACTTTGAAACATTTACAATATTGTATCTAAAAATGTATGTAGTTTCCAGTGATGACCAAATCGTTCTAATTTTGTGGTAACATGAGATGTTTTGAAAATCATGTCAAAATCATCATTTTGTGCCATGCTACATAGTACATATATAGAGACGCTTATAGAAGCACTATTGCGGAAACTTGCTATATGGGAGTTTTCTTGTAGTGAAAGTTGTTAAACTTAAGACAATTTGAATTAGGACAAAAATAGATGGACATTTTTTCTGGCACAGAGGAATTAAATGGAATGACATATAATGGACAGAATTCAATTGAGTGGCATAGAAAGGAAATGCAAACTTTGGATGGCACAGAAGGAACAGAGAGAATTTCTAGTTGCAGTAAAGGAATTTACTTACCATAGCGCCTAATTGAAGGGGCAACAGATGTACATGCTTTCTTGGTCATAAACATGATAATAGAATTAAAATTTAAATCACCTGAGCATTTGTAAGAGTGTGCTAGTAAGGTATAAAGCAGGTGGCGCCAAGAGAGAGGTAATATTGTAAGTATCCTTATCATCTAAATGGATGGTACCAGGCGTACATAGAAGGGGCAGCTCCCTTTTTTTTTTTTTTTTTTTTTTGCGACCGCGCCGTTGCGCGTATTTCATTAAGTAGGAAAAGTTCAAACAACAAGAAGCAACGGTAACCAAACCATTACCGATGCAAACCTAACCACTACTGGATACATCAATTGAGATTACATATTGACCAATTTGCGACAAACCAAACCACCTTCACCTAGACTAGGTCTCCTCGTCGGCGATCCCCTCAAGATTGAGGTCCATAGCGGAGAGGTCGAAAGCTCCATCAAGAAGTAACTCGAAGCGGCGCCACTTAGCCGGCGGCATGCCGCGCCTGAAGATGGACCTGACCTTCTCCTCAACAACGGCCGGAGCCTCACCCGCGTCCACTTCGAAGCCCAGCTTCCGGAGCAAGAGGTTCTGGGCCTGCAACGTCGCATTGGCCGCCCTCGGACGCGCCGCGATACGGCCGCTACGACGCAGGGTGTGGGTGGAGGCCGGAGTGCGCGCCCGACGCAGCGCGCCCCGACTTGAGAAGTGGTGATGCCAGCAAGACGCACACCCCGTCTTCAATCTCTTCTTTGCCGGGATGTCAAGCTCTGCGAGGCGGTGGTGGCGACAACCTCATCCTCGGAAGACTCAGAGGCGGCCCGAGGGACAACCACATCCTCGAGAGACTCGAGAGGCGGCCGCAAGCGGGCAGCGGTACATCCAAGCATGGATGGAGCCACCACGGGCGTCGCCGTCGGCGGGCGAGAGGCAAACTCCGCCGCTACCGGATCGGCCCACCGGTCAGCCTGCGCTGGGGGTGCGGGCGCTGAAGAGCGGACGTCGTGCAAGAGAGGCGGCACAGAGCACCGCACCGCGAGCTCATCAAGCATTGGGTCCTCCTCGAGCAGGAGGCTCCGCGGCCATCCGCGGCTTGAACACCAACGGTCGGCGCGATCGGTGTGCGTCGCTGCGGTGGCGGCCGCCGGCATCGGGAGGCCTCTCGCCGGCTGAAGCGCCAACGGCGTCGAAGGCGCCGGACAAAGAATATGTCCAACGAGGAGTGGAGCCGTCGGGCTGCTGTGGCCTGGATGCCCCCGAGCTCCGGCCCCCGCGCCACGACCGGCGCCCGCAGCGGCGGAGGTGGAGGGGGTGGCGCGGGCGTGGCTCCATCGTCTGGCCGACAAGGGGGTGCTTGGGTGGGCGACGACGTCGGCTTGCATCCCCTTGCCCGGTGCCTCTTGCTAAAGCAAAGAAGGCAGCGTGAAGGGCCGCGCCGCCTTTGTCTTTGCAACATGACCGTCGGCGAGACGGTTGAAGCGAGGCCGGCGACGAGAAGGTGGCACGGCCGCTTTGCGGCGGGGGGAGAGGTGAGGCGTGGCGACGGCGGCGCCTACGCCGCTGCGACGGTGAAGCCATCCGCGTCAACCGGCGGCGGGGGGCTGGCTCACGCCTGGCGACGACCGCCGCCCAGCGGCGGCGAGCCGGCGGCCGCAGCTGAGGTGCTGGTGTGCGGGGACACGCGAGACCGGCTGCGGACCGAGCCGTAAGGGTGCGGGCACCCGACAGCTCTAGGGTCGCCGACGGTGCTAGACAAAGGCGGTGGCGAGACGACGGCACCCACTCGCGGCCTCCCGCGACGATGGGGCCGCAGTAACGACGACGCCGCCGCCCGGTTGCGGCAGGCCACGACAACATCCCCACCGGCGACACCACCGGGGAGCGGTCGAACCGGAGCCCTGGGTCACTCAGGCGTGGAGCGGATGGCAAGAAGCGCCGCGCGGCGGTGAGGGGCCTCCGGCTCGACGACCACATCCTCGTCATCCGAGCACTCGGAGAAGTTGTCAACCCACCGCATCTCCTTGGATCTTCCAACGAAAGGGGAAATATGGTGCCGCAACTGGGGAAAGAGCTTTGCCGCGGCCGGCGGAGACCACCTCCAACGCGGGCATGGCATGGGAGGAACGACCGGCCGTGGGCTGCAGCACGGCCGGGGCGTCGACGCGGCCGTGGAAGGCGGCGTCCGGCTCCGAAGCCGGCGTGGCGCTGGTGGCGGGGGCGTCCTCCGCGCACGGCCCTGGCCCGACCGCGGCACCCGTAGGCGACGATTTGGGCGCCCACGGCGGCGACCCGGAGCACATCCTCAGAGGCAGCCGCAGACGCGACGGCAGCGCCCATGAGGCCATCCCAGGCGATTGGGAGGCAATGGGGAGGCGAGGACGACGGCTTGGGGCGGAAGGGCGCACGAGGGAGGCGCCCAGCCCCGACGCCAGAGGAGCCTGACGCGGCGAGCCTGGGTCTTGAGGCCGAGGTGACGGCCACACGAAGCGACTCGGCCGCACGGGTGCCGCCGGTGCCGGCGACCGTGAAGCCTGGGGACGATCGAGACGACGAGGTCCGGCGGCGCGGGGCGAGCAGCAACCAAGGAGCCGCACAGGGTCACCCCAACCTCCCCCCGCATGCAGCGGTGGTTGCACCGGGAGGCCCCGACGGCGGGTGGCAGCAGCTGGGGCGGATAACGCCCGGCGAGGCCGCCATGGGTGCCCGTGGTGGCCGGCGAGGCAGGAGGGCCTCCGGCGGGCTGGGGGTCGAAGAACACCCATGGAGCGGTAGATCCGGAGGTGGGGAAGCCGGAGGTGGTGCTGGATTGGAGGAAGAGGGGCTGAACAGGGAGATCGGCGTGGGGTGGAGGCGCCGCCGCCGTCGCCCGCAGGGGCGGGTCGGGGGCTCTAACGGCTCGAACGGGTCCATCCTGGTTTGATCAATCGAAGGGGCAGCTACCTAAATGCAAAGGTACACGGAATGGTAGTTACCGGTCTCCAGAGTTGGAAAACTGGTATGTATAAAGAAAACACGGATATTCTTCCTCTTGCATGCATACTTACATCACTCGGCGTGGCCAGATGCGCTGTGCCTCCTTTTCCACGGAAGATATAGCCTGCATGCATGCGTGCATCAGTGGGTCAGATTGATTTTATCGCACTGATAGACAGCCATTAATATTTGGTGTCGTAAAATGCTATTTGGTGTCGTAAATATTGATACTTATCGTTATAAATTTATTTAAGCTAGTAATTGTTTGACTTGGTAATATATATAACAGTTACATTATATAAGTGCGTTCCTGTACCTTTGCCTGAGGGACCTTTAGGTACTCCAGCACTATCAACCCTTTTTTGACGCTGCCCCGGCCAACTTCCAGCCCGGTCGCTGAATCCCTTACTATGCAGTCGTCCTCACTATTGAACTCGATGCGCAGGCCAAGTTTGTCAAGCTGGGGCTTTGAGACGAGGTTTCTGGGGAACCCTGGTACGTAGAACACATCTGGCAAGCTGAATCGCTTGCTCTGCACTAACCCAACCACACTAGTCTCCATAAGCTTGCCTGGCGCCGTCCGGAACGATATTGGCGTCATTATCTGCTCGTGGTCTTGCAGCAGGTCCCACCAGGGGTAAAATGGACCGGCGCGCCCGAGTCCAGAACCCATTCACCGTCGAGACCCATGTCGGAGAGCCGGCCTGCTGCGATGAAACCAAACCAAGCACGGAAACGGTGCATCATGCATCAGTAGTGGAATCGTACTGGACCAACTAATCTAAACTTTTAAAATGATAGCTTCTTCTGCTCTAGTGATGGAGCGACGGGCGGCGCCACAGTACCTTGGTTTGCGACGGGGAAATGTTTGTCGTAGTGCTCCTTCAGGCTGCCTCCTAATTCATTGGCAGGAAACACTTGATCGCATTGTTTGCATGCGATCTGATCCACGAGTACCCTGCCTTTGCCATCCGCATCCATCCAGATACGGGAAAAGTTGTCCCTAACCTCGTCTGAAATGTCGGATGACAAAGCAAGAATGGGGAGCGCTGCTTCCCTTTACCAGGGCCAGCCGACGAGGCCACCGGGGTCGGCTCCATTAAAGGGAGGCGAATGGTATTTCGTTAGAGAAATATATTTTTATTAGGGTCGATTGACCCCGGTAGAATGGGCTAGCTCCGTTCCTGCTCTCTGCATGGCATGCAACACATACATTAGAGCATCTCCAGGTGGAGGCCCCTAAATTGAAGCCTCAAATTTCTATTTGCATGCCGGACTAAAAAAAATAGAGGCCCAACTTGATCTCAAACTCCAGTGGAAAAAGCAGGGCCGGACCCTATTCCTCGTGGGCCCTGCCTGTCAGGGAAAAGAGGAAGGAGACCTGGAAGTCGTAGCGCTTGTCCCAGCCGCCGCCGCGTCTTCTTCTCCGGTGGAGCTGGGTTCACCGTCGGCCGCGGGGAGGTACGGCGGCCGCGTAGCCCAGTCGCAGGAGAGGCGCCGCCCTCGGAATCGTCCTTCCTGTCCCGGACCCAGCTCCCGAAGCGGAAGACGCCGTGCTGCCCTGTCGGAGAGGCCCCGCCCACAGGCTGCTGCTCAACGCCATTCATCGCGACAGCCTCTTGCTGTTGTTGCTGCTGCTGGTGCACCGGCTGCTGCAGCTGCGGGCGGTGCGGGCGCCGTGGTGACCCGGCAGGGGCAGCAGCCGGCCTCGGCAGCGACGGCGGCTTCGTCGCGGCGTTGTTCATGGTGGCGCACGGGGTCGCCGCCCGAGCCGTCTTGCGCGGCAGCTGCGCGCCGGCGGGGCCGGGAGGAAGCTGTGGAGCTGGTGCCGGTCCTCCGCTGCTCGTGCGGGTGGATCTTGGACAGCGACGGCGCGTGCGTGCGTGCTTGGGGGAAGAGGGAAAGTGGTCAGGCTCTACGGCTTCCGCGCCGAAGTCGCCTGGCGGCGACGAGGTCGGTGTTGGTGAACCGGTCGGCGAACACGCTCGAGGCCAAGGAGGAGGCGCTCGATTTCTTGAAGAAACCCAACGCAGAGGGAGAATCTGTTCTTGCAAGAATCCTCCAGCTCGCGTCCATGCTACTTGCTGGTGCTGGAGGCCAAGGAGGAGGTGTGCTACTTGCTGGTACTGGAGGGCGGCGTCCATGCTCGCGCGGTGAGGATCGAGCACGGCCTTGACACCCATGGAGACGCGGGCGCAGGGGGGAGGGTCTTGTGTGGCGGCGGGGTGGCGAGGCGGCGACGGCGGCCGGCCGGCCGGCCGGTGAATGGATGCGGGGCAGCGCAGCGGCGAGGGGTGGCAGAGGCGCGACGGCGTGTTGGCGGCGGCAAGTAGCGGCAAATGCGTCGGGGCGGCGGGCTGGACGGGAAGGGGAAGGGGAAAGTGGCTGGGACCCACTGGATGGGGTTTCCAGGTCTAGGGGGTTAAAGCTAAAATTTGGGGTTTGATAAAATTTGAGGTCCTGTTTAGGGTCTCTATTGGAGTTGATTTTTCTCCAAACCTCCTAGAATTTAGGGTAGGAGCTCAAATTGGGGGTGGGTTGGAGTTGCTCTAGTTGACAAACTCGGCCGTAAGTTCTTGCTAGATTTTTGTCACCTCATTAGTTCTCTTTTTAGCTTCTTCTATTCTACTTTTCAAAAAAAAAAAAAAACTTCTTCTATTCTATCTCAACCATCCATTCTTTTCTTTATCCCATTCCACTCCCTATTTTCCAATATTCAAACAAATCCTAAACGGTTGGGAAAAAAAAAGAGACTCAGGAGTCAGGAATCATGCATGGAGGAGGAGGAGATGCTGGATCTCAACTTGAATCTCTCTAGCTACAGCGCGTGTTCTTTATATCTTGCTCACCCGCAAGCGACATGAATCAAGAAACATGAGAGATGGAAGGGGAGCAAGATCATAGAGGAAGACTCGCAACAAAACTAAAGCGATCATGGAGGTAGAGCGCACATTGCTTTCGACCAACCTGGATCCCAGGCTGAACGACGACCTCGCCGCCCGTTGTTCGAGTCGGCGTCTCTTTGTTCAGATCCGGTCTGAAATCAGCTTACCTGCTTTCGACCTAGCCGACCGTGCGCCCGGCCGCTCGCCAGCCATCGTGCAGTGCCTCTCCCAGCCAGATCTGCGTCATGCCGCCCACCGTACTGCGCGGCCCCTGCAACACTGCAAGCAGCCGGCTGCCGCGCGTGCTGCTCCTGCTCCAATCGCAGCCAGCCGCCGTGCCTTCTCACTCACGTAGAAGAGAGAAGCAGATGGGGAAGAACCAGCAGAGAGAAGCAGATACCGCTGAGAAGACAATACCACCAAAGAGCTACAAGAGAGCTAGGATTTTAAATAGCGAGGCTATGGTGTTTAATGGTTTGTCTCTAAAAAAACAGCTAATTACTACAGAACTGACTTTTTTTAGTCTCGAGGCCAAAAATGGCGTTTACTCGGCTGAAAATTTACCCGGGAGTAAATGTATCTTTACTCCGGTTCTAATTACCCACGGGAGTAAAGCGCGCCGTGCGTCGCGCGCCCCGCCCCCGCGCCAGGACCTCTACTCCCGGTCGGAGGCTACAACCGGGAGTAAAGCTCGAGCTTTACTCCCGGTTGTAGCCTCCGACCGGGAATAATATTCCCTCCTATAAATACCCCCGCCCGTCTTCGAATTTTCAACGCATTTTCTTCCCACGAAAACTGCTAAACCCCCCCTTTACTCCGGGTTCCCCAACCAAACCGGGATTAAAGGTTCGGCAATTTCACTCCCCCTCATTTTCGTCATTTTTTTCATGTTTTTGCACTTTATATTAATATAGTTGTTTATGTAATTTTCTTTTGATTAGAAAAATGAGGAAGTTAACTTAGTTTACCAAATTGTGTAAATCATTAATTTGTAGTCTAAATTAGAAATCAATTTAATTTATTGACATGTGTAGGAAACATGGCATGGTACGTAGTGCATGTTGGGCGCGTACCAGGGATCTATCGAACCTGGCCGGATTGCCATGCTCAGGTCCATCGCTACCCTGGAAATTGTTACAAAAAATACAACACAGAAGCTGAAGCTTTGGCGGCCTACCATGGTGCAAATATTCCAAATAACAATGACGAAGGTGTAGCAATGGAGATTCATGAGATGCCAGGCGAAAATATTAGCTTCTTAGGTTCATTGCTTCGTGCCCTACGAAGGATGTTCTGTTTTAATTAATGTCTTGTTCTTCTTCCTCTGCTTTAGTGGAGTTTGTTGTATGCAAGCAAACAAAAGCCGTAGGGCGAATTGTCTGAAATAATAAAATGTACTATTCATGCATGTTATGTATTTACTTAAATGTATGTGGTGTTTACTTTTTTCATACAATGATTATGTTAAAAAATTACAGATGAAGCGAAATTGGATGTACAACGTAGATCGACAGCGGCGATGAGTATAGGCGTGGGGTGCATGAGTTCCTATGTGCGGCCCAAGCAAACAAGCGTTTAAAAACGGTTTTATGTTCGCCCATGTGCCTTGTGCAGGAATAAGAGAGAGTTTTCCAAAGCACATATCCTTCATTTACACCTGTATAAGTCGGGATTCATGCCCAACTATGTTTGTTGGACCAAGCACGGAGAGACCGGTGTCCCAATGGAAGAAGGTGAAGACGAAGGAGGGGATGACGACAATGTTATTGCTGAATATGCTGAATTTGGTGATGTCATAGAAAATATTGCAATGGAGGAAGATGCAGAGGAGGCACCGGTGCCAGCAGGAGATGAGCCTACTGATGGGCTTGATCAGGCTATTCGTGAAGCACAGAATGAATGCGAAAAAGAAAAGGAGAAGAAGAAGTTTGAGCGCATGCTAGAGGACCACAAGAAGTTGTTGTACCCAAGCTGTGATTCAGGGCAGAAAAAGTTGGGTACCACACTAGAATTGCTGCAGTGGAAGGCGAAGAATGGTGTTTCTGACAATGCGTTTAGCCAGTTATTGACTATCCAGAAGAAGATGCTTCCGAAGGACAATGAGTTGCCTGCCAGCACGTACGAAGCAAAGAAGGTTGTATGTCCTTTGGGATTAACAATCAAAAAGATTGATGCATGTCCTAATGATTGTTTCCTGTACTATGGCGAGGATAACGAGAAGTTGGATGAATGTCCGACATGTCATGCATCACGGTATAAGATCAGGCGAGATGATCCTGGTGATGTTGATGGCGAAAGGCCTAGGTTGAAAATCCCTGCTAAGGTTATGTGGTGCCTTTCCGATAATACCACGCCTGAAACGTTTGTTCAGAAACAAGGACCATGCAAAGTTGATGCGATGGCACAAAGAAGACCGTAAGATAGACGGCAAGTTGAGGCACCCTGCTGATGGGTCACAGTGAAGAGCAATCGATTCAGAATTCAAGGATTTTGCGAGATGATGCAAGAAACGTGAGGTTTGCCTTAAGCACGGATGGTTTTAACCCCTTCGGGATCGTAAACAGTAGCCATAGCACCGGCACATTACTACGTCTATCTACAACCTTCCCCCCGGATATGCATGAAGCGGAAATTCATTATGATGCCGATACTCATCCAAGGCCCGGCAGCCCGGAAACGACATCGATGTGTACCGAGGCCACTAGTTGATGAGCTTCTTCTTTTTGTGGGATAAACCCCGGTATGCGTATGTGGGATGAGTACAAACAGGAACACTTTGACCTGCGCGCTGTTGTTTGTAACAATCAACGATTGGCCGGCTCTAAGTAATATATCAGGACAGTCAAACAAGGGATATAATGCTTGCACGCACTGTTTCACGGATTGTAAGGGTATTTTTTGAAAAACGTCGAAGGTCGTGTACCACGGCTACCGTCGATTTCTTCCCAAGAGTCACGTGTTAAGAAAGAAAGGGAAACATTTCAACGGCATCATGAGACCACAATGCCAAGCCTCGCAACCGATTTGGTAAGGATGTACTTGGAGATGGTCAACGATGTCAAAGTAGTGTTTGGGGGGACTGGCAAGCATACTGTTCCAAACGATGATGAAGGTCACGCACCCATGTGGAAGAAGAAGTCAATATTTTGGGAGCTACCCTATTGGCAAGTCCTAGAGGTTCGCAGTGCAATTGACGTGATGCACCTAACAAAGAATCTTTGTGTCAACCTGCTAGGCTTCATGGGTGTGTACGGGAAGCATAAGGACACACCTGAAGCGCGATCGGATGATGATGGACGCCAATACTTAGGCCCTGCTAGCTTTAGTCTTACCAAAGAAGAGAAGGAAAGCATGTTTGAATGCCTAAACAGCATCAAGGTACCATCTGGATTCTCCTCAAATATAAAGCGATTAATAAATGTGCCAGAGAAGAAATTTCAACACTTAAAGTCCCATGATTGCCACGTGCTCATGACACGGTTGCTTCCGGTTATTGCTAAGAGGGATTCTACCTCCCAAAGTACGTCCGTTGCTCGTGAAGCTATGTGCATTTCTCAATGAAATATCTCGAGAAGGCAATCGATCCGCCAGGAATTAACTAAGCTCTGAGAATGATGTGGTTCAGTGTCTTGTCGGCTTTGAGTTGGTGTTCCCTCCCTCCTTCTTTAATATCATGACACACCTCCTAGTTCACCTAGTCAAAGAGATTGCTATTCTCGGTCCCGTGTTCTTACACAACATGTTCCCTTTTGAGAGGTTCATGGGAATCTTGAAGAAATATGTTCACAACCGGGCTCGCCCAGAGGGAAGCATCGCCGAGGGCTACGGAACAGAGGAGGTCATTGAGTTCTGTGTTGACTTTATTCCCGACCTTGACCCAATTGGTGTCCCTGAATCGCGACATGAGGGAAGGCTAAGTGGAAAGGGGACACTAGGAAAGAGAACACTAGGAAAGAGAATATATATCAGTATGGAGGATAATAATTTTGACAAAGCACAATACACAGTTCGCAAAACAAACACTTTGGTGTGTCCGTATATCCAAGAACATAAGGAGCTAATACGATCAAAGTTTCCTGACATGGATGAGGATTCTATTAGGCGTGAGCACTTGTCAAGTTTTATCGGTTGGTTGAAAAAAAAATGTCAAGGTGATCAGAGTCTTCGGAGAGCGGCTATATAGGTTGGTCGCACAACCATCGTGGCATGTCCTCACATACAAAGGGTATGAAATAAATGGTAGCACATTTTACACAAGTATCCCGAGGATAAAAGGAGCACAAACCAAAAACAAGTGGTGTTCGAATAGATGCCGAAGACCCAAATGGGGTGAAAGAAACATTTTATGGCTGCATAGAGGACATATGGGAACTAGACTATGGAGGTAATTTCAAGGTCCCTTTGTTTAAGTGCCGGTGGGTGAAGTTGGACCGGAAGCGGGGCTTTAGCGGATTGACCCAGATTATGGATCGACAACAAAGTGGATCTAAAAACCACAGATTATAAAGAAGAACCATTTGTCCTCGCCAAAGATGTAAGTCGAGGTATTCTATGTGAAAGACATGGCTACAAAACCTAAGAAAGGGAAAAACAACAAGGAGCCAACAAATGATGAGCCCAGCGCCACATAGTTCTTCCAGGTAAAACAAACATCGTAGGAATTGAGGACAAGTCAGACATGTCAGAAGATTATGAGAAGCAAATCAGAATTGTGCCTTTCAAAGTGAGCAAGGATCCCTCCATCTTACTCAATGAAGAAGACACTCCATGGACAAGATAGAAGCCAACTTAATTTAGTGTTTGTGTAATATCGTATTTTGAGACAACCCTATATGTAATAATTATGACCGAACATCTTTATTAGTTTCTTCCATTTGACAATGTTTGACAATGCTACGAATATACTTTTAAAAACAAGTAATGTCAGAATTTTTACGTACGGATAATGTAAAAATAATGTTCTGTCAAAATACATTATATTTAATTATTTTATTTAATGGCAACAATTTTGCATTAATGAATTATTGATTATTAACTACATTATCATAGCTAGTCAATAGAAAAAGGTAAAATTTTTTAGGTTACATATTTTTATAGTGTGGAGTAAAACAATGTGTAGTTAAATTCAATTTTTCAAAAGTTTTAAAATTGCTATGTAATTTTCTATATTTAAAATGAATTGTAGTGAATAAATGAAAAGAAAATGTAAAAAAAAAAAACCAAAGGATGAAACGGTGGCGGGAGATGTGAAAAATTTCACCTTTACTCCCGGCTGCACTCTCGGCCCGGGAGTAAAGGTGGGCTGTCCGCCCAAAATTCACCTTTACTCCCGGGCCGCGAGTGCAGCCGGGAGTAAAGGGGGGACTTCTACTCCCGGTTGGGGAGTGGAGCCGGGAGTAAAGGGGCTCTACTCCCGGTTGGTGAGCGGAGCCGGGAGTAGAAGTCCGTGGTATATAACTCGGGCGCCTGTTCCCCTCCTTCCTCCGCCCCCTCCGCCGATCCAGATCGCCCCCGTCGTCTTCGTCTCCGTCGTCGTCGTCTCGCCGCGCCCCGTACGTGGTCGTCGTCGTCCGCCCGTATGTGGCGCCCTCCCGACGTCGTCTCGCCGCGCCGTCGTCGTCCGCGCGGTCGTCGTTCCCGGACGCACGCGGCCCCGTCTGCGACAGCGGCCGGCGTGACCCTCCACCTCGGCGCCGCGCGGCTCTCGGCCTCCCGGCACCACTCGTCACGGCGCGCCGCCCTCCGCGCCCGGCCGCGCCGCCCTCCGCGCCCCACCGCCTCGTCCCGGGCGGGCTCCCCTCGCCGGCGCGCGCCCGGCCGGGCCATTCCTCCACGGCCGCCTCCGCGCCGCCTCCGCCTCGACGTACGGCAGCGCGCGCGCGTGCCGCGCGGGTCCCTGCTCCCGCGCACCGGACCGCCGACCCCAGCTGCGCCACGCCCAGCGCCGCCGCGCACCGGCCGGTCAAGGTAGAAAAAATTCCGAGAAATTTTTTTTTAAAAAAAATGCTGTAAATCTAAAAAAAAAGTTATAAAAAAAAATGAGAATAATTGTATATGATTGTTAGAGATTGTATGAGAATTGTAAACAATGGTAAAACTGTTAGGGTTTCCGACGACGACAGCTATGTAGATTTTTCGCGAATGTGTTAGGGTTTCCGGCGACTTTAGATTTTTTTTTGAATGTGTGTTAGGGTTTCCGACGATGATGAACTATATTTTTCGATGAATGCATGTGTCGACAACGTCGACGCGTTTTTCGATCGATGTAACATGTAAAATTGAAACTTAGTTTTTTTCCGACGGAAAGCTGCGTGTGTGTTAGGGTTTCCGACAACTTTAGATGTTTCGCGAATGTGTGTTAGGGTTTCCGGCGATGATGAACTATACTTTTTTCGATGAATGCATGTGTTAGGGTTTCGCGACGGCGTCGGGCGTTTTCCGATCCATGCAACATGTCAAATTGAAACTTAGTTTTTCCGGCGAAAAGCACGCGTGTTAGGGTTTCCGACGAAGAACTAAACTAAAAACGTGGCCCCGAGCGAATCCATGTGTTAGGGTTTCCGATCCATGTATACAAAGAGTTCAATGTAACATGTCAAATTGAAACTTAGTTTTTCCGGCGAAAGCACGCATGTTAGGGTTTCCGACGAAGAACTAAACTAAAAACTTACTTCCCGGCGAATCCATGTGTTAGGGTTTCGGCGGCGTCAAACGTGTTCGATGTACAACGTAACATGTAAATAATAAAAACTTAGTATGTTTTTTTTTGTTTTTCGGGGATAGATGGCCGATCCATGAGACAACATCAACATGGACGATGAAGAATTAATGATGAATATTATCCACGGTGGTGGCAATGATGAAGTTGACGATCATAATAATAATGAAATGGAAGATGCAGATGTCGACCAATACTTAATGGATTTTGTGCGAGAACAACCCGGCCCAGTTATGACGAGGAGGTATATATGTGTTCATTTTGTAAGAATTAATATATATATATATATATATATCTATATATAATATTTTCTTCTTATTTGAAATGTCATTAATTCTTCAGCCTTATACGCATCAACGTCAACTACTACCAATAGTAAGACAACTCGAGGGCCCGTTAAGCCGTTGGACGGCCGATATATCATCTCGAGTTCCATGTGGAAAGAGGACAAGTGCTAGGAGAACATGCCAAAAAATATATATACCTTTGTGGGTACCTTGTAAGGGGAAAGGATCCCGATCACATGTCGGCTATGGAAGATGAGGAAGAGTGCACCTCATATTAGTTATGTCTCGATGCTGACAAAGATATAATCTGGCAAGAGGTTGAATTGAAATTCTCGTTTGACACGAGATAATTACCACCATGTCATCACCCATGAAGATTTGGTGGCTAGAGTTAAGAACTGGAGTATGCAGCAAATGGCCAAACAATTCGTGTCCTGGAAGAAGGATTTGTACACCAAATATGTCAAGAAGAACCTGACTCCAAATTGGTTAGTTCCAGCTCCGATTGCCAAGCAGAGACCGTATTGGGACGAATTCGTGGAGTACAAGACTTCAGAGGAGGCAATGGAACTTTCGAGAAAGAACCAACAAAATGCCGAGAAAAAGGAGTACCACCACCGCTTAGGTTACGGTGGATATGCAAGTTTCATTCCTAAGTGGAGACAAAAGAAGAGGAGCTTCTCGGCAAAGGGGATCACACCAGAAATACTCAAGCTGGCTTTGAACGCACTAAGCAGTGGCTTCTGGGTCATGGGGGACAATTGTGCCCAGAGACCGGCAAGGTAATTCATGGCCAAAAACTTGAGGAGGCAACAAGAAGATTGATGGACATTCTTCAAGCGAAAAATGTTGGCTTGTTCAGGCCCAATAGAGAGAGAGATGAACTTACATATGCCATTGGGACCGCTGAGCACACTGGTCGAACAAGAGGCAAAGGGGCCGTTCCGTGGAAGTTTGGTTTCCCAGATGACATCGGTACCTATAGAACCCACCCAGAGAAGGAAGGAGCTTGAGTTAGAGCACATGCGCATGTTGGAGCAATATCCGCTTAACGCAGTGAAGGAAAAGGAAGAAGAAATGCAAGCAAAAATGCAAGAAGAAATCAAAAGGCAAGTCCAGCTACAATTGAATGAGCTGCTTTTTACGGTGCACCGGTTGCAGCTCGTGTAGCCACTACGGTCAAGTGACAAGCAACTGTGCTTCCACACAACAGCCAAGTCTTGTTGACACGGACCTGCGCTTCCCTGTGGATGACATCACTGAGAAGTTGACACCATGCGAGCTGCACATCCCAAAGGAGGGTGGCGATGACAGTGAAGGTGGCCATTGCGGTTGTTAGTTCGATTGGCCGTACCAAGACACCAAGACTTCACCGCACACGTAATACCACCGGGATTTCTTTGCCGTCTCGATGGATAAAGTGGTTGAAGGTTACGCCGGCGTGGATCTTGAAATTGCAGGAGGTGACGGGGATACAAAACTAGGAGCTGTTGAGAAGCAATTTATTGCATGGCGTAAACGGTACATTGTTATTCTGGGATGCCGATGCCGCGGTTTGCCTCTGAGTTACCGAACCCGGTGGAAAGGATGGCTCCCCAGAGGATCGTAGTAGTCCTGGCGGTGCTTACGATGGCCCAGTAGAAGACACGACGGCATCCCCGGCCGCATCTCCAAGGCAGTCGCCACAGCCTCCACCACCACCACCACCACCACCTCCAGGGCCGCCACCGGCTCGGCAAAAGGTGCGATCACCGCCGCCACCACCACCACCACCACCACCTCCAGGGCCGCCACCGGCGCCGGCAAAGGTGCAGTCACCGCCGCCAACGCAGTCTGCAATGCCTCCTCCCGTGACAAAGGCAACAAAGGCAACGCAGTCTTCGGAGCAGCAGACGAAGAAAATATTGACCAATAAATGAAAGCTCATTCCCAAGAAATTGCCGGTGAAATGAGTAAGGAGGAATTGGACGCCGATGTCAAAGAAATAAACAAAAATTCTTCAAGTCGGTGCAGTTGAAGAAGAAGGCGGCGGAGGCGGCGGCGGCGGAGCTCAAGACCTACTTCCTACCTCAAAACGTACTTAGACGAAAATAGAAGCTAGGAAAAAGAAAGATAAGGATTCAAGCAAGCCCTCGCCACTTTCGGACTTTGACCGCACTCTATTCAAGGAAATTGACCCAAAGAAAAGGAAGAAGAGTCAAACTGTTCCACAACTTGGAGATACGTCAGGACCACTTTCCAGTGAAGTGTTCGATCAATACGGTTCGAACACAGAGTACATAAAGTTTCTCTTTGGTGCATCGATTAATACCGGTGAGCTTTTAGAGTACTATATTGCTAGTGATATCGACATGAGCAGTGATCTTTGAGGCGCAACAGTAGATGATGACCCAGTATAGAACCTTTCAATTGGGCGAGTCTATGGGATCACGATAGATGTTCTAGCCTGGGTACTCAAATGTATGAGCTAAACAGGAAGTACCTAGACTTGTGTGCAAAAGGACAAGACAAATTTGGTGTCGGACTAAGAAACCCCGGTGGGGAACGGGCGATGACGTGATGTGGGTTGATTTTTGTGAATTGCACCAACTATTCCACCGGACCTCCCTCGACAAAAGCATCGTCGGCATTTATTGTTTGTAAGTGATTCTTTCTCACGTTTACTAATACGTCAATATGTCCCGATAATATATGTATGTGTTTAATACCATATGCTCTTTCGACCATATATGTAGATCTTGGATTCAACATTTTCGAATCAAGGAGCGCATCTGATATTGGATACATTGATCCTTATATCATGCACAAAAACCCAAAATCAATACATGGTTTGAAAGTAGACACACGAGAAAAAATATAAAGATGTTCCTCGAGCAACACCGCGACCGACAAGAGGGTAGTAATGTTCCCATACATGGATTCAAGTGAGTGTTCGTAACTTTGGCGATCATGTTCTTCATAATAACCTTTCTATCTAGCTAGCTCAACCGCCGTTTACACATGCGCAAAGTGGACACCTTGGATATTGTTTCACATCGTGCAACCAAAAAGTCACCTCACAATCTTTGACTCGTTGAGATGGCCCCAAGAGTGGTACAAAGATATGATCGAAATAATTCGGGGTAATTGCATAAACCTCGTCAATTTTATATATACTCAAGATTTTCAAACCCTTTGCTTATGTGTTAATTAATAGTCTAGTTTTTTTGTTCTATTGTGCGAGGGGTTTGGGCAGAGATAAAACATGAACATAACATGACCGATCGTGGTAATGGCGAATGTTCAACTATTCCCGGTATGTACTTGTATATATGGTTACATTAATTCAAGTCCCTATATTGCTTCATATATATGACAAATGACTCTTTTTTTATCTTAAAGTGGGGTCTACAACAACCACGGGGGAGCGATCATTGTGGATTATATTGTTGCGAGAATATCGAGGATAAATTCCACCAATTACGCGAGCATGAGCGGGTGCGTATGTACATCAAAGTCTGTTGTTATTGATGTCGTTATTTATATAACTAATCATATCTTATATATACTAATACTTTTTATTTTACTCTAATTGCAGGCGAGAAGGTTAATGGAGAAAACATTAAAAGAAGCACATCTTGAAGCCATGCAAGAGGCTATTGCCGGATTTATTAATACCCGGATCCTAGAGCCTTCCGGCGAGTTCTACAACGACACCAATGACGAGATGGCTGCCAAAGGATCCTCTCCCCGTATAATCGGGACATGTAGTATTATCTTAATATGTAATCGAGACATGTATGAACAACTTATATATATTTGTGCTTGAACAATTACTAATATGTAATATATATGTGTGTGCTTTAATATATAAATATAAGTGTGTGCTTTAATATATATATATATATATATATATATATATATATATATGTGCGCTTTTAATATATGTATATATATATATTACAAATTAATAAGCACTATTCAAATGCTATTATATTAGGAATAAAAATGAACAATTGCCTAATAAGCACTATTCAAATGCTATTATATTAGGAATAAAAAAATGAACAATTGGCACGGCAGTACAAAAAAAAAAAACCTTTACTCCCGGTTGGGGGTACCAACCAGGGAGTAAAACTCCGGCGACCACGTTGCTGGCAGAAGCTTTACTCCCGGTTGGTACCCCCAACCGAGTAAATCCCCTCTAGTCCCGGTTCCAATACCTTTACTCCCCAAGCCGTGTTCCGGTTGCATAACCGCGACTAAAGGCCCCTGGTGAGCCCGGGAATAAAAGTGGATTCTGTACTAGTGTAAGAGCAGAGCTATATCACAAATAGTGGCACTTTGCCTCAAAAGGCTAGCGGCAGCCATAGCTGGTTATTTAAGACAGAGATTCTTCCCCTTTCATTTTGCAATATAGTCCATTTTCATGATACTTTTTATGAAAAGGTCCTTTAGATAGGTAAAAGGACTGAAAACAAAATAGAAAATTACATTTAGATTACAAAGATCAAGTTTATGCTTGATCGCCATGATTCTTGAATGCACACATTGATTAAATATGTTACAAGACGACTAATATACATATCACTGTACAAGTTGTCCGTTTCACTATCTACGTTTGACATGTCAACTATTTACAAGCTGTCTAGACTATTGGAGATGTCGTAGGGCACTCACAGTGCAAGTAGAGTCTATATACATTAATTACACTACCACATAAGCATACTACATAAGCAATTTGCTTATGTGGCGGATCATTTATGTGCAAAGAGAGAGGAAGCACAAGACTCATAGTCTTATTTGGGCGCCGAGTCTTCGTTAGCTTGGAGGCCATAGAATCCACCGAGGTCCGTTGAGAATCCAGCTTCGTTTCCATGGATCTCATACTCTCCCCACCACTATTCCTTCCCCTCCATGCGCCATCGCACGGCCGAGCCCGGCATTTCCCATGCAGTATTTCCTAACACGCCCCGCCGCTATTCCTCTTCGACAAGTGGGATGACCTTGCCCCTTCCACGCCCTGCAGCGGCGCTGCTCTATGCGTGTGTGGATCTCAGCAAGGAGCCACCTCTACTCGGGCTCTGGATCCGTGCCTTGAGGCGGTGGCGGATCTGTGCGGTGACCGGTGAGGCGGTCTGGTGGTGTCGTCTTCCCCCCCATCATCCTCATCGGCAAACACATGGGGGTCGGGTAGGGTGTGCTCGTCCCTCCATCCGGTGGTGACGACCCTCTCATCCCGCAGGGGTAGGCTAGCTGCGGCGTAGCCCCTCCCGTTGGCGACTAGGTGACAGCGTCGCAGGCTCCCAAGTCCCAGCCCTTTCTGGGCTGACACCTCGCCGCATGGTGGCGCAGATGGAGACGGATCGCACTGGCAGCTTCAGAAATCGGAAGGCATATCCTAGTGATGACGATTTTTTTATCGATTTTTTGTGTACATGGAAATTTTGTTCCTGAGAACTTTGCACACCGAATGCACAACTCTGTAGGGTGAGTTTTTTTTTTTTTTAAAACCCAGTGATTTTACGCCCGGATCAAATGGTCTTATGTTAGTAAAAATGTTGATAATTCTGAGAAATTTGTTCCTGATAACTTTGCACACCGAATGCACTACTGTATGCATATGCGTGTGTTCAGTTGCCGTTTACTACTGTATGCATATGCATGTGTTCAGTTCAGTCGTATATTGATTTTGGTAATATATCATGTATGCGTGTGGCGATATTTGTTGAGAGGTGTAGTGTG
The DNA here is from genome assembly GCA_015847255.1 of Hyparrhenia diplandra. NCBI lineage: Eukaryota > Viridiplantae > Streptophyta > Magnoliopsida > Poales > Poaceae > Hyparrhenia > Hyparrhenia diplandra. Next base: position 82,009 of record JADLZK010011792.1, read on the forward strand.
GATCACACATGGTTTATGCCACAGTTGTGATCACCTTTTTTTTGTGTTGAGTAATAAGTGTCGCAGAAACTACTACTACAAACACTGTATTGGGGATCATGGCTGTGACAGTCTTCAAAGTATACACTCTATGGGTATATTATACATTGTGAGTGCCATTAAGTATTGAGAATTATCTACACAGCCCTAAAAATAATTGCTCTTAGGCACATGGCCCTTTTTTCGAAATTAGTTCTATGACCCTGAAACAAGTTTTGTTTGGTTTTATGGCCTTCCATCAGGTTTAGGCACTTAACGGTGTTAAGTGTGGGGTAAGAAAAACCATTTTACCCTTGAGTGAAATAAAAACAAAATAGCAGAATTTTTTGTTTGTTTTACCAACCAAACCAATTAGTAATAAATAGTACTCTCTCTGTATCACAACTACATGATGTTTTGGACAAGTTTTGAGTCAAACATTGGCAAAATAAATTATGAATAACTTTTAAATCGTTGAGTTTGGAAATGTTAAAATCATATCAATAGATTTGTCTTGAAAATTACTTTCATAAAAATATACATATATAACTTTTCAATAAATATTTTTATAGAAAAGAGAATTTAAAATTGTGCTTTGGAAATCGCGTCGTTGTTCTAAACATCATCTAATTGTGATATTGGGAGAGTAGTATCAAACAAAATTAAGATCGAGTGGGAGCATGGCGACCCGGTGATTATAATTGTATTTTTTGTAGTTAGGCAAGCCGCGCATCACTGCAAATGTATAGGATGACTGTATTAAATCACAACCAAACATACCCAAATAGTACTAGTTGTTCATCGTCGCGGGGAGTTAATATGGATCAGTCTTGGGGTGATAGTATATTGCACCCTACACTTGGGGTTTAAACCATGAGATCTGTTCAAGGTGTCCTCTTGTGTATGAGAAGGTTTTGATCTAGGGAGCCCTGTCATCCTTTGTATAGTCAGGGGCAGGAGTCCTAGTCGGTTACAATGTTGGAGTCCTTGGGAAGATTAGACACTAGTAACAAAATGATTTTTGCGTGACACTTTGCCCAATCTTTTTTTGCGTGATGGGCATTGAGTTTGCCCGCCATGGACAATCGGCCGATTTTACGTGGCGGACGTTTTTATTTTACGTGGCGGGCAATAGTGTCCGCCATGGAAAATGGGAGGCCCAACAGGCCCAGAATCAGGCCCGATAACATCTTCGCATATATATATAGCCCGAGTTAGGGTTTGGGGGCACTTTCGGCCTCGGTCGTCTCCCTCTCCTCTCTCACCCGTCTGCACGGTGTCTCCCTCGCAGGGCGGAGCCACGTTAGCAGCGGGGGTGCCCAGGCACCCCACCCCCAAATTCAAAAATCACTTATAAAAATAGATTTTTCACCACTATTTTTAGATTAATTTTTCATATCTATAAGAGAAAGGCACTCCCACTATTTTACGCTAGCTTTGTCCCTGTCCCTCGGCTCGTCCGCACTCACCGGTCTCGTCTCCTCCCTCGCGAATCCCTCCTCCGTCGCGACGGATCGGCGCCGCCCTTCCCTTCTCCTCCACACCAAGCGTCGGCCGCCGCCCCTCCCTTCTCCTCCACCCCCAGCGGCCGCTGCCACCGCCCCTCCCTCCATCTCCCTCCCTCGCGGCATGGCATGGCGGATCTCGGCCGGATCCGGGCGTCGGGGCTCCCCCTTGATGGATTCGGGAGGGAGGAGGCCCCCGGGCGGCGAGATCCCGACGGGCGCGGCGCGGATCTCGGGAGGGAGGAGGCCCCCGTGGTGGATCCCGGCGGCGCGGCGGATCCGGGAGGAGGAGGTCCTCGGCGGCGAGATCCCGGCGCGGCCGCGGATCCGGGAGGGAGGTGGCCCCTGGCGGCGGATCCCCGGCGGCCTTGGCGGCCCCTCCCTGCAGAGCGGCGGGCGGCGGATCGGGTGTCACTACTAGATAAATGATTTTACACAACGTTTCCAAATGATTTTCCGTGGCGGTTATTTGAAAACTGCCACGGTTAATGTCTATTAACCGTGGTGGTTATTTTTATTAACCGTGGCGGTTTTAACTCGCCGCCACGGTAAATCAATTAAGCGTGGTGGTTTTTTAAAACCGCCGGGGTAAATGAAGCCCAACTAGCCAGCCCAAAGAGCCCAGAAAAAAGCCCAAAACCAATCTGAAATCGGGCTCATATATATAGAGGGGAGTCTTAGGGTTTCGGGCTCAGACACACTCACTCGGTCACCGGACTCTCTATCTCTCTCCATCACGGATCCTTCTCTCTCCCCACCCCTCCATCTTCCTCCCGTCCCCTCCTCTCGCATGGCCCTCCACGGCGGCGCCCTCCCGGCGGCGGCGGCGGCGCGGCAGCGGCCTCCTCGATGGCGCGGCCTCGGCGGGCCTCCCCGGCGGCGGCCGGGGGGGGGGGAGGGCACGGCGGATCTGGCCTCCTGCGGTGGCGCGGCCTCCTCCGGCGTGGATCCGGGGGCGCGGGGAGGGCCCCGATGGTGGATCCCGGACGGCGGCGGCGGCAGCCGGCGGCGGGGAAGAGCCGGCGGCGGCGAGGTCGGGGTGGCGGGCGGCGAGGTCGGCGGCGGCAAGGGGGGGCGGATCCGCGGCGGCGGCAGCGGATCCGCCGGTGGCGGGCGGATCCGGCGGCGGCGGCGGCAGCACTCCCGGACCCTAACGGGCTGGCGGCCCGGATCTAGGCCCGTTAGGGTTCGATTTGATTTTCTTTTTTTATTTATTTTATTTATTTACCATGGCAGTTATCTAGTGTAACAAAAACCTTCACCGAAAATCCATCTATTTTTCGGTGACCCTAAGCTGCGTGGCGGTTCCAAGAACCACCACGGAAAATGAAAAATGACCGCCACGGAAGTTCATTTTAGTACTAGTGCGTGGAGGGCTCCCGCGGCGCCCTATGACGGCTGCGGCGGCATGGGGATGGAGGCTTCGGCGGCGGCGGCGGCGGCCGGCCCGGATCAAGCCCGTTTGGGCTTTTTTCTTTTTGATTAACCGTGGCCGGGCACTTTCTGCTTTTGCCGCGGTAAAAAAAAAAATATTTTGCGTGACTTTGTGAAGGTGGCGGGCACACTTGCCCGCCACCTAAAATCAATTTCGCCCGCAAAATCTTATGGTTAGTAGTGAGAGGATAGCAATGTTACTAGGATTACATGTGGGGAATCCTAGTCAGACTAGGTCTTCTCCCTTCCTTGCGGGGTACCTCTGGTACTATGTACCGACAATCCCCGAAGCACTGTATGGTGGAACTATGGTAGCCTCTTCTTGTTCCTCCAAGTCTTGCCGAGTAGAAACAAGCATCGTCCATGTGCTTTCTTGAGTGAAACCATGTAGCCCTAAAGAATTAAGAGAAGCTGTTTCACATCACGCTAAAGAAAAAAATCAGGATGGAAAATCACTTCACAGAATGAAGAGAAGCTGTTTCACATCACGCTAAAGAAAAAAATAGCAGTCAAACTAGGTGAAAGAGCTAGATTACACTAAACAAGTCTAAGCAACTAGCACTACACAAGCACAAGGTAAATAACAATGTAAATGCAAGGTAGAGAAGAGGAGTTATACCAACGTGTCGAGGCTAGTCAATCCAATCACCGGAAGATGATACCACAATATGTAAACAATGGAGGCCAATCACCGGGAGACAATCAATCACAAGAGAAGGCACTTGATTTCTCACCCGAAGTTCACTTGAGCACCCTCAAGCTACTCTCTGTTGTGTCGACCGTCTCATGTGTGGGTCAAGGTGGAGCTCACACCTTGCCAATCACTAGACAACTTGACACCAAGCAAATGAGGGGTAACTCAAAGACACGAGAAATGTATTAAGGTTGCAATTCGATGCTCCGACGGGGATGCACCGAACCTCTTACAAATCAACCGGAGGTTGGCAAGAACAAGCTCCTTTTCTTCTCAACGCTTCCAACAATCACCGAGCCGGCTAAGAGTGGTGCTCTCTAAGAGCAACAAGAAAACCACCACGATGACCCTCAAGTGCCTCTAAATGCAAAACTCAAAGCAAAGCACTAGAATCTCCTCAAATCTCTCAAGAATGTGCTCACAAACAATGGGAGAGAGAGGAGAGAGTTGGCTCAGCTCAAAGTGCGATGGAGTCAATTAAAATGTCCAAGAGAGAGAGAGCTGGAGCTGGCCAAACACATATATATAGACCCCCATTCGAAATAGAGCCGTTAGAGGCTGAAAACGGTCACTTTTGAATGCACCGGACGCGTCCTACGCAAGCGCCGGACGCGTCCTATGCACCCCCGGATGCAGTCTAGAGAGGGTGCAAACCGATCGACCCGCCGGACGCTTCAGCAACAAGCGCCGGACGCGTCCCACGCTAGTCTCGGCGTCCGATGCTCCTTTTTCAGGGCCTTCTCCCGATCAAAGCGACCATAACTCTTTGATCCGAACTCCTTTTTCAATGATCTTGGACTCTATGGAAAGCATACTCAGAGGGCTACACAACCCACATGGTTACTTGATCCAAAACACAATGGATAAAAGCATAATTCCACTCAAAGCGTAGTCCAATTGTCCGAGGAACACCGAAACACCTTCTCCTTTGCTTCATTCCAACTTCCGCGACTTGTTCCATGTTGCCAACACGTCAAAGAGCACCTCGAGCATGTGTGTTAGAATTTTGAAAACATTTTCACCAAGTGCGATGTTAGCTCTCTAGTTTAGAATGCATGCATATGATTTTTGAACCTAGAGGCACATGAGGATCGATGTTCGAGGTTTTCCCTCTTTATAGTATGCGGCTATCGATCCTAAATCACTCACACCCTCTATGGTGTCTTGAGTACAAAATCAAAATAGCCCTATGGATATACTTTTCGGCTTGAGCCCATTTTGATCCTCGAAACCACTCCAAGTTGAGCACTTGATCATATTTTGCATCACCGCGATCCATCCACCGTGACCACCATGCATCACACTTGGCTCGACCAATCTCCAACTAATAAAACACTTAGCATATAGAGATTAGTCCTACAATGTCATCAATTATCCAAAACCAAACTAGAGGGCACCGCGGTTTGCCCGTCACAGTTAATACCCCTGATTTTTGCGTGGCGGGCATTTTTTTTTTCCGTGGCGGTCAATTTTGCCCGCCACGGAAAAACAATTTTCCGTGGCGGGCAACATAAAAAGAGCCGCCACGGTAAAATATGCCCGCCACGGTAAATCGAGTTCACTCATCCCCATCTCCTTTTCTCCTTCCCTATTCATCCGGTCACTCATCTCCATCTCTTCTCTTGATGCAGCCGTAGGGTTTCGTCGGGGTTGGATCCGGCCATGGCGTCGGCTGCTTTCGGAACCCTAGGCACAAGTGGAGCTTGCGGCGGCGTCCCGGGCGCTAGGCGCCTCCTTGGCGAGCCCGGGGGGAGCTGGTGGCGGCGGGTTACTGGCACGCCCGGATCGGCGGCGGAGCTGGCGGATCCCGGCCGGGCGGGCTCCACCGTGGCTGCTCCGGCTCCTCCCGGTGGTGTCATGGCGGTGCTGCCCTAGATGGGCTCGGCCGGGCCCGTCTAGGTTTTTTTTCTTTTCTTATTTTTTCGAACCATTTACCGGTGTCGGGCATCCTAATGTGCCCACCACGGATATCGATTTGGCGTGGCGGGCACTGTTGCCGCCCGCGAGGAGGGTCTTTGATTAAGCGTGACCTTAGCGGCGTGGCGGAGACTCACGATTGCCCGCCGCGCAAAATCTGAAATGCCCGCCACTTAAAAAATTTTCATTACTAGTGATGCATGGGCGGCATCATGCTTTCACACCATGTCCCTGTTCACGCTTTTGATCAAAACTACCATAATTATTAATTAATGATGACGCAAAATAATAATTAACTAAGTACCTTTGATCCACGTATATGTGACGCATTCTCTCCAAACCAAAAAGGCCCGCACCCTTATGATGTTTCATTGCCTCATTCTAATCCCTCCTTTTTTAGATATACTATCTCGATCTGGGGAAATACAAAAATGACCATAGAGGCTGTTCATCAACGTTTATGAATGATAGCTAGGCCTGGTGCCCAGTTTTCTTGGCCTCCTCCAACCTTCTACTATATATATCGTTAAAAAACACTTGGCAGGAGAGCTCTGATTATTTTAAAAAGAAGATGAATCCAGTCTGGATAGACCAACTTAATTATAAGAAAGCAACATGACTCAACAACAGAAGAAAGAAACGACTGAAAATAGCAAAACCCACACCTGGCGGCTGGATCTATCATGCACAAGCAAACCACACCATTGGCCCCTCAGTGAACCAAGGCACAAGCGACCCTCCCTCCGCAATCAATTCAACACAATCAGTGGATAGCAAAACTTCAAAGTGAACATACTGTCATCACTCTTGTACCGCAGTTAAAGGTGATGTCCCACATGCAAAAGGCCATTACAGGCCGATGCTTCCGCATCACATAAAAATATATTTACAAAAAGTATTTATTGGCCAAAGTCTTGTCTTAAAAAATTAAAATACTGTTTGAACGGAGTCTAGATACGACAGCATAAATGTTAGACTGCCTGGCACCAACCTTATTATAACATATGTTAAGGTAACGCCCCAGATAGGATGCTTTTAAACAAACAAAAGGTGTGCCATTTACCTAGTGGTGATCAACTTTTTCTGAGTCATAGTACAGAATAAGTGAATGACGACAAACCTATGGCGGCCAGATATATTTAACACCCAAAGATTGTCCAGCAATTAAGTACTATGCATCAATGTTTTTAAGTTCCAGGCCGGTACTAATAAGACTTCTTTTACTCAAATAAAAGGAACATATATTGAGGATGGGAAAGCAAAAAACTAAATAGGAAAAACATATTACACTACTATTAATGTGAGGCACCAAAGAAGGCTTCACATTAATCTTAGAAGATACACTGGTAAAAGAAAAATCAAAGAAACTCTCACAACAACAACAAAAGACTCCCACCATAAATCATTTTTAAAAAAATTGCAGGAGAGCTGCATTTAATTTAATTGTACTAAAAGAGCGAGGGTGGTCCTCACACTACAACAGATTTGTACATTACTGCCGGGCTCAAACCCCCTTCACTGACGGAAAATGAACCGACAGAACCAAAGCGGTAGTGATATGGGGTTCGAAACACTGCCGGGTCAAAACACCGGCGGTGATTTGAGGATTTGCCGGTTCACTATCAAACCGCAAGCGCAATGTGATCGAACACTACCGTGTGCTTATTCGACCGGCAGCATTTCTGATCCAAGCAATGCCGATTCCTAAGTCAAACGACAGCATTCATATTCAGAACACTGTCGGGCTACAAACAACAGACAGAAGTGAGGGAAATAACACTATCGGGTTACATGGTGTCGGCAGTGTAAGCGTAGAGACAACAATGTCGGTTTATTGTGGACCCGACAGTGATCTTTACATGAAGACTGTCGGTTGATTTTTAACCCGATAGTGTTATTACAGTTGACACTGTCGGTTGGTTAATGCAGCCGACAATGCTGTTTCTGTCATCGATGACGGTTTGTAACTCAAACCGATTGTGTTTGGTGTAGTAACACTGCCAGTTTGTTTGTCATTCACTGTCGGCCCACGCTAACCGGTGTTTTTGATTTAAAATTTTTGTCATCCAAGGCCGGTTGATAGTCAAAGTTGACACCATAATAGGCCCTAAAAGCTTCAGCTTCGATCTTGTATTTTTTGTAACAATTACCAGGGTAGCCAGAGACTTGAGCAGAGCAATCTTCCCAGGTTCGATAGATCCCTGGCACGTGACCAACATGCACTACATACCACGCCGTGGTTTTCTATACATGTAAACAAATTAGGATGTCAATGTTATGAATTGTTGTACAGTAAGAAAAGTTCAAGGCTTATATATTTCAATATCCAAACTGGATTTTGAACACCATAAACTCATTAATTTCAATATCTATCTCACTTCAATCACACTTCGAGCACTAGTATTTCTTCAATCATGTTGTAAATGACCATAATGTTGTAATCTAATTTATTCACCATAGAGCAAAAAATATTTTGCTACGATATAACAATCTGAGAACTGTTTGAAAGCAAAATCTAAATAGAAAATGAAAATAACAGGTTAGAGTTATCAACATGGGCATTTCAACGAACACCTCAAAAGCAGTGACCGATGCACTCACCGAGCTTCTGTGCTGCTCCGCCCGGTGGCGCTAGTAGGGAACGAATGGCGAGTTGTTGAAATGACTTGAGAAATTTCACCCCGCGCTAGCCAATATATATCGTCGAGGTTGGAACGAATGACGCGGGGTTCAAATGACCTGGGAAAATTTCACCCCACGCGCCCATATCTGTAGGTAAGCACTGCCGGTTGTGCATTAGCACTGGAGTAAGGTTCACTGCTGGGTAGAAACGTCGGTGAGCCGACGGTGATAAAAAAAAGTTGCCACCGCTCACGATTATAAGACACTGTTGCCACCTACCACCGCTCACGGTTATAAGACACTTTGTTGCGACCTACCACCGTTCATGATTGTAAGACACTGTTGCCACCTACCACCGCTCACGATTATAAAAACAGCCCCGCACCAAGGGCAATTGATGGAGCGCATGTAGCGTGCACCAACCTGATCTCCCTCTGTTATTTGCCCATTTTTCTACACATACACACACATTTTATTACGGGTAGACAATGTATACAGCAGGTACTATATTTATCCTCTTAATGAAACCGCCTTCCTCTCTCTCTTTTATCAATTTTAATATATTCATTTTTTTGTTTTTATATATTAATAAAATAAATATTATACATATATATATATATTAATATTGTGTGTTGCTCCCTCTGTCCCGAGAATCTGTTTTCGTTTCAGTTCAAAGAGCGACTAAAATTAAATACGTGCAAAAACAGTTGAGTGCCGTTCAATGTAAATAGCGTTTAAATTTGATTCGAATCAAACTTGTCAAAAATGAACCATTAACGTCGGTTGTGCCTTGGGAAACACGATCGCCATTTGAGTGCCGAGGAGAGGCCCATTGGGCGCATGTGGTCGCCGTTAACGCGTTTTTCCGAGGAATCATCTTTGGGAAACGCCATATTTATACCCCGCCCCACCCCTTCCATTGTCCAACACTAACTTCTCTTTGGTACCCCTTTCACGGGAAAGCGGACACGCTGTCGACGACGATCGACATGGCCGCCAAGCGGGAGAAGATGAAGTTATTTGTGGAGCGCCTCAGCGCCGCCCTCAACAAGCTCAACAGCCTGGCCGACAATGTTGGCCTACCAAAGGTGAATCTACCCCTCAAGCAAAGGCCAACTTCTACACCCTCCGGATCGACTCCCTGGCCGATATCCTCGCCGAGGGGATACCGACCAAACTGGAGGAGATGGAGGAGGAGGCCAGGAAGGCGACTGCCAGGAAGCTGGCCAGGCGGGCGGCCAAGAAGGCCAAGAAGGCGGCCTAGGTTCTTTTTATGTTAATTTATCTATTGTCTTATTTTTGTGGATGTGTCGGATATAATATATTGGGTTTGTGTGGTTAATTTGTTAATGAATCAGTTGTTGATTAATCTGATGCATGTCAATCTTTTTTTTTGTCGTTAATTTGGGTTCTACTGTTTCCTTCTATCGGTTTATTATGATGCATGTGAATCTTGAAATGGCTAGCGGTTTTTATTTCAAACCTTGCGATCCAACGATCTATGTTCTCGTTAACTAGTCGTTTCTTAGTCCGATGCGTGTCAATCTTTATTTTTATCATTTTTACTGTTCCCTTGTCTTGAAATAGCTATCGGCCGGGGAAGGTGGTTATATAGTATTTTTATGTGTTTGTAAGATATTATATATTATCTTGCAATGAATGAAAGTTTGTTATTCTGATGTGCGTCAATATATCTTCTTTTTCTATCATTTGTTTTGCTGTTACTTCATCTTGAAATCGCTATCGGTTCTTATTCAAAGTCGGTGATGATCTGTGTCCATCGAGATCATTCTTTGGGGTACTATTCAACCCGGTAGTGTTCTAAATCTTCACGGTCGGGTATGGCTGGTTCCTTGGATTTTCTCGATTTTCGCGCGTCTGGCGGTCATCACTGCCGGTGGATTTGATTTCGGCGGTCATGCGGCGGGCGATGATGAACGAATCTGTAGTAGTGTCAACAGGATTCACACCCATATGGGGACCAAATATGAGTGAGGCAATTACATAAACTCAAAGCTCTTGCACATGGCTAACACACGGGGACTCAACTACATTGCAAAACATTACTGAACTTTGGCACTATAAAATACAACATAAGGTAATCACTAAACCTGCATATGAATTACCTAGTATGCTGTTGCAAAAGATGATATAAACAAGGAAGGAGTAATATTTGGGCACTGAATTGTCGTTTGATTCTGATTTTGGTCATCAAACTTCAAAATTTAATATCCCATCAACTATAGAAACTAGATAAATTAGGCCTCGACTGATTTCAATGGAGGTTTTTGCCTACATTTCTATTTTCCTAAAATAGTAAATTATTGTTAAATCTGTACAAATTATTGTTAAAATGTGAAACTGTTGCCAATGTTTTTTTTTTTCTAAAAAGATAATCTACTTTGGTGCTCAAACCTAGAGATTACAATGCAAGGCCCCGCATCCTGCCCAAGACTATAATTGGATGACAAATTACCAAGTTAGCACACCAGCATCACTGCTGGCGCACAGTTACAGGCGATGTCCCACATAGAGCAACCCATTACAATGCAAGGCTAGTCATTGTAGGCCAATGCAGGTGTGTAGCTGTCATAGCATTGTTGAAGAGTGAACTATAAATTAAATTCTACTAACCCACATGCTTTTCTCTCACTTCACATAAACGGATTAACAAACACCCTCAACAACATCAGGACAATAAACCATGGGTTGTCTTTGTTGCCAACTTCTTGAACGGTCTATGATTTTTAGGTCAAATTAAGTGATAGGAAAAACTCACATGCCCCTCATCGAACCTGTAAAATTTAAAATGGATTGGTGCTAGATTTCACTACTTTCAATGTTAGAATTAGTGTAAGGTATATTAATTAGCCCACAATGCTTTATATTTATTTATGTACACATTTTAGACACTTGGATACCTTAGATTTGGACAGTGTGTGTGTGTGTGTGTGGTGGTGGTGTGGTGTGGGGGGGGGGGGGTATTCTTTTACTTTTTGAATTCCTTTTCACAATCTGAAAAATTGCACTATTCAACCACAATGTGTTTGATATGTTTTTTACCAAAAATATAGCTTGACCTATGTCAACTTCAAATGTAGCCAATTGCATCTTGATTTGGATCTTAAGTGTCATAATTTTTGCTAGAAGTTTCCCCACGACATGCTATGTTGGAAACAGTATGACCATCACCCCAAAGTGCATGTAAACTTTTGCAAATATTCACTACTACATGAGTTTTAGTGGGGCCTCAGATTTTTTTCGAAACCGATAAAAAAATCGCCCATGATATTGTCCTGGACTAAGAGCATCTTCAGTAGCTCCCAAAAACAAATCACAAATCAACTAATTTTTAAAAAGGCTAAAAATGTATTGGGAGTACATTCATTGGGTTCCTCCAATAGTTCTATTTCCGCTCCTAAAAGATAGAAGGCAACTGTGTATCAACATTTCTACACTATGTTCAAATCAACACAACAACCTTCTTTCTCTCTTATATGTTTGCATTGGGAACCCTGTTCTTCTCTACGCGATTGGATCATTTCTTTTCCCAAGTGCGGAAATATTGTGAGTTGAGTTAAGGAGGTATTGGAGAACATTTTTTCAATCTTACAGAAAAAATCAAGATTGGGAGTGCATTTTGGAAACACTTTGGAGATGCTTTAACACTGACTATGCTAGTAAAAATTTGTACTGAAAGTTAATGTTTATTTCAAAGAGACAAATCCTAAGTACTATGCTTTTTATATCCCGTAATAATATATTTATAGTGTATTTGAAAGACACGACATCATACTTGCTAGACTGCCAGTACGAACAACAGCATTATGTCCCCATATGATGCTTTAGAACAAAAGGTGTGCCATCAATGATGAAGTCCTTGTGCTACATAGTTGATGAACCTAGTGGTCAACAACTTTTGCTGTTTCATACAAGCCTGGGTTAGCTAACAATGATGAAGTCCTTTGCATCATGATTTTTCTTTTTAAAAAAATCAATGGTACTATAACATCAGATTTCTTGTACTCAACTAAAAGGTACAATCGAGGATAGCCAAACAAAAATAAATAGGACAAAGATATTATCTTACTAGTAATTTGAGGCTCAAAAAGAAACCTTCACATTAACCCTTAGAAGATATACTGAAAAAGAAAATCAAGGAAACTGTTGCACAAAAAAAAAAAACTAGAAATCAATTTGATGGACTCCAACCATAAAACATTTTAACAACAATTTAACATTATATATTCTCAAAACATTACCGACCTCTTTCATTGTAAAATACAACATAAAATAATCACTAAATGTGTATATAAATTACCTAGTATACCATTGCAACAAATTGCAAAAGATGATATAAACAAGGAAGAAGTCTATTTTTTGGGCATTGAATTGTCGTTGGAGGCCGATTTTGGTCATCAACCTTCAAAAACTTAATATTTCTGGCCGTCCTCAACTATGAAAACTAGATAATTTTGGCCTGCATTGACTTCAATGCTGTTTCTTCTATATTTGCAGTTTTCTAAACATAATAAAATATTGTTAAATCTGTACAAATTGATAACTAACTTGATTAAATTAAAAAAAAATGAGAAATTGTTACCAAAGTTTTTTCTAAATGACTTTGGTCCTCTATCTTGTGTTATTTGGTTCTTACACTTCGTTGTTGCTGGTATTTTATTAATCATACACATGCCGTTGCCAAATGCTACATATTGACCAATAAACAGATCAGCTCGGCTGCTAAACTGCTACATTGACTATGTTTTATACCCGGCTCCAGCACCGCGCCGACTGACTAAATCATTCTGGTTAGGTGATTAGCATTGTATAAGACTTGGGTCATGGAGGAATGTATATGCCAGATTCCTTAAAAATGCATTAGCCGGAGACTTGCGTTTGCGACGACGGGGGCCTCTGGGGAAAAGCATCATAATTAATAAGGTTTCTAAAATACAACAAATGGACATAAAGTTATTCATCTTATACATTTTCTGAATAAAGTTTACATCAAAGTCATGACAAAACTAGTGGGGGTTATTCTTGCTATATATTCTGAATAAAGTTTGCATCACCATAGTCATGAAAAAGCTAGCGGCGATGAACACTGCTGGCGCACATAAGTCTTTGCGTTCATATGTTACGAATAAAGTTGTTTGTGAAGCACTATGGATTGATGGATCTACTCCACCAATGGTCCCAGGACCCAACAGCTGAATATTCATATGTTGGCGTGCAGGCATAAAACAACTGGCACGCCTGTCACGGCTTAGTGGAAACCAATACATATATAAGATTTATATTTTTTAATAATAATATGTTATCCTCCCGAGGCACTTAATCACCCAAACACAAAAGTGCATCCAACCTCTCGTGATGCCATGATTTGTGAAGTGGAGCAGGTAGAGACCTTCTGGGTACTCCCTCCGGTTTGGTATTAGAAGTTGTTTTGGACAAGGTTTGGGTCAAACATTGGGAATATAAATCATCAATAACTTTTAAGTTGTTGACTTTGTAAATGTGAAAATTATATGAGTAGATTTGTCTTAAAAAAATGCTTTGATAAAAGTATACATATATCACATTTCCATAAATATTTTTTTATAATAACAAGAGGTCAAAGTTGTGTTTTGGAGACCGTGTCGCTGTCCTAAATGACTTCTAATACCAAACCGGAGGGAGTACTTCTTAGAGAGATGTTTACACGAGAATAAAGGTAATTATGTTAAGCCTGGTACCTCATTAATTAAGAGGGGGAAGATAGCGCCATTGACTCCCCAAGTCTTCTTACAGATATCCTTTACATGTGTATTACCACCAACAGCGACATTTCAGATTAGAAATATAAGAGTGGCTATAATACAACCGCAAAGTAGCACAAGTTTCTGATCCCAGCAACCCAGGCACAGTCAAATTGCTTTGTGAAAACAAAAGTTTGCAGAAGACAAGCAAACAAAAGGGTGGTATAATGAAATTTAGAGAAATAGAAACTTTGCCTTCGCCGACGGTACTGCGTTTTGCCGACGGCCCGAAAAGACAACGCTTTCGGCAAAGATTTTCTTCGCCGACAGCCGCGCTTCGCCAAAGAAAAACCGTCGGCGGCGTCCTTCGCCGAGCACCAATCTTTCGGCCAAGAAAAACCCTCGGCAAAGCTTGGTACCACGTGCTCGCAAAAGAATAACCCTCGGCAAAGCTTGTCTTTGCCGACGCCAACTGATCGGCGAAGGCAAACCGCCGGCATAGCGGGTGCCAACGTAACACCGTCACTTCACGCGGCCTTTGCCGACGGCTTGCCGTCCGCCACTCGGCAAAGCTCTCGGCGTAGTTTTTTTTAAATTCCACCGAACGGCGCCACGTGTCCCTAAAGCGTTACCGAAGCACTGCGGCCCGCCGAGTATTCCCAGTCTGCGGTGCTCGGCAAAAGAATGGCTTTGCCGAGCCGGGCTCGGCTCTCGGCAAAGCATTTTTTTTTTTTTTTTGATTTTGCCATCACAACTTTTACGTAGCTTAGCTACGGTACATGGGAGTTCTACATTAAAGTTTGGAATTTTTTCAAATTTTTACTATATTTTATGAATTTTCCTGTATTATTTGAATTTCTTTTCAAAACTAAAATTTGAACCATAAAGTGATTCGAATAATGGCTCTAAATGATTCAAAAATGATATACATGATTGTGAGTGTATCTTGAGTCCTCATCCATGGCGGACACCAAAATTCGAATATCTTGTGCGTGAAACACGTCGACTCACTTCTTGGTCGATTGTTTTAAAATTCTATAAAATTCAAACGGAGTTGAAAAATCATGAAATTTGATGAGTTGTCCTTATATCGCATGTGTACACTATGAAAAAAATTTGAGTCAATTTCGGTGCACGGTTGCATCTCGGATGGCAGCTTGCCAAGACATCTCCAAAGATGTGATAATGTAATCTCAAGGGAGATGTCTTGCGAACTCGCCATCCGAGATGCAACCTGCAACTAAATTGACTCAAATTTTTTTTCATAGTGTACACATGCGATATAAGGACAACTCAGAAAATTTTATGATTTTTTCAACTCCGCTTGAATTTAATAGAATTTTAAAACAATCGAACCGCAAGTGAGTCGACGTGTTTCGCACACAAGATATTCGAATTTTGGTGTCCGGCCATGGATGAGGACTCAAGATACACTCACAATCATGTAAATCATTTTTGAATCGTTTAGAGCCATTATTCAATCACTTGCGTTCAAATTTTAGTTTTGAAAAGAAATTCAAATAATACAGAAAAATTCATTAAATATAGTAAAAAAATTTAAAAAATTCCAAACTCAACAACGAACTCCATGTACCGTAGCTAAGCTACGTAAAAGTTGTGATGGCAAAATCAAAAAAAAAAATTGTGCTTTGCCGAGCGCGGCACATGGGCTCTCGGCAAAGGCAAACTTTGCCGAGCACCATGCGCAAAACACTCGGCGAAGGCATATTCTTTGCCGACAGCTAGATCGGGCAGCGCTCGGCAAAAGTCGAGTTCTTTGCCGACGACGGCGCTGGATCCCGCACTCGGCAAAGAGAAAAAAATAATAAAAAATAGGACAACCTAACCCTCTTGTTTCCACTCACACACTCACACACTCCACACAGACTCGCACGCACACACACACGCCCCGCCGCCGCGCGCCGGACCGCCCGCCGCCCACCACCCGGCTCCTCCCCGCGCCGCGCCTCCCGCCACCGGACCGCCGCGCCCGCCACCAGCTCCTCCCGCGCCGCGCCGGCCCGCCACCCGCGCCGCCCGGCGACGCCCGCCACCCGCGCCGCCCGACACCACCCCGCCCGGCCCGACGGCGGCCCACCCGCTCCTCCCGCCGCGCTGCCCCGCCACCCGCTCCTCCCGCGCTCGCACCTCCGCCGCCACCCCGCCCGGCCCGCTGCGCCGCCACCGGCGGCCGGGCCGCAAGCTCCCGCCCGCGCCGCCACCGCCAGCCCAGGCCCCACCCCACCACCGCGCCACCCCCACCGCCACGCCACCCCACCACCGGCCCTAAGGAGGGGAAATAGAGGGTGGAGAAGGAGGAGGAAAAAGGGAGAGGCAGGGAAGAGAGGAGAAGGAGGAGAAAGGGAGAGTCGGAAGAGAGAGGAGGAAGGGATAGGGAGAAAGAGAAAGAGAAGGGGAGCTCATGCTCGTGCCCCGTCCCCCGTCATCGTCGTCCATCTTCGTCTAGCCCGCTCGTGCTCGTGCTCATGCTTCGTCGTCCGTGGTCGTCGTCCTTCTCGTCCCGCCTGCCGTCGCCGTTTTTCGTGCAAGGTGAGGCTACGTCCTTGTAGTATATGGATGCGAATTGGGAATGACATGTTGAGGTCGATGCGTATGCATATGTGGTTGTCGGCCTTCGTGTCGCACGTTTAATTGCAGGTTTGAAACCCCGACCGTGTGGAAACTCTGCTTAGAAAAATTGGAACTAAGTCCTATGTTTCTTTTGCACAGAGGACGCGTCGGAGTTTTCGTTGAGTACCCTGAGCATCCCCGATCTTCTTCCTCTGCGTTGCGGGTCTGCCTGCACTGCTTCGCCTCGCCACCGCCACCCTAGGTATGAATATCTCCTGCTCCAGTCGCATAGTCATAGATCGCGTAACCTAGTTAGGCGTCTCCCGTCGAAAGAGATATAGTTGGAGCTATGCATTTCTTTGCATATCTACGACCGTATCTGTTCCAGATTGTCCACCTTTTTTGGACAGCCCGCAGATACGTAGATGGGTCAGTTTCCATGTTCCGCTCCGGTCGGCGACAGAGTTTCGGCACCACCTCCCCTGTTGTTCTCCGGATACACACTCTCCCTTCCGGGGACGTGTATCGGGAGAAGAGCGGGAGGTGCTGCCAAAATTGCCTCCCGTGGAGTATGGGAACCGGCCCATCTACACATCTGCAGGGTGGGGATTAGGACCTATCCTCACCTATTAGACACTAGGAACACACCATGTAGATGGAATTCATGGTTGGAATTCATGGTTGCTAAAGGATGAAGGACCGTCGGTGGATGTACGACGGTCGGAGAAGTAAGCGTGATTTTGATGTTGAATGGATGAACAAGACTAATGCATTCTTGGAAATGGTATGAGGCAACGCTAGTGCTCGTGGTCATTTGCTAGTTTGGTGTCCCTGTAGAAAATGTGACAACAAGAGGAGAGTTTGCCGAATGGATATGCAAAGTCACCTTCTGGATTTTCGATTCACCGAGAACTATACCGTGTGGGCCTACCATGGTGAAGCACAACGTATGAGAGAGGAGGTGGTGAGACCACGCCTCGAGGAGTGTGATGATGATGCCGGGGTTGTAGACATGTTAGATGATGTCTACCAAGCACTTTTCAATGAAGCACGTGATAAGGAGGCGATGGAGAAGGAGGCGAAGGCGTTCTATCAAATGTTGGACTCGGCCGCCAAACGCCTTCATGAGAACACCACGGTCTCGCAACTGGATGGCATTGGTCGCTTATTAGGGGTGAAGTCCGAGTTAAACATCAGTCGAGCAGGCTTCGATAGGTTGTTGACCGTGGTTGGCACCCTGCTTCCAAAGGGCCACTGCCTGCCAACGGGAATGTATGACTCACAGAAACTCTTTAGTGCACTTAAGATGCCGTATGAGCAGATACATGCTTGCGAGAATGGGTGTGTCCTATTTAGAAAAGAGCACGCCGATGCAACGCACTGCCCAAAGTGTAAAGCCTCCAGGTACGAAGAGGTACCGACTGGAGATGGTCAGATGAAGCAGGTTGACATGTAAAGAAAAAAATCTTACGGTACCTACCTTTTGTACCGAGGCTTCAACGGCTATACATGACCGAGGAATCCGCTAAACAGATGACGTGGCACAAATATGGCAAGCGATACATTCCCGACAAGATGATACATCCATCAGATGGTGAAGCATGGCAATACTTCGATAGAAAACATCCAGGAAAAGCAATGGAGGCGCGTAATGTACGTGTCGCGATGGCAACAGATGGGTTCAATTCTTATGGAATGAGTACCTCCCCATACACATGTTGGCCCGTGTTCGTTATCCCCCTAAATCTCCCCCCTGGTGTCGCCTTTCAACGGGACACCATATTCTTGTCGCTGATATTTCCTAGGCACCCAGGGAATAAGATGGGTGTGTTTATAGAGCCTGTGATCGATGAATTGATCAAGGCTTGGGAGGAAGGCGTATGGACATACGACCAAGCTACAAAGGCAGCCTTCAAAATGCACGTTTGGTACCAGTACTCAATTCATGACTTTCTGGCGTATGGGTTGTTCAGGGCTAGTGTGTTCATGGAAAGTTCCCGTGCCCAATATGCAAGGAACATGTGAGGTTCATCTGGTTGTAGAAGGTCCGTAAGTTTTCGTCGTTCGACCAACATCGTCAGTTTCTTCCTATTGACCATCCATTCAGACAAGACACGAAGAACTTTACAAAAGGTGTCGTAGTGACAGAACCTCCAATGCAGATAAAGACTGGTGCTGAGGTCCGTGCTCAGCTAGATTCTCTTGTGGCCAATAAACAAGGTGGTGGTTTTGTGGGATTTGGTGAGCAGCATATGTGGACTCATAAGTCGGGCTTGGAGAGTCTCCCGTATCATGATGACCTTCTTGTGCCACATCACATTGACATGATGCACACCGAGAAGAATATCATTTGAAGCACTTTTGGCACACTCATGGAGACCGATAAGTCTAAGGACAACCCTAAGGCTAGAGTGGACTCGGAACACTATGCGATAGACCAAATCAAGAGATGAGGCCTCCCGCAGGCAGCAAGAGATGGTGAAGGCCCAATGTCGATTTCATCTTGTCCATCGAAAAAAGGAGGGAGGTACTTAAATGGATGAAGACACTCAGGTTTCCAGATGGGTATGCACATAATGTGAAGAGGGGAGTCAATTTAACTACACTAGCGAGTCAATGGGATGAAGAGTCATGACTATCATGTATGGATTGAGCGGTTGCTTCCCACGATGGTTCGAGGCTTTGTCCCTGAGAATGTATGGCTAGTGCTGGCAGAGTTGAGTTATTTCTTCCGCCAGCTGTGTGCAAAGGCGATCTCTCGGACCGTCTCAGACGGTTGGAGAAGGCGGCTTTTTGTGTTACTCGTAAGTTGGAGAAAATCTTCCCACCAATTCTTCTTGCCGATGCAAAGATATGATTGTGCACCTCCCGTATGAGGTACGCATGGGGCGATCTGCAGTACCATTTGTGCTACCCAATCGAGAGAACTCTAAAGAATATACGCAAAAAAATGTAGAAATAAAGCCAAAATTGAGCCTTCAGTTATAGAGGCATACGTTGTGGAGGAGGTGTCAAACTTCACGAGAAAAATACTATCTGAGAACCTTCCTAGCGTGCATGATCAAATCCCTCGTTACAATGTTGACGAAAATCAATCGAAGCTTAGCCTTTTCCAAGGTCAATTCGGAAGCGCCATTGCATCTACCACTAAGCAGTTGAGCAATAAAGAGTGGCACAGTATCATGCTATATGTGCTGACCAACTCGCCCGAGGTGGATCCGTACAAACAAGAATTCATTCGTGAGACTTGGCCTCAATCGAGGGATCCAAAGCCACACGAAATTATACCCTTCTTTCACAAGGTGCTAGACCGGGGAGACCCGATTTCATTTCGTGGTTCAAGAGAAAGGCCCAAACCGATAGCTCTATACGTGGGCGAGTTGATTCTTTATTTGCGGATGGTTTGTGATTTAAGGGTTAGGTCATTTACCGCTTATGATGTGAATGGATATCGTTTCCACACGACAAGCTACTGAACGAGTCGACCCAATCGAAGTACGACAAACGGTGGGTGTGTTTACGGTCGATAATAATGCGCAAGAATACCATGGCGAGTCCAAGAAATATACGAGCTTTCATTTTATGGCGCCCCACATCTTAAACCTGTGATATTCAAATGCCATTGGTTCGATCCTGAATGTACTAAACGTAACCCGACAATTGGGCTAGTCGAAGTTCGACCAGATTCCATGTATCCACGAGCCGATGTCTACATTGTGGCTCAACAAGCCGTCTTGAGGTTTATTATCTTAAGGGTTTGGAGGTTGTGCACAAGGTAGCGCCGCATGGTAAACTACCTCCCCCAAACGATGAAGATTATAACTTGATCAACCCAAACACATATGAGGAAGAGTTCTATCAAGAAGAGGGGCTGCCGGGGAGTTTGGTGATAGACCTAACTTCAGATATAGGAATGGAAGTAGGCGACGACGGTGTTGAGGTGTTTGGCGGCGGCGATGGCGGCGGCGGCGGTGTTGAGGTGTTCGATTTGAAGGACATACAAATGTTAGAGAGATTGGGCACGGACAATGAGGACAACAATCCTCCTTCGATTCTCTTCGTTATTTGGACAATGTCGGCCGGTGATGACGAGCTGGCAAGCGTACCGGTGACAATGTAGCGATGATCCCGATTACTTCTAAAACATGTAATACTATATTTTTTAGTTTATATTGTATTATGTCTTATTTATAGTTTGATTACAATGCATCTAGTTCTAATGATGTCTTGTTTATATTTTGATTGCGGGTGATTGAAGATGCCGACCACCCGTCGTGGAGGTCGGCGGGTAGTGGGACGACCACTACCGCCCGACGGCCGGCGTGAGCTCCCCCTTGTCTCGGATTTACCGGCGGACAAAGGGGCGGACGAGGGGAGGGGTCAAGCAGGGAGCTCTAGGAGGACGCGTGCGGGGAGGGACCCGTCGGCACGGCGGTGCGCCGACGCCGCCCGAGGAGGAGGAGGAGGAGGAGGAGGGAGGAGGAGGAGGAGGCGGCGGCCCGGACACCGACGCCCGGCTGCGTGCCCGCAGCCCCTGCCCGGGCGAGGACAACAGCGGCGGCGACGACGGGGAGGACACGTCCGGTGGCACAAACTCCTCAAAGTGCGGTATGGGCGAGGGCGGCAAAGGCGGTGAAGGTATACTTGCGAGGCCCCACCGACTCCCTCGGCCTCCGTTCCTTCACAACCGCCCTGTTGTTCGCCCCCAAGGGACAAGGTAAGTAGATTTAGATGCCTACTTCATTTACACTCTAGACCGAAACTAATATTATGTCTTCATTGTGTAGGAACCGGGTCGTTGTGTCGGGCGGTGGCTCACGCAAACCCGCCACTATTATCGGGGGTTGTGTAGGCGACACTACCCAAGCATCGTCACTTACCACGGGGCGGACAAAGACCGGCCCCTTTGGGGAGCCTACTACCCGGGGAGAAGACTCGGTCCTCACGCCCACAAGGCAGCGGAGCCTTCCGGAGTACAAAGAATTATGGGTACATGCTTTTCTTTTACCAGCGTAAAACTTCTTTTATAGCCAGTCCGGCACACTAATCCTCTTCCTTTGTTTCTCGCGGCTCGCCGGCGCATCGGCAAGACCGGCGTGGCGGGAGCCTTACGCATGTCGCACAAGGGGGCAACCTCGACGTTTACGGCGTGAGCGACCCATCGGAGGCATACAGCAACTCCGGTGTGGGCAACGGATCGGCGAGTACACGGCGGCCGGTCGGCGAAATACACGGGCAAGATACGATCCAGGGCGCCCATGACATTGATGCGACATCGTCATGGGCCACTTTGGTGGCAAGACGCGGGAGGTTAGGCATCGCCGACGGCATCATCAGCGGCTCCGGCCTCGGACCAGCGAAGTCCGAGCACCGGAGGGCGGAGGCGGACGGCCGATACGCCCTCGGCCGGCGTGGCGATGGGCCGTTTTGTCTTTACGCCCTAGTAACGTTTGCATTTGCGAAACAACGGCGGCTAAATGTTGTAGGCTCGGGTAGAAGGAAGGCGGCGCACGTCGGGGAGCGAGCACAGGCTGCTAGCGCGGAGGAGGAAAGGAGGCGCCCGTGAGGAGGTGGAGCGAGACGCGGCGACAATGGCGCGACAAGTTCGAGGAACTTACTAGGTTCATTTCCACGACAAGTGGTTTGACTCGCCACCCGAGCTCCTTGGGCGGTCGCTCCACGGCGCGCCGGACTCGGGCGTTACGGGTACTCGTGTGAGTATGATAGCAAAGAGTTTCGATTTTCGTTTTCAAGTAATCATGTCTAACACTTGCAACCTTGTCTTCTTTGTGCAAGGCTTCCACTCCTAGATCGGTGAGGGTCGAATCGGCCCATTTGTAGGTGCTACGAGGTGTTGAGCAAGTCTTCCGTCCCGAACCATCGGTATCCACCTTTCCCACCCTTACCGCCTCAAGAATGAACTTGTGAGACTCGTTAGACTTGTCTAGATGATTTGTGGACTTGATGTTTCTCTTGTGGACATGATGTTAGACTTGTGGACTTGATGTTATACTGTGAGACTCGATGTAGACTTGTGAGACATGCTTAATATGGGTTTTGTGATATATCGCTGTGTTTTATGTGCCGGATGTGTGAAATGTGATATATATATGTTACGTGATTGAATGGATGTGATATATGTTATACATGTGTTTATTTGTCAAGGTGGAAAGCGAAACAAATGAAAAATGACAATTTTTCAGCTCTTTGCCGAAAGCACTGCTCTTCTTTGCCGGCGTTTTTACCATTACGCTTTCGGCAAGGTGGGAGCCAAATGGCTACCCGACGGCCGCCTTCCCGGCTTTGCGAGGGTTTTTGCCGGGCTCTCGGCAGAAGCCGTCTTTTGCCGAAGCACCTCATTGCGGGTGCTCGGCAAAGTTTTTTAAAAAAAAAAAATTTATTTCTTTGCCGAGCACATAACTTGTGGTACTCGACTAAGTTTTTTTAAAAAAAAAAAAGAAAATTTCTTTGCCGAGCACAAAGACAGCGGTACGGTTTCGGCAAAGTTTTTAAAAAAAAGAAAATTTCTTTGCCGAGCACAAAGACCGACGGGTACTCGGCAAAATTTCGGCAAAAAAAATAAAATTTCTTTGCCGAGCACGGCATCGACAAGTGCTCGCCGAAAGCCGGAGTAACGGCCGTCGGTTACGGTTCGTTAATGGTTACTTTTTTCGCCGATAGTTTTTTTCGGTGCTTTCGGCGAAGCTTTCGCCCGAGGGGGGGGGCCATGACGGTGGTCGGCAAAGGACTGTGCCGTTAAAAAATTCCCGTTGCACCTTCGCCGAGCACGGTGCTCGGCGAAATATAACGGCTCTATGGCCTTTTTTGCCGCGCCGTTTCGCTCGGCAAAGGACCAGCCTCCTGTAGTGGGAGTAGGTAGAGACCTGCTGCCTACTCCTTAGAGAGATGTTTACACGAGAACAAAGGTAACTGTGATAAGCCTGGTATCATATTAATTAAGAGGGGAAGATAGCGCCATTGACTACACAGATCTCCTTAGAGATGTTCTTTACATATGTATTACCACTACAAGCGACATTTGAGATTAGAAAAATAAGAGTGCCTAGAATGCAACCGCAAAGTAGTCCAAGTTGATCCCAGCAACCCAGGCACCATCAAATTGATTAGTCAAAACAAAAAAGTTTACAGAAGACAAGCATACAAAAAGGGTGGCATACTGAAATTTAGAGAAACAGAAGCATTCAGACAGAAAATCCAATCTTGTCCCGAATCTTATTTGGAGTTTGTTCAAGTGCAAGTTAATAATAGATGACAGGAACCAACCGATCAAGTATCTTAGGACCTGTTTCGAACCATGGTGTTAATAGTTAGCTACTAATAATTAGCTCATTTCGATCCAAGAGGGTCCAGTCAATAGTTTAGCTGATTGTTAGTTGAATGTCAACAAACATTTATCTAATTAGTTGGGCAAAACCAGCTAATAGACGAAGCTAATAATTAGCAAGCCAATATTAGCTATCAACTTTAAGCTAGCTAACTAATACTCCCTCCATACCCAAAAAACTTGACGTTTAGGACAGCGACACGGTCTCCAAAACACAACATTGATCTCTTGTTATTATAAAAATATTTATCAAAGAGTGATATATGTATACTTTTATGAAAGTATTTTTCAAGACAAATCTATTCATATAGGTTTCACATATACAAACTCAACAACATAAAAGTTATTGATGATTTATATTTTCAATGTTTGATCCAAACCTTGTCCTAAACGTCAAACTTTTTGGATGTAGAGGGAGTACAAGCTAATGGATCCAAAGACAGCCTTAGGCACTAGGTTAATGCCCCCAATTTTTCAAAGGCGAGTGTAACCACTGGCACTAGAGCTAACCAATATAACGTAACCATTGACTCTACAAAATATTTGTCGGAGCAATTTCCATGCATGGCATTGCCATCACTTAGTGATTCTTTAACAAGGATGGATTGGTAGCCTGCGAGTGTGACCACAACCTAGCTAATTCCAATTTCCTGAGCATTGCTGCCCCCAAATATGACTAAATTTCTCAAAATAAAATTGAAGAAATTTAAATTCAATAACAAGCAAAAGCACAGGACGAAATAGTACGTGATAAATTTGAGCTAGGACACGGATGCGGCCATGCGTTTTGTGACGGCTGACCTGATTGGAAGCACGCCCCGCCATCGCAGGGGGTGGAGAACCTGGCGGCGGCCCTCGCCCTCTGGGCTTCCCGCCCACACACACGGTCGGGCAGAGACCTGAGTACTCAGTGCCTCTCCCCGCCGCCCGCGCTGTCCCCGCAGACGGCCGTCTCCCTCGGCGCGCCGCCGCTCTGCCGCCGCGGCGGCGCCGCCGGGCGCATCGCCAGCGGGATGACAGCGCTGGGCCACAGGGCCGCGGGACGTCGCGTGCAACCATGAAGCTGGGCTGAGCCCACGACCCAATACACTGAAGGGCCAAACTCGGGATCACGAATAACCAAGGCCCACACTCCGGTGGGCCTACACGTCATGCAAAAATCCACACTCACTCTGCTTCTTGTATACGCACTCTGATCACTAATGTCCTGTTCATAGCACTCTGTTTCTAAAAATTGGATGGTCCAGTGTCATTTGGAACAAAACAATTTCATCTTATACACAGACTGATAAATTCATGTCGGACATATGGATATGGTTGTGCCTGACATGAAACCTGTTGCGAAACAGCAATGTCATCGTTTAAATAAAACTAGGAAATAAAGGGGACACCCGGTTGTTTCTGTCCATTTATTCATACAGAAACACCAGCATGTCCAGTACTATATATGTGAAATACACATATGCATTCTCGCTGCACAGGAAAATGTAATAAACACGACGGTAGTAGCACATCTGCATGAAGACACGTGGCTCAAACAAGTCCAACGGGAGCACGTCTGCATGAACTAACACAGAAGCTATAGTAGGCAAGTTTTCCACGATCCAAACATATGCAAAAGAACCATATGTGCCGTTGAATAACACGGTCCGGCTTCGTCGTAGCTTGGGCCTGGCAAATGCAAAATGGGACAACAATGCTCCTGGAGTGCCTCCGGTCCTGCAACAAGGGTTTCAGGATCTCTTTATATAGTCCTTTCAGTACTGCTTCAATGATGCCGCACCAACCCCCTCTCACCACCAAGGGAGATCACTGCAAATGGAAAATACACGTTACTAATTACTCTGCATCTAAGAATAGAAATCAATAACCATGTTAAATGAACCAACAATGTGCATGGGTTTACATCATCAGAGACAAAAAGGACAGTCTAAAAACAAGACTGCAGGCCTTCACCCACATAAAACTAATCTACCAGGCATCAATAATAAATGCAGCCGCACGGTCTTGTACTACCTGATTAAGTCTACACAGTGTGGTTTGCAGCGTATATGAAATGTAGGCAGATGAATTTGAGGAAATAAAGGAAAAAATTGATAGTATACCTTTCATATGGGTAGCTTGAAAGAGCGTGTGATATGTCTTTCTTAACAAGGCTGTCAAGCACATTTTTGTTAAACTGGTTCATATCCATAGCTGGGCAGTATTTAATACAAAGTTCCCGAAGAGCAGAGAAAGTGCCAGGACCACCGCTGGATCCTAAGGATGCAAGGCTTTGGCAGAAGGAAAGAGACAGTGTTTCTAATGATGACATGTCTCCCAAGGATTGTACTGACTGTAACTTATTGCACATGGAAATATCTAGTTTCAGGAGTTGGCCCAGCTGCCCTGACACGGAACAGAGCTCCTTGCACCAGTTGATTTCCAAACTCTTGAGGGACGGTGGTAGATGTTGAAGTGTTACCAAGTTATCACAGGAATTTATCTCTAGAGATACTAGGCATGGACAAGGAATCATTGGATATGGAGATTGCTCTGGAGTACCGGTAGGTGCGGTGTATTGGCAGTATTCCTGTGACGCACAGGCTTCAGGACGTTTCTCCTTTTCCAATATGAATGCAAGTCTAGGGCAATCCATAATACCAATACTTCTCAGCATGTCGCAGCAACAGATTTTAATCGTTTTAGGAGCCTGTGGCAGCGTCTGAAGATGTTCCATCTCTCTGCAGGACTTAATTTCCAATGTTTGAAGCGACACCAGGCGCTCCATATTTTGGGGCAAGCTATCCTAGTCACAACTGTAAATGCAAAGCTCATGCAGACCAGTGAAGAGTTCATTGCCATCAGGAATAGATGCTAGCTGGCTGCAATCGTAGAGTTCAAGTCTTTGTAGTTGCTTTGGGGCATCTGGTCGGTGGCGACTCAACATCCAGCTAGGATACCTTGAACCCTTGTACCACTTGATTTTGAGCTCTTCAAGATCTATTGGGGGACAAAGGCCCTCAAGTACCTCTGCTGCCACGTGCGGACCAAACCAATCGCTTGTGCGGAAGTCAAGTTCGGTATTCTGAGTCGCTCCTTGTGGGTTAGGCTGGGCTTCAAGAGCTTCCTCTTTGCTTCTGGCAAATTTAAGATCCTGTATTCTTAGATTGCCTCGAAGTTTGTTCAGTTGCATCAGCTGCTTCAACCCGTACCCTTGTCCCTCCTTCACTGTGAACTCTATCAGCGTTTGCAGTGCGGTCAGCCTTCCAATGTTTGGGAAAGACAGCCTTCTAAAGATGTGCCGCAAATTGATCAGATTAGCCATATCCTCAGGACATGATGTACTCCTGTCACCAGGAATATCTATGGTCTGCATATGGTAAAGCTTGCTAAATGTGCTTGGCAAAACTAGATTGGGAATAGCCCACACAGTAGCATTAAAACAGACACCAAGATAACGTAGATGCTTCATCTTTTCAATAGATGCTGGGATAGACAACTTATTTCTCGAAAAACTAAGTTCAATGATCAGCACTCGCAGTTTCGTTAGCCTCATGAACAAACGCTCCAAGAATTTTTCTAAGTCATGATTTCTTTCCCTATTTTCATGTAGCTTTACATAAGGCTCCTCAATAATCAGGGCGCGCAAATTTTCCATGTCCAGAATTTTCTCTACCACCTCGGCTCTGCATATGGTCTCAATGAAGACATGGCGAACCCCATGCGGGATACCTTTAGGTGGGTCATTCAAACCAATTCTAAAGAACTCACCGCTAGAAACCCTCTCTGCCAACTCATGTAGCAGGTCATGACTTGTGAATCTCATTGACCCAGCACTTTTTCTTGATACTTGCAGAAATGAGAATGTCAGTAGTAGATCAAAGTAGCGCTGGCCCACATCTTCAAGTTCCTCTTTTGCATCACTCCTGGTGTTTATGAACCCTTGTGCTATCCAGATGCGAACCAACTCATCCCGTTGTAGACCATATCCTTTGGGGAAAGTGCTGCAGTATGCAAAGCATCGCCTTATGTCAACACCAAGCTGCTGATAGCTCCACCACAGAGCTCCCATGGTCTTGTTCAGCACGTCAAGGTTCGCTGTTGTCTCCCAAAAACTGATACTTTTGTTCCTCTGAAGCTGCTTTCCTACCGTTACTGCTGCAATAGGTGACCTGCCTAGCCTGTTCGCAATCTTCCTCCCAATCCTCTCATATTCTCCATCATCAGCAGATGCATCTGGTAGGGCATGATGCATGAACAATGATAAGTAGACCCCTTCTTCCAAATCAGGTATTGAAATTTGCTTATGAGCACCGAGAGCTTTAGCAACATCTGTTTTTTGAGATGTCACAAGGACTCTGCTTCCACTCCGTGCAGCCCTGAGCGTATCAAGTAGAATATTATGTTCCTTCTGATTGTCATCATTGACCCAGAGATCATCCAGAACCAACAAGAAGCATTGCCTTTCAATGTTTCCTCCAACTTTGTTTTCAGACTTTCAAGACTGTCGTCATTAGGTGGCCGGGTATGAGTAATCTGCTCCAGCATATCACGGAATATATTATCCAGGCTGAATGTCTTCCCCACGTGAGTGAACATGACAGGGTCAAAATGTCCTGCCTCCTTCTCATAGTCACAAACATATTGTGCCGGGGTAGTCTTTCCGAACCTGTAATGCCATATATGCCAATCACAGAATAAGGTTTACTGGTGCTCGAGCTTGCTGCATTGGTACCTGGTCCCTCACGAAGCATATCACTTATATCCTTACGGTGCTCGTCTCGACCGAACACTTTACGTTCAATGCTTCTGTACAACTTGTCAATTTCTTTGTGCTTGGCAGTGTTGTTACTGCTAACTTTTTTGCCTGCTTTCTTTGTGCTGTTACTGCTACTTTCCTTGTCATCATCCTTGGTGGTGCTGCTGCTATTCTGATTCAACAGATTTGAGTTCTTCGAGGAAGTGAGAGTATCTTCTATGCTCTTTATTTGTTTCCTTAATCTGATTCTTTCAAGTAATAGGCACGTTGCCATCCTTCTGCAAGAAGGAAGCTTCAAATAATTATCTTAGCCACATATTATTGCAATTTATATTTACGTTTAAAACACAAGTCATTCTATAAATGCAAAATAAAACTTTTAAAAGTGGATTTGAATTAATATTTAAATAAAAATATTCAGATTCATCTTATTAAAATGGAAAATTTTTATTTAATTGCACTATGCCATCAACCATGCATCATCTTTGGTTGCAAGGAACTGTCGAGTATATTGACTACTTTTGCTTGCAACTATACGATACATTAGCTGTGCTTGTCCCATGTGTATGTATATTTAACCACGATTTAAATAGCGCTATAGCGGCGCTATAGCGCCATTAGAGCAGCTCGTGCTACGCAATTGCACTTTTGGCGTTACGAGGCACTATAGCGGCGCTATGCTCAAATAGCTATTATGGTGCTATTGGCAAATTGATCAGCCTAGCCTAATTGTTAGTGATTGAGTGATTTCAGTAACTTTATGGTTGTTTGCTTATATACTTGACTTGATGTCTTCATGGTTGTTTGTTTTCGGGATGGGAATTTTATTATATGGTTATTATTATCACTTATCAAATTATCACTCCTTATTAAATTATAATTATATACTTGTCCCGATTTCCTGTTAATTGAAACAAATAGCGCGCTATAGCGTGAACTACATCTTGACGCTACGTTGCAAATAGCGCGGCCATAGCGCCGCTATAGAGGCGTCTAGAACATTTCTTTGTTAAATTTAATAGCGCGCGATCTAAAACATGGATATTTAAACAAAGATACACATCATTCTAGTTAGAGCACCTGAGTAGCACCTAACAGACCTGGGTTAGACTCCTCATGGGAGCAAATTTAAACAGTGCGCATTATTATTATATTTTTTTAAAAAAATAGGCTAGGCTTTCCCTTTGGCGACTTCGATTCGAAAAAAAGTTATATCGGGTGTTACTCTTGATTCATTACTTGTCCGTCAACCCGCACAGTTGCACAAACTAGATCGAAGACACACAAAATTAGCTACCAATAATGTATTGTATGTTTTTCCATCTATATCCATTATCTTTTTTTCTCTCCCTCTACATGGTACCTTAATGTTTCATCAGTATGCATTCAGAATGAAGAAAAAGGGATGGACCCGTTCCGCCCTCCCCGTGGCGCCTCGCCGTCAAGCCCCCTCCCAACACCCTGCCCTCTCCTTCCCCTCCTAGATCCGCGCTGCCCTAGGCCTGATCAACCCATCCTTGGTGCTTGCGGAGAAGTTCCGGTGTTCCTCGATGAGCACGCCTCTCCTCAAGCCGCCCCTCAGCCTAGCCCGCCGGAGGTCAGTTAGACGCGGGCGGCCATCTCGAGGCCCTCCCTAGGTGGTGTCGCCCTTGCCCCCTATGGGTCGCTGCCTAAGGACCTCGGGAAGGCTCGGACACCGTCGTTCCTCAGCGGTCGCCGCCATCGCCCGATCGCCCCGTCACTAGGCCCCCCCACGGTCCACGGCCGAGGTTTGCCCGTCGGGGACCGATGTCTGTCCACCTCTACACCGTCGCCACCATCACCGAAGGCCCCTCGCTCGGCGCCCACCTTTCACGCGAGCGGTGTTGTACATGACTTCCTCGCCGCGGACTGGTGCCAACTTTAGGGCGTAGGCTGCGGCGTGGCCATGTTTGCGCCTCGCCTCCTGCTGCCAGCCCAGCTTTGCCACTTCGATGGCCGTCTTCTCATCGTCGGCCGCAAAGGTGTTGCTAGGCTCGTCGTCGCTGGGCGCTGCCACCGTTGCCCTCAACCCCACAACCTCAGGAGTCCGGAGTTGGGGCGCCTCTGACACCGGTGTCCTTTCTACCAGGCGTTGCTATTGCCGAGGCTGCCTTGTGCACGTCCTCCATCGCTATCGTGCCTGAGGCTACCAGAGTTCGAGGTTGGAGGATGAGTTCCGGGCGGTCGTTGAGGACGTCCCAGAGGTTGAAGCTAAGGAGGGTGAGGTTGTGGCATGCTCGACGAACTCCTTGTCGGGCTCCCTCTCCGCACTTGCCCCTCCTTTCTTCCCCTCCCGCCAATCCGGCGAGGAAGCAAATGCGGTGTTGGGTGGACGATCGGTGCCTCTGGCTCCAACGACGACCTCGCATCTCCTGCTATGTTGTTGGTGGTCACTCCAGCAGCTAATGGGGAGGTCGCTCCTCTGACTATGTACTTGAACACAGCTCGCAGGGCTCCCTGGCCCACGGATGTGGATTCTCCGGTAGCTCCACATTGCGCAGCCAATTTGGGATGTCAGGTAGCGGCAAAGGAGAGGCGGCGCCATCGACGCAAAGGTCACCCGGGAAACCCGTCGCTGGGGCTGTGTGGATTCCCGTGCAATAACGCCTTGGTCCGTCGCCCGGGCGGCGGCAAGGCTCGTTACATCGCCCGACTTGGGCCTCGGTCCCGCCCTTAGTCGATGTCGATGGTCTCAAGATGGTTCGACGTCGTCGCCCCTGCTGCCATCTAGGGAGTGCAGTGGCCAAATAACACTGCTCTGTCCCGCCGGAGCTACAAGGACTCTCCTTCAACTACCTCGGACATGGTCATGTTGCGTGGCGGTGTCACTCCTCTTCCCGCTACCTTTTCTTTGTCGGGTGGTCGGTCATCGAGGCAAGGGAGTGCGGGCAAGGTCGTCCACTATTTCCTCGCTCCTCGGAGGTTCGGCGCCTAATCACACCACTTGGAGGCCTGAAGATTGGTTTGACCCGTTGTTTGACGAGCTCGCCGCCTCCCTCGACGCGTATCTGTCTACCCTGCGGTAGACCCGGTCCACGCTGTTGGAATCATTTGTCACCATCACAGATGACACGGCTACGCTGCGGATGATGAAGTGTCCGGGGAGGTTGACGATGTCATGGCAGCTTGCTCCCCACAGTCGGCCATCCCCGTTAGTGTGGTGCTGGAGGCCAATGGTGGAGACGCGGCGGCACCGCGCGTGATGGCTGGAGTCACCGACAATATCTGCGCCTGTTGTTGATGCGCCCGCAGTGGCCAAAACGTTCATCGACGCCTTCGTAGATGTTGTGGCACTAGGGGAGGATGATCCTATGCCCGTCCGCAATGTTGCCGACGGAGACGCTGAGGAATGCAGCTCAGTTCTGGAAGAAATTGAGGTTGATGTTTGCCTACCCCTCCAAACCCCGCTTCTTCAAGATGGACCGAGGTTGCGGCGCTCGTATACGCCTACCACCATTCACACGTTGAGGAGGAGTGGGCGCATTACGGCGAAGCCATGAGCGCCCAACGCGACGCGGCAAGCACAAAATATGCTACTCAAGAAGCTGGGAATGCAGGTGCATGAGGACGCTCCTAATAAAGAGGTCGAGGCCCAGTTCGTGCGGGCGTTCCATGGGGACATGTCCTTTAGGAAGCAAAATGTTCTCGGTGTCCCGCTAAATGGGGAGTTTAACCCGGCGGCCCCAAACCCTGAACATGGCTGATTTGGGTGGGATGTTGTGAGCAAGCCTCGCTAGCTCATTTCTTGTTGCACATTGGTTTCATGTGATCACAACCTTTTTTCTTTTCCTACGTTCTAAGGTTCGGTAATCTTGTGACTACCGTCTCTCGTCTACATTTGTACCAAAACTCTATTCTCGCTTTAATGAAAAATGTGCTTAGGCGTATCGTGAAAAATCAGTATGCATTCAATTAAAACCTTAATTTAAATTATGGTCGGTCTAGTCGCAGCTTATAATGATGTTGGCTTTTGAATTTTGTTCTTTTTAGTTGCTACATCAAGCAAATTGAGACTCTTTGTTGTTGAAATGTGTATAAGTGCATTGCCCACCTCTTCCCAATCGCTTAAGCTTTTGGGTTGAATCGGTCGGTGCGTGCAACTTAACATGATATCGAGCCGAGGTCTCGAGTTTGAATCTGGTAGAGGCAATTTAAGTCCTCCGCCCCTTTATTTTCCACGTTTCCGCCTCTCTCCGGCTGCACGTGCGTGGGGGGGTGTTGAAATGTGTATAAGTGCATTGCCCACCTCTTCCCAATCGCTTAAGCTTTTGGGTTGAATCGGTCGGTGCGTGCAACTTAACATTTGTGATTTTAACATTTGTGATTATAACTTGTATTCGAATCTCTATCTTTTATAAAATTAATGGACCTCTGGTGGATTTTTTTTTAGGCTATATAGACTGCACCCTTAATTACTAAAGTTAGTTTTTAAGTATTTAGAAAAAACCCACATAAATACGCACACATATGCAATTTATGGTTATTTAAACATTTTCCATATTAGTAAGAATTGGTAATTTAGATGTAATTTTGATTGGGTCTTTTTTTAGTTTATAATGTGGCAAAATTGTTAATTTAGATGCAAATTGACAAGATTACTTAGAGAATGTATCATAGTGTGGCATGGTGGGTAATTTAGATGGTATAGTTATTTTTATAGTATGCTTTGTTATGGCCTAGGTAGGTAATTTGGATGTGGATTTAGGTGTGTATGTATGATAATCCAGGCTACATAACCTTTTCTAAGACTGTGTCTGGTACTTCGGTCATGATCAATGTAATGTATGTAATAACTACACCCACTAATATTGTTAATATAGTGTATTATTGTAAGATGGACATGGAGCACACCCAAATAACAGTGACATATTTCACAGAACAAATATGAAGAATATATACAAGATAAATATCAAGAAACATCATACAGTGGTTGCTCTAGTGCTATAGAAATAAGAAATGGGTGTTTGTTTGGTCCAAGTGCTTTGATTTTTTTTTAGTTTTCAGGCAACTCGCAAGTGACAATGAACAAGTTTTTCCTAAAGCCAAATAATGTCAAAATTGTGTGTTCAGGATAGGTGAAAGAAAATAGAATGCTTGCAGTTCAGATGGAATGATCTGATCAGATGGTACCTGCTCATTAATATTGAAGCCAACTTGTTCATATGACCAGTCCCTGTAATACCGGGCATCAGGAATCCGATAAGTACACCAGCTGAGTAGGGACCGAAAGCAGCTGGTGATGCTTGCGACGATCTTGCTGCACCAACAGCACAGCCTCTGGACCCTGACACTGGATCTTGCTTGGGAAACTGGTAGAAGCGCGCGTGAACTCCATAGGCTGTTGACACCTCCGAATAACTGCCCCAGCTTCTGTTTCATGCTGTGGATGAACTGCAGCAGCGGAGCTGGGGTGATGTCTATGCATCGTTGGATCAAGATGCCCCACCAGCCGGCGATCCAATCGCCAGCAGTGTGGAGTCCCTGTACCCTAACCCAGCTCCATCTGCAGCAGTGGGCGATGCACGCGACAGCAGCGGTGATGAGCCGCTGCACCCAGCAGCTGCTGCCTTTCCCGGTGATCTCCTTTTCGATCTGGTAGTAATGGACAAGGTCTAGGGTGTCTTCCACTTGGCACAAGACAGACTTGATATGCATGTCCATCATGTCCAATATCTCCAGATCAGATCGAGACGACCCCTTATCGTCTCTCGCTGCCCTCAGCATCCGCTGCTCCTCGACCTCTCTCAGCGTGAGCTTGAGATCTGGGATGGTGACAACCAACAGCTTAGGGAGTTCTTTGGACGCGTCAAAAATGAAGTAGGCGAATAGTTTCTGCAGGAGCCAGTTGATGATGGGTGACAGCAGCCAGCCCATTACGACAACGCCCCAGCCCGTCGCTGCGATCCTCCAGGGATTTGCCATGGATTGTGGTGCTCTGCTCTCTCTTGGATGGATCTAGGACAGGAGAAAGGCACAAGGGAGAAGATGGATTAATGGATGATGAACGGGGAGCACAACTTACAACTAGAAGCTACATTTCCAACAATGGCAGATCCCTGCAGCCCAGTCACTTACCTTGGGCGCCGCCGACGAGAGAACACCGGCGGAGAGGAGAGGAGGTCGGAGATTGGGGGCGGTGAGCGGTGAGCTAGGTGGAAACACTAGTGTGAGCACGAGACCGAGAGGTGGGGTTGGGATTGGAAAAGATCGAGCTTGATACAGAGATTCCCTCTGCGAGACTACTGCTGTGAAGCATGTGATAGATGAGTCCACGACGAGAAAAGCCGTGACGACTGCTACACGTACACGCGGCGCCACGACTCGCAACTCGCAACGGCTAAATGTGAGAACAAACGTTCACAAACATTATTGTGGTATTGTTCATAATCTTTGCACTGTCTTAGTGTCTTTGCAGCTATCGTTCTCACTAGTTCCTGAATATTCGTGGCAATGTGTGCTTGTTCGTGGATGCAGGAATGACAGTGCAAAGATTATAGAGCTACTGAGAGGGACGTGTCATGCACAAAACTGATCGCGCAACACCAATCCCCACGAGTCGTTCTCCATCCATCACGCGCACCATGGTACCCGTTCGTCTCATTTCTTCCAAGTCTAGTGCCCCCGCCTCCCAACAGCTCCATCGTCGTTCTTCGTTGCTGTGAGACTGTCACTAAACCCAACCACCATTTTGCTTGACCACGTACAGTGCAACCCGTGACCGACTCCATGGAAATTTCTGCGTGCTTGCTGCGTCCTTGTAGTGGAGGGACCGGACCCAGGCCCAGCCCGTCCTCTCAACACTGTTGCAGGTACCCGTGACCGACTCCATAGGTGAAATGCTTGGCTTTGGGTTCTTTCGCAGCATTTCAACCCGTGAGTGTACGAACGTGGCAGGGCTCAATAATTCATCTTTGCCAAGCAATAAAAGAAACCGCATTTCTGTGCCGAACCAATATATATACTCCAATCAAATATCTATCTAGATCAGATCGAGGAAACTTACTAGGGCAGGTGGCCACTTTCATACACGCTGGTACGGTTATATTATATGTATACATGTATTTTTGCTTGCTCTGATCTTTCATACACGCACTCCACTCCAGTGCGAGTAGTAGGAGGAGACTACGGCCATGTTTGGGACCGCGTTTCTAAAAACTCGATTATAATCTGAGCAAGCTTTTCTACGATAAGCCGCATTTTGGAGAATCTGCTTTTCTAAATAAGCAGGGTGTTTGGTTGTCCCGATTATTTTAGGTGGATATCTGTTCAAGGTGTAAAAAGACACTACTGCCCCTTATCCAAAAGCGAGAACCCATCTCTCCCAACTCCCGTCACGACGAGCGCGCCGCCGCCGAACCGCTTGTCCCTGATTCTCCTCATCGTTGCCTCGCGCGCCGCCACGGCCGCGTGGGAGCAGCAGGAGCCCAAGCTCCCGTCCGAAGCTGGAAGGCGGCGGGACGCCCGGCTGGAAGCGGCAGGAGCCCAAGCTCCCGACGTGCGACCCACGGGTTCCACCGTCCGGCTGTCCGGCTATGGAAGGCAGCGGGAGCCCAACCTGCCACACGCAGACGAGCCGGAAGGCAACAGGAGCCCAACACGCCACACACCGACGAGCTGGAAGGCAGCAGGAGCCCAACCCGCCGCACGCCATCCCTGGGCTGGCGGTGCCGGTGCGGGCTCGCTTTTTGGGGCTCGGCTAGAGGGGGAGTAGTACGGCACCTCGGTGGTGGGGGAGGAGGCGGCGCGCCGGCGTTAGCCGCGGTGGGGAAGTGGAGGAGGCCGCGATCCAGATCGGCCGCCGGTGTTTCCGTGCGGGAGGAGAGGGGTGTTGAGGAGTGCGGGTGGAGAGGGGTAGGCGGGGAAAATGCTTCGCTTATTTCGAACGCGACTCTCGGGTCGATTATTGAAACGCAGTTGTAGAGACACTTATCCCACCTTGGCGTTGTGAGGTCGCGGTCGGATAAGCATGGTGTGTTTAGCGGAATTATTTCACTCATTCCGCGTATAATCGAAGCAATGCGGTCCCAAACGGGGGCTTACACCCCGCGCTCCAAACGGGCGACTCGGGCTTCTCCACCGACGGTGAGCGGGGGCTTCTCCGTCGACAGCGCCCAGCGCCTGTAGTCACCATCCTCTTTGGTCGCGGTCGCGCCAGGTGGCCCCGCACAACCGAGCCGTCGCGCCCTCTCCTCTCCTCCCCCATCCCGTTTCTCTACACCCCAATTCTCCAACACCTTCTCCTCCGGTGCGTTCGCACGCCGGCGGCGCAGGGCCATCGCGGGCCAGATCCGGCCTCCTCACTAGTATGCGATTTGATTTTGCGAGCACGGCACAATTTTTTCCGTGGCGGGCACTTTTTTTTTGCCCGTCACGGAAAATACCCGCCACATCCCTTTTTTTTTTTTGCGTGGCGGGCGTGTTTTCCACGTCACGGGAAAGTTTTTTGCGTGGCGGGCACCTTAACACGCCCGCCACGCAAAAATCGACCCGCCACGCAAAATAGCATATTTTGCGTGGCGGGCATGTTAAGGTGCCCGCCACGCAAAAATCTTTCCGTGGCGGGCATCATATAAGGCCCGTCACGGAAAAAAATCAGGCCCAAAAAATCCAGGCAAGGCCCAATCGGACAGCCAACTATATAATAGAAAGTTAGGGTTTGGATGCGGCAGCCAACTCATTTTTCTCCACTCACTTTCGGTCTCTTCTCCGCGCAGCGGGCTGGTCCCTCTCCCTCGCCCTCACTTCACTCTCCACCGCACAAGTTCCCCTCCTTCTCAACCACGCGCGCAGCACGCATGCATCCATGCGGGTCTCCCGACAGCGGCGCATGGAGAGGCGGCGTTCGGTCCCACCGGTGGTTCTCTCCACATCGAGCGGTGGAGGGCGCGGCGCATGGAGAGGGCGGCGTTGCGTGGAGGACGCGGCGGATCTGGCGGATTGAGTCGTCCTCGAGCGGATCCAGCGGCGGTTGCCTCTTCTCCCATGGATCCAAAAAGCAGCGCCGCCCTCGTTGTCCATGGAATCCGGCGGCTGCGCCCGCCTCCCCAACGGATCCGGCGGCGGCGCTCTTCCCCAACCCTAGGAGCAGCGGCGACACTCTTCCCGGGCGAGCTACTCCACCGGCGGGGCGGATCCGCCTCCCTCCACGCGGCTCCGGCGGGACGACGCGTCGCGTGGGGGACGACGACGACGGCCGGGACGACGGCGGCGTGCGGGCGCGCGGCGGATCCGTGGCGGCGGGCGCTGGAACCCTAGATGGGCTCGGCGGGCTGTCTAGGGTTTCTTCTATTTTTTTATTTTTTTGAAAACCTTTACCGTGACGGGCATCGTAATTCTCCCGCCACGGGGGTAATCCATTAAGCGTGGCGGGCACCTGTAGCCCGTCACGGTTAATCCGCGATTAACCGTGACCTTTCATTGGTGACGGGCTCAAATGCCACGCCACGCAAAATACAAATCGCTCGTCACGCAAAATGATTTGGGTACTAGTGCCCACCGACCGTATCCACTCTGCGGCCGGCGTTCTTTGGCGCTTGGTCCGTGGGCGGCGCTGGCTGGTTGCCCCCGCGGCGGCGGCGACCTGTGGTGGCCCCCCCGACGGGGCGAGCCGTCGCACCCTCTCCTCTCCTCCCCCTCCCCTTTCTCTACCCCCGATTCTCCAAGACCTTCTCCTCCGGTGCATTCGCACGCCCGGTGGCTTATGGGGGCCACCGCGAGCCGGATCCGGCCTCCTACCGACTGTATCCACTCTCTGGCCGGCATTCTTTGGCGCTTGGTGCGTGGGGGGCGGCTGGCTGGTTGACCCTCACGGCATGGCTGCTAGGCGGCGGCCGGACGGTAAGCCGGTGCCCGATCTTTAGGGGTGGATTTGCCCTCCTCAAGGCTGGACCTGCAGCCTTCGGCGCGTGGCTCGGGAGCAGCTCAGGGGCTATGGGTGGTGCTGCTTGCGGCTGCTCCCCCAAGTTGGGCGTGTCTGCTGGCTTGCCCTTGCCTCCTGGCGCCCTCTAGTGGGTCGGGGCACTTTGTTGGTGTCACGGCAGCGGGCATCCTCAACCGCGTGGCTTGGCGGGCTCTTGATGGTCGGGAGTGGCGGCGCTTGCTCCGCGGTCGGGCTCTACGGTGATGTCGGCTGCGCCGAGGTCGTGTGGCTGATTGCAGTTTGTTCAGGCACTCGTCAACAGCGTCATGGTGGCACTGTTGGCTGCTTCTGGGTAGTGTTGCACCTGCACCACCGTCGTTGTGGGACGGGTGGCGCGCGCACCTCGCCTCCTTCACCTATAGGGCCGCTTGGCTGTCCGTCGGGCCTACGCACGGGTGTGGAGGGGACGGTTGGCGGGTTATTTGGTGGTTGGCATGGGACTGCTGGGCGAAAGGTCGGCCGACGGTGATCGGGCGAGATGAAGGTGATGTTCTTGGCGCCACATACCTTTTTGAAGGCGTCATCCTTCGAGCCCCATGCCTCGGCGCCGAGATCTAGCATGGCTACCTTTACCTCCTCACAGAGTCCCTCTTTGTGCCTGCTGCACCCTATTACCATACGGTTTGGTTTATCTTGCAGCTTTTGACCCTGCCCGCTCGATTGTCTTTGGTTCGTTGGCGGATGATTTGCTAGCGTAGTTCGTTGACGGATGCTTTGCCACCGTGTCGTCGACCTCCTCTTGGGTAGCCGATGAGCCACCAAAGGGGACGCTAATGGATTGTCGCTGGTTCGTTGGCGGATGCTTTGCCGTCATGGTTCGTTGATGGATGCTTTGCGCGTGTCATCGACCTCCTCTTGGGCGGTGATGAGCCACCAAGAGGGACGCTAATGGATTGTCCCCGATTCA
This sequence comes from Hyparrhenia diplandra, assembly GCA_015847255.1. NCBI lineage: Eukaryota > Viridiplantae > Streptophyta > Magnoliopsida > Poales > Poaceae > Hyparrhenia > Hyparrhenia diplandra. The sequence goes on from JADLZK010011792.1 coordinate 121,444, forward strand.
TTGGCGGATGCTTTTCCATCATGGTTCGTTGGCGGATGCCTTGTCATTTGTGTCGTCGGCCTCCTCTTGGGTATTTCTGAGCCGCCTAGAGTGTCGGCTGGCCGGTTTGCTGGTTTGTTGGCGGATGCTTTCTTTGCCGTGCCGTTGGCCTTCTCTTGGGCATTTCTTGAGGCGTCGAAGTGATAGATCTTTGGTTGGTTCATTGGTGGATGCTTTGCCGTCGTGGCTCGTTGGCGGATGCTTTGTCGTCGTTTGCCAATGGTCTTCTATGTGGGTGAACTCTGCGATGTGGTTTTGTAGGCACAGTTGTAGATCCTAGGTGTTGTGGGTTTTCATTGCTCTTTGTATCTTTTTATTGCTAGTTTGTTTAATCCAGTTTACTTGCTACTACTATCTTAGTGTCCAGTATTTTGTGCTATGAGTGTTCTCTCATAGATGACATGTAATTTTCTCTTAATAATGCAATACCCGCTTTTGAAAAAAAAAAATACGCACACAGTATACTGGTCAAACTACAAAAAGAAAACACCGTGCCCCCATTCAAATGTGACTGTGCACTAGGTTCGGCCTACTTGTCTGGCAATGGCAGGCTCAAGCTGCGTCTGCTACACGGCCGGCAGAGCGGGAGCCCACACACCTGTGTTGACGGTGTCTGCATGTGGATCACGCAAGGGTCTGAAAATGTTTCAGGCAATATCTTCTTCTCCATTATTTTTGGTTTCCTCTCTCAAAGAGCTGAGTTACAAGGGGAAATATATGGTGGAAACATGGAAACCAATTCAAAAAGTCATATCTTCGCTGTTTTAAAAATTCTAAAACTTGACACAGCCATAGTGCATACATATATGTACTCACATGCAAAAGTTGGGATATAAACTCAAACTAGAAAAATTCATACAAAAATGACAAATTTCAGGTGCTTATGCACTAAAAGACAAAAATCCTTCAAATTTTGACTTTTAGTGCACAAGCACCTAAAATTTGTCATTTTGTATGAATTTTTCAAAGGTAAGTGTGCATGTCAATTTTTTGCATGTGAGTACATATATGTATGCACTATGGATGTGCCAAGTTTTAGAATTTTGAAACAACGAAGATATGACTTTTTGAATTAGTTTTCATGTTTTCACCTACTATGTGGTTTCCACCATATATTTTCCCGAAGTTACAATCTCTGCACATACAAATGTTGAAACGTTCGTCTCGAACCAAGCTAACACGTCCCCTCTCAATAAGGGTCCTTTGGTTGGACTTTTTAGCTGCTTTTGCTTTTACCAAAAGCCAAAAGCCCAACCAAAGGGGTCAAAAGCCAACAGCAGCTTTTAGCAAAAGTAGCTTTCATCCTAGTGTAAATGCAAAAGCACCTCGGACCCGCTTTTGCTGGCTTTTGGATGGACAAGTTGGAGAAAATTACCCTCGCCACTGGTTATGATGGGAGAAAATAACGTTTGGATCTTCTATTCTCCCATCCGGTCGCCCCATCCCCGTCTCGCCCGCGCCATGGAAGGCGAGCCCCATCCCGTTCGCCCATCCGTCGGAGGCCGGCTCGTCCCTCACCGGCAGGCACGCCCCTACTCCCTCACGGGGCGGGTGCTCCATCACCGCGAGCTCCATCCCTCTCGGTGGTGGCACGCGTAAGAACGGCCTCATCGGCGGGCAGCTTGCACGGATGCGCCGTCGAGCCCATCCCCGGCTCCGGTGCGGCGCCTCCGCCCCTTGGCTCTAGTGCGGAGTTAGTCGGCGAGCTCCTCCCTTTTTCGGGCGAGATCGAGCCGGCCGGGGAGCTCGACCCGCGCACGCAAGATCGCCCGCGGTAGGGTGCTCGAGCTTTGCCGCCACTGCCGCAGCGTGAGATCTGCCCCGATGGGCTAGCTCCGCCCATGGCTGGCGGGCTCCGGAGGCGGGCGGCCGGCGAGACCTCTCCCCTCCTAGCGAATCTCTAGTCCCCTGCTCAAGCCCCTCCCGTTCGTGACATGGGAACCAAAGGGAAGAAGCTCGACATGCGGGGCCTGCTTGACAGTGACAAACAAAGCTTCAGCAGCCACAACTAGTGAACCAAAGGGGCTTTTAACTCTCTCACATTTGCTTTTACAAAGATGCTTTTGTAAAGCCACAACTTACAGCTGTTTTTCCAAAAACCACTGCCCAACCAAACACACCCTAAGAATCATCTTTTTACTCAGAGCTCACGCATATATTGTCTGATGATAAGAGATTTAATTAAGATGATGAGTAAACCATAAATAATAACTCAGATTCACTCTGCACGCTTAGTAGATACAAACACACACTGTAATACTTACATTTTGATCCTCAGTGATCAGGTAACAGTCAAAAGTGAGAACATTAATTGTGCTTGCTACGCTCTTGGGCATGCTTCTACCCGTGGACGTACGGAAGCGGCACGCTGTGTGCTACAGTATTACCAGGCCACTAGCAGCTAGGTGTCGTGTCCATCTTTTCGGTGTAAGACAAGCAGGACCTAGCACTAGCTAGCGTCAGGAATCATGAATGATCCTCGTCCACCTGTACTTGATGTTTTTTATTTTCTGATATGGCATTTTGTTATTTTTTGACTATAAAAAATAACTATATATGTTTTGTATATATTGTTCTTAATTTAATTATAGTGTTCCTTTGCTGGTCTCATAGGTTTCCTTCTCAGTTTAACCTTATGAACTTTGTAGCCCAAGTCAAAATACATGTGGACATATGTCTTTGGATGTCACTAGAAAAGAACTACCTATATATGCCTTGCTCAGTCTTTCAACATAGAAGTATTATAGACAAAGTCATCCATTTATACCTCCCTACTAAGCATTTCAATGAAAGCTAGAGAGTGGCTTCAAGGTTTTCCAGTCACTTGCCAAGCCTCGCAAGTACATGCCTTGACTTCAAAGTTAACTGCGTACCTAAATCTATTACACTCGCTTCTACTTTCTAGGTTCTAAGACATCATGGTGCTTAAGGGCTTTGGATTCTGCAATTTGCATTAAGGAGTAAGCTCTTTGATGATATCAAGGATTAGTTTTTTAGTCATGTTACTAGAAATCTTTTTTTTTGAAACGAACCGGCGAGAAGAGCTGCCTGTTATATTACTAGAGAAGAGTTCGCTAGGTGGCGCTGTACAAGAAAATCAAAAATACAACCAGACGAAGCACTATACAACAGCTGTATAAAAGAGAGAGAATCACGCGGGCGCGATCAAGGTTGCAAGGTGCTTTGCACCTGCTGCCATCCACAGCCTCGCCTCATCTTTGATTCTGAAGCACGACAAAATTTGGCGCTTACGAGCGATCGAAAACTCTTGCATTCCTTTCTTTCCAAACCTCCCAGCAAACTAGAATGATTAGTGTGCGGAGGCCTTTTCTCGCACCTGGCCGGCGTTTTGGACAGGCTTGTCCACCAGCTGTGAACGGAATCGCTCAATGACCATGCACTGGGGTGCAGATTTGTGTTTTGCGCCCAGGAGGCGATACCCGCCCAAATCCTTCTGACAAATCTACATTCCTTGAATAGATGCAGTCCTGTCTCCGCATGATGCCTGCACAAGGTGCAAATTCCTTGGTTGGGCCAATTTCTAGCCTGCAATCTATCCGCAGTCCATATTCTATTCTGAATCGCCAGCCATGAGAAGAATTTGCACTAGAAATCTTTGATCTCACTATAAATTCCTTAGTGATCATGCGTCTTATCTTGTCATGCATTTCTGCAACTTGATGTTCCACAACAAACAAACTGATGAACCACACGTAGCCTGTCTCTAGTTTAGTCACACTATCATGCACTAATTTTAGAAGCTCAGCTTGATAAGTAGGCATCAAGTCATAACAATCATCCCACTTCCCATATATGATGTCAAATGTTATAGTCTCGTCGATCTGAAGATAGTCTTAAATAATTTTTGTTTCTGTTGAAAAACAAAAAGTACCAATGTACAAAGTTTATCAGAGCATGATTTCCCTTTACTGGCCAAATTCCTATAAGCTGGATTCTAAGCTGGATTCTAAAAGGTGAAATGAGAGGCTGTTTGGATTCGTAACTACTTGTGAAAACTTGCTTATAGCACTGCACGGAGCATAAATACCAGAATACCCTTACAGATGATGATTGATTTGTGCTCGTGGTACAAATAGGGAGGGGTAGAATTGTCTATTAACATTAGAAGCTGGGTTGGATTCGCTTGGCAAATATCTGGACTATTTGGGGGCTCTTTTAGATTGTACAATCTGGAGCAATCCAAACGGGGACTGGGGCAGTCTCAATAATTCGTTTCGATCAGCGGCTGGACAGTGTTCATGTGCCGCTCGTCCATCTTTCCGGCTACAGCAAGGCAGGGGCGTCTGCCACACGGCGTGCGAGCTCAAGTGGACGGTCATCGTACGCCTCGAAAAGACGCGCGCGACTGTGACAACTCACCGTACATCTCCAGACGTTTGAAGCACATAGCCTAATGGCCAACAGACCCCAGGAAAACCACATCACATACGTGGATTGAGCATAATCCGAGACGCGGAAAATCCGGGTGAACCATGAATCCACTATATAATATGCATCTTAACTACCCAAAACCAGCCATTACAGTAGATTTTAATATTTCCACCCTTCTATCTCTCCTTCATCCCACCCCACCGGACAAACCATGACGACTGATTTGCTAGATCAACATGTTGAACATTTCTCCAACATTTCACCTTGGACTCTTTGCAGCATATTTCACCCCATGAATGTACCAACATGGCAGGCTCAATAATTCGCTCTTGGTGGTGTGCCACAGTGCTGCCGTTCCCATCTTGCATTGTCTGCGAAAAAAGGGCGGCCTTGTTTAGATTGCTAAAATTTCCCCCTACAGTAGCTGTTAGCCCGTGCCAATCATCTTGAATAGCCCTCGCCCACCATTTATGTTTGGGTTATCCCGTGCTTCTTTTTTTCTTTGTTCAGGTAATATATATGCAAATTTCTTTTGTAATGGTAGGGGAAGTACCATTGGTACTTTCAGGTACTTTTAGGTTTACATATTTGTACTGGACATTTAATTAAGAAAGATCAGTAGTTACAAAACCTAGCTAAATTGTATTCTTGAAGTTCATCACCCTACACCACTCTCGATTCCTATTCAAAATGGATGGAAAATGGATATTCATATTCAAGACCTTTTAATATGCATGCTTACTTGTATTTTTGCTTGCTCTAATCTTTCATATACACCAGTGAAAGTGATACTTCCATTCTAACGTTGTTGTAGTCCGGCAACGGCAGGCTCAATAATTCGTCTGAACCAGCCGCTGGACGGTGCATACATGTGCTTGTGTACGTGCAAGCACTGCCTTTCAGGTCGTGACTGTAGCATTTCAGCCCGTGATTGTACAGAAAGCTGCAGGCTTAACGCTCAATAGTTTGCATTGGCTGTGTTCTACACTATTACTAGGCCACTAGGGGCCATTGCTGCCGTGTCCATCTTTTTTTGAAAGCATGGGCACGAGCCAAAAGCAGTGAGCGGGCCTAGCACTAGGCATTTTGTTATTGTTTGACTACAAAAATATTGTAAAATATACTCTTTTGTATAAATTGTTAATTATATACTCTCTATTTGCATGTAGGCCTCCTAGGTTTCCTTCTCAGTTTAAACTTTTAGATTTTGTAGCCTAGTAACTCAACATGTGGAAATAAGTCTTTGGCTACTTGTATTCATGAACAAAGTCATCCATATGTACCTCTCTACTAAGCTTTGCAATGGAAGCTAGAGCATGCATGTCTGCAAGGTTTTCCAGTCACTTGCCAAACCCTATTTGGCATGTATTTGCAAGGTTTTCCGGTCACTTGCCAGTCACTCTACCGCACTTCCATGTTAACTGCATGCCTTGCATTAAGACATCATGGTGCTTAAGGGCCTTATGTTTTGCATTTAACTCTTTGATGATATCAAGGATTATTTATTTAGTCATGTTACTAGCAATCTTTGGTCTCAAAATAAATTTCTCAACGATCATATGTCTTGTCATACATTTGCACAACTTGAGATGTTGCAGAACAAAGAATCTGATGAAACTTAAGTAACCATTGAGAGTTCTTCAGTATCTAGTTCAGTGACAAATCATGCACTGGTATAAGAAGCTCAGCTTGGTAAGTAGGCATCAAGTCACAACGATAATCCAACTTCCCATATATGATGTCCAATGCCAGTCTCGTTTGAAGATATATAGACCCAAATAATTTTCTGTTGAAAAACAAAAGTACCATGTCGTACTACATGTGGACCAGTTTATAAGACAGAGTTTATCATAACATGATCTCCTTTTTATTGCAAGTAATTAGTCTAAGACCAATACAAGTGGTGTCACTATAGTGTCGAGTCATGTATGCCGGACTTGCACCGGATCTTTCAAAAAAAAATGTATGACTTTTGGCCCGACTAAAAGATCTAGTTCCTAAACATTTAGTTTCGGAGGACACCTTTTGAAAATTGAAATATTAGGTTTCTTGGCCTAAACTTAGAAAAATTCCCCTCCACCCCTCCTATAAGAAGGCCTCCAGCCTCAAACAGATAGCTGCAGGAAGAAAATCCAAGCAACAAACTTTGCCTTGTGGCCTGTTCTTTTCTTGCCAGGAGAAACAAAGATGAGGCCTCAGGTGATACTTGGCGTCACTCTAACTGTTTTCGTCGTCCTCGCAGCTGATCTGCCACTGGGCAAAGGTGACGAGTCAGAATCCTCTTGCGTACATTCCCTGTAAATTTTCGCCAGGATCATCACTTATTATACGTTATTGGTAGCCACAGGAAACAAGGAGGAAGCTGGAGCGGGCGTTGCCGCGGACGCTGCCGGCTCGTGGCCTTGCTGCGACGACTGCAATTATTGCCTCAGGATGAACCCGCCGAAGTGCCGGTGCAATGACATTTCGCTGCACGGGTGCCGCCCGGAGTGCAAGAAGTGCGTCAGGTACACGCTCACCGCCGACGACGATGGCATCGAGATGCCGGCCACCTCCACCGCAGGCCGTCCCGGCCCCGTCCGCACCTACCGCTGTGAGGACCTGCTCACAAACTTCTGCGAGCGCCGCTGCACGCCGGCGCCGGCGGCAGTGTTCCTGGGCGAGTCCTTCTGATCGGACCGGCCGGACGCCGGCCGTCTGCTGCATGTATGGCAACTCGAGTTTGCTTCTCCTTGAGCTTTGTCAGGGAAGAAACAAATAAATGTCGCCGCTCGATCGGATGGATGCTTGCTCTTGCTTGTCGTCAGTGTGTTTAGTAGTGTTTATGAATAAAGAGCCATGCCATGCTCATGCATGATGCATGCTGTGCTCAAACCACTGTGTGTGTTTGCTGGTCATGACGAGTGATGAGTCATGAGCGTGGCCCTGTTACTCGTTGTATTTGCCAGAACTTCTCTTGCGTCGCCCACATTCCCGCTTTAAAGAGAATAACTAGTAAAAAATGATTTGCACACTATCTATTTTTTTTCACTGGCTGTAAATAAATAAGTTCATAGAGCGATGTTAACAAGACAATAGCCGGAAGATAGCGCCATTGAGTAGGCAAGTTTTGTTAACAAGAGAATACCATGTACCACCAAGGCATCAATAGCGACATTTTCGGATTAGAAAAACAAGAGAGTGGCACCGCAAAGTAGTCTGAGTTTCTGATCCCAGTAAAAATAGTCGCGGACCCTGTTTGGAGTTTGTTCAAGGGCGAGCTAATTAATAAATGGATGACACGAACCGACCGATCAAGTACACATATGCACCAGGCCATTACATTAAGTCACAAAAAAAAAAGGGTAATCCAAATTTGTTCCAATTTCCTGACACTGATACCCCACGCGTATGACCAAATTTCATGCCGTTCACACTTGAGTGCGTGACCCATGAACTGTCCGAGGGCTGACCTGACTGGAAGCGCGCAGCTGCCACCGGAGACACCATCAGAGTCCCTCTCCCGAGCGATCTTCGGCGCCGAGCAGTCAGCGCGAGAAGGTCGCGCCGACCACCCGTTTTGGGCCGACCCAAGGCCTGCTCGAGGGAGGGACGCCGCCGCCGAAACTGCCGCCGGAGACGACGCCGGGCACGAAGACGACGCGGCGAGCTCCCGAAGTTTGTGTCGAGCATTCCCCTCCTCCTCCATTCTCCCGCTGTCGATGCGCCCGCCGGCCGGCCGCCTGATGCCGTCGACACGGCGGCGTCGGCGGCTTTCGGCCGGCAGTGAGCTCGGCAGACCAGGGAAGGACCCAAGGGAAAAATTATTTGGCTGAATCTTTGAAAATCATAGTAAATCACAAAAAAATTATAAACTAGAAAATCCTGGATGCATCGCTGTTCCGTGCCGGGGATTTTCTATTTTATAATTTTTTACGTGATTTACTATGATTTTTCAAAAAGATTCAGCCAAATAAAAAAAAAAAGAAAAGGATAAAAGCTTCGTAGCAAAAACTTTATACTAAAGCATATCATATTATATGTTCACTTGTAGATATACTAATGTGGAGTAAAAAAAAAAGTTGGATTTTTTATTTTATGATTTTTCTATAATTTACTATGATTTTTCAAAGATTCAACCGAAAAACAAAAAAAAAGGAAAAGAACAAAAACTGCTTTTACTGTAGCAACCGGCGGGTTACTGTAGTGAAACCGCTTGCCAAAACCGGTTTTGGACCTGGATGACACACTTGAACAAGTTCGGGGACCTGGATTCCTAATTTCCTAAGTACATGGACTGGATGAGACTTGAGGACAAGTTCGGGGGACTGGGATGGATTTTACTCAAAAAAAAATCCAATTTTGTTCCAATTTCCTGACACATTCCCCACGCGTATGACCAAATTTCATGCCCACTTGAGTGCGTGACCCATCAACTCTGTGAGGGCTGACCACCTCCCCTGCAGGCCGTCCCGGCCCCGTCGACGCCCGGTGGGCGCAACTGCCCCGGACACAATCGGCGAGTCCCTCCCCCCGCCACCACGGTCTCCCTCTGGCGCCACCGTCCGCCCGCGGCCTCGACGGGTTGGTGACCGGCTGCGCCACTGGGCCGTCGACGCGGTGGGCACCCATGAAGATGGGCTAACGCACACATATGAGGAAAGCCCACGGCCTAAAATCCTAAAGGGCCAAACAACGGATCTCGAATGTCCGAGGCCGCACTCGGATGGGCCTACACGAAGCGATCACTCTCGGGCTCTCGGCAATCCAAACTTTTGTTCCCTTTCCCCGGGCGTGCTAGTCACCGACTGGCGCTGCTGCATGGCGTCGCCGTCTTCACCGACTCCCCGCCGCTGCCCGCCCCCGCCCCGCGGGCGCCCACTTTCTTCCCACTTCCCCGTTCTTCTCGCGCCGCCGCCGCCGCCATGGGCGACCCAGCGCCCCCGTCGCCGACCTGTACCCAACGGATGAGTCGGCCCTAGCCCGGCTTTCGGTGGCGCCCCCGCCGCCTCTCTCACCGCCCGGCCACCGCCGTGTCGACGGTTGCGGCCGGCCGGTCGGCCGGATTCTATAGCCGGGGAAGACTAGGGAGTTTGCCGACCATAACTTCGCCAGAACTCGCGCCGTCGTTGCGGCTTCCGTCTCCGCCTCCGCCTCCGTCGTCGTCGGTGCTTCCTGCTCCGCCTCCAGCTGGGCCAAGCAGGCCGTGGGCTGGCCCACCATAGGGTGGTCGGCGCCCGGCGCCCGACTGGTCGACGCCGAAGATCCCCGCTTTCCCCACCCATACACGTCTGTAGATATATTCCGTTCTCTGTTCCTGTTATGAACTGCCCACTCTGCTTCTGAAAAATAGATGGTGCAGAGTTTCATTTCAGAGACAGGAGCACAATTGATGCCATGGCCTGGAACAATGATTCCATCCTTATATACAGGCTGATAACCAGCCCAGCCCAGCCTAGCCTAACCGGCCCGCACTGCTACACGGAAAGCGACCACTCTCGGGCCTCGGCAGCCCAAACTCTTTTGTATGCCTCTGAAAATGGATGGTGTGAAAATATGGGCAACGGATATTCTGGGCACACATGTCAGAGCGATTGGTGCAGTATCCGTTGCCCAGAATGCATTTTATTCGATCGAATAAATTCATGTCAGACAATCAACTGAACACACGTGCAAGCATGACGGATTCAAACCATTCTGGGCAAACCGGATGCCAAATGTTCCAGTCACATGAAAACTCAACTCTCTACGGAGAGTACAAGATACCAGGCATTCCAAGCCAAACAGCAGCGCTGTAGTTCTAGGGTAAAGGGTCTCATTTGCTTGTTTCCTTTCATTTATTCATAACAATACACAGCAGCATGTCTGAACGTACTAATTAACACAGAAGCTATAATAAGAAGCCAAGTTTTCCACAATCCAAACTTATGCAAAGAAAGAACCATATGTGCCGTTGACAAAACTGGATCCGGCTTCGTCATAGCTTGGGCTTGGCAAATAGAAAATGGGACAACAATGCTCTGCTCCATCAGTCCTGGAAGTTGGAACTGATTCCCTCCAGAACAACTTGAGCACCTCAACAAGGGTTTCAGGATCTCATTAGTCACTTCAGTACTACTTCGATGATGCCGCACCACCCCATCTCAACACCATGGGATAGCATATTTCCAAGTTTTTTGTTCCCATAGTTTAGTCGCTCTCCCTGAAAATGGAAAATACAAGTTACTAATTACTGTGCATCCAAGAATAGAAATCAGAAACCGTATGAACCAACAACAATGTGCATGGGTTTACATCATCAGAGTCAAAACGGACAGTCTAAAAACCAGATAGCAGACCTTCACCCACATAAAACTAATCTACCAGACATCAATAATAAATGCAGCCACAGGGTCTCGTAACTGATTAAGGTTTACATAGTGCGGATTTGGAGCGTATATAAAACGTAGGCAGAGGAATTTAAGGAAATAAAGGGAAAAAAATTGAACAATATACCTTTCATCTGGGAAGCTTGAAAGAGCGTGTGATATGTCTTTGAATACAATGCCGTCAAGCACATTTTTGTTAAACTGCTTCATATCCATAGCTGGGCAGTCTTCAATACGAAGATCTTCAAGAGCAGAGAAAGTGCCAGGACCACCGCTGGATCCTAAGAATGCAAGGCATTGACAGCTGTAAAGAGACAGTGTTTTTAATGATGACGCATCTCCCAAGGAATCGACTGACTGCAACTTATTGCACTTGTAAATATCTAATTTCTTGAGTTGATCCAGCTGCCCTGACACAGAACAGAGCTCCCCGCACCACCTGATTTCCAAACTCTTGAGGGATGGTGGTAGGTTTGCAAGTGTTACCAAGTTATCACAGAACCTTATCTCTAGAGTTACTAGGCATGGACAAGGAATAATTGGATAAGGAGATTGCTGTGGAGTACCGGTAGGTGCCGTGTCTTGGTAGTATTCCAGTGACGTACAGGCTTCAGGACGTTTCTCCTTTTCCAATATGAATTCAAGTCTAGGGCAATCCATAATACCAATGCTTCTCAGCATGTGGCACCAACTGATTTTAATCGTTTTTAAGAGCCTGTGGCAGCGTCGGAAGATGTTCTATCTTTCCGCATAACTCAATTTCCAATGTCCGAAGCCACACCAGGCGCTCCATATTTTCAGGCAAGCTGTCCCAGTCACAATCGTGAATACAAAGCTCACGCAGACCAGTGAAGAGTTCACTACCTTCAGGAATAGATGCGAGCTGGCTACAAAAACCAGAGAGTTCAAGTCCGTGCGGGTGCTTTTGGGGTGTCTGTATGGTGGCGACTCAACATCCGGGAAGGATACCTTGAACCCTTGTACCAATCGATTATGAGCTCTTGAAGACCTATTGGGGACAAAGGCCCTCAAGTACCTCTGCTTCCACGTCTGGACCAAACCGCTTGACATAGCCGAAGTCCGGTTCCAGTATTCTAAGTCGCTCCTTGTGGGTTAGCTGGGCTTCAAGAGCTTCCTCTTTGCTTCGACAAATTGAAGACCCCTGTATTTTTAGATTGCCTCGAAGTTTGTTCGGTTGCATCATTTTGCTTCAACCGGTACCCTTGTCCCTCCTTCACTTTGTGAACTCTATCGGTGTTTGCGGTGCGCGCTTAGCCTTCCAATGTTTGGGAAAGACAGCCTTCTAAAGATGTTTCGCAAATTGATTAGATTAGCCATATCCTCAGGACATGATGTACTCCAAAGAATCGGGAATATCTATGGTCTGCATATGGTAAAGCTTGCTAAATGTGCTTGGCAAAACCAGATTGGAAATGTCCACCACAATACCTTTAAAACAAAAACCAAGGTAACGTAGATGCTTCATCTTTTCAATAGATGCTGGGATAGACAACTTATTTATCGAACAACCAAGTTCAATGATCAGCACTTTCAGATTTAGCCTCATAAACAAATGCTCCAAGAATTTTTCGAAATCATGATTTCTTTCCCTATTTTCATGTAGGTCTTCATAAAGCTCCTCAATGATCAGGGTGCGCAAATTTTCCATGTCCACAATTTTCTCTGCCACCTCGGCTCTGCATATGGACTCAATGAAGACATGGCGAACCCCTTGCGGGATATCTTTAGGTGGGTCATTCAAACCAATTCTAAAGAACTCACCGCTAGAAACCCTCATTTGCCAACTCATGTAGCGGTCGTGACTTGTGAATGTCAGCGGCCAAGTTTTTCTCGATACTTGCAGAAATGAGAATGTCAGTAGTAGATCAAAGTAGCGCTGGCCCACATCTTCCAGTTCCTCTTTTGCATTACCCCTGGTGTTTACAAACCCTTGTGCTATCCATATGCGAACCAACTCATCTTGTTCTAACTCGTATCCTTTGGGGGAAAGTCTTGCAAAGTATGCAAAGCATCGCCTGACATCAGCACCAAGCTGCTGAAAGCTCCACCATAGAGCTCCCATGGTCTTGTTCAAGACGTCATGGTTCGCTGTTGTCTCCCAAAAACCGATACTTTCGTTCCTCGAAGCTGCTTTCCTACATTCTATTGCTGCAATAGGTGATCTGCCTAGCCTGTTCGCAATCTTCCTCCCAATCCTCTCATATTCTCCATCATCAGCAGATGCATCTGGTCGGGCATGATGCATGAACAATGATAAGTAGACCCCTTCTTCCAAATCAGGTATTGAAATTTGCTCCTGGGCACCAAGAGCTTTAGCAGCATCTGTTTTTGAGATGTCACAAGGACTCGCTTCCACTCCGTGCAGCACAGAGTCTGAGCATTTCAAGTAGAATATCCAGTTCCATCTGATTGTCATCATTAACCCAGAGGTCATCCAAAACAAACAAAAATCGTTTGTCTCTCAATGTTTCCTCCAACTTTGTTTTCAGACTTTTAAGACTTTCGTCATTAGGTGGCCGGGTATGAGTAATCTGCTCCAGCATATCACAGAATATATTATCCAGGCTGAATGTCATCCCCACATGAGTGAACATGACAGGGTCGAAATGTCCTGCCTCCTTCTCATAGTCACAAACATATTGTGCCATGGTAGTCTTTCCCGAACCTGTAATGCCATATATGCCAATCACAGAATAAGGTTTACTGGTGCTCGAGCTTGCTGCATTGGTACCTGGTCCCTCACGAAGCATATCACTTATATCCTTACGGTGCTCGTCTCGACCGAACACTTTCTGTTCAATGCTTCTGTACAACTTGTCAATTTCTTTCTGCTTGGCAGTGCTGTTACTGCTATCTTTGTTGCCTGCTTTCTTTGTGCTGTTACTGCTACTTTCCTTGTCATCATCCTTGGCAGTGCTGCTGCTATTCTGATTCAACAGATTTGAGTTATTCGAGGAAGTGAGAATATCTTCAATGCTCTTTATTTGTTTCCTTAATCTGATTCTTTCAGTAATAGGCACGTTGCCATCCTTCTGCAAGAAGGAAGCTTCAAATCATTATCTTGGCCACATATTATTGCAATTTATATTTACTTTTTAAAACACAAGTCATTCTATAAATGCAAAATAAAACTTTTAAAAGTGGATTTGAATTAATATTTAAATAAAAATATTCAGATTCATCTTATTAAAATGGAAAATTTTTATTTAATTGCACTATGCCATCAACCATGCATCATCTTTGGTTGCAAGGAACTGTCGAGTATATTGACTACTTTTGCTTGCAACTATACGATACATTAGTTGTGCTTGTCCCAAGTGTATGTATATTTAACCACGATTTAAATAGCGCTATAGCGCGCTATAGCGCCAATAGAGCAGCTCGTGCTACGCAATTGCACTTTTTGACACTATTGGCACTATAGCGGCGCTAAGCTCAAATAGCGTCATAGCGCTATTATGGTGCTATTGGCAAATTGATCAGCCTAGCCTAATTGTTAGTGATTGAGTGATTTGGTAACTTTATGGTTGTTTGCTTATATACTTGACATGATGTCTTCATGGTTGTTTGTTTTGAGGATGGGAATTTTATTATATAGTTATCATTATCACTTATCAAATTATCACTTATTAAATTATAATTATATACTTGTTCTGATTTCCTGTTAATTATAATTATATGGTTATCATTATCATTATCACTATGGGAAACAAATAAGCGCTATAGCGGTGCAATAAGCGGCGCTATAGCGTGAACTACATGCCGACGCTTCACGTTGCAAATAGCGCTATATAGCGCCATTGCGCCGCTATAGAGGCAATAGCGTCGAAACAGGCTGGTGTTAAATTTCATAGCGATCTAAAACATGGATATTTAAACAAAGATACACATCATTTTAGTTAGAGCACCCGAGTAGCACCCTACGGCATTGGGTTAGACTCCCAATGGGAGCAAATTTAAACAGTGCGCATTGTTAAATGTTTTTTAAAAAATAGGCTAGGCTTTCTTTACGGACTTGATTGAAAAAAAAAAAGTTATATTTGGTGTTACTCTTGATTCATTACTAGTCCATCAACCCCAAGACACTTGCACAAACTAGATTGAAGATACACAAAATTAGCTACCAATAATGTATTGTATGTTTTTCCATCTATATCCATTATCTTTTTTTCTCTCCCTCTACATGGTACCTTAATGTTTCATCGGTATGCATTGAGAATGAAGAAAAAGGGATGGACCTGTTCCGCCCTCCCCGTGGCGCCTCGCCGTCGAGCCCCCTCCCAAAGACCTTGCCCTCTCCTTCCCTCCTAGATCGCGCTCCCCTAGGCCTCGATCAACCCATCCTTGGTGCTTGCGAGAAGTTCCGATGTTCCTCGATGAGCACGCCTCTCCTCAAGCCCCACCTCCCCCAGCCCGCCGGAGGTCGGGTTAGGCGATGGGCGGCCATCTCGAGAGCCGTCCCTAGGTGGTGTCGCCCTTGCCCCTCGGGGGCCCGCGTGATAGGACCTCAGGAAGGCTCGGACACCGCCGTCCCTCAAGCGGTCGCCATCGCCGATCGCCCCGTCACTAGGGCCCCCACGGTCACGGCCAGGGTTTGCACCGGGACCGATGTCTGTCCACTCTACACCGTCGCCGCCGTCGCCGAAGGCCCCCGCCCGACGCCCATCTTTCACGCGAGCCCGGTCTGTCACGTGACTTCCTCGCCCGCGGACCGGTGCCAACTTTAGAGGCGCGGTGGCGTGCGGCCATGTTCGCGCCCGCCTCCCGCTGCCCGCCCAGCTTTGCCACTTTGATGGCCGTCTTCTCGCCGTCGGCCGCAAAGGTGTTGCTAGGCTCGTCGTCAGCTGGCGCCGCCACCGCTGCCCTCGAGCCCGCCCGCCAACCTCCGGTCGGGAGTTGGGCGCCCTCGACATCGGTATCCTCTCTACCGAGGCGTTGCTATTGCCGAGGCTGCCTTGTGCACGTCCTCCATCGCTATCGTGCCCGTGCCGCGAGTTCGAGGTTGGAGGATGAGTTCGGGGCGGTCGTTGAGGACGTCTTGGAGGTTGAAGCTAAGGACGGTGAGGTTGTGGCATGCTCGATGAACTCCTTGCCGGGCTCCCTCTCCGCACTTGCCCCTCCTTTCTTCCCCTCCCGCCAATCCGCCGGTAGAACCAAGTACTGGCGTTGGGTGGACGACGCCGGTGCCTACAGCTTCGACGATGACCTCGCATCTCCTGCTATATTGCCGGTGGTCGCTCCAGACTAAGGGGGTCGCTCCTCGACTATGTACTTGGACCGACTCGCGGGCTCCCTAGCCACGGATGCGGATTCTCCGGTAGCTCTGCATTGCGCAACCAATTTGGGATGTTAGGTAGCGGCAAAGGAGAGGCGGCGCCATCGACATAAGGTCACCGGGAAACCCGTCGGGGCTGGGCCGTGTGGATTCCCGTGCAATAACGCCTTTGGTCCGCAGACAAGCAAGGCTCCGGTACATCGCCGACTTGGGCCTCGGTCGGCCCTTAGTCGATGCCAATGGTCTCAAGATGGTTCAACGTCGTCGCCCCGCCGCCATTTGGGGAGTGCAGTGGCCAAATAACACCGCCCTGTCCCGCCGGAGCTACAAGGACTCTGCTTCAACTACCTCGGACATGGTCATGTTGCGGTGCGGTGTCACTCCCCTTCCCGCTACCTTCGCTGTGGGGTGGTCGGTCATCAGGCAAGGTCGTCCACTATTTCCTCACTCCTCGGAGGTTCGACACCTAATCACACCAAATAAAGGCCTCAAGATTGGTTTGACCCGTTGTTTGACGAGCTCGCCGCCTCCCTCGATGCGTTCTGTCTACCCCGCGGTAGACCCGGTCTACGCTGTCGGAATCGCTGTCACCATCACAGATGACACGGCTCTGCTTTGCGGGTGATAAAGTGTCCGGGGAGGTTGACGACGTCATGGCAGCTTGCTCCCCACAGTCGGCCATCCCCATTAGTGTGGTGCTGGAGGCCAATGGTGGAGACGCGGCGGCACCGCGCGTGATGGCTGGAGTCACCGACAATATCCGCGCCGTTGCCGGCGCGCCCACAAAGGGCTGGCCAACGTTCGTCGACGCCTTTGTAGATGTCGTGGCACTAGGGGAGGATGATCCTATGCCCGCCCGCAATGTTGCCGACGGAGATGCCGAGGAATGCGGCTCGGTTCCGGAAGAAATTGAGGTTGAGGTTTGCCTACCCCCTCCAAACCCCGCTTCTTCAAGATGGACCGAGGTTGCGGCGCCGTGGTACGCCTACCACCATTCACACGTTGAGGAGCGGGCGCATTACGGCGGCCATGAGCGCCCAACGCGACGCGGCAAGCACAAAATATGCTACTCTAGAAGCCGGGAACGCAGTGCATGAGGACGCTCCTAATAAAGAGGTCGAGGCCCGGTTCCAGGCGGGCGTTCCGTGGGGACATGTCCTTTAGGAAGCAAAATGTTCTCGTGTGTCCCGCTCAATGGGGAGTTTAACCCTACGCCCTAAACCCGAACATGGCCATTTGGGTGGGATGTCGTGAGCAAGCCTCGCTGGCTCATTTCTTGTTGCACATTAGTTTCATGTAATCACAACCTTTTTCTTTTCCTAGGTTCCGAGGTTCGGTAATTGATTACCGTCTCTCGTCTGCTTGTACCAAAACTCTATTCTGCTTAATGAAAAATGTGCTTAGGCGTATCGTGAAAAATCAAGTATGCATTCAATTAAAACCTTAATTTAAATTGTGGTCGGTCTAGTCGCAACTTATAATGATGTTGGCTTTTGAATTTTGTTCTTTTTAGTTTCTACATCAAGCAAATTGAGACTCTTTGTGATTATAACTTGTATTCGAATCTCTATCTTTTATAAAATTAATGGACCCCCTGGTGGATTTTTTTAGGCTATATAGACTGCACCCTTAATTACTAAAGTTAGTTTTTAAGTATTTAGAAAAACCCACATAAATACGCACACATATGCAATTTATGGTTATTTAAACATTTTCGATATTAGTAAGAATTGGTAATTTAGATGTAATTTTGATTGGGTCTTTTTGTTAGTTTATAATGTGGCAAAATTGTTAATTTAGATGCAAATTGACAAGATTACTTAGAATATGTATCATAGTGTGGCATGGTGGGTAATTTAGATGGTATAGTTATTTTATAGTATGCTTTGTTATGGCCTAGGTAGGTAATTTGGTTGTGGATTTAGGTGTGTATGTATGATAATCCACGCTACATAACCTTTTCTAAGACTGTGTTTGGTACTTCGGTCATGATCAATGTAATGTATGTAATAACTTTTTTTTTTTTGAGAAACAATGTATGTAATAACTACACCCACTAATATTGTTAATATAGTGTATTATTGTAAGATGGACATGGAGCACACCCAAATAACAGTGACATATTTCGCAGAACAAATATGAAGAATATATACAAGATAAATATCAAGAAACATCATACAGTGGTTGCTCTGGTGCTATTGAAATAAAAAAATGGGTGTTGTTTGGTCCAAGTGATTGATTTTTAGTTTTCAGGCAACTGGCAAGTGACAATGAACAAGTTTTTCCTAAAGCCAAATAATGCTTGCAGTTCAGATGGAATCATGGACACAAAGATCTGATCAGATGGTACCTGCTCATTAATTTTGAAGCCAACTTGTTCATATGACCAGTCCCTGTAATACCGGGCATCAGGAATCCGATAAGTACACCAGCTGAGTAGGGACCGAAAGCAGCTGGTGATGCTTGCGACGATCTTGCTGCACCAACCGCACAGCCTCTGGACCCTGACACTGGATCTTGCTTGGGAAACTGGTAGAAGCGCGCGTGACCTCCATAGGCTGATGACACCTCCGAATAACTGCCCCAGCTTCTGTTTCATGCTGTGGATGAACTGCAGCAGCGGAGCTGGGGTGATGTCTATGCATCGTTGGATCAAGATGCCCCACCAGCCGGCGATCCAAGCGCCAGCAGTGTGGAGTCCCTGTACCCTAACCCAGCTCCATCTGCAGCAGTGGGCGATGCACGCGACAGCAGCGGTGATGAGCCGCTGCACCCAGCAGCTGCTGCCTTTCCCGGTGATCTCCTTTTCGATCTGGTAGTAATGGACAAGGTCCAGGGTGTCTTCCACTTGGTACAAGACAGACTTGATATGCATGTCCATCATGTCCAATATCTCCAGATCAGATCGAGACGACCCCTTATCGTCTCTCGCTGCCCTCAGCATCCGCTGCTCCTCGACCTCTCTCAGCGTGAGCTTGAGATCTGGGATGGTGACAACCAACAGCTTAGGGAGTTCTTTGGACGCGTCAAAAATGAAGTAGGCGAATAGTTTCTGCAGGAGCCAGTTGATGATGGGTGACAGCAGCCAGCCCATTACGACAAAGCCCCAGCCCGTCGCTGCGATCCTCCAGGGATTTGCCATGGATTGTGGTGCTCTGCTCTCTCTTGGATGGATCTAGGACAGGGGGAACGGCACAAGGGTAAGATGGATGAATGGATGATGAACGGGCGGCACAACTTAAAACTTGAAGCTACATTTCCAACAATGGCAGATCCCTGCAGCCCAGTCACTTACCTTGGGCGCCGCCGACGAGAGAACACCGGCGGAGAGGGGGGAGGTCGGAGATTGGGGCGGTGAGGTAGGTGGAAACACTAGTGTGAACTGTGAGCACGAGAGCGAGAGAGAGGTGGGGCTGGGATTGGAAAAGATCGAGCTCGATACAGAGATTCCCCTGCGACTCCCATGTGATATGCTAGACGCGGAGCCCCTTTCGGCAGAGTAGTCCGGCCCACCACGACTCGCAACTCGCAGCGGCTAAATGTGAGAACAAACGTTTTATTGAAAGCATGAGAACAAACGTTCACAAACATTATTGTGGTATTGTTCATAATCTTTGCACTGTCTTTGCAGCTATCGTTCTCACTAGTTCCTGAATATTCGTGCCAATGTGTGGTTGGTCGTGGATGCTGGAATGACAGTGCAAAGATTATGGAGTTACTGAGAGGGACGTGTCATGCACAAACTCATCGCGCAACACGAATCCCTACGAGTCGTTCTCCATCCATCACGCGCTCTCGAACCATGGTAGTCGTTCGTCTCATTTCTTTTTGGGTGTGTGTCTCCCTTCCAACTCGAGTGCTCCATCGTCGTTCTTCGTTGCTGTGAGACCGTCACTAAACCAACCGCCATTTTGCTTGACCACGTACAGTGCAACCCGTGACCGACTCCATGGAAATTTCTGCGTGCTTGCTGCGTCCTTGTAGTGGAGGGACCCGGACCCAGGCCTAGCCCGTCCTCTCAACACTATTGCAGGTACCACGTACTAAAAGGTGAAATGCTTGGCTTTGGGTTCCTTCTTTCGCTGCATTTCAACCCGTGAGTGTACGAACGTGGCAGGGCTCAATAATTCATCTTTGCCAAGAACTAAAAGCAACCGCATTTCTGTGCCGAACCAATATATATACTCCAATCAAGTATCTACATTTGTATATTTATACATTTGTTTTAGATTGTATAAACAAAAGCTATAAATAATATTTTCTTCAACCACATATAAAGAATATCTAAAATAGAATAAGTAAATTCAAATAACAGTCAATAATGCAAAACAAATGTATTTAAATATGATTCAAAATAGCAAATATATAAGATCCATATATACTAAATCAAAACAATATTAAATTGAACATGATATTTGTTTATGAATATCAAATTTATATTGTTATGTTAAGAAATCAGCTCTTTGCACATATGTAACACACAAATAAGAACACTCATGGACACAAGAGCATATAGAGTGTTGGAGAGGAAGATGGACTGATGTATATTATTCATTCACCTGTGTGTCTCATACAATGAAGTGCCCCTCTATTTATAGCGAGGGAGACTGAAATGAAGTACAACAACAGTATGTGAATGCTATGAAATTTTCTCCTCCTCTGTATTAATTTGGCCACCTTGAGAGTCACAGTGTTTACACTACTTTTGACTCTGCTTTTACAACATGTTAGTCATTAATCATTTGTTCTAGAGATAACGTTTGAATATAGGTTCCTAGCTTGGGTACATCACTAATAGTAAAAGAAATATCACAGATCATCATGAAAATACCTTTTATTAGTTTCCTCGTGTATGCATTTCACGTAGATACGGAAGACAGTCGGATATTCCATGTTGTTTTCAATTATGTATCTAGATCAGATCGAGGAAACTTACTAGGGCAGGTGGCCACTTACAAGCTTATACGGTCATATTCATGTGTACGTGTATTTTTTTGCTTGCTCGATCTTTTGATCTTTCATATACACTCCACTCCAGTGCGTAGTAGTAGGAGACTCCGCCCCCATCGCTCCCAACGGGCGACTCGTGCTTCTCCGCCCGCGGCGGCCAGCGCTTGCAAATCACCTCCTCTCCGCCACCGTCACCGCGTGCGGCGGCGACTGTATGCCCCAAGAAAACCGAGCCGTCGCGTGTAATGTAACCTCCTAAATTACTGGGGCCCACATGCACTTATCATTGTCAATAAGACCTCTCGATCACTATGCACGAGTTCCCAATAATCTAGAAAGTGCTTTTAATCTTCCGAGCAGGATTTCATTAACAAGTCATTGCAAGTATTACAATATTTTATTCAAAATACATCGAGTAAATAGCGGAAGGATTACATAACCATAATTTTTCAAAACATTTGTTCAAATAAACAAACTTAAATACTATTATTACAAGCACGGAATTATTGGAGTAACATTATACATATGATACACCGACAACCCCCCTCGAGGGTTCAACTCTACTCGTCATCTTCCTCCCGGTACACCGTCATGCGGCGGGGACCAAAACAAGCCTGCTCATGACGCTCCCCGCAACAAGGGTCAAAGAACCCCGAGTGCGGGAGTACTCAACAAGACTTACCCGACAAAGAAAAAGAGGAGAAGACTCGGGAATCTTTGGTCTTAGGAGTCAAGGTAAGGCTTTAGCAAGAATCAAGAACTCTTTTTGCGTAAAAGCTTACTATAAGTGAGTCCTTACTTTCAATATTTTTTAATTGATTAGTAGTTCATATACTCTAGATTATCCTATTCTAGAGCAAGTATATTTTTCTTATTCCAACTCTCTTTCCTCAAGAACATATTCCATCATTTACTACGATGAATGGGCAGAAGAACGGGTCTCCATAACCGAGAAGCAACGGCGATTCATGAACTGATTATACCCAGCTGGGGATCCCTAACCACACGACATATGTAGCACTTAAGCATGCATATATCAACCCTCACTCGGTTCGTCCAAAACAGGATCTGGGTCCATCGCCACCCGAGAGCACGCAGTACTCCACCTCCCTACCCCGTCCTAATGACAGTTTGACCAAGAGGGTGGGTACACGCTACTCCGCCATCTCTCCACTCCCGGTCTTGGCGGTTGTCCGTTCGATTTGGCACACCCCGAGATCGGGCTTACCGGGGCATGTGGCGATTAGTTTCGTCGACTGGGGTGATCGCCGGTCAGACGTGCCATTGACCCAAACGGCCTCGGGCGCAACTTGCGTTCAAAAGTCCCGAACTTAACAATCCAAACAACGGGACGGTCCTTATACGACCAACACGGAACAAGCACGGCTAGGTATCCCGCCGGCTTTCAACCTACGTCCCGTCCGATCTCAAATTCATCACTACATCTCTTTCTTTTCCGAAAAACAGTACCATCTTCTCAAATAAAACATTTTGATGAAAAAGCTTAACTAATTAAGCGGGGCTAAGCATCACTAAACATTTTCGAAAATGAAACGGGTTATCAAGGATGGTATTGAAATAAACAAGGATGGTAATGCAAAGCAATTAGGTTATTACTCAACTCCTAATTACTTAATGCAACATAGCATAGACATAAGTCATATAAAACTTTTTAAAACATCAAGGAAGGGTTTAATGTAACCGGGGCTTGCCTTCGTTGACGGGATAAACTATCTCTTCAGAAACCCAGAGAAATCAACCCGCTTTCCTTTGGATAAAGAACCTCCTCGTGGACCTGGCTCGGACTTGACACTCTCGATCTTGTTTACTACACGAAATAATGTATGCCTCAACATGATGCCATATATTTAAATATGATGCGTGCGAGGTGCATGAAATGATAAACATAGGAACATAACTTTACTTCACGATAAAGTTGCAACCCAACAAAACCAACTTGTTGAACTACTCTACAAGATATCATCACCATTGCCTAAGGAGTTCTCAAGGACCATTTGATTGTGATATGATCCAAGTTTCATAAAACAATCCCAAATCACACATCAAACCTAAGTCAATAACCACTAATCACTCTCTTCTTCTAATTAAACAAATAAATCCTAAAATAGAAAATAATTTTAACTTTCTCCAATAGACTTCAAACTTTTTATACAAGTAGTACACATCATGAAACAGCACCAAATAAAGTTTCATAATTTTTGAATAAATATTTTATTTTCTAAAAATCATAGAAGATGCATTTTTTAATTAAAATTTGTATTTTTAAATCATGCAAGAACTACTCAAAATCAAAGTTTCAAATTTTTCATAAGTAGATATACTCATAGGAAGGTTCTACAAAAATTTTCAGAATTTTTGAACAAGTATATGAATTTATATGAAATCCACAAAACCGGACACTATTCAAACAAAGGAAATTGAATAAACAAATTTTAAAACAAAACCGCCTTCGGGCCTAAATCAGCCCATCATCACACGCGCCCGGCCTTTGTGCGGCCCAGCCTGCTGCTACAGATAACGGACCGGCCCATCGGCGGCCCCGCTGGCCCGATCGCGGCGATCCCGGCGTTGGCGGCGTTGACCGGCGCTAGTTTCGCCGGCGGCAACCTCACCGACGATGCGACTTGCCCCTCTTGACTCCCCTCGACATCCCGCACCTCCCGGGTACTCCAAACCCACAGCCTAGGGCACCGAGGCACCCTGCCGGTGGCCATGGTGGCACGGGGCGGCCGCGGCCACGCGGCGGAAGAGCTCCCGGAGCCCTCCCGCGACGGCGAGCACAACACCGGCCGGCATCTCTAGGCGGTCCTAAACCCCCGGCTAATCGAACCCAAACCGACCCCTAGCTAGGATGCGCTCACGTGTGGCGGGTGGCATGGCGGAGCTCGCCGGCGGCTAGCACGTTCCCTCGACTACGGTGCTCTCAACGACAAACCAGTGACATGGCTATAACCAGGAGCTCACCGCGGGCGCGAATGGCAAGATGGATGGGTCAGGAACCCCGGCGGAGGTGGGTCGGACGACGATAACAGTGGTAGCGGCGGTGCTCTCGGCGACAAGGTCGGCGTTCCGGCGACTCCTGTGGGGCAAATGCAAAACGGTCGAGCCGACCATGACCACATCATCTATGCGATGCCTGTTGACACTTGTTATCATATAAATTTATTAATCAAATAAACATGAAAAAGGGGTATAAATCATAATAACAACCTAGAATAGGGTGTCACTAATATATTTCCACCAGTTTTGGTAAAGTTGTGAATTGCGGGGACTAAACAGAGAAAACAAAGAGAATTCGCGAGCCGCATGCGACTACGCGCGACGTAACGCAATCCAACTCCGAGAAAGACTCTAGAAGGCTTCGGATTAATCCCGACGTGATCAAGACTTAGCACCCAAGAAAACATCATCTAGAAGACTCGGGAAGCCCACGACGCCCGCGGACCCGAGTGGGCCACACTGCGGGCCGGCCGCCCAAATAACAGCCGACCGGCCCCCCCTCCGCCAAGTCATCCCCGCCTCCGGAAGCTTCCTCAACCGCCTCTAAGACGCAATCTAATCCGCTTGTTTAATGTCGGTTTGATCCGAGGGCGACGGTAGAAGTACGAGATGTATCTAAGTCCAACACCGCACCTTCTCCGGACTATATAAGGAGACCCCTAGACCCCCCTTTCGGATCATCAAGTTCTCAATTCATCAACAGCTTCAAGATCCAAGTCATCAATCCCACGCTCTAGAAACACCGCTTTAGGAAGAGTAGCAATCAAGATTAGATCTAGTAGGAAGGGAGAAATCCGCTCTCGATCGTCGGAGGCCGGCTCAAGATCAGGCCTCGTTCTTGTAAGTTCTTCATTGTAAGTAGTCTTCAAGTTCCGGACACGTGCTTAATATGAATATCTTGATCATATTTATATTCGAGATTATTTGTTCTAGTATTTACTTTGATTACACGTTTAGCATAGTTGAATTATTGTTATGTTCATGCATGGATTCGTATAGCGCTCATCCTTTAGATCCGAGGGTGAGTGGTAGAGATGATGTAATCGTGGTGATTAGATCTTATTTACTCGCGTTTGCACCCTATATGCCGGGTCGTGTGGTAGATCATGGTGGTGACAACATCATTGAGTCCTTTGCAATCCATCCCCGTATGTAGGCCTAGCGGATGATATTATTCGGGTTGTTCTAAGTTTCGCCTTAGTCTTCACGGATTCGTCCTCATGTGTGGATTTAATTAGTCTTTCTTCGATGATTGTTAGATGTATTGCACTAATCAAGTAGATCCTAACTTATAGTTTAGAGTTACATATTGGAGTTTCTAATGCTAGCTAGCCTATGAATTGCTATCGTCCTTCGTTTGACACTTTCTACTTGCACACCTGGATATGACTTGGTTGAATCTATTTATCGTAACTTTTATCATTATCTTTATTGTGAACTTTGATCCCTGTTTATGTAATTGATAGATTTAATACTTAAGCTTTGCCTACGAGAGATGATTAAGATGTTTAGATACACCTATGCACGATTAGTTCTTGATAATAGACTTCTTTCCTCGTGGTAGAATATAAATTCAATACCCGGTTCTTACTCCCGGTTAAAATGCTATAATGGTATATTCATATCGTAGGCGCTTTTGCGGATACCCGATTATAATTGTTTATTTACTTATTAAGAAGTTTATCAAGGCATAGTACGAATATTTTATTCCTTGCATATTAGTAGTTTAACTATAGGGATGACAACCTTTTCGGATATGCTATGAACTGCAATGAATTATTTTCTTTTTATCCGAAGCAACATCGATATTTATTTTTAACGCCATTGCTAGTGATAGGTTTATATCGGTTTCTAGTTAGTGACGTTAGAAATACCAACAAGCATTTTTGGCGCCGTTGCGGGGAAAGAAAGTCTTTAACCCAAGAAAATATAGGAATAACTTGCATGCATCTCTCTCACGCATTGTAAAGTATTAAATTTATTACTAATTGCTTAAACAGGTTTACCCTTGTTATTATTCTTTCTATCTATTTCGTGGTAATGTATGAATAGGAATCTTCCCGAAAACTTCCTTTTCGATCGAGAAAAACTCTTGAAGGAGGCAAGATCCAAGTTGAAGTCTCAACCTAAGATCACTACCTCGGAAGACTCCTCCCTTTGTGCGAAGCTTAGCACCCGTGTTCGAAGTAATGGCGAACAAAACCCTCCATGAGTACTCCAGACCGACTACGGCTAACATCCGACTTTGGGCCGACGGTCGATGTGGGAGACAAAGCTTTTGAGCTCAAGCCCGCACTCATCAACATGGTACAAGCTAGCCAATTTCGTGGAAAAGCACATGAAGATGCCAATGCTCACCTACAACACTTCCTAGAGATCTGTGGCACCTTCACCATCAAAGATGTCTCAAGTGATGCAATCCTACTTGTCTGTTCCCGTTCTCACTCTTGGGACGAGCGAAAGCGTGGTTCTACGCCAACAAAGACAAACTCACTACTTGGACACTTTGCTCTCGCCTTCTGGCAAAGTTCTTCCCTATAGGCAAAACCAACGCCTTTACGGGGAAAATCTCAAGTTTCCAAAGAAGAACACGGCGAATCCGTTCGGAGGCGTGGGAGCGCTTCCAAGACTACATCATCGAATGCCCACACCATGGAATGGAGGCGGCCGCTCATGCGGACCTTCTACCACGGGCTTAACAACAACACCCGTGAGACCATGGACGCCGGCTGGCGGAGGTGCTTTCACGTCCCTTACACCGAATCAAGCTACCGACCTTGTGGAGAAGATGGCGTCAAACCAAGCTTGGAATGAGGACCGTCAACCCCGCAAGAAAGAGAGGGAATGCATCGGCTAAAAGAGGTAGACATTTGTCCCGCCAAAATGGACTTAATTATGAAAAAACCTGAAGACAAAGCTCCCGAGAAGAAGGAAGTCATGCAACTCTTCGATTCCCGCATGACATGTGAAGAATGCGGCAACACTTCGACACTCGGGCAGCCAATGTCCCGAAGCTGGAAGAGGACGTGAACTACATTAACAACAACAACCAAAGATCGCCCCCCGAATCAAGGATGGAATCAACGAGAGACCCAACTACCAAGGTAACTACTCGGGTAACTATCAAGGTAATAACTCTTTTAATAATTTCCCACCTTTAAGAGAGCTAGTACAAAACCAAGGTAGACTTATGGATAATCTTTCTAAGAAGTTAGCTTCCAATGACAAAATGCTAGAAACTATTAGTGCTAAAATGGAAAGCTTTTCTTACGCAATAAAGAACCAAAGATAGCTTCAATAAAATGATAGAATCTCAGTTATCTCGGTGGCTTTATCCGCTCCTATTCCTAAACCGGGTAAGATTCGGGCCGGCCGGAAGAATTAGAATCTGCAAATCTTGTCGATGTCTACTATGCGGTATTCGGACCAAGGATGCACGAGAAGGGACTAAGTGCATCGACCGGGGCATGCCCGCCAAGAAAGGAGATCCGGGGAGACCGGTCATCACCATTAGCATCGGCACTGTACCTACGACGCACTCTGCGACTTTGGCTCAAGTATCAACATTATGCCTAAGGTAAACCTTGAGCCCGGTTCAGATTTATTATACACAACCATGTGCCTACAACTTGCGGATCGGGTCGCTATGCTACCCCGAGGGCATCCTCGAAGAGGCGTTTGTCTTTACATCGGTAAGCTCTATGTGGCCACCGACTTCGTGGTCTGGATACGGGCAAAGGTAAGCGCCCCCGATCATTGCGGGACGCCCTTTCCTTGCCACCACCAAGGCCATCATCTACGCAGACACCGCAAAGATCGTCTTCACCGTCAACAAACGAGAGGGAGAGATTCAACTGCAAACACAAGACCCTAGCTCCCCTCGTTCCACCTGTATCACTACAGGTACCTCGAAATACACGCACCGGTGCCGAGGAGAGGACAAAAAGAAGAAGCAAGAACAAGAAGAACCGTCAACCTCAACCACATGTGGAAGCGAGTCTTGATGATCAATCAAGTTGCAACGAGAACGCAAGACTCGGCGCATTCCACCACCATTAGAGAAACTAGGCGACCACTCGAGTTCCATCAATCCTTTGCTCCATCAATCAATGGAACTTCCGGCAAGTTGTCTGCGACACGGGATCGGGCATCAACTTAATGTCAAAGGTAACGTATCAATTGATATATGGTAATCCGCCTTTGTGTTCCACCTATGTAATCTTTGCGAGATGGCGGATCAATCACACCGATTCCCGGAAGGTATTGCACCTAAACGCCCCCGTCAAGATCAAAAGAGCGCTATGTCCTCACCGACTTTTTAGTCATGGACATGGGAGAAGAAGAACAAGATCCTCCCATAGTACTTGGAAGACCGTTCACGAACACTACAAGAGCCATCATCTACGTCGGGACGGGCGAGATCCACTTCGACTTCAAGGTAAAAAGATACTGTTTCTTCAATACCTACACTAACAATGAACAGCCCCCAAGAAAGACCAAGGGGCGTAAGCGTCTCCCGAGACTACAAATGAAGTTTGAACTCAAAGATGGAGCACATCAAGAGGATAGAGAAAGACATCAAGGAAAAGTACACTCGGCTCCTACCCATCTTAAATTCTCGCAAGACCAGGCCACACCCGAGAGGTCTCCACCAAAGAAGCAATCTCGGAAGAAGAAAGAAGTTGCGCCCACTAAGAAGAGCAACGAGAGTGCACCTTCGGAGACCCGACTAGCGCCGGCATCACCAAATGAACAATCAACTTCCTCGGCTACCGTCTCACGCCGCCCTTTGAGATCATTGAAGGAACCTTACCGGGTACAACATTTATACGAGGGCCCATAGACGACACCACGCCATGGGAGTAAGTGCTCTAAACTCTCGCCGAGAGGTAAGTCGGTATTTATCTACATATTTAATTTTCCGCAAAGCATATTTCAATTAGCACATTTCCTTTAGCATTTTTACTTTTTCTAAACCCGCACTTAGAAAATCTCAAAAAAAAAATATGTTTCTTTGCATTTGCATCAAGTCTCCTAAAGCCCCATGCAAGCACTCCTTCTTTGTGGCGGCATAAAAAATAAAAATACAAAAAATATTGCATTCA
The DNA here is from genome assembly GCA_015847255.1 of Hyparrhenia diplandra. Taxonomy (NCBI): domain Eukaryota; kingdom Viridiplantae; phylum Streptophyta; class Magnoliopsida; order Poales; family Poaceae; genus Hyparrhenia; species Hyparrhenia diplandra. Next base: position 150,594 of record JADLZK010011792.1, read on the forward strand.
TAAGTTTTTGCATTAGCATCCCTATTGCATAGAAAAATTCTCAAAAATATGTGGGCACGTGAAGGTCCACACATTTTTCTAAAAATAAAAAAAAAAAAAAAAGACGTGAGCACATGAAGGCTCACATTAACATCCTAGAATTTGTTCCTTCGGGTATGTGCGAAATTAATATTAACAGGGAGAACATTGAAGGAGACCCAGAAAGAGGAGGAGCAGACTCGAGGGGATGAACAAAGGACTACTTCAAGATCAAGCTTGGGGAGAGCACCCCGTTTACCACGATAAGTATCACTATCTTATGTCTTAAATATTAGCTAGATATATATTTGCTTAGAGTTAATGAGTCTTAATTAAAAATCTTAGTGTTAAAGAGTCAAATAAATACTAGATCTTTACTAGATTGCTTTCTTCCTTTCTATTTATGATCTTGATGATATATGCTAAGGAAATGATGAATAGTTGCTCTCGCCTTAATTTCTCTTAAAAGTACTTACACTTTGGACTTAGATTCTCCCAAAAGCTTTAAATGCTTAACTTGCTCTAAACCCGGCAAAGACTGTGGGAAGCACATGCTTAATCTGAGTCTTAGCGTTAAAGGATAAAGATACATGAAAAGTTGAGCTGCTGTTTATCATATTCCTAGAGATACTTGATTCCTGGTTTTTATCTTTGAAAATTATAAAACATTACATGATGAGTTCCTTAGCTATGACCCTTAAGAGCTTATCATTCGCATCAAGATCATCCCACTCCACTAAATACGCTGCTTCTAACTCGGAAGTACGCATCCCCATGCTCCATCAAGCCGCTAGCCATAATTATAAAAATAAACTCTTGCAATCTTTGATGTCTCTCTCAATGTTTTTATGTCAAATAGATCTTTGGGCTACATTCGAAAAAAAAAAAAGAGAGAGAAAAGAAAAAGAAATATCTAGAGAAAAGTGAGACGAGAGAGGGAGAGTAACGGACAAAAGTCATACTAGGCGAGAAGGGCCTACCTCCCTAATAATAAAAATATATTTAGAGATGAATAATGGACATGTGTCAGAGGGTGAGTAGGGCCCACATCTCTAAGGAGAGAGAAAATGGACACAAGTCAGGGCAAAGCCCACCTCTCCAAGAATGGACAGCCGAGGTCCTAGCAATTTTTAGAAAGAGAGATGTAGTCCAAGATGCTTGAGAAGAAAAATACTAGAAAAGGCTAAAGGGCTATTTACTACCCTTCATCCTCATCCACTTCACCACTATCATCCCACTATGTATGTCCTACTACATAAGTAACTTCGCTACATACCATCCACTTAAGAGGGTCATACATAGGATCTCCGAAGTTTCTTTTAAAAATATTGCAAAACCCCGAGGATGATAGTTGATCAAAGAGCTTGAGACATGGTACTTAACTTGATTGTTTTATCTTGCTTATGATTCGTGAAAAGGCTACGCCCCATGGTAAAAAATGTGTATGAGAGAGCAACGGTTAAGAAGAGAATTTATTTCGAGAAACACAAAGATTTCCGAGGTATGAAAGCGTAGTAGCAACTCCCGATCCTACTATAGCATATAGCTTTGCTAGGGACTAGCAAAGGGTAAGCTTGGGGAGTTTGTTGACACTTGTTATCATATAAATTTATTAATCAAATAAACATGAAAAAGGGGTATAAATCATAATAACAACCTAGAATAGGGTGTCACTAATATATTTCCACCAGTTTTGGTAAAGTTGTGAATTGCAAGGACTAAACAGAAAAGCGGCCCGAATTCGCGAGCCGCACGACTACGCGACGTAACGCATAATCCAACTCCGAGAAAGACTCTAGAAGGCTTCGGATTAATCCCGACGTGATCAAGACTTAGCACCCAAGAAAACATCATCTAGAAGACTCCGGAAGCCACGACGGCGCCGCGGACCCGAGTGGGCCACACTGCGGGCGGCCCGGCCCAAATAACAGCCGACCGGCCTCCCCCCTCCGCCAAGTCATCCCTGCCTCCGGAAGCTTCCTCAACCGCCTCTAAGACGCAATCTAATCCGCTTGTTTAATGTCGGTTTGATCCGAGGGCGACGGTGGAAGTACGAGATGTATCTAAGTCCAACACCGCACCTCCTGGGACTATATAAGGAGACCCCTAGACCCCCCTTTTCAGATCATCAAGTTCTCAATTCATCAACGGCGCTTCAAGATCCAAGTCATCAATCCCACGCTCTAGAAACACCGCTTTAGGAAGAGTAGCAATCAAGATTAGATCTAGTAGGAAGGGAGAAATCCGCTCCTCGATCGTCGAGGCCGGCTCAAGATCGGGCCTCGTTCTTGTAAGTTCTTCATTGTAAGTAGTCTTCAAGTTCCGGACACGTGCTTAATATGAATATCTTGATCATATTTATATTCGAGATTATTTGTTCTAGTATTTACTTTGATTACACGTTTAGCATAGTTGAATTCTTGTTATGTTCATGCATGGATTCGTATAGCGCTCATCCTTTAGATCCGAGGGTGAGTGGTAGAGATGATGTAATCGTGGTGATTAGATCTTATTTACTGCGTTTGCACCCTATATGCCGGGTCGTGTGGTAGATCGTGGTGGTGACAAAGCATCATTGAGTCCTTTGCAATCCATCCCCGTATGTAGGCCTAGCGGATGATATTATTCGGGTTGTTCTAAGTTTCGCCTTAGTCTTCACGGATTCTCGTCCCTCATGTGTGGATTTAATTAGTCTTTCTTCGATGATTGTTAGATGTATTGCACTAATCAAGTAGATCCTAACTTATAGTTTAGAGTTACATATTGGAGTTTCTAATGCTAGGTAGCCTATGAATTGCTATCATCCATCGCTTGACACTTTCTACTTGCACACCTGGATATGACTTGGTTGAATCTATTTATCGTAACTTTTATCATTATCTTTATTGTGAACTTTGATCCCTCTTTATGTAATTGATAGATTTAATACTTAAGCTTTGCCTACGAGAGATGATTAAGATGTTTAGATACACCTATGCACATTAGTTCTTGATAATAGACTTCTTTCCTCGTGGTAGAATATAAATTCAATACCCGGTTCTTACTCCTCGGTTAAAATGCTACAATGGTATATTCATATCTCGTGCGCTTGCGGATACCCGATTATAATTGTTTATTTACTTATTAAGAAGTTTATCAAGGCATAGTATGAATATTTTATTCCTTGCATATTAGTAGTTTAACTATAGGGATGACAACCTTTTCGGATATGCTATGAACTCGCAATGAATTATTTTCTTTTTATCGAAGCAACATCGATATTTATTTTTAACGCCATTGCTAGTGATAGGTTTATATCTATTTCTAGTTAGTGACGTTAGAAATACCAACAATGCCAAAGCACTAGTTAGTTGGCCATGAATCTCACCGAAACCGACCGACGACGGGGGGTGATGCGCGGGCGGCGCCGCTTTGCCGGGCCGTGAGGAAGAAGACGGCTCACACGCTGCACGAGGCGATGCGAGGAGGCTGCGAGATAGCTCAAGTGGAGCGCTAGGATACAAGTGGAGCTGATTGCGAGGTGGGATGGAGAGAGGTGAAGCAATGACGGTGAAAATCGACGGCGAGCAGAGGGCTCGACGGGCGGCGATGACAGAAAAGATAGAAGAGGACGGCGGCCTCGCTGCCTTAAAAAGAGAAGGAAAGAGGACGGGGACATGGTCGGGCGTTCATGGGCCGCCCACGATGTCGACCACGTGGTCGGGCGCGCGAAGGCATGAGGCGGCCACGGCGGACGCCCGGCGACACGCCGGTATGGCGGTGAACAGGGAATCCCCGCATCTTGTAGCACCCTAAACCCTAACTTGCTAAAATTTGCCAAATTCTCCAAATATTTGAACTGAACTTGAAAAACTCCAAAAAGTGACTTAGCCTAATTTTTCAAGATCTACAATTTTCACAATTGGAAGATTTTCAAATTCGGCCTCTAAATATGACTTTTGAAATGGGGTCAAAAAGGGACAATTTTGAATTCAAAATTACTTTCAAATTTATTTAAAAACTTCAAAAACTTTGTACATATCTTTTGTACATCAGAACAAGATCTACAACTTAGCTTTTGGAAATTTTTTGCAAATTTTGCTTAGATTTTGAATTATGGAAAAGGGGGTAAAAGAGGGATAAGAATTAGGGTTTTTGAAGCTCAATTCAAATTTGAATTCGATTCAAATTTCAGATTCCCAATCTATTCTATCAAACCATCATCCAACAACACACTTAGGATCAAAAACATAAATTAAAAATTTAATCACTCTAAAATTCTTAAGCACAAACAATTCTATAAAAAAATATAAACTTATTTTAATTTGATGCATTTCAAAATTTTTTTTTAATCATGCATGCTTTGTGATGATCATGATGACATGGCAAAATTTTTAGTTGATTAACACCAGGGGTATTACAGCCTTTCCCCTAAAAGAAATCTCGTCCAGAGATTTAAAGTTCGGGGTTAAGTAATGACAAAGGAAATGTGTCAAGCAAATACATCTCAAACTAGTTCATAAAACATGTAGGGTTTTATCTAATATATGCTACAAGAATTTTAAAAGACAAACTATAACTCGGGGAGGGGATTGTAACCTAGATAGAAGCAAGAAATTCAGGAAGTACTCTTGCGAGATATTCCTTTGACTCCCGTGTAGCTTCTTCTTCGGAATGTTGGTTCCATTGGATCTTATACCATTTGGTTGTTCTTCTACGAGTGACACGATCTTTTCGGGTCGAGAATTTGAACAGGATATTCTGAATAAACCGGATCAGGTTCAAGTGCAACTCCTTCAATATCAACCACTTGATCGGGCACTCGAAGACATTTCTTCAATCGGGATACATGAAACACATTATGCAATGCGAGAAAAGGTGTTCGGTAACTCCAAACGATATGCTACTTTTCCACGTCTTTCCGAAACTGAATGGTCCAATATAACGAGGTGCTAATTTTCCTTTGATCCCAAATCTTTTTACTCCTTTTATAGGTGATACTTTTAAATACACATAATCTCCCACTTCAAATGTCAAAGATTGACGCCTTTTTATCTCGCATAACTTTTTCTCGCCGAGATCGAAGCTACTTTCATATTTTCTTGTATGACACTAACCTTCTTCGCATCCTTAACCAAATCCACACCAAAGAACCATTTTCTCCGTGCTCGCACCAATTCGAGGAGTTCTACATCTGCGACCATATAAAGCTTCAAAAGGTGCCATCTTGATACTCTCTTGATAACCTGTTGTTGTAAATGTAACTCGCTAGAGGTAAACATTCATCCCATTTTTCTTGATAAGTGAGAACACAAGCTCGTAACATATCCTCTAGAATTTGATTAACCCTCTCGATCACGTCCATCGACCGTGGGTGATAAGATGAACTATGAGCAAGCTTGGTTCCCAATGACTTTTGTAATTGTGTCCAAAATTTATCCATAAATATTGAACTTCGATCCGAGACAATAATCTTTGGTGCACCATGTAGACCGAAAATCCGACCGACATATAACTTAGCATAATCTATTGCCTTATAATGAGTCTTCACCGGTAAGAAATGTGCAATCTTAGTAAGTTTGTCCACAATAACCCGGATGGAATCAAAACCTCTTGATGTATTGGGTAAACTAACAATAAAATCCATGGTAATTTCCTCCCATTTTCAAGACGGAACAGGCAATGGATTTAAGCGTCCGCAGACTTTCATGTGTACTTTGCCTTTACTGCGTCTACATGTATCACATTTAGCCACATAACGAGCAACTTCTATCTTCATCTTAGTCCACGTGAATCTGTTTTCAAGTCCCGATACATCTTGGTGCTTCCCCGGGTGAATAGAATACCTAGTCAAGTGTGCTTCATCCAGATCTGGCCGACGTAACTTCGGGGAACCTTTGGTACTACGGGCGATTCTTGAACCATAACACATCCACTTCATCAATTCTCAAACAAGATGGCTTTCCACTTCTAACTTTTTCTTTGATATGTGCTACACCTTTATTTTCTCTCCGAGCAAAGTAATAATCTGATCTCGGATACTTGATTCCACAGTAATACTAGATAGAGTCCCTCGTTCAATAATTTCTAAATTTAACTTTTCCATTTCTTGACATAAAGTTTTGTCCATTAAACTTACTTCAAGACAATTACTTTGGGACTTCCGACCGAAAGTGCATCGGCAACCACATTTGCTTTACCGTGGTGGTAATGCACTTCCAGATCATAATCCTTGATCAACTCCAACCATCTTCTTTGCCTCATATTCAGGTCGATCGGGTGAAGATATATTTTAAACTCTTGTGATCGGTATAGATATGACAAGTGTTGCCCAAAGCAAATAATGACGCCATATCTTTAGTGCATGGACAATCACGCTAATTCTAAATCATGAGTTGGATAATGTTCTTCATGATGTTTAAGTTGTGCGGAGGCATAAGCAATAACTCTTCTTTTCTTGCATCAAGTACACAACCAAGGCCAATACCGGAAGCATCACAATAAACATCGAACGGCTTCTCAATATCCGGTTGAGCTAATACTGGTGCAAAGAGTTAATGCCTTCTTCGTAATCTTGAAAGCTTTCTCACACTCGGATGACCGGACAAACTTAGTTTGATTCTTCAACAACTTCGGTGATAGGCTTTGCTACTTTAGAAAAGTCCGAATAAACCGACGGTAATATCCCGCCATTCCAAGAAAAATCGGACTTGATGCACACAGTGGTTGGGGGCTTCCGATTGAGAATATCCTTGACTTTACTTGGATCAAGCGAAACTCCATTAGCGAGATAACACATGACCCAAGAATTGTATTTTCTCTAACCAAAACTCACACTTACTCGAACTTGGCATATAAATGATGATCTCTTAAACGTTTGAGAACAATTCGAAGGTACTCAAAGATGCTCTTCTTTGTTCTTAGAATATATCAATATATCATCAATGAATACCACTACAAACTTGTCAAGCTCGACATAAATACCGTATTCATCGATACATGAAATGAGTGGGGCTTTGGTTAATCCAAAAGACATTACCAAATACTCATATAGACCATATCCGGTAGTGAAGGCGTCTTTGGAATAACTATAGGTCCGATCTTAATCGATGATATCGATCTTAGATCAATCTTTGAGAAGACCTTGGCTCCAAAGCAAGTTGATCAAAAAGCAGATCAAGAAAAATGGGATGAATGTTTACCTCTAGCGTAATTCTCTTACAACAACAGTTTTCAAGAGAGTATCAAGATGGCACCTTTTGAAGCTTTATATGGTCGCAGATGTAGAACTCCTCCGAATTGGTCTCGAGCACGGAGAAAGATGGTTCTTTGGTGTGGATTTGGTTAAGGATGCGTAAGAGAAGGTTCGTGGTCATACAAGAAAATATGAAAGTAGCTCAGTCTCGATTAAAAGTTATGCGAGATAAAAGGCATCAATCTTTGACATTTGAAGTGGGAGATTATGTGTATTTAAAAGTATCACCTATAAAAGGAGTAAAAAGATTTGGGATCAAAGGAAAATTAGCACCTCGTTATATTGGACCATTCCGCATTCGGAAAGATGTGGAAAAGTAGTATATCGTTTGGAGTTACGTAACACCTTTCGCATTGCATAATGTGTTTCATGTATCCCGCTTGAAGAAATGTCTTCGAGTGCCCCGATCAAGTGGTTGATATTAAAGGAGTTGCACTTGAACCCGATCTAGTTTATTCGTAATATCCTGTTCAAATTCTCGATTTAAAGATCGTGTCACTCATAGAAGAACAACCAAATGGTATAAGATCCAATGGAACCAACATTAGAAGAAGAAGCTACATGGGAGTCGAGGAATATCTGCAAGAGTACTTCCAGAATTTCTTGCTTCTATCTAGGTTACAATCCCTCCCCCGAAGTTATAGTTTGTCTTTTAAAATTTTTGTAGCATATATTAGATAAAACCCTACCGTTTTATGAACTAGTTTGAGATGTGTTTGCTTGACATATTTCCTTTGCCGTTACTTAACCAGAACTTTAAATCTCGGGGACGAGATTTCTTTTAGGGGAAAAGGTCTGTAACACCCCTGGTGTTAATCAACTAAAAATTTTGCCATGTCATCATGATCATCACAAAGCATGCATGACTAAAAAAAAAAAATTGAAATGCATCAAATTAAAATAAGTTTATATTTTTTATAGAATTGTTTGTGCTTAAGAATTTTAGAGTGATTAAATTTTTAATTTATGTTTTTGATTCTAAGTGTGTTGTTGGATGATGGTTTGATAGAATAGATTGGGAATCTGAAATTTGAATCGAATTCAAATTTGAATTGAGCTTCGAAAAACCCTAATTCTTATCCCCTCTTTTACCCCCTTTTCCATAATTCAAAATCTAAGCAAAATTTGCAAAAATTTTCAAAAGCTAAGTTGTAGATCTTGTTTTGATGTACAAAAGATATGTACAAAGTTTTTGAAGTTTTTAAATAAATTTGAAAGTAATTTTGAATTCAAAATTGTCCCTTTTTGACCCCATTTCAAAAGTCATATTTAGAGGCCGAATTTGAAAATCTTCCAATTGTGAAAATTGTAGATCTTGAAAAATTAGGCTAAGTCACTTTTTGAAGTTTTTCAAGTTCAGTTCAAATTTTTGGAGAATTTAGCAAATTTCAGCAAGTTAGGGTTTAGGGTGCTACAAAGAAACGGGGATTCCCTGTTCACCGCCATACCGGGCGTGTCACGGGCGTCCGCGTGGCCGCCTCACGCCGCATGCCCGACCGGCGTGGTCGACGTCGTGGACGCCGCGAACGCCCTGACCACATCCCCGCCCTCTTTCCTTCTCTTTTAAGACGACGAGGCCGCCGTCCTCTTCTATCTTTTCCTGTCATCGCCGCCGTCGAGCCCTCTGTTCGCCGTCGATTTTCGTCGTCGATTTTCGCCCGTCATTGCTTCACCTCTCTCCATCCCACCTCGCAATCAGCTCCGCCGTATCCTTGCGCTCCACTTGAGCTATCTCGCAGCTCCTCGCGACGCCTCGCGTGCCGCGTGTGAGCCGTCTTCTTCCTCACGGCCGGAAAAAGCGCCGCCCAGCATCACCCGCCGTCGTCGGTCGGTTTCGGTGAGATTCATGGCCAACTAACTAGTGCTTTGGCATCGCATAGATGATGTGGTCATGGTCGGCTCGACCTTTTTTGCATTTGCCCCGCCGGAGTCGCCGAACGCCGACCTTGTCGCCGGAGAGCACCACCGCCGCCGCGTCATCGCCGCCGACCCACCTCTTTCGGTTCCCGACCCATCCATCTTGCCATTCGCGCCGCGGTGAGCTCCCCGGTTATAGCCATGTCACCGGTTTGTCGTTGAGAGCGCCGTAGTCGCGGGAATGTGCTAGCGGCCCGGCGAAGCTCCGCCATGCCACCCGCCACACGTGGAGCGTCCTTGCTAGGGGTCGGTTTGGGTTCGATTAGGCCGGGGTTTAGGACCGTCTAGAGATCTTTGAAGGCCGGTGTTGTGCTCGCCGTCGCCGGGGAGGGCTCGGGGGAGCTCTTCCGCCGCGCGTCGCGCCGCCGTCAGCCGCCATGGCCACCCGGCAAGGGTGCCTCGGTGCCCTAGACTGTGGGTTTGGAGTACCGGGAGGTGCGGGATGTCAAGGGGAGTCAAAAGGGGCAAGCCGCGTCGTCGGTGAGGTTCTTGCCGGCGAGCTAGCGCCGGCCAATGCCGGCGGTCGCCGCGGTCGTCGCGTGGCTGGCCGACGGCGGTCCGTTATCGTATCAGAAAGAATTTGGGCCGCACAAAGGCCGGGCCGCGTGTGATGATGGCTGATTTAGGCCCGAAGGCCGGTTTTGTTTTTAAAATTTGTTTATTCAATTTCCTTTGTTTGAATAGTGTCCAGTTTTGTGAATTTCATATAAATTCATATACTTGTTCAAAAATTTGAAAATTTTTTTGTAGAACCTTCCTATGAGTATATCTACTTATGAAAAATTTGAAACTTTGATTTTGAGTAGTTCTTGCATGATTTAAAAATACAAATTTTAATTAAAAATGCATCTTCTATGATTTTTAGAAAATAAAATATTTATTCTAAAATCATGAAACTTTATTTGGTGTTGTTTGATGATGTGTACTACTTGTATAAAAAGTTTGGAGTCCATTGGAGAAAGTTAAATTATTTTCTATTTTAGGATTTATTTGTTTAATTAGAAGAAGAGAGTGATTAGTGGTTATTGACTTAGGTTTGATGTGCGATTTGGGATTGTTTTGTGAAACTTGGATCATATCACAATCAAATGGTCCTTGAGAACTCCTTAGGCAATGGTGATGATATCTTGTAGAGTAGTTCAACAAGTTGGTTTTGTTGGGTTGTAACTTTATCGTGAAGTAAAGTTATGTTCAGGTGTTTATCATTTCATGCACTCGCACGCATCATATTTAAATATATGGCATCATGTTGAGGCATACATTATTTCGTGTAGTAAACGAGATCGAGAGTGTCAAGTCCGAGCCGATCCACCGAGGAGGTTCTTTATCCAAAGGGAAGCGGGTTCGGATTTCTCCGGGGTTTTCTCAAGAGATAGTTTATCCCGTCAACGAAGGCAAGCCCGGTTACATTAAACCCTTCCTTGATGTTTTAAAAGTTTTATATCACTTATGTCTATGCTATGTTGCATTAAGTAATTAGGAGTTGAGTAATAACCTAATTGTCTGTATTACCATCCTTGTTTATCTCAATACCATCCTTGATAACTGTTTCATTTCGAAAATGTTTAGTGATGCTTAGCCCCGCTTAATTAGTTAAGCTTTTTTTCATCAAAATGTTTTATTTGAGAAGATGGTACTTGTTTTCGGAAAAGAAAGAGATGTAGTGATGAATTTGAGATCGGACGGGACGAGGTTGAAAGCCGGGGATACCTAGCCGTGCTTGTTCCGTGTTGGTCGTATAAGGACCGCCCGTTGTTTGGATTGTTAAGTTTGGGACTTTTTGAACGCAAGTTGCACCCGAGGCCGTTTGGGTCAATGGCACGCCTCGATGGCGATCACCCCGTGTCGACGAAACTAATCGCCACATGCCCCGGTAAAGCGATCTCGGGGGTGTGCCAAATCGGGAACGGACAACCGCCAAGACTTTGGGAATAGAGAGATGGCGGGAGTAGCGTGTACCCACCCCATTGGTCAAACCGTCATTAGGGACGAGGTAGGGAGGTGGAGTATCGTGCTCTCGGGTGGCGATGGATCCAAATTCCGTTTTGGACGAAAGCGAGTGAGGGTTGATATATGCAAGCTTAAGTGCTACATATGTCGTGTGGTTAGGGATCCCCATTTGGGTATAATCAGTTCATGAATCGCCGTTGCTTTCGGTTATGGAGAACCGTTCTTACGCCCATTCATCGTAGTAAATGATGGAATATGTTCTTGAGGAAAGAGAGTTGGAATAAGAAAAATATACTTGCTCTAGAATAGGATAATCTAGAGTATATGAACTACTAATCAATTAAAAATATTGAAAGTAAGGACTCACTTATAGTAAGCTTTTCTCGCAAAAGAGTTCTTGATTCTTGCTAAAGCCTTACCTTGACTCCTAAGACCAAGCATTCCCGAAGTCTTCTCCTCTTTTCTTTGTCGGGTAAGTCTTGTTGAGTACTCCCGCATCGGGGTTCTTTGACCCTTGTTGCGGGAGCGGGTCATGAGCGAGGCTTGTTTTGGTCCCTCGCCGCATGACGGTGTACCGGGAGAAAGATGACGAGTAGAGTTGAACCCTCGAGGCGGGGTTGTCGGTGTATCATATGTATAATGTTACTCCAATAATTCCGGGCTTGTAATAATAGTACTTAAGTTTGTTTATTTGAACAAATGTTTTGAAAAATTATGGTTATGTAATCCTTCCGCTATTTACTCGATGTATTTTGAATAAAATGTTATAATATCGCAATGACTTGTTAATGAGATCTGTTCGGAAGATTAAAAGCACTTTCTAGATTATTGGGAACTCGTGCATAGTGATCGAGGTCTTAATGACAATGATAAGTGCATGTGGGCCCTGTAATTTAGGAGGTTGCTTACATCGCGCCTCTCCTCTCCTCCCCTCCTATTTCTGCCCCCCCGGTTCTCCAACACCTTCTCCTCCGGGCATTCGCATACGGCGGCGCAGATCCAGCCACCGCGGGCCGGATCCGGTCTCCTACCGGCCAGTATCCCCCCTCGGTCCGCGTTCTTTGGCGCTGTCTCAGGCGCTGGCGTGCTAGTCGCCCCTCATGGCATGGGCTGGCGTGCGGCGGCCCGGCGATGAGCCGGTGCCGGTCTTCGGATGCGGATTCGCCCTCCCTTAAGGCTAGACTTGTTGTCTTCGACGCGTGGCTGGGTGGGGTAGGTGGTGCCGCCTGCGCTGCTCCCCCAAGTTGGGCGTGTCCGGCCGGATCGCCCTTGCCTCCCCGACACCCTCTAATGGGTCGGGCCACCGTTGGTGTCATGGTTGCAGGCGACCTCAACCGCGCGGCTTGGCCGGGGCTCTTCGATGGTCCATAGTGGCGGTGCGCTGCTTGCGGCAGGGCCCCGCGGTGATGTCGGGGCTGCCGCGCCGCGGTGGTGTGGCTGATGGCGGTTTGTTTGAGCACTATTCAACGTCGTCACGGTGGCCTTGTTGCTGCGTCTCGGGCAAGTGTTGCACCTACACCACCATGGTGGTGGGATGGGTGGCGCAAGTCGTCTCCTTCACCTATAGGGCCGCTTGTCGCCGGCCGGGCCCTACGGGCGCGGCCGAGGGCGGCCGAGGTTATTTGGTGGTTGGTACGGGTCTCTCAGGTGAAAGGTCGGCCCGACGGTGATCGGACGGATGCATGAGGGGACGTTCTTGGCGCCACATACCTTCCCCGACGGTGATCCTTCGAGCCCCATGCCTCTCGGCCGCCGAGATCTAGCATGCCTACCTTTGCCTCCTCACGTAACCCCTCTGCCCGGCCGCACCCTATTACCATACGGTTTGGTTTATCTTGCGGCTTTTGACCCGTCCTTTCGATTGTCTTGGTTCGTTGGCGGATGATTTACCGGTGTAGTTCGTTGACGTAAGCTTTGTTGCCATGTCGTCGACCTCCTCTTGGGCAGCTGATGAGCCGCCAAGAGGGGACGCTCTTTGATTGTCGCCGGTTCGTTGGCGGATGCTTTTTGTCATGGTTCGTTAGCGGATGCTTTGCCGCCGTGTCGCCGATCCTCCTCTTGGGCATTTCTTTGAGCCACAAAGAGTGTCGGTTGCGGTGTTGTTGGTTCGTTGGCGGATGCTTTGTTGCCGTGTCGTTGGCCTTCTCTTGGGCATTTCTGGCTGAGCGGTCGAGTGATGGTTCTTTGGTTGTTTTCGTTGGTGGATGCTTTGCCTCTAGGGCTCGTTGGCGGATGCTTTGTCGTCATTTGCCGATGGGATGGTCTTACGTGTGGGTGAACTTTGCGTTGTGGTTTTTTGCGAGCCACGGTTGTAAGTCCTAGGTGTTGTGGGTTTTCATTCCCTCTTTGTATCTTTTTTTATTGGGGACATTTGTCTATAGGACACCCAAAGTGACGTTCTTTGGGTGGCGGATATCACCCTTTTCCATATTTGCCGAACACACTATCGTTTCATGTAATTTAGCCAGTGGACCGAGGGGAGAGAAACTCACCACCTAAACACCGTCGTTTGTAAATCGTAAGTCCAATGACTATGAAATTTTAATAGCAACAAGATGTGATAGTTATCTACAAATCATCTAATACTCACTTCCATAAAAAACCTAATTAAGGACATGATATGGTGGACTTAATTATTCTTGATGTCATATCATGTCCTTAATTAGGTTTTCTATGGAAGTGAGTATTAGATGATTTGTAGATAATTATCATATCTTGTTGTTAAAATTTCATAGTCATTGATCTTACGGTTTACAAATGACAACTGTTTTGTTGGTGAGTTTTGCTCCCCTCGGTGTCTACGGGCCAAATTATATCAAACGACAGTGTGTTCTAGCAAATATGGAGAAAGACGATGTCCGCTAGCCAAAGAGTGCCACTTTAGATGTCCTACAGACAAATGTCCCTTTTATTGCTAGTTTGTTTAATCCAGTTTATTTGCTACTACTATCTTAGTGGCTAGTATTCTATGCTATGAGTGTTCTCTCATAGCTGGCATGTAATTGTCTCTTCTTAATGCAATACGGGCTATACCCGCTTTTGAAAAAAAAATACGTACACAGTATACTGGTCAAACTAGAAAAAGAAAACACCGTGCCCCATTCAAATGTGACTGTGCACTACTAGGTTGGGCCTTCTTGTCTGGCAACTTGTCTGGCAACGGCAGGCTCAAGGCTGCGTCTGCTACACGGCCGGCAGAGCCGGAGCCCACACACCTGTGTTGCAGCTTGACGGTCCAATAATAATCAAACGGCGTACGTGTCTGCATGTGGATCACGGTCTAAAAATGTTTCAGGCAGTATCTTCTTCCCCATTATTTTTGGTTTCACTCTCTAACCGAGCTGAGTTACAATCTCTGCACATACAACTGTTGAAACGTACGTCTCGAACCAAGCTAACACGTCCCCTCTCAATAAGAATCATCTTTTTACTCAGAGCTCACGCATATAGTCCCACCCGGATTATATTGTCCGGTGAAAGACTAGCAGGACCTTTGTTGTCTTTAGAGAAGCGTGTTTATGAGGGAAACATGGTTTTTTAGAGACAAACATTTAGGGACAGAGGGAGTACACAGTATACTGGTCAAACTACAAAAAGAAAACACCGTGCCCCATTCAAATGTGACTGTGCACTAGGTTGGGCCTGCTTGTCTGGCAACGGCAGGCTCAAGGCTGCGTCTGCTACACGGCCGGCAGAGCGGGAGCCCACACACCTTTGTTGCAGTTTGACGGTCCAATAATATTGAACGACCTAGTATGTGTCTGCATGTGGATCACGCAAGGGTCTGAATTGAAAATGTTTCAAGCAGTACCTTCTCCCCCATTATTTTTGGTTTCTCTCTCTAACCTAGCTGAGTTACAATCTCTGCACATACAAATGTTGAAACGTACGTCTCGAACCAAGCTAACACGTCCTTCTCAATAAGAATCATCTTTTTTACTCAGACCTCACGCATATACGTCCTACCCGGATTATATTGTCCGATGATAAGAGATTTAATTCAAGATAATGAGTGAACCATAAATAATAACTCAGATTCACTCTGCATGCTTAGATAAGTAGCCATCAAGTCATAACAGTCATCCCACTTCCCATGAATGATATCCAAATGTTATAGTCTCATCTGAAGATAGTCCGAAACAATGTTTATTTCTGTTGAAAAACAAAAAGTACCACGTACTACATGTGGACCAGTTTATAAGACAGAGTTTATCATGGCTTGATCTCCCTTTATTGGCCAAATTCCTATAAGCTGGATTATAAAAGGTGAAATGAGAGGATGTTTGGATTCGTAACTTCTTCTAAAAGCTCGCTTATGGCAACGCACAGAGCAAAAATACCAGAGTACCCTTACATATGATGATTGATTTATGCTCGTGGTACAAATAGGGAAGGGTAGAATTGTCTATTGACATTAGAAGCTGGGTTGGATCAGCTTGGAAAATTGTACGAATTTCAACTCTCTAGATTTTATAAGCTGGTTCGAAATAGAAAGCTGGATTGTTTGGGTGCTCTTTTAGATTGCACAATCTGAAGCAATCCAAACGGGGACTGGGGCAGGCTCAATAATTCGTCTCGACCAGCGGTAGGACAGCGTTCATGTGCCGCTCGTCCATCTTTCCGGCTACAAGTCTACAGCAAGGCAGGGGCGTCTGCCACACGGCGCGCGAGCCCTAGTGGACGGCCGCACACCACACCTCTGTTGCAGTTTGGACGGTCATCGTACGCGACTGTGACGACTCATCAGATCACATGCATGGTTCTGCATCACCGCGACGGTACATCTGCAGACGTTTCAGGCATATGGCCACCAGACCATACCCCGGAAAACCACTTCACAGACGTGGATTGAGCATAATCAGAGACGCGGATAATCCACCGGATGAACCATGAATCCACTCATATGCATCTTAACTACCTAAAACCAACCATTACAGTATATTTTAATATTTCTTCTTCGTCCCGCCCCACCGGACTTGCTAGATCAAGATGTCGAACATTTCTCCAACATTTCACCCCTCTTTGCAGCATATTTCACCCCGTGAATGTACCAACATGGCAGGCTCAATAATTCGCTCTTCGTCGTCGTGTGCCACAGTGCAGTGGTGTACTATGCTACTAGCAGCTGCTGCTGCCGTGCCCATCGCGCATTGAGCATAGATGGGCTAAACGAGCCAAAAGCAGTGCAAGGCCTACACTAGCTGTTAGCCGGTGCCAGTCATCTTAAATAGCCCTCGCCCACCTTTTTATCTTAAATATGCAAATTTCTTGGCAGCACGTTAAATAGGGCGCCGCGTTAAAAAAGTCTACTTTTTTACATGAAACTCTTAGGGAGAGAAGGAGAAAGTCTCATCTTGGTGAAACTCTCTTGATACGAATACCAACTATCTCTCGAGTCGTGAAATTAAATGCCTATGAAACCACAAGATGAAACTCTCCATTGAGGGTAGGAGTTTCATCCAAGTTTCATTTCATTTTATATGACATGATAGTCTTGGAAACAACGAAACGAAAACTCACCGGGTGAGACTGGCTCTTTACGGGAGGAGAAGTACCATTGGTACTTTTAATGTTTTATATCAGTACTGGCCATTTAATTAAGTCAGGTCAGTAGTCAAAATGTAGCTAATTTGTATTCTTGCAGATGCTCACTCTCCCTACACTACACTCGATTCCTATACAAAATGGCCAGCATATATGAAATAGATGCAAAATGGATATTCGTATTCAAGGCCTTTTAATATGCATGAATGAAATCCAACTGTACTACGGATAACTGGATATCTATTTCCACCACGCCGTGGGACGGTGATCGACCACTAACCAGCTACTATACTAGTAGGTCACAAATCGTGTCAATGTCACACGTTGAGCTTATCCGTCCTCTCTTGTATTCATGTGTTCTTCGAGGGAGCTTGTATTTTTGCTTGCTCTAATCTTCTATATACACCATTGAAAGTGATACTTCCATTCTAACGTCGTTGTAGTTGGGCTTGCTTACTGATTGTCCCGCAACGACAGGCTCAATAATTCATCTGGATGCATGTGCTTGTGTACGTGCTAGCACTGCCTTTTCGGTCCTCAATGTAGCATTTCAACCCGTGAACGCACGGAACAATAGTTCGCTGTCTCTTGGCTGACTGTGCGCTACAGTATTACCAGACCACTAGCTGTGTGTTCATCCTTTCGGTGAAAAAGGAGACAGATGCATGGGCATGGGCACAAAGGAGCATTCTGAGCCAAAAGTAGCGTCAGGCATCTTGAATAATCCTCATCCATCTTTTTATGTTTTTCTTTGTTGTATATGACATTTTGTTATTGTTTGACTATAAAAAATTACTAATTATGTTTTGTATACATTTTTTCTTTGTACTTATACTGTTTTTGCAGGTCTCATAGGTTTCCTTTTCAATTTAACCTTATGGACTTTGTAGCCTAAGTCAACATATACATGTGGACATAAGTCTTTGGACGTCATTGTAATAAATACCAGTATATTCCTTTCTCAGTCTACACACAAGTATTTATGGACAAAATCATCCATTTCTACTATGTTTTGCAATGAAAGCTAGAGCGTGGTTTCAAGGTTTTCTAGTCACTTGCCAACCCCTACAAGTACAACCTTCACTTCAAAGTTAACTGCATAAATCTGTCACTCAAGAAAAATGTTGCCCGCCAAGAAAAATCTTTTCCTAGTAGTGCATAAATCTGTTGACCGTCACTTGTACTTTTCTAGCCCCACAAATTAAGCCATCATGGTGCTTAAGGGATTTGGATTTTGCGATTTGCATTTAGATCTTTGATGATATCTAGGATTATTATTTTTAGTCACTTGATCTCAAGACAAATTTCTTGATGATCATGTCTTATATTTTTTGAGCTGAAATCATGTCTTATCTTGTCTTGCGTTTCCACAACTTGATGTTCCACAGCAAAGAATCTGATGAAACACACATAGCCATTGTGTTCTTCAGTCTCTAGCTTAGTGACACTATCACACACTGATCTCAAAAGCTCAGCTTGATAAGTATGCATCAAGTCAAAACAATCATCCCACTTCCCATATATTTATATGATGCCCAATGTTGTAGTCTGGACTCTGGTGTGAAGATAGTCCCAAATATTTTTTATTTCTGTTTAAAAACAGAAGTACCATGTACTACGTGTAGTTTATAAGACAGAGTTTATCCTAGCATGATCTCGCTTTATTGGCTAGTAATTAGTCACACCAATGCATGTGGTGTCACTATAGTACCTGATGAGTCATGCATGACTTTTGGCCCCACTTTCCTAAATATTTAGTTTGGGACACCCTTTTGAAAATTGGAATTGAAATATAAGAAAAAACTCCCTCCATCCCTCCTATAAGAAGGCCTCCAGCTTCAAACAGATCGCTGTAGGAAGAAAATCCAACCAACAAACTTTGCATTGTGGCCTGTTCTGTTCTCGCCAGGAGAAAGAAAGATGAGGCCTCAGGTGATACTTGGCGTCACTCTGGCTGTTCTCACCGTCCTCGCAGCTGATCTGCCGCTCGGCAAAGGTAACGAGTCAGAATCTCTTATTTCGCCAGGATCATCTCTTATTGTACATTATTGATGCATGCACACTCTACTCAAAATTTTGACTCAACTACTTGCTCTTATTGGTGTCCACAGGGTACAAGGAGGAAGCTGGAGCGGCCGTCGCCGCGGATGCTGCCGGCGCGAGCTCATGGCCGTGCTGCGACGACTGCAGTTATTGCCTCAGGATGAACCCGCCGAAGTGCCGGTGCAACGACATTTCGCGGCACGGGTGCCGCCCGGAGTGCAAGAAGTGCGTCAGGTACACGCTCACCGCCGATGACGATGGCATCGAGATGCCGGCCACCTCCACCGCAGGCCGTCCCGGCCCCGTCCGCACCTACCGCTGCGAGGACCTGCTCACAAACTTCTGCGAGCGCCGCTGCACGCCGGCGCCGGCGGCAGTGTTCCTGGGTGAGGCATTCTGATCGGACCGGCCAGACGCTGGCCGTCTGCTGAATGCATGCCATGCCATGCCAAGTCGAGTTTGCTTCTCTTGAGACTTTGTCAGAGAAGAAATAAAACAAATGTCGACGCTCGGCTGGATGCTTGCTCTTGATTGTCGCCAGTGTGTTTTAGTAGTGGTTATGAATAAAGAGCCATGCCATGCTCATGCATGCGGTGCTCAAGCCAATGTCGTTGGCTGGTTTTCAGTTACCAGCTGCTGGAGTTTGTGGGTTGCTAGCTTTCCAGTTTGTTCCTTTTGCTTTGCGTGTGTGCCTTGCATGTTGTCGTGTGTTTTCCTGGTCATGACGAGTGATTGAGTCATGAGAGTGGCCCGGTTACTGGCCCGGTTACTCGTTGTATTTGCCAGAACTTCTCTTGGGTCGCCCAAAACGTTTTTGGAGCACACTAACCTTTATGCAGACAGAGGAAACAAACGTGTGGTCGATGAGCGTCTGAACACGGGTCCACGGGCAGAGAGCCCCCACACATTCCCGCTTAAAAGAGAAGGACTAGTAAAAAATGATTTGCACACTACCTATTTTTTTCACTGCTGGCTGTAAATAAATAAGTTCATAGAGAGATGTTAACAAAAGAATAGCCGGAAGATAGCCGAAAAATGAGTCCGCAAGTTTTGTTAGAGATCAGCTGGGCCATGCGGGTGGAAAGCCCATGGCTTCAAATTCTAAAGGGTCAAATAACGGATCACAAATATGTGAGGCCGGCAGGGACACGGAACGCGATCACTCTCGGGCTCTCGGCAATCCAAACTCTTTGTTCCCTTTCCCCACCCATAATATACACGTCTGTAGGTATATTCCGTTCTCTGTTCCCATTATGAACTGCCCACTCTGCTTCTGAAAAATGGATGGTGCAGAGTTTGACAGGAGCACAATTGATGCCATGGCATGGAACATTGATTCCATCCTTATCTACAGGCAGATAACCAGCCCAGCCTAGCCTAACCTGTTCCACCCCACCCTCCACAGACAACAACGAAGACCAGACCGATCCGGGCAAACAGGACGCCAGGACCTGGATTGAAGAACAAGCAGAAACATGTGCAAACCATTCGTGAACAGGGCTATATGTTTCAAACAATACACCAGCAACGCTGCTCATTTGTCCATACAATAAAACAGCAGTACGTCACGGAAAAGGATAGAGGAGCGAGCGGCCCGACATGAGCGCGACCCCAGGAAGCCCCGACGCCGCCAACACGCCGCCGGCGACCCGCCCCCGCCTGTAGCTCCCCCTCCACATCTAAGACCAGATCCGGGACCTCCACGGGCGCGGGCTCCTCGCTGAGGGCGCTCTCTCACCCCGCCCAGCGGACGGGGAGATCGGCCTTCGGCCCTTCTCCACGGGCGGGCGCCTGCCGATGGTCGCCATGGAGGCCGCCCCCGCCTTCCTCCTCCTCCCGGGGCCCCGCCTCTACTACGACCGTGCACGCACCCCATGCGCTGCGTGCAGGGCCGGGCTCGCCGCCGCCGCGGCGCCGGGCGGCGGCAGCGCCCGCCCTTCCCGACAGCGGGATCCACCTCCAACGATGTTTGTGCGGGTCGCGTCGGCCTCCTCCCTTAGGCTCCCTTCGCGCCGCCTCTCGCCGAGGTGGCGACCTGCGGTGGCGGCCCGTCCTCTCTGGCGATGGAGGCTGTGGCGAGGATGGGGAGGCGGCCCGGCAGGGGTTCGCCTCTCTCACCCGACGCCGTGCCGTTCTTCCCTTCCTCCACGGGCCGATCGAAGCGATGCGGTGGAGTAGCTGGCGGCGATGAGATGAGGTTGGGGGCGTGGAGCGGACCTCCCCTACCTCAACGCCTTTCGTCGGGCCCTAAACACAGCCACAACGCAGGCGCGCACCGGTGCCCGCTCGACCCGTCGACTCGGCGGGGCGTCGAGTTGGCGGGGGGCGCTATCTGCTGTCGAGGCTCTGGGGACCGGCAAGACACCATCGTTAAGCGCCGCCGCGCCAAAGCCGCCGCCAAATGGAGGCGCCCACTTGTCGTCAGGCGAGGGGCGCCGCGATTCGAGCGCGCGGCAAGCGCATGGCCATAGCCCAGTGCCGTGTGTGGCGAATCCCCATCCACCATTGGCTGGGGCCAGCGGCGACTCCACCGGACATCGATGGTTGGCGGCGGGTACTCCGGAAGCACCTAACGGCCGGCGTTGGCGCCACGCCACGCAGGCGTAAAGGGTGAGCACCGTGGAAGCGGCGCGGGCCCATGGAAGATCTCGTCGACTTTCGGCGGCGGCGCTTTCGTCTCGGCACCGACCATCACGTCGCACAATGTCGGGACCCATTCGTTGCCTCGGATGCATGGGATTCGGACACGTCTCCCGCCATTGTCGCTGGTCGGCGACAACCCGGTAAGCTCTCTGCTCGATTCGCCTCCCACGCCCACCGACTGGGCATTGGTGGCGGCTCACGCCGTCGATTATTGCCTCCCACCGCGCGAGTTCGGGGAGTAGGCGGGGGGATGGCGCCGGCGGAGCTCCACGGCGTTTTCTTGGCGACGAAGACTACACCGGGGTGGATCGCCACCAAGCTCCTCGGACGGCCGCGGCTACACACCGTCCGCCCAGTCGGATCCTCTCACGTCGATGCTTGGCGTGGAGAGGATCCTCCAATATGGGTTGACCCCATGTTGGGCCCGAGCTTGTCGCTTAGAACTGCGTGTGGGCTCGCCCTCTTGCGCGATCGCCGCCTCCTTGGAGGTTTCGACCACTGGCGCAGCCCGGTTGGTCCGGCGAGGTTGTCTTGGCCCCCTCCGGTGGAGGATGTCCGGGGAAGGCTGAAGACGAAGGCGTTGGTGGATGCGCAGACGGAGGACAACGGTGCTTGTGCCTCCTTCTCGCGAGATGATGTTCAAGAAGGTTCTGAGCCCGCTGCTACCAAGGCCGACCCATCCTTCGGCCGTTGTGAAGCGGGCGGTGGGTCGGGAACGACTAAGAAGAAGGGCTCTAGCTCCCACCCGCTCCGGCCGCGTGGGCCGCTCGACCTTCCCTAGTGCCGGTGGCACAACGTGTCGAAGCTCAGGCTTGCACGTGAGTTGGACTTCGCGTCAATGGCGGTCGTCGACGCCAGATGCAGCGATCGCGGAGTACATCGACAAATGCGGGGAGCCCTCCGGAGAAGGCAATCAAGGCGATAAGGAAGGCGGCGGCTTGACAATTTGGAGCTTTGCAAGGCCCTAGCTGCATCGGGCAAGCAAAAGGAGGGACAGACATGCTAGAGGTCCTCGGTAGTGCAAGTGTAGATGCACACCGGTTGTTTTTTAGAATGTGAGTAGTCTATTTAGTTTTTCGCCTTGGCTCGTGATCTGTCGAACCGGAAGTTGTTCTTGCTGGCTGGCGCATGTAATTTCTCTTCTCCTTATTAATATATGCCGGACTTGGGCGGATCTTTCAAAAAAAAAAAAAAAAAAAAAAAAACAGCAGTACGTCCAGTGGTATATTATGTATCATACAGCACAGGTAAGACAAAATGTAATAAACAAGAGGGTAGCAGCACGTGTGCAGTTCATGGTACGGAGACGCGCACTCAAGCCTTGAGACGGGACTCAATTAACACTGCACGTCTGACGATCCAAACTTTATGCACAGAAGCATATATGCTGTAGACAAAACACAGTGCGCGGCTTCGGCAAAGTTTGGCCCTGCAAAATTGCAAATAGAAGATGGGCCAACACGGCTCCATGAGTGCCTCCAGTCTTGGAGCTACCACACTCTCCGGCGACACCAAGGGATAGCGTATTTCCAAGATTTTGGTTCCAACAGTTTAGGCCCTGCAAATGGAAGATGCACGTTACTAACTGCTGCATCCAGGAATGCAAATCAATAACCGTATGAACCAAACCGACAACATGGATGGGGTTACATCAGAGACAGAGACAGTTTACAAATAAGACTGCAGACCTCCACCCACCTATTATATTTCTAAATTATAAGATGTTCTGTTTTTTCAAGGTGCATTGTTTTTATTATGTATCTACACATTATTTTTATATATAAGTGCATAACAAAAAATATATCTCTAGGAAAGACAAAACGTCTTATAATTTAGAATTGTGGGAGCATAACTAATCCACCAGACATCAATAATAAATTGAGGAGGGTTGGACCTCACTAAAACTTACATGGTCGGATTTACAGCATATATAAAGAATGCGCAGAGAAATTTAAGGAAACAAAGAAAACAAATTTGAACAGTATACCTTCACGTGGGTTCCTTGAACGAGCGTGTGATATTTCTTTCTGTCATGACGAGGCCGTCAAGCACATTTTTGTTAAACTGCTTCATATCCATAGCTGGGCAGATTTGATTTCAAGTCCCCGAAGAGCAGAGAAAGTTCCAGGACCACCGCTGGATCCTAAGGATGCAAGGCATTGGCAACGGGAAAGAAACAGTGTTTCTAGTGATGAAGCGTCTTCCAAGGAATGGACTGACTGCAGTTTATTGCAGTCGTAAATATGTAGTCCCTCGAGACCACCCAGCTGTCCTGACACAGAACAGAGCTCTCCACACCTGCAGATTATCAAATTCTTGAGGGACGGTGGTAGATATGGAAGTGTTACCATGTTAGGACATCCTCTTATCTCCAGATTTACTAGACATGGACAAGGAATCAATGGATACGGTGACTGCTCTGGTGCACCGGTAGGTGCCATGTCTCGGCAGTATTCCAGTGATGTACAGGCTTCAATATGTTTCTCCTTTTCCCATATGAATTCAAGTTTCGGGCATTGCATAATATCAATAATTCTGAGAGATGGCGGAAGACTGAAGAGCTGTACCAAGCATTCACAGTCGAGTACAAATATCTTGTTTAAATGTGGCAGGACTTGCTCTGTTGTTTGTGTGGGTTCATCATCTGTCACCGGTTTGGGGCCAATTAGCTTATTACAGTACTCAATCGACAAATGCTTCAAGGACACCAAGCTTTTTGAATACTTGTTCTGGCCAATAGATCAGCACGTCGCAGTGTTCAATTGTCAGATCTACAAGTTTTCAAATGATTTCCAGGCCACAAACGTTAGCTCTGACTGACTTGGGAAGAAGAAAAAGTTGCAGCCAGATATGCTCAGGTCTGAGAGAGGTGCTGCTTTTCAAGTCATGGAGTGATGGTTCTAGCTTCTGCGAAGAATCCCAGCTACTATCTATCTCAGGTTCACAGACACATATTTCTAGCTTGGACAGTGAAGTCATGTGCCTTGTTGATTTAACTATTCCTAGGGATAGCAGTGCCTTGCCTTCGTCCAGCCTTATGACCTTGAGCCCTGGTGCTTCAGGAAGACTTCTCAACTTTGGACAGTTTTCAATGTCAATCTCCTCAAGTACAGGAAAGGTTAATTCATCTTTTCCTTCTGTTGCCACCCACCTCTCCAAGCTCTCCAAATCATGTAACCGGAGTTGCTTCAGTGCTGGAAATGGAGCAGAGACAATATCGCTGCATAGGCTTTGCAATTTGTCCAACTTTTCCAAGTAAAGAACTTCAAGAGCTTTGAAATAGTAAAACTGAGGAAATTCCTCGCACAGCGTACAACCATGCAGATGGAGCGCAGTCAATTGCTGCAATTTCCTAACATCGGTTACCCATGATGGTAAACTAGTGCCTCTGTAGTTGACTATCCTTAGTGTCTGCAGACCATCATGAGGTTTAAGGGCATATATCACCTTCTCATGGCAATCCATTAGCACTGATTGTTCTTGACCCTTACTATCCCATTCAAGAGACAAGTGTGTTATCTTCTCTTTATGTTCAAGTCTGACTTTTTTTTTTGCAAGTTGTTCTGTTACATTTTCCAGACCACTTAATTCTAACTCACCACCAAGATTTAAATTTCCAAGTTCTCCGATAGTACTGCAGTCCGAGCTATCACCAGCAACAAAATATGTTAGAGTCTGTAGAGAAGTCATCTGTCTGAGTCCAGAAGGCATGCACGTCAGTGATTCACATCCATGGGTATAGAGGTGTCGTAGGCTTGACATATGCTTCATATCCTTTGGAAGGTGACGAAGCTCCGTGCAAAAAGAAAGGTCCAATATTTGTAGATTATACATAATGCTAATCTCTTCAGGATGTTGCACAAACCTATGTCCTGACAGATTAAGATACCTCAGGTGTTGTATCTATCCTGTAAGGTGTTTCTGTACTATATAGTCCATTGCAGGAAGGCGTAGGGCCCGCAAAGAAGTGTACTGTGATATATCAAGGGGGTGATAATAATATGTAAAGAATAATGTCTGGAGCATTGCAGATTTTTTGTTCAACAGATGATCCAACAAGGATATAATAAGTCTTCTCCGAAAAACAACACTTAAACGATATACCCACAAGAAGACGTGGCGTGTAGGATTTTGCAACAGCTTGTTGACAGTGGGCTTACCAACTATGGTGGCGCATTCTTTCCCCATAACAGATAGAGCAATGTCATGCATGAGATCATGTATCTTGCATATGGTTCTCTTTACGAAGCGACAAGCTTCCACTCAAATGGTGACCAACTGGAACAGTTTGCTTGATATCTTGAAAGAATGACCTCCAAGTTAGATCCTTGAAAATTTGTTCACCTACAGTTTCAGGCTGGTCGCCCGGCGTGCACGGGTATAAAGTCATGTGCCATCCACAATTGAATCAATAGTTCAACTTTGTGCCCGCGCTTCGCTGCGGGTGATGATCTGCTTGATAGATCAAACATCGTGGACCATATAGATATGTTGTACTTGAAAGTATCTCAATTGAAGATAATTGGTTTTTACCACTAACATGTTTTGGAAGACGATCTTCTTATTATATATCAACTCTTAAGGATCATATCTCAATAGAAGCTAGTATGTGTTTTCCACCATGGTGTTATGGAAGGCAATATACTTTAGCATCCATTACACAATACCAATTCTAGGTCACCAATAAACCTCTAGTATATTGGCATAGAGAAATTGAAGCTAAAGTGGAATTCAAGCAACTGGCATCATTAAACTCATAGCACAATAGCACATGGGAGTACATTATAGGTGGAAATAATAAACACCACGGTAAGCATTCTTGAGGAGCCCTTGTGTCCACTTAGATCATTCTTGGTAGCTTGCGTAGCTAATCTACTTTCTTTGAGTCGAATGGCCTCAATCCGAGCTCCATGGGTCCTTCAACTGAGTTGGTCATGGGGTCTGCTTCTTCTATTGGTGGCGGTTGGGTGTGGGGAAGAAGAAGCTCGGTGTCCAGGTCTTCTGATGGTAGAGATGGAAGTCTAGCAATGGGATGGTTGGTGTGCGATGGTGGAGGCTTTCATGGGGCGCTTCACCAGTATTGACTTGGTTGAGGCGTCGATGAGAAGGAAGAGTGTGGGGCTCACTGCATAGTGTGGCACTATTGTCGTGAGGTGGGTGGTATTCATTGGGTTGCGCTCCAAGATTTTTATTCTACTCTTCTTACTTCAAGAGTAACCTCATGGCCGCTTGTAGGGTAGCGGGCGGATTACAAGGATATACAATATGGTTGTTGCTATGAGAGTATGAATAAGTACAACAAAGATGGCCATGACGAGTTCTTCTTCGTCAAGGCACATCCTGACGACTTTAAGTTTTGGCTTCTGACGATATTCTCCTTCTTCCACTTCTTGATATTTGAATTTTTGGTAGATTGGCACTTGAATAGGGGGGTTATGCAATGATTATTGTTGAGTGTGGAGTGTCTTGAGGTGAAGAGGCACCTCGGGTCGTCTTTTATAGACGATTAATAGTGGTGTCCAGGGCAGCCGATGCACGGCCGAGTGCGCGCCATCATCGGCGGGCATCGCGGGTACAGTGGCATCATGAGGACAACAACAGTAACATTAGGGTGGAGAGGACAGCATGAGCGGCGGCATCGGTTGTGCGGTGGTGGTGTGCTGTAGTGCGTGGGGGACAAGGACGTGACACTGAAGGGACAGCAACGGCAGAGAGAGAGAGAGAGAGAGAGAGAGAAGGGAGTAGGGAAAGCGAGAGTGGGAGAGGAGAGAATTGGGAAACCACGACAACGTACGCTGCGTCTCCAAGAATGTTGTCGCCTAGCATTTGATGGGAGCATTTGATTTTTTTTGAATTCTCCCGATCATTTTGTCCGCTCTAAACAGAGAATAAGACGGAAGAGGAGATCTTAAGTACTGAGCTCACAGGTTGGGGTAGTTTAGTAACTACAGCAAGCAAGAAATCAATCTAATGCTTTGGGGTCACAGATTGCGTACCTATTTTCTAGGATCACTCCAAGTCTTAAGAACTAACCTATACTTCCACTTCTAACACTACTTGTTATTTTGATTGCGGTGAGAAGAGAGAGAAAAGCTGTTCTTGAAAATATAATTTACGATATGAGCAGAGATTTTCAAATATATTTTTAAGAAAAACTTTGCTATCTAACGTCATGCCAATGATACATATTACATTGTACTCCTATGTCTTTGTGTTACGTTACTACACTCATGTGCATAATTTAGTTTGTCTGCGAAATGTTCCCATGGCAGTACATAAGTAGTTATAGAAATGACAGCTGGTTTACGGTGTTTAGTTTTCATTTGCATAATTACGGTTAACAAAGCTCAGAGCACTCACCCCTGTTCCGTATCCTTGCCATACTACACCATGGAATCTTCATGTACATGGGCTGGTCGACCTTGGGTTTAAAGGGCAAGAAGCACTTTCCCTCCAGCACTATCCACCCCATCCCCCTCACCTCTGAAGGAGCAAACTAGATCTCACAGATGTTGTCAATTAAACCGGTGGTAATTATGGGTGCCACTGGGACAGGCAAGACAAAGTTATCAATCGACTTATCCAAGGCGATTGGTGGTGAAGTGATAAATGCAGACAAGATGCAAATGTATGCTGGTCTTGACATCGCTACTAATAAGATCCGGCCAAATGATCAAGGTGGTATTCCTCATCATTTAATTGGAGTTCTTTCACCAATTGCGGATGACGTGTCTATACCTTCCTTTCGATCTATTGCAACAATTACTGCAGAGTCTATTGCAAGGCGTGGTCGAGTTCCAGTTCTGGTAGGTGGGTCAAACTCACTCATGCATGGATTTCTTGCTGACCACCTTGATCCCTCCCTTGCTAATCCTTTTCGATAGCAAAGTATAAGCCAAATTTAAGGTTCAAAAAGTTGTCTACTCTGGGTCCATGCTCATGAGTTGGTTCTTAATGAGTATCTGTGTCGCCGTGTTGATGATATGGTTTGCTTCTGGTTTAGTTGAGGAACTAAAAGAGTATTTTGATAGTACCCCGTCTCATAAGATTGGTAAAAACATTGGGCCGACTAAGGCAATTGGTGTGCAAGAAATAAACAAATATTTTTGGTGGAGGTATGAGTCTTTCTGATTCTATAGATGAGATGATAGCAAATACAAAAGCTCTTGCAAAATCGCAGGTTGCAAAGATTCAACATATATCTAGTGTTTGGGGCTGGCCTGTATGTGTGGTGGACTCTACAGAAGCCATACGCTGCCATCTAAGCGGAGGAGACCACAGTACGGAGGAAATATCATGGGAACATGATGTGAGATCTCCTGCAATTGCTATTGTGGATGAGTTTTTACACAGCTGATGCCAGTGCTGGTCATCGATCCTTGTGAGTTCTTGTAACCTTGTTAGTTATAGTATATGGTTATTATTTCCACAGCTGGAAAACGTGTTGATACTTGTTCTGGAAACCTTCCACTCTGCTTGTATCATGGATGTTTATGGTAATGCTTCAGATTGTTATTTGCATATTAGTACCATATTTTCCCATTTGATAAAAAAAAAACGAAATACCTAGAACTCCCATAATGCCTTTTCTTCTACTTTGCTGTACCCAACTCCTGAACACCGTAAATTTTGCATTTTCTCAGGACTATGTTAAATTTGATTTAATTATGCACTTGAACCTACAGTGAAGACAACAAAAAATCAAATACATATCATAGGAACATGGTATACCATTCATGCTACAACATATTTATTTTTGTAATATTTGTTTTGGAAACGAAATTCAAACTGTTTGTTTTTGACTTGCTTAATTAATGGCCTTGAAATAAAAGGAAAGAATATCCTTTTATCACCCTCCCTCTGTTCTTTTCAGGCCAAACCTTCAGCACGCTTTCTCTCCTGATGCCTAAGAAACCCTGCTTTTTAAATAATGTCTGGGAAACAGGTTTTGTACATAATGCCAGATAAACCAGCTGAGAAGGCCAACTTTCTCCCTCCTTTTGTTGACCGAGTATGTAGCAGCAGTCAAGTGACTGCACCCTGCCCAACGGCACATTGGCACCAATTAAGTGGCGGAGAGGCGTAGCGCAGCAGCCCAACGGCACATTGGCACCAAGCACCTCTACTCCTCTCAGTGTCACTGCAATCACAAGGCCACTAACTCATCTATTGATAGTACGTTGGGCCTGAGCAGTGATTCTCCCCACACGTACGTCTCCTACATCGCAGTGTGCCAGCAGGGTTGGCCTCATACTTTTGTTGCAGTCCATAGATGTTGACCCCTAAATATTTAATGTGTGTCTTACCTTTCTTAATTCATGTTATATATACAAATATATTCAATGTGTCATGTTCGCCAGCACATAACTGCTCAATATGTGGGTCGGTGGTACCAGTAATAAGGTTCTACCCTCACCATATCTGGCTTCTTAGCACAACAATTCTGAAAGCCGCAGCAAAGAATAGTGACATTATTCCCAGGCGGGACCTATTATATGGCTCTTGGCAAAACTAAAGATTCTAGTAGCGAGAGTGCATATGCATGCATGATGCATGCCTCCTCCCACATCTCCATCCATATTGCAGTTCTGATAATCATAAATGGGAATAAGAGCATGTAAAGGCGACATAGGCCCCTCACATTGCCATTTCTTGCATACGAAAAGTCCAAAACAAGAGCCCAAATGCAAACACGTAAGGAGGATAGGACTGTCCTACATGCATGCCTATTACATAGAATAAGGGCTACTTAACCTGACATGAATATATTAGAGGATATAACACTGCATATGCTGCCTTCTAGTGTCTACTTATAAAATACAAAATTTTCCCAGTAGGAATTTAGTGAGTAGGCTAGAATGCATGCTCGCTAGTGTCTGCACGATATATAGAAACAGGAAATTTGGTTTGCATGGTGAAGCTAATAACAAGGTGGGCTCCTCAAAGTCCCTTTGGATTCAACTGTTCCCAGCACTGGATCTCCTACAAGTAGAGAACAAGAAATATGCAGATGCCAGTGAGATTTATTAGGATGTAATAATGTGTAAATGATAAATGATTGTACACGTACCTTTCAATTTATTATGGGATTCCCAATAGGGCTGTACTCCTGCAACACATTGAACAACTCCCTACCTAGTTCTTCATGCCGAGTTTCTGGTGGATTAGGACCAATATACATGACTCGTCCAACACCTGAGGTTGGTGGATGCATAGTTGGAGCAAAGGGTCTAAGTGGAAGGATGTCACCATAACTTGTGCAGATTAGTCCAAGTCGCCTCAAAAGATTTACATGTGCACTAAAAAGCCCATTTTTTTCCATACGCAGAAGCTCATATCTAGTGTGCAGAATGTGACACCAGCTTATGTAATGACGTAGTTGCATATATGTTTCTTGGAAAGCCGCATAGTTCACGTCATTGACATGGACATTCTTCTGTGATATAAAATGGGCAATTGCGACTTCGGATACATTTTCTTCAGCATCATAATCGCACATACAAGGGCTACCATGGAAACACTCAGTAGTCACACCTTCAGTGCTATTCTGAGCAGGGATCTCAATTGTGAGCCAGGCTATCCTGCGAGACTGATCTAGCTTCACTATCCCTTCCGTGCGAATAATCGCCCCTAGGGTGCTAATGATTTGCCTCAGAATTGTTTTGCGTGATATGTTAATTACTCTAGGGGGCCTGCAAAGTAGATATTATATATATTAAAATGTTTATAACTTGTGTATATATGCTAATGTGTTAGGAAACTACAAACGAATGCATATAGGATGTAACTATATATATATTGGAGGAAGCGAATGTATACATTGGTGGGTCCCGTGACACGGATATCATCATTTTGTGCAGGCTGTGAGGACGACTCTCCAATCACACTGTTTCCCTTATCCATGTTATAAGCCTCCAAATAAGCCTTGTTACATCCTGCAAATAGGAAATGCATAAGCAAAAAATACAATCATGTTTGCCTAACACAAACTATTTAACACGACAAACAGGAGGACATCATATACATATTAAAGAAAAATATTTATGTAGTATATGGATATTTCAAAATTGGTCTGAAAATACTTCACGAACAAAAACAACCAATTAAAGTAAGAAAGAGTAAAACATGAGACAATATTCATATATTTGAGCATGCGTATCGTGTATTGCTCTTTTTGTTTTTCTAGCCTACAAGCAAACTATTTTTAAAAGATGAATTACCTAGTGCACATGAACTGGGCTGGATGTAGATAGCTGTGAGAAGTGAGTGGTGAGGAATCCATTCTTCTATAAATAGGTGGAGTAAGCCGGCGGCATGCCAGGATATGCCGCTCCATCCCAAAAAATAAACTCTCCAAAGCTACATATCTCTATACATAGAACAAACAGCTGCGCTGCTCTGCAGATTGCCAGTGAAACAGTATTAACATGCATAACTGAGCTGCTACTTTTATCAAGATGACCCATACAAAAAAGGAAGAAGAGCATCAATGTCAGACAAATAGTGTTAACATGCATGACTGAGCTGCTACTTTTATCATGACATGTAGATGGATTGAGACAAGACCAGCGTTGGTGTAATATTCTTGTCTTCTATTCATGGCGAGAGACATGGAGCCACTGCAGCAAATAAACAAATACTTGGAAACTTGTAACAAGGGCTAAATGATGTTGAAGCAGCGAGAGGACCTGAGCACATAACCTTGTATGCGCGTTAGTGCGAGTCGTTGTTTCATCTATTTGTTGATATATTGTGTGATTAGCAAAGCTTATACCAATATATGCAAATCATTTCCACATGGAATGGAAATTGGTTAATATATATTGCACAATTGCTATAAATTTGAATTCAAATATGAACCCTGTGGGAATAAATATTCGCACATGGATATTTAACTAAGTTTGAAATTATCGGCATATGTACCGTTCTTGGTACCAATTACTTATTATTTGAATGGGTTGACAATTCGCCATGAGTGCTCCCTGCCTACCAAATAAATTAGTCAAACTTTTTAAAGTTTGATGAAATTTAGTCAAATAGATTAATATTTATGGTGCACAATAGATATTATTAGTTTTAGTATGGAATATATTTTCCTAATAAAATTATTTGAAGATATAAATATATATTTCTAGCTAAACTTTAAAAAATTGATTCGTGAAGAAACCAGATACATGTACCTTTTATTTTGGGATGGATGGAGTAGTATGGATGAGATTCGACTCCATCCAACCTTATACAGGCTATCTCATGGTACGGCCAGATAGGATGTGTGTGAAGATCGCTTTCGTACCTTGGTTCACTTTCGCTTTTAGCCATCAACTATTCAGCAACAGTGGCATGAAAAGACATCTCCATTTAGCCATGTAGCTTGCTCATAGTACACCCCAATTTGATCAAGCACGCTTTTGCATGTAATGATTGTCATACTGGGGATTGTCCTTGGCTGCTTGTAAGGAACCACGAACCTGAGGAAATTCTGACAAGGATGTAGGACAAAATCCCCAACACAAATGGACAGAAAAGAAGAGGATGGTAACCTGATTCTGAGGTCATACTAATGCTACAAATTAACAATCTATGTGAAAAGCCATCAGGCAAGGAATGAAGGCATACAAGCACCTATTTATTTCTAATTTAGGAAATATATTTGGAAGGCAATAAATCATTAGTGTGGGTATGCTATAGGTGCAAAACTATTGAGGTTCAACCATATGTAATATAATGACATGGAACGGACTACTAAACACAATGATATATGCACCGTACAGACCAAGCATGGTCGAGACATCAAATCCGAGGTGTACTATGTTACAGGGTATAGGGCACGATGGAATCAATGTTCATGTGTAAGTTGACCATTGAACCATGGAACACCTTTGAATCTGTAGAGCGACAATCTGGACAACCATATCCTCCATGAGTTTCTAATTTTAGCAGATAAAAGCCTTCTCTCTTTAGCATAGAAAGGTGGCCTGGCTTGTTCTGGCATGGTTGTCCTAGTGCCTATGGCGTCCATCTTTGCTGCGAGACTCCTCTTTAAACACTCGTCAAGTAAACAACGATTTATATGGACCTATTTTCTGATTTAAGCCAATATGTTTGGTGTATATGGTATTGTTGAACCAAATTACTCAGCCTAACCAAATGACATATTTAGGAAATGCTATGAAGAGGTATACCGCATGTTTTTTTCGCGTGAATGATCACTATATACATAGCGCCAATAAAATTTCGCAAATAGATGGTAGTGTTCTTCCCATTCAACTTCCCATGGTTGTATGCAAACATGCATGAGTTCCAACATATGTGCTGTGTGGAAAGGTACAATTGGATACAAATTATGAAATATATTTTAACATAAATGTTGATACTATAAATGTAGTTCCTGACACCTGCATGTAATTCCTGACACCTGCCTTACAATTTTTGAGCAGCTACCTTTCACGTACTCTCAACAATGCCAACCTTACCCACAAAATCTGTGCAAACATAACAAGGACACGTCTTCCTTAGAGCATCATGTATCGAGTCTGACGGATGGAGCTTACCAAAACATGCAGGCACACTATTCTCCATGTAGAGTAGCACAGAGTTAATAAACTCATATAGAAATTAATATTACACCAGATGGTCGATCCATCGACATCTAACCAGGATTACCATGGATACATGGATATTCTTAACCTAGTATTACTTCATACTTGTATGAAGCATCTAACCACACGAGGATGATATGCCATAACCACATCATCGCCTTGTAGATCAGATTCTAGCTAAATTCTTTGCAAACAAACCAGTTTCAGACTGGAGTGGTCCGCTGAAATCCTTCAGCTATGTTTGCTTGCTGCAAAATTTCAAGAACTATCAACACAGCTACCTCGACACATACTGCAATCATCCAGATATAGATCATCGTTGACTGTGCAGCATATTCCTGTACCTGGAGGTAAAGAGGAACCACGGTGAAGCAAACGAATAGAATATTGTTGACTATACATCTTATTACATCAATTACCTGGAAGCCTAGAATCAAAACAAGAATGAGTGAGGCACACCATGCAGCGCGTATGCTAGTCTTCCGTTCGTCAGCACCTGAAGTTGACTCAATTGCACGCTTGGAGTAGAAGATGAGCAAGTATAGGCTCGAGAAGGAAGCAGTAGCCAATATTATGTTTTTTGTACCAGCTACATGGTCCAGGAAGACCATAATGCAAGCTAGAGTAAGAAGAGAAAGGAGAATGGTTGCCATTTAGAATCCCCTCGATCTAGAATCAAGTGAGGATGCTGGATGGTTTGCCTTAGGCTCACTACCTGTCTGTGGTAGAAGATATACAGCTTGCCAAGGCAGGAACACAAATAGAAATATTTTGACATGGCGCCCGTGAAATCCCGGCCGGGAAAAGGGAGTACTGATGTGAAATGTGTCCATCTCAATAAAAAAACTACTATGCGTACTCTCTTCTGACCGACCATCCTACGCGTTTGCATACTGGGATGTAACACATTTTTAGGTAGCGGTTGATCTAAAATATATTCCAATTCATTTGTGTTGGGCCACTATAAATTTATAATATCAAAATACCAAAACTAATATAATCAGTGTTCTATATAGTTTATCCCCTTATTAGGTAGCAAAGGACGTGCACCTCGACTGTCGTCTAGTGCAAAGAACTCCACTCAGATATGAAATGGTGTGGATGAGCTAGCCTAAATATAGCTCGGTTTTCTTAGTCTTATAAAGGTGGAGTAAATCAACATGTATGTGTGGGCATAGGAGAGATTAGGTCCAGGTCAATGTTCGTATGACTATTGCTGAATAGTTGATGTGTACATGGGAATCAAAGACTACTGGTTAAAGAAGCAAGACCATTCTAGCCTGTCCCCATAAATAGCCCATCCTTGGAGCCTCCAAGACACCCCTCCCCACGTTCTCTAGTCCCTTGGAAGTAAAGGATAGACACATAGGTGGGGTATCCAAATCTTAGAAAGATTCTGCCCCATGCGCTCTCTCAATACCTTTAGATCACCCAACCTTGTCTCTTATTCCAAGCATTGAATCACATCACTGCCAACAGCCATGCTTGTAGGAGCAGGGACCTGATTTGTTGTATTAGATGGAAGGTGGAAACTATAACACCAAACTAAGAACAATTTGATAGTTGTAATCTCCTTCTCCGCCTCTTCCCCACCCCAACATATAGCGAGGCACACACCTAGCTAATGGCTGTCAGGTATTTAAGCGCTGAGCGTTTGGCAGCCTTGGTCGGCAACAAGTTTGGGCACCCTTGTCCAGTGCATCTAGGCATTCCATGCATCTACTTTTGCATAGACTGTCAAGAACTACAGCAAGAGGCCTTGTGCGTTGCCTGTCAACGGAATCATCCATCTCACCGGATGTTACAGGTTTTCAAACTTATGCCTACCAAATAGAACGTTGCTTTCTTGTAATCTCTATCCACATCCACATGGTAGATAATGCCTCATAAATCATTATACAGGTGCGTAAAGCATCAATGTGTGAAGCAGTACGGGTCCAAGATATTGTAGGGCTGATCGATACAACGGGGATACAAGAGTACGTGATAAACAAATTTAAGATTGTACATCTCACCAAGCGGGGAAATTGTACAGGTTCGGTGGTCAGGTTGAAGCGCAGGGGCAGCCATCTCCATAGGTTTGAATGTATTTCATGCAAACGTGCTCTAATGGATGCGGCCCAGTTTTGCTCGATCGGATGCAAGGTAAACAACTTATTATCTTACGTTGAGTACTACTGACTAAGACATCTCCCTTTGCCATAAAAACCAACCATGACCATGGTTGCCTAATGATTCATTACATATAGGTAGAAGCTGAGGCACGTATAGATAATACTGGATGCATAGGAGGGATCATCAAATACCGTGATGTGGATGATTTGTACCCTACCGGTCGAGCCGCAAAGAAGCAGAAGGTACTTGTTGAACGCAAGTGTTCCATCAAGACGGAGGACTCTGCAATTTCTAGGCTGCGCAGAGCACATGACGCCACATCGCCTACATGCTCACTCAATAAGGAGGCCACATCGCCTAAAAGTCCACGCAAGGGAAGACCAGTGCGTGCACCATTCTATTGAGAAGAAGGGGCACAAGGAATAATCGAGGAGCCCAAACAACTGTACTCTGTCTAAGTTCCGCGCGGCATCTATATATAATATATGTAACTATGGGACAATATAGTCCTTGTTCTTGGCTACTGAACACTAGGACAAGTACATTGTGTTTGGATCAGCAAGCAAGAAACCATGCTAGGACATTTAATTTGAAGGGGCACATGCAGCATATGACGAGAAGAAAATTAATTTAAACCGTCCATACCACACATGTGGATTATCTTCATCGGTCCCATACAGGTCTACCTATTTTTGCCTTTCAAAGGATACCATGCGAAGTTGCTGGCGGGGTTTCCTGGTTTAAAATGGGCTATGTATAAACTATTTTGTCAATTTGTACACTGGACTCAATAAACAACGTAAATGGGTAGATCGAGTACGTTACCTTGATGGCACAAAAAAAGTGAATATTGACCTCGCTTGGAGCTCAGTAGTGTAGATTAGTGATATAAATAAATCCAACAGCTAGCACACATTAAGTGTTTACAGATGTGATGTATTTTTTAATGTCAAAAATGGTGTGAGTAAAACTTATACAAGGGTCATCAAAGTATAGCATATACGATGCATTAATAGATTCCCCTCTGATTCATCAATAAGCCTCGTTCAGTAGAATGAACCAACGAAAATCCAAAGGACCGGTCTATAGTAACATGCACAGCTGAAGGATTCTGTTGTCTGCCACTTTTAGCAAGATGCTGGACACCAATAAGCAACAAGAGCTGGACACCAATAGGAAACAAGAGCATCAATCTGGCAACAGATGTGGTTGCCTACCTTTTGCATGCATGCTGCATCCTGATATAGACTGTACTCCTAGAAGCACACGCCACTCCTGCCTGCTCCACATGCATGTTGCCACCTGCTATATAGACCGATACTCCTAGAAGCATTTTGCATTTGTACCTGCCAACATAAATGCTCATATTCGAATTCAAATTAAAATATACTAAACAGTAGTGTAGATACTTGTATCCATACGCAGCTTTGATCTTGAGTCCAACCATAGTATCGCCTCGCTTCTGTTAATATATGCATTTCATACAACAGCGTAGGAAATGCAGGATGCAAACCAATGATCAGATAGCCATTGTTCAATAGTTGATGTGTGCCTTCAAGTACAAGGGTAACTGCTGACCAACAACACGTACTGCTGCCATGCAACTACAAGGGTAACTGCTTACGAATAGGGACCAAAATAGTTGATGGAACATTGCTCGCTAATAAGATGAGCAAATAGTATATAGTTGTGGTGACTGCAGAGGCCAAACAATGGCTATTATATTGCTATCCTGTTTCCCTTCTTAGTGGTATAAAGTATAATTCCATAGATCTTATATAAGTTTGCCAAATTAACATACTTCACTTATTCGTCTAGTATGTTCCCTTTGGCCTGGTTCTGATTGTTCAGTTTGGTAATGATGAGGTAGAATTGTATGGGTAGTTGGATGCCTAAGTTCTGGGGTTGACCTGTGTGGCTCCGCACTTAATTGGTGGCCCAAGCACAAGATCACAGTGGTGTACACACCACTTGACCAAATGCCAACAGACCTTCGTCTGGTTAATGTTGTTGCAACTTTCTAAAACAGTCTCGTGCAGCAACTGGTCATGT
Source organism: Hyparrhenia diplandra (assembly GCA_015847255.1). Taxonomy (NCBI): domain Eukaryota; kingdom Viridiplantae; phylum Streptophyta; class Magnoliopsida; order Poales; family Poaceae; genus Hyparrhenia; species Hyparrhenia diplandra. Next base: position 188,709 of record JADLZK010011792.1, read on the forward strand.
ACAGCTAGTTGCAGCTTATAACTGTTGGGCAATAGTATGATATGGGAAGTTGAACCACGAGAACATGCAAATCATGGCTCAGACATATAGAAGGATCGTTACCCACATATATTTAAGTCGCTGAAGGCTTGTGAAACGACCATAGCGCCAACAAAATTTGAAGGATGCAGAGTGGAAAAAAGGAAGAAGAACAGTCAAAGTGCGCTACATTGGTGAGCACTCCAGCAAATTTTCAACATGGAGGTAAACAACACTCTGTTTATTTTCCTCAGTTCATCTGGCTAGGGCCTAGCAAACATCGTGAGGCTAGAGTAAATGCACTAAAAGCGATGTGCAATTGCATCAACCTTGAATCATTTGGAATCCACTCCAGAGGCTGTTCATGGCATACTACGGGAGGTCTACAACTTTGAGTACCCTTGGAAAGCAGTTCCAATAGGTCCTAGAACTTATCTCATCGAGTTTCCATCCATAAGCATCTTAGAGAAGGCTGCAATTGGGCAGGTATTATTTGGTTCCACCAATGCTTTAGTAGTGAGGAGATGGGAGGAGAATATAGGAGCACATGGAACGCTGCAAAGGTTTTGGGTGAGGATAAGTGGATTGCCTAGAGAATGTTGGGGTTGGGATGATGTAAAGAGCATTCTTGATTACTTTTGTAAGTTTGAAAAGATGGAATGTGTTGAAGCTACCAGGGACAGTCGTGACTATGTGAGGGCACTCATTGTTACGATGGGGCCTGAACTATTTCCCATTTTTGTTAGAGTTGGTGTCAACCTGCAGCTTCATCATGTGTACATTCATGCTGAAACTGGACAAAGTATGCATCTTTCAAATCCACAACAAGAGCATAGCGCCTCACAATTTGCATCTGGGTTACCAACAACATCAGACAACAACAGATGGAGGAATGTCCGTGTAAAGAGAGGGTACATTGTGCCTAATGAACCTGTAGAATCTATTGGTGCAATACAATCCATGTCTTTCACTGGGCCTTATGTCCCCAAACAGCCTAGGGGCACACTACAAGGAAATTGGTCCTTCGCGACTCTCACGTGAAGGACACAGCAAGGATGAGGCAAGATGCACAATCAATCAAGGTATGAAACTATAATTAAGATATTATCTAAGCGGGTTGCTGGTGTTTCTCTATCGAGGTATATAGGGTACACATACATCATCACAAGGATATTTACTAATGGTGTATATGAATCTACAGGGTCCGAAGGAGCTAGTCAGGGAAACTCAACCGCCGGATCGAAAAGGTAGAACACCCCAAAAATATCCCTGGTAGTAGTTAGTTCAAAATTTCGGTCAAAAATAGTAATTGGTTCAAAATGTTATCTATGATATATTTTCAGTAGACAATATTGTGCCATATTAATCTAACAGGGAAAGTACTATTTGTTTGAATTTGTTTTTTAATATATGATATCAAAACTCATGCAACATAATTTAATTATACATGTTACTGGGTACACAATTTGGGCCCATAATGATGTTGGAGCTAAATCGTTTGAAATTATATGCGGTACATACAAATGCCATCAGTTTCTTACATATATACGGCACTGCACTTCTACTGCAGGAAGCCACTTGAGCTTTTTCCAGATGATTTTTGGACAGAACCTGTCTTAGGAGGAACTGGTGCCATGAAGGACCAGATGGACAACACAAATCTAGCAGGAAGCAGCACAAGCAAGCAGGATGTCACAGGCGACATTAATCTAGGGTAACCTGCCACTAGTGGATGTGATTTTTTTTAAAAAAAATCCTGAAGAAGAAGGGCATGGGAGAGAGGTCAGTGGAGGGCTACAATCTATCACTAAGTTTGTAGTATATTTTGTTCGACCTTGTTATGATTCATAATAGAGAGGTCAATAGTGACTGCCTGTCGTGGTAGTACACTCTAGATGACCTATGTATTTTATTTGTTGCTGGACATGATGTATTTTGAGTTAGCGTATGTATTATGAGGGACACATTGCATGTAATGCGATCCTTTTATTGAATCCCAATGACGTGCCAATGAATGAATAATATTGTGAGTTCTATTGCTATTTCAATGTTTGAGCTGGATAGTAAGCCAGGGGCATCACCAACGTAACTCAAAAATAAGTTTGATGTAAAACTGGAAACAATTTCACATATAAACTACGGAATGGTACCAAATGTGGTTCTCTGATATTACGAAATAATTAGATTAGCAATGCAGAATTACAAATGTCAAAACAGTTAGACAAGATAACATTATTTATTCAAAACTACTTCACATATAGGTGATACAAAACACCACTGGACAAGTACATCAAATAGGAAATGTCCCTAGAAACTTTTATTTAGGACTGGCTTCATACACAGGTGAGCCAGCCAAGGGACAAAAAACAGCATTGCTGCGAACAGTCTAATAATTCTTGAAAGACAATTGTACTCTTAGGTACAAATAGGTCATTGCCATAGCACAAACAACAAGGTAGGCTTTTTAATTAGCGATAGTAGTAGAAGAGTGGATGATATTTTAGTGGATACCATAAAGATAGGGCTTCATGCCTCACTGCAACCTGAAAGGATTGTTGGTCATTATATGGTCCATGCATGTTTATATTTAAGAACAATACCAAATAAATTAGATTACCTTTTACTTCTTCTTCTTTGAAGAAAACAACTCCCTGCGAGCAGTTGATCGTGGTCGTTTATTCCCTAGCACGCTCCTGTATGGGGAAAATCAAATTAGAAAACTTGAACAAATAACATTTAATCTACATATTTATACCAAAGTGGATATACTTCGTAACGTCCTGCAGCAAGTAGTACATGAATAGAAAAGACAAAGCTAACATTAGGCATAAATTGAAGGCGTACCCATCATCATCATGAACAGCACCAGCTGTCTCCTTTCCCTTGGCTGATGACTTTTTTAGGAGGAGTGGAGGTACGAACATTTAGAGAAGGAGTGCTTGCACCTACAGGAATGGCAGACTCTGTAATTGGATCGGACGCCCCATCGCTTACCTCTTTGTTACCGGGAGTGACATTAGCCGCAATGCTTTCCTGTACATTTGGAGGATTGAACAACCTTCTAGTCTGAAAACACAGATGCCCTGTCCTAAAAGTTTGTTCACTGATAACTACTTGGAACACATAGCTGCGGCCTACAATAGCACGAAGGGCTGCAGGCAATATAATCTGGTTCGGGGAACTTTCTTCCACAAGATCAGCTGCAGTTCGCCTTATTATCTGCTCAGCTACACCTCCAAACATAAATATTTTCCCACGGCCAGTGGCATCTTCGATGATGACATTTAGCTTGTAGCTATTAATGCATGGAGAAAACATGTTAGTAAACCAATGTTCATCACCACAAAAAAGGTTAGGGGCATATGGTCTTCATAGATAAATAATCTTACCTGGGAACGATCACAGGCTCCGTCTCAGCACAGTTTACACATTCAAACCCTTCGAGTGTTGCCTTTAAACTCTTCTTACATACACTACAACCTTTGTACCACCATCCATTTGTGACGTCTATTTCCCTTATAGTTGCATGGCATGTAAAGCGTACATTCTAATGTAAAGTGGAAGGCAAGAAGTTAATCATTATATTATAACACATGGATGTAAATATAGATGGGACCAGCAAGTACATTATCTTCATGAGGGTTTAAGGACAAGAGTTCGGACACCGTCTTCCTATTAGCAGTTGCCTCGTCACCTGCTGCAGCATCAGCATCCTGGTAGAAGTTGAACCTCAGAGCCTCTTCCTTGTAAGCTATATGGACATTAAATAGCGGATAATAGAGAAGATTCAAGCCAACATGCATCAACAGCATTTGATAAAATGGAGATAATGCATACCTAGCACGGAAAGCATTAACCTCAGGGATGTCAATATTTATGTACCATTTTGTTGCTGAATGGCTACGACAGATGGCAGAACCTATTCGCGAAACAAAAAAAAAAGGATACTTTCATTAGAACTCTAAATTTGGTTCAACACTAAATATTGCTGGGTAGCACAAGTCAGCACCACCTGAAAATAGCCTTGCTTGGACCCCAGCAAAAATGATCACAACCGCCTCGTCGTTTCCTATAGTCTCAATAAGGAACTCGTCCTCAAAGGATGTTGCATGCTCACCCCATAAAGTCAGCGATAAAACGCGGTCACTGGGACATTAAGAATGCAACCAATTTTAGTAACCTCTTTATAAAGCTTCCCAAATGACCGTGAAAAAAATAGCAATCATACTCTAGGTCGCGCAGCTCCACTTCACGCCTTACAGATGGGCCATTCAAACTGTTAGAATGCACCAATGGATGTACGACCGTCAGTTGCCCAATGACATCTGTTGAATAGACACGTCGTTAGTACAAAAGATATATATACCGTGGTACAGTTTGGCTAGCTACCTAAGCATGTAAGGACATTTTACTCCCGTAGAATTCGTTAGAGTGCATACCTATTAAACCATCCCAATGCCTTGCTTTCTCATCTAAATCTCCGAAATCCACAAAGTTAAAAACATAGAGCGGCAGGCTGGAAGACATGTCAGGAGGGATTTCTTCAATAACGGTCCACGGCGTGAAATATATGATATACATGCTGGGTATAGCTTTGAACTTCCGTTCTTGATTGCTGACTTGGAAATTTCTTATATAATAAGAATGACCTTCAGATATGGACCTAGAAAATTTGTCAAGGTTCTTCTGCCCAATGCAGGCTGTGACCCCTTGGCCCTGTAGAATAACAGGGAGATAGTAAAGACAGTGGGGAAAGATATATCCCTAAAACACATTAGACATGCTAGCTGGTTCACCTCTTCATCGACGAGAATAAGCTCCATTGAACTAAATTCCTTCCCCTTGGAAATGCCAGATATCTGCCATACCCTTGCGGCCCTAACCTTGATACGCCAATTGTACTTCGTCGGGTTAATCTCGGACAACATGTTATAGTCCATCTGTCATGTGAATCATTAGATCAGATAATACTTTCAGTAAGACACAAATTTGAAGCATGCACCATTTAGATAGCATTAACATGCAGAACAGAGGCTAAGTATTGGTGCCATTGGCCTGATAGTTACCATAGGGCCTGAAGCACCTCCTTGTATACAATGTTTTGGGTTACGGTGCAATCTGAATCTGTATCATCATCAATTAGGACCTTAAGACCACTTCTAGACGTTACGCGCGATATAGCAACATAAAGCTGTCCATGGCTAAAAACTGGGCGTGGCAAGTAGAGGCCAACATTTTGCAAGGTTTGTCCCTGACTCTTATTTATGGTCATTGCATAACAGAGACGAATTGGAAATTGCCGTCTACTAAGTACAAAGGGCCATTTGGTACTTGATACGTGCAAGGCAATACGAGGAAGGAGGACTTTTTCACCAGCGTGTGATCCTGTAATTATTTGAGCTTCCAAAACTCGATTGCCTAATTGTGTTATTATAAGACGTGTACCATTACAGAGGCCTGCACTTTGATTCAGATTGCGTAAAAGCATCACAGGTGACCCAATCTTAAGGGCAAGCTTATGAGGAGGAATACCTTTTAAACTGCAATGAATTAAGGAACTCAACTGGATAAAGCAAGTCTAAATTACCATCCTTTGAAGACTCAACCAAGGCATCTGAGCTAAGATATACCTTTTTCATGGCCGGGGATTAAAGAAAGGACATGACTATTAATTTCATCAATAGTGTCATTTTTGGAGAGATAATAGCCCTTTCCCTTAAGTACACTGGATCCGAATACAATGTGGCCAAGTTTGGGTATGTAGATCTTATTATATCATCAATAGCTGACTCTACCCTTGGGATTAAAATATCACGCGGTATTTCTACTAACTCAGAGTCTCCGTCGTCGCTATGCACAGTTCCTTGTGCAGTACCATCTCCAATACTTAACACCCAGTCATTAAATTCTCTCACTTCCTCTATAGGCAACCCACTGTCCACCATGGCAAGCAGGCGCATGTTTACTGTAAGCCTTAGTATCTTAACATGCTTCCAGATGTAGGAGTTAGTTATGGATGCATCTATGGTCTCTGATCTACCCCCACCCTCCACAACAGGTAATACTTGGCGAAAATCTCCACCAAGTAGCACTGTTTTCCCACCAAAGAGCTTATGAAAGTTGTTAGAGTCTAGATTACCAAGGATATCTCTCATGCTGCGATCCAGTGACTCAAAACAGTGTCTATGAGTCATTGGGGCCTCATCCCATATTATCAAAGAGCATTGGACTACTAAATCTGCTAGGAATGAGCCCCTTTTAATCTCACAAATAGATGACTCATCAATGACTATAGGAATTTTAAACCGAGAATGTGCAGTACGTCCTCCAGGGAGCAGGAGCGCAGCAACCCCTGAAGAGGCTACTGCAAGAACAATAAGTTTTTCAGACCGTAACCGCGAAATGATTGCATTCCAAAGAAATGTTTTACCAGTGCCACCGTAACCATAAACAAAAAAACATTGGCCTGTCTTTTCATAAACAGATTGTATAACAACATCATATATATGCTTTTTTGCTCAGAAGTTAATCGACTCACAAGACTGTCATGAATTTGCATAAGACTGATATGATCATAAGCCAACTCCTCTGATAGCAGCCTATTTTTTATCTTGTTACAAAGATTAAGATCGGGTTTCGGAAAGCCATAGTCAGTCATGGATGCACCATTCTTACTAAATAAATTATCAAGCTCTACTAAGACATAGTTTTTAATGTGTTGTTCTGGAACCGTATAGAATGGTAATTGCAGCATCCTCCTAATTTTGTGGTGTATATCATCAGTAAAATAAGTATAGAACTCAGAGAACAAGGAGGGCGCATCGCAAACTGAGCAAAAAAGTACTATAGTAACAAGAAGCTGGCGCATCTGAGCGGCTGATCCCCAGACAGAGGCTTCTCTAAGAGCCTCACGCCACTCATTGTCATCTCCAAGAAGGCCAAGCGCCTGACAGGCATCTTTAAATGTTGGGTACATAACACCAGCAACAGTTCGGAGATCCTCATAGGATGTAGCACCTTTAGCAACATTCAGGAGCATACGTAGGTAGTACAGCTCACCACAGCTAGGATTTATATATATAGCCCTCCCAATTTTTTTGGATCCTTTGCGGGGATACCAAGCTCTATCCTTTTTATCCCAAACCCACCTAGTAGGGAATTCTATGTATGTTAGTTCTCTCGCAGATGGGTGCTCCCTGTTAGCACAAAACCACTCAGTCAATGTTGTTTTCAGGGAACGAGGGTCATCTACAATATCGGACAAGGGACGATCAGCAGGGTACACAATGCTATTCATAAAAGGCAAGTGAACAGATAACCTCTCTACTGATGGTGTTCTATAATGTATATCAAACTCAAACATACGCCAGACAGCCTCATGAGAGGATAAATAACGACAATCAATATACTCTTTAACTTCATCAATTTCATCATCCTTTTTTTGAATATCTACTTGTGACTGTGTGGTAAAATCACTACCCACAGGTTGCTGTTGCGAGGTGCCAGTATGACTGTCATTATCAAAGCTCTCAATTACAGCTCTAGCACGATCTGGTCCCTTAGTGATGTACTTAAACAAGTATTTGATTAGATGTGTTTTGTTGCACCATTCAACATTTATGTGGGCTCTAAATCTCTTTAACAAAGACATGTTGTAAGGAACAACCCATCCACTGTCAAGTCCAACTCCGTACCGCTCAACGTAATTACCAGACTCAGGACGCCTATACTGCACGAACCCATCCTCACCAACAATTGTGCTTTCCTGATAAGCCTTCGGGAAAAATTTAGAGCACTTATCATCCCTCATGCATGGACATTTTTTGTTAAGCTCCCCACAAGGACCGTGCACCATGAATTCGTCAACAAGGCTATGACCCAAAGGATCTAAAACTCTATCTGGTATATCAGCAGTAATTATTGAATCAATAAACGAAGGGCGTGGGTCTCGCAAGTTACCTTCAAGCCAAACCAAAATATGAACGTGAGGTAGACCACGCTTCTGAAACTCTATAGTGTAGAGTACTGAAACAGAGGGCAAAAGTTAGTAGATATGCCATGAAAAGATAGAATTTCTGTGAGCATAATGAATGCTATGAATAAATAAATCATATAGCATGCATTATTATTTGGTTGATGTGTCTTTATGGTAAACTAACACAAGCAATGAGACAGGAATGATGAAAGCTCGTGTATCTAAGCAATGAGTGCTGCTATCCACTACTTTTATCATGGATGGCCACTGCATGCATGCTTAGAGCAGGCAACTATTGACTACTTTTGCAGGATGCATTTGCAGAGGAGCATCAGCACATGGTGGCCTACACTCTGTATGCATGAGCACCATGATGCATGCATGCATCCTTAGAGCATCAGCAGCAGAGCAGGCAACTACTGCCTATTTTTGCAACATGCATACTCACAGCCGACAACTTCTAGATTTGACTAAGCTTTAGTGGCAAAGTGTGAGGAATGCTAGATACTATGCATGCAAGAGTTGTTCATTATGCATGTATGCTTTGATACCTGTAAAAATAGTACATATGAATCAATTATGGTAAAAATTGACAGCCTACCTGCTCGTGATTTTCCAAAGTAAGTACCCTTCTTCAGCACCGAAATCAGCTCTTGAACCTTCAATCTAAAAACCCTACTAACAATATCAGGTCTAGCGTTAGCTTTTTGGCCTGGTATAAATGCAAGGGCATCGTCAATTTCTTGCCACTTAGGATTACAAGTAAAGGTAATAAACAAGTCTGGGGGTCCATAGAACCTACAAATAGCCATTGCATCCTGATAATTTTGTACCATGTATCTTTTTGCTTCCAGTAAAGCTAGCAGGCAATATAACTTTCTTACCAACATTGTTCCCATCAAAATCACCCTTATGTAGTGCGTCATGAATACCCTTGTAAACCTCGGACCTTAGGTTCTTATTGTTTTTAATAATAAACCGAAGTCTATTTTCCTCTACTGAAGAAAATGCGTCGACTATATACTGCTGGAATAATCGATCCCCGCACAACAATGTAGTGGCCTCACAAGTACGTTGTTGTATACGAAAAGCATAATACTCGAGCATGGTAACCTCACCCCTTGATTTAACCCGTAAGGTCCCCGACTGGCTTATACTTGATCCCTAGTTTGAAACCCTCCTCACCATAAGGAAAAGAATTGGGTATTGCAAAGCCATGTAATTAGAATGAAGGTTACTAATTCTTCTAAGCCCACCACCTCTTTCTTGAATTATTATATCAGGACTCTTCTTCTCCTCCGAAAAGTCACCAACTATCAAAGCAGCTATCTCGGATCCTGTCGGTGCATTGTACTGAGGTGCGGCTTTCGATCTATTATGCAATAACCTAAGACGCAATTGGCGGCAATTATTGTTTTGGGCCAACAGATCCCTAGCTGCCCTAAATGATTTCACTAATTCATTTGATTGATCAAACATCCTCACTAATCCCTCGACAATTCTTCTATCAATTTCATTCTCACCCTCACAATCCCTATCCCTATCAAAAATTGATATTCGATTTTCCACCTCATTATCAGTGTCATAAATATAGAGTTGTGCATATACAGGAGACTTACCCTCATCTGGTAGTAAAGATCCAATTCGATGGTGGACCTGTCCATTAATTTTAAAGACATATGGACCAGGACCCTTTGTTTATGTCCGTGTCAATTTTAGCACCAAGTGAAGTGAAAGCAAACATGGAGTTGTATGAACGTATAGATTTAATAAAATATTTAGAGAAAGTATCACCATTCGGGTTCAATAAACCAGCTAAAAATGGAGGGGGGTCTTTTAGAAGAGGCAGGCGTACCTTACCTCCTCTGCAACAAAGATGAAAACGTACACGGTCTCCTTCACCTCGATATGTTCTTTTAACACGCTCCTGGTACCAAAATAGCGCACCACAGTACTGACACTTGTATGCAGGAGGCCCGTAGTAAGATATCTCGTCGTCTATAATAATCACCATCAAGGAAACGATTATTTTTCTAGAAGAGTGGTACCATGCAGGTTAGATCAAAACATTAAAGGTGCTCTGTTTGTACCCTAATTTTTTTATAAACTATATGGTGTGTATTTTACGTTGAGCCCTTCTTATCTACCAGATTCTCACACACAAATCTACAATACTTATGTGGAGGATGCCTAGTGGCTCTAGCTTTAGAATGAATGACCACACCAACGCTTGTGCAGGACATATGATTGCCAATAAACAAGTAAATGGGTAGGTCGAGTACGTTATCTTGATGGCACAAAAAAGCTGAACATTGACCTCGCTTGGAGCTCAGTGGTGTAGATTAATGATATAAATATATCCAACAGCTGGCACACATTAAGTGTTTACAGATGTGATGTATTTTTGAATGTCGAAAATGCTGTGAGCAAAATTTATACAAGGGCCATCAAAGTATAGCATATACCATGCATTAATAGAATGAACCAACGAAAATGCAAAGGACACATATGTATGGTAGCAGGTACTGGAAAGGGACTGATCTGCTGGTCTATTGCAACATGCATGGCTGATTACATTTATCCGCCACCTTTAGCAAGATGCTAGACACCCTTGGAATAGGCACTCTACCTTTTCAGCAGGTATATGTTGCTAGCTTCCATATTTGACCAAGCACTATTTACAAAGCATGAGTACTGGTAGACACACACACATGAAAACAACTAACCTTCTTTGTTTGCCTTTGCCTTTGGCCTCTGACACTCCTGTCCTAGCTCTGATGCTCTCTTACTCGAACTTGCAGCCCTCCCTAAAAGAACGTTACAAAATAAGTTGATCAACCCAAATAATCCACCCTAGTAACGTAATATATATAGAGGTCCATGGCTAGCAAAGACCACACTAATATGTCTTCAACCGATTATAAGCATACATCAATAACTACCTGCTTTCTTTGCTCTTATTATAGACTTTCGGACGCTCTCCTGCCTCTCCCGTATCGTCCTCCCAGAAGATGGTGTAACAACTCCTACAATATTGGTAGCAATTTTGCTGCTTTATATACAACAAAAATATATCTATATATATAATGCAAACACAGAGAGTGCACCTGGCCGGGAGGAGGAGCCTTCTCTCCGCCTCTTCCTTGTACTGCTCTCAGGCGCTCCCTCCATGAAACATTATTGGTGGATCACCTATAGGGAGCATAAAACCATCTCCATATAAATAAAGGTCCTAAGTACAATAAAAGTGACAAGAAGTATGATCAAAACGAGATCATTTCTTGTTCAATCGGTTCCAAAAAAAAAAAAAATCTCTAACACAATTTAAACCCGAGCATATTTTGTGCATGTAAATTTACAATTTTAATTTCTTGACATGAGGTGATCACAAAAATTAGACATAAGGAGGTTGCACGATCTTGCCTTTTTAAACATGTTTCATAGGATCATCAATTTCAGTATATCTCACTTGATATTATGGCACCAGATGCCTCCTATTTCACTTTCCAGTGCCCTACACGATGTTTCAGATAGGAAGGCAGAGGCAGATGAGGGAGTGCGGTGAAGCAGCGGGGAAGACCTTGATTATATAGGCAAGGCGAGAATCTCGGAACACACTATCCATGGGATCACGACAAAGCATGCACCCCATCATTTGCCCTCGGCCTAAATAAAAGTACAAGAAATTAGTGTGACATGACTTGACATTGCGAGTAAATGGCACCCTCGTGTCGGTTCATGAACATGCATCGACACAAACACAACATCCCATTTGTCATCGTGTAATGAAAGTGAAGTATCACCATGGCTTAATAGGACTGTTGTGCTGATTATTTCTATGGTTCTCGATTGAGTGTAGGCAACAGTGAATTGTAATGCGACAACATATACGTGTACACAATTAAAATAGAAGAGTTACCATGGGTTCAAATTTTATTAGCCCGTGTCATTCCATGAAGTTCAAATAAAAAATGATCCATGTTCGAAAATTATCAAGTATAATAATTGAACGCTTGATCAGTTTTTTCATTCTATAATGCATCACTTATACAAAAGAAATAAAAAGCGTGGCCACAATAGACTGGTGTATTAGACCGGTCTGATATGGTTTGAATGGTTCAGATCGTTGTGTTCCTGTTTTGGTGTTCCTCCTCTTCTCAAAGTGTCGATATATCGCTTTCACAGCTATGCTACTACAGATCTGCCTTCCTGCCATCTGCATTCATCGGTCGCTCTCATGAACATCATGTTACTATGCCGCTGCAAGATATCTGCCATGCATCCTGTATCATAAATATGTTCATGCATGCTTTTCTATTTGTCTTATTCTCTTGATGAAGAGGATCAATCATGGCAAACTTTTCTCCAATTATGCATATCCTGAGATGTAGATAGCTGTTACAAGTGAGTGGTCAGGAATCCATTCTTCTATAAATGGACAGAGTAGCATGGCTGCATGGCTTACAAGTATCATCCAGGCTTCATGAGACTGCCGTGCTAATGCGGCAATTTATACATATGTGCAATTATTCGGATAGAGTTAGAATGGGTACAAATCTTATGACGATGCGTAAAAATAAATTGGATTCGCTAAACCCTCACGAAAAAATTATCAGTGTTCGAAAATACCATAGATAATAATTGAATGCTTGATGAGTTTTTCAATCATATCATACTATAATGCATCATTCATACAAAAGAAAATATCATAGGAGTGACAAATATAACACTTGCTCCATGTTTATTGCATCAATGCATGAATATTGCCAGAAGATGTAGGAAACTCTAGCATGAAGGGTCAATATCATGACCAGGTTTTTATGTTATGCTAGCATGGATGCAATTCCACATGAAGAAGACAAAAGGGCAGCAGACATAATGCATGCATATGAAATGTCACCATCATACTGAATTGCTACCGTTCTACATGAAGAAGACAAAAGGGCATCAGACACAATGCATGCATATGAAATGTCGCCATCATACTCTCTTTCTCATGGATTACTATCTGGTGAGCATGAACCTGAATTGCTACAGATGATGCATAGGCACTAATTGTTCTTATAAAATTGTTATTTACATTGCCAATAATCAAATACATGGTCAGGCTTTCATATTTTTTTCCATGCTAGAATAATAGATCATTTTTAGACAGTGCTATTTTTAGGCCTCCTATCAATAAACCAAAGCTAGCACAATATAAGATATCACCTACTTTTGGCATGCATGTTTTAATTGATAGCGTTAATGTTTTGTTTTCACGAGAAGAAGCCAAGGGCATGTTGTGGCTGTCGCTGAAGGGAGGCATGGATGAGATAGTGACCCTATCTCTGATCACTACAGCATGCATGCATGCATGGACTATTTACACCATTTGCAGCATGCTGTCGAATCTTTGGTTGCTGTGCATCATAAGATTTCCCTATGTCTGTGAGTTGAGCAATCCAAGCCATACAAACCATATCATATGGAGATCATAGAGCAGACTGACGTGGCCATGCTCAGAGGCCGCGGAGACGGCGCGGCCTATGAAATGTCGCCATCATACTCTCTTTCTCATGGATTACTATCTGGTGAGCATGAACCTGAATTGCTACAGATGATGCATAGGCACTAATTGTTCTTATAAAATTGTTATTTACATTGCCAATAATCAAATACATGGTCAGGCTTTCATATTTTTTTCCATGCTAGAATAATAGATCATTTTAGACAGTGCTATTTTTAGGCCTCCTATCAATAAACCATGCTAGCACAATATAAGATATCACCTACTTTTGGCATGCATGTTTTAATTGATAGCGTTAATGTTTTGTTTTCACGAGAAGAAGCCAAGGGCATGTTGTGGCTGTCGCTGAAGGGAGGCATGGATGAGATAGTGACCCTATCTCTGATCACTACAGCATGCATGCATGCATGGACTATTTACACCATTTGCAGCATGCTGTCGAATCTTTGGTTGCTGTGCATCATAAGATTTCCCTATGTCTGTGTGTTGAGCAATCCAAGCCATACAAACCATATCATATGGAGATCATAGAGCAGACTGACGTGGCCATGCTCAGAGGCCGCGGAGACGGCGCGGCCTAATATTTTTAATAATTCTGAGAGATGGCGGAAGACTGAAGAGCTGTACCAAGCATTCACAGTCGAGTACAAATATCTTGTTTAAATGTGGCAGGACTTGCTCTGTTGTTTGTGTGGGTTCATCATCTGTCACCGGTTTGGGGCCAATTAGCTTATTACAGTACTCAATCGACAAATGCTTCAAGGACACCAAGCTTTTGAATACTTGTTCTGGCCAATAGATCAGCACGTCGCAGTGTTCAATTGTCAGATCTACAAGTTTTTCAAATGATTTCCAGGCCACAAACGTTAGCTCTGACTGACTTGGGAAGAAGAAAAAAGTTGCAGCCAGATATGCTCAGGTCTGAGAGAGGTGCTGCTTTCAAGTCATGGAGTGATGGTTCTAGCTTCTGCGAAGAATCCCAGCTACTATCTATCTCAGGTTCACAGACACATATTTCTAGCTTGGACAGTGAAGTCATGTGCCTTGTTGATTTAACTATTCCTAGGGATAGCAGTGCCTTGCCTTCGTCCAGCCTTATGACCTTGAGCCCTGGTGCTTCAGGAAGACTTCTCAACTTTGGACAGTTTTCAATGTCAATCTCCTCAAGTACAGGAAAGGTTAATTCATCTTTTCCTTCTGTTGCCACCCACCTCTCCAAGCTCTCCAAATCATGTAACCGGAGTTGCTTCAGTGCTGGAAATGGAGCAGAGACAATATCGCTGCATAGGCTTTGCAATTTGTCCAACTTTTCCAAGTAAAGAACTTCAAGAGCTTTGAAATAGTAAAACTGAGGAAATTCCTCGCACAGCGTACAACCATGCAGATGGAGCGCAGTCAATTGCTGCAATTTCCTAACATCGGTTACCCATGATGGTAAACTAGTGCCTCTGTAGTTGACTATCCTTAGTGTCTGCAGACCATCATGAGGTTTAAGGGCATATATCACCTTCTCATGGCAATCCATTAGCACTGATTGTTCTTGACCCTTACTATCCCATTCAAGAGACAAGTGTGTTATCTTCTCTTTATGTTCAAGTCTGACTTTTTTTGCAAGTTGTTCTGTTACATTTTCCAGACCACTTAATTCTAACTCACCACCAAGATTTAAATTTCCAAGTTCTCCGATAGTACTGCAGTCCGAGCTATCACCAGCAACAAAATATGTTAGAGTCTGTAGAGAAGTCATCTGTCTGAGTCCAGAAGGCATGCACGTCAGTGATTCACATCCATGGGTATAGAGGTGTCGTAGGCTTGACATATGCTTCATATCCTTTGGAAGGTGACGAAGCTCCGTGCAAAAAGAAAGGTCCAATATTTGTAGATTATACATAATGCTAATCTCTTCAGGATGTTGCACAAACCTATGTCCTGACAGATTAAGATACCTCAGGTGTTGTATCTATCCTGTAAGGTGTTTCTGTACTATATAGTCCATTGCAGGAAGGCGTAGGGCCCGCAAAGAAGTGTACTGTGATATATCAAGGGGGTGATAATAATATGTAAAGAATAATGTCTGGAGCATTGCAGATTTTTTGTTCAACAGATGATCCAACAAGGATATAATAAGTCTTCTCCGAAAAACAACACTTAAACGATATACCCACAAGAAGACGTGGCGTGTAGGATTTTGCAACAGCTTGTTGACAGTGGGCTTACCAACTATGGTGGCGCATTCTTTCCCCATAACAGATAGAGCAATGTCATGCATGAGATCATGTATCTTGCATATGGTTCTCTTACGAAGCGACAAGCTTCCACTCAAATGGTGACCAACTGGAACAGTTTGCTTGATATCTTGAAAGAATGACCTCCAAGTTAGATCCTTGAAAATTTGTTCACCTACAGTTTCAGGCTGGTCGCCAGCGTGCACGGGTATAAAGTCATGTGCCATCCACAATTGAATCAATAGTTCAACATCGATCTCATAGTCTTTGGGAAATAAAGCACAAAATGCAAAGCACTGCTTCATATGTGCTGGTAGGTCATCAAAACTGAGCTTGAGTATTGGTAAAATTCCACTTGTCTCATTACATATGTTACTTTTGTCCAATGTATGTTTCCACTCATTCATGCTAGTCTTGTTACTCAACATGGAGCCAAAGGCTTTGGCAGCCAAAGGAGAACCAGCACATCGATCAACAATCCTACTGAAAATGCGATCCAGCTCATCACTATTTGGATTTTGCAGGTTGAATGCTCTGCTCTGGACAATTTCCCTCAAATGCTCATCACTCAGCTTCTCAATGTTATGGGCTTCATTTTCACCGATGGCCATGATTTCAGCCACTTTTGAATAACGAGTTGTTGTCAGTACTGCACTGCCCTTGCCACCCTGCTTAAGGCAGGTCTTTAGTTTTCCCCACTTATCAGCATCCCGATTCCACACATCATCTAAAACAATGAGGTATCTTTTTCCACTTATCATGCTCTGAAGATCGCGCAACGTTTTTTCACGACCTTTCTCGTTGGTCTCACAGATATTGCTTGCAATAGTGCCAGCGTCAAAATCATCTGACACACAGCACCACCTCCGAAGCTCAAAACACTTCACAATTTCAGGGTCATTGTAAATGAGTTGAACAAAGGTGGTCTTGCCCATCCCGCCTGGTCCAACAATTGGAAGGACCATGAGATTCATGTTGCTACTAGCTTGATCAAGCAGCATCCCCATGATTTTATTCTTCTCCCCAACTCTGGATCTGCTAACAATATCCCTGTCGGAGTCAATGATTATGGAATCCGTCTGTCGCCACTGCCTTGAGGGTTGTGCTAGCTGCAGGTGTCTGAAATCAAACTTATTCATCTCAGTGACTAGGACCTCAATAGTCTGCACAATCCTGCATAGCTTCTTGCCCATCCTATAAAGGAACAGAATGGGGTTTGTTCCGTGCTTGCTGTTCTGTCCCTTCTTCTTGGCTTCTCGTCGAAGGGCCTCATACTTGAACTCATCAAAGACATCGTTGGCCTCATAGGCCGCTGTCTTGAGATCTTTGAGCCAAGCTGCTACATCAGACCGGGAGGCCCCTTTCTCCTCTGCATCCTGGATGATGTACATGATTGCTGGCAGGTTGCGCTCCAGGATCTTGCGCTGCTCCTCCATGCCTTCCATCACCTTGTACTGTTCAAGCAGGTAGCTGGATGCTTTCTCCTTCACCATGGAGAGCAGCGGCCCAATCACCAACTCAGCCATTGTATGTTGCTCAAGAAGACGACCTGATTAGCAGATCAAACCTTGTGACCTTGTGGGGGTAGTGCAGAGGATTGGACGAGTGTTTAATCCCAGCAGATATGTTCTCAATCTCCTCCTGCATGCAATCAGCAGATGAAGTAGACAATTTAGTCTCTTAAACAAGGCATAATATCCCGAGGAAAAAAAAAAAAACTGAGCAACCGAATGAAGCGTGTGGACGAACCAGTGAGTACTATGTGTTTGTATGAATTGCTTCAAGAAAATTAGCAGCTGCACCAGCTGGGTTCCATCAGTTCTGATGGAGGCATCATCATATCACTGATGAGCCCATGAATCACCTCCATCTCTTCAACGCGATCGATCTGCTGTCTTCTGATTGCACAAATCCAGCGGATGGAGGATGAGCAGCAGCAGTTAACTGAAGAGTGGTTGTTTTTTTGGGAGCGATCCAAGGAGTGCTGGCTCCAGCAAGGCCCCAACTGGCTAATCCTGGTTAGGTGATTAGGATTGTAAGATTCAGATCTTGGAGGAAAGGACATGCCGGATTCCTTAAAAATGCATTAGGTGGAGACTTGCGTTTGCGACCGTGAGGTGCCTCTCGGGAAAAGTAATAAGGTTTCTAAAATACAGCAACTGGGCATTAAGTTATTCGTCCTATATTTTCTGAAGAAACTTTTACATCAAAAATCATGACAAAGCTATTGGGGGTTTTTCGTGCTATATATTTTAAGTAAAGTTTGCATCATAGTCATGTAAAAGCTAGTGGGGTTGTCAACACTGCTCATGTTCACATGTGATCAAGTTTGGGGATGTCTCGAGTTTTAGGCATCCGACGTCACAACTTGCTCCAAACTTTTTTCAATTTTTTTCCACAGCCTCCTCATGAGATGAAAAGACACCCCGCAAAGTTTCGTGATTTTAAACTTCGTTTGATTTTATAGAATTTAAAAACACTTATTCCGCTTTGTAACTCGTCATGTTCCGACACCAAAATGTTCGCAATTTCACGCGAGTGCCCTGGATTGAGCCCAAACATACGCCAAACATCATGAATAATAATTTTTGAATGACCAAATTCCATTATTTCTTGTACCTGCAGTTCAAAATTGGAGTGGCCTAGAAAATTCAAGAAAATAGAAATAATTCATGAAATATAGCAAAACAACTTGAAATTGTCCCAAATTCTGAATATGACATGTAATTACTTGTACCAAGGCAACACAAAAAAAAATGGGGCGAAAAAAAAAAAAAAATGATTAATTTGCCGAGTGCCATGTTTGACACTCCTAAGAAAGAATTTTATTTGCCGAGTCTTTAGACGTGTGGCACCTCGGCAAAGACTATTTTTTTAAAAAATAAAAATGACACCTTGCCGAAAGTGCCTCGCTCGCACTCGGCAAAGGCGGTGGATAAATATCTCGCCCGGCTCCCTCTTCCCTTTCATTTTCCCCGAGCCCGCCTTCGGAAGCCCATCCGCGCCGGCCGCCGCCACTCCCGCCTCGCGTCCTCGCCGCGCCCGCCACCTGGGACTTCGCGGATCGGCCGCCACGCGCTGACCGCCGGACCCCGCCTCAGGCCGCCGGACCCGCCTTGCCCGCGGGCCAGCGGCCTCCGCCCACACTGGGCTGCCGATCCCGTGGGCGCCGGGCCGCGGTGGCGCCTCCGGCCGGCGCCCGGCCAGCGCCCGGCCGGCCAAAGCCTCCGCCCTAGCTCCCGCCCCTGGCCAGGCGCCCTGCCGGCCCACTGCCCCGCCCCTGTTGGCGGCGGCAGAGGGAGAAAGGGGAGGTGAGGAGGAAGAGGGAGGAAGGGGAAGGTGAGGAGGAAGGGGGAGGAAGGGAAGAAGAGGAAGAAGAAGAAGGAGAGGAGGAAGAAGAGGAAGGAGAGGAGGAAGAAGGAGGAGGAAGAAGAGGAAGGGGAGGAGGAAGAAGAGGAAGGAGAGGAGGAGGAAGGTGATCGGCGCCGGCCGTCGTTCTTCGTGTTGCCGCTGCCAAGGTAAGCTCTATCCTTCTAGTAGTGTTAGTTGTAGGGTTAGTAGTTGTAGTTAGTAAATAGTTAGTAAATAGTTGCAGGGTTAGTAGTGTTAGTTGTAGGGTTAGTAGTAGTAGTTAGTAAATAGTTAGTAAATAGTTGTAGGGTTAGTAGTTGTAGGGTTAGTATTAGTAGTGTTAGTAGTTGTTAGTAATAGTTGTAGGGTTAGTAGTAATTGTTATGGTAATACTTGAATACTTTCATCCGCATGGTTTCGAGAAGTAAAGTGAATGGCTCTTGTTGATATATTGGTGATTGTGGCCTTCGTGCCCATATTCGTATATGTATGTGGTTGTTGGCCTTCGTGCCATGTTTTTGCGGGTTTTGGGAACCTCCCCCGTGCATGGGAGGTCTTTGCCAAATTTTGAGTCGATAATAACTATTTTTTCCCTTTTTTAGGAGGACTAGGGGGAGGGACTCGGCGACCCGCATCGTCCTCGGGCGCCATGCGGGTCTTGCTGCACCGCGTCTCCACCCACACCGTAGGTATTCATCACCTCCGTCCCCGCCCTTATAGTTGTCTTACATAGCGACCTGAGGTTAGGGCGTCTCCGTCCAAAGAGATACTGACGTTGGTATGCACACATCATTGCATATCTCGCGACCGTATCTCTTTCGGATTGTCCGTTTTTTTGGACAGCCCGTGGATGTGTAGATGGGTTAGCATCCATGCTCGCCCCGTCGGAGCCGGTTTTTTTGGCAAAGACCTCCCCGTTGTTCTCCGGATACACACTCTCCCCGCCAGACGTGTATCGGGAGAACAAATGGGAGGTGTTGCCAAATTCCGGCTCTGACGGGCGAAAGCATGGATGCTAACCTTGTTTACGCATCCCCGGGTGGGATTAGGACCTATCCCTCACCTATTAGATGGTAGGAAGGCTACCGTAGATGCAATTGTTGGTTATATGGCTCACGACATGGGGCGGTGATGAGGATGGATAACCGTCGATGGATGTACACGGGCTTCGCAAGTAAGAGCCTTGAATGGGTTAGGGACCGATACTTTCCGGGAGCATGCATTTGGCCCATTTGCTAAAGGGTCTATTCGGATGCCGCGGTCCCCGCGGCAAATGTAAGAACAAGAAAAAGCAACGAAAGGTTGAAATGGGCAAACATATTTACAACAACGGATTCGTCCCAAACTATAGCCCATTTGGATCTTCCATGGTGAAGTCGATCGTATTAGAGAGGACGTGGTGAGGCCCCCCTCCTCGAGGAGTATGATGCGAGATGCGGGATGGCGGATATGATGGCGACTTTCACGATGATGCAGCTTCAATGGAGGATTGAGGAGAAACCGAGGAAACCGCAAAAGGCGTTTCTACGAGATGATGGAGGCGCACGGCAGCCCCTTCACGAAGACAATGGTTACGGGCGGATGCCATTTCACGCCTTATAGCGTTGAAGTCGCGAATTGAGCATTAGTCGAGACGGCTTCGACACCGTTGTCGGGTTATTGGCAACCGCCTGCAGGGTCACGCCCCGCCGAAGAACACGCACGAGTCACGTAGACTCCTTCGTGGACTCAAGATGCCGTATGAGTCGTACCATGCTTGTCCAAAGGGGTGCGTTCTATTTAGGGGAGACCTCAAGGAAGCAACGATCGGCCCAAAGTGCAAAGCCTCTAGGTTTGTGGAGATAGAATGTAGTGATGGCGGGGAAGAAACAGTCCAAGATCCCCGAGATGGTCCTACGACACCTTCCTTTTCGTATCGAGGCTCCAACGGGCCGTACATGAGAGGAGTCCGCTAAAACAAATGACATGGCACAAGAAGGGCAAAAGATACAAATCCGAGAAGTTGGTACACCCATCGGATGGTGATGCATGGAAGCACTTCGATAATATGCATCCTGAAAAGCTATGGAGGCTCGAAATGTACGCCGTAGCGTTCGCAATGAATGGGTTCAACCCCACGGACGATTGGCGGCCCTGCATAATTTGTTGGGCCGTGTTCGTGATCCCTCTCAATCTTCCCCCGGTGTCATGTTTGAGCTCAAGCACCGTTTTGACGCCGATAATACCCGCACCCGCAACAATATGGGTGTGTTCATGCCAGGTGTGGGATGAATTGCAAGATGCTTGGCAAAATGGGGTACCGACGTACGACGAGAGCTACAAAGACGAACTTTACAATGCATGTGTGGTACCTATATTCAATGCATGACTTCTGGCTTATGGCATATTCAACAAGATGGTGTGTTCATGGGAGGTTCCCTTGCCCAACATGCAAGGTACCGTGATGTTCACCGGGCTTCTCAAGGGTGGCAAGTATTCTTCGTTTGACAAACATCGTCAATTCCCGCCCGAGAACCATGAATTCGAGACTAGACAAAAGCACTTCACGAAAGGTGTTGAAGTCACCGACCCCATCCCAAAGTTTATGACCCGGTGAAGAGGTCCTTGCCGAGCTAAGTGGGTCTCAAAATCGATGAAAAGAAAGGTGGTTTTGTTGGATATGGTACCACACACATGTGGACTTATATATCGGGCTTGACTAATCTCCCCTACTACAAGGATCTTCTTCTTCCACACAACATCGATGTAATGCATACGTAAAAGAATATCTCCGAGGCACTCTTCGCAACAACCATGGACCTTAGGGAGTCAAAGGACAACGTTAAGGCTAGACTTGACATAGAGATGATGTGCGATAGACCAAAGCTAGTGATAGAGACCCCCTAGCCCGGGAGGAGATGGAAAAGGGCCCGGCCGACTACATCATCAAAAGGGCCGATAGGAAGGAAGTACTACAAAGTGGATGAAGACGTTATCGTTCCACGATGGATATGCGGCGAACCGGTAGGGAGTGAACTTGCGCACTATGAAAGTCTTAGGGATGAAGAGTCATGACTCCACATATGGATTGAGCGGATCCTTCCTGCGATGACTCGGGGATACCCTCCGAGCCGCGGTGGTGGCGCGCCCTGGCGAGTTGAGCTTCTTCTTCCGCCCAAACTTTGTGTTAAGGGAGTTATCTCGGGATGCGATTGGCGATCACGGAGCATCTTTTTGTGTGTTGATCTCGCAAGTTGGACATGATATTTCCACCGGCTTCTTCCCTGTCGATGCAAACCTGATTTTGTACCGCCCGTGCGGGCACGGTTGGGGGGCCCGTGTGATTCCGTTGGTGCTATCCAATCGAGAGGGCTCTCAAGGTACTTCGGAGAAAATGCGTGAATAAAGCCAAAATTGAGCCTTCCGTGGCGGAGGCATATATTCTAGAGGAAGTGACGACCTTCACACAGGCGTGCTACACTGAGAAACTTTCCAGCGTCCACAATCCTACCCCTCGTTACAACACCGACGAGAGTTCATCGAACCTCGGCCTTTTCGGAGGGCAAGTCGGAAGAGGAAGCGCAGTACCCACAAGCACTTGTCCTTTGATGAGTGGAGCACTATCATGCTCTATGTGTTCTTGAACCTTGACGAAACTGCTCCTTATCGCCAGTAAGTTCTCAATGAGCTTGTTCCATACGCCGTCACTATCCTCCACCTATCGATCCGACCCACTTGCCTTGTTTTTTGTGGAATTTATTGGTCAACACCGAGAGGGAATGGGGCTCCTACCTTGCAACAAGAAGACAATCTTCTAAAAAAATGGGCAGCCCAATTTTATTTCCCCGGTTACGCTCAAAGGTACCATCCAACTAACCTCGTTCCGACTTTGATATTCCACTTTGGTCCAAGTAACATATAATGTAACGATCTACGCGGGCTCACCTTGCGTGCCCTTACGAGATGCGAAATGTGCGAAGATTTAAAACAAAGTGGGCAAAGGCTTCCCGTGAGGGTCAACTCGTTCATGATTTATGATGTGAATGGCTATCGCCGCACGAGAAGCTTACGAGGAGAGTCGGCCCAACCAAGAAAACAACGTGCACCGGAGTTCGTACGCCCGGCTTGGATAAGAAGGACTATTATGGCATAGTCGAAGAAATATATGAGCTCAACTTCGGGGGGTCCTAAAGAGCTCAAGCTAGTGGTATTCAAATGTCATTGGTTCGATCCCCGATGACACGAAAGTAGGCCCTACGATTGGGCAAGTCGAAATTTGACGAGATTCGTATATGGAGGAGAGGATGTCTATATTGTGGCTAATATACACGCCACACAAGTTTATTACCTCCCATGGGCATGCCAAAAACACGAGGACCTTGCGGGTTGGTACCTTGTGCGGCGAGTATCGCCGCCGCGGTAAAAGCGCCGTTCAACGATGATGATTACAACCTTGACCCAAACACCGAAGAGTTCTATCAACCCGAGGGGCTAGAAGGGCGTTTAGAGATAGACATTCTTTCCGATGGGCATGGAAGTAGACAACGCCATCGATGAGGACGAGGGTGATGAGGTGCGAGGATGCTAAGGACTTGCAAATTCTTGAACGATGGAGGATGGTGCTGAGAAAGGAGTTGTGGGGCGATGCACATGCCGAGGGCGATCTGAGATGATGAGGATGGTGACATTGATGATTACAATAGTGATAGTGATAGTGATGACTACATGCCGCCTTAGGCATTCGGGAGATAATTTCTAAATCATGTAATACTATTTTGTTATTATTGTTACCTTTCAATTATGTTTCGTTCATTTTGCAATACTAATTGGTTTACTCTTTGTCTTTGCAGGGACTCGACAAAATGCCGCGGGAAGGCGGCAACGCCAATGTGGGGGTCCGGTCCGTCACGCGAGGCCCCCACCCCTCTCCCCCACGCCGACGCAGGAGAAGGCCGACGAGCAAGACCGACGGTGGAGACGCCGAGGCGCGGCCGACGCCGCCCGGCCCACGAGGAGGCTTGAGTTTGTGTCACGTGAGCGAGGCCATCGTCCGGCCAGCCCGGGCCGCCGGTCGGCCAGCTGGCCGCGTGCCACACCTCGACTCGGACTCGGTGTCGAAGAGACACTGGCGAGAGACGTCTTCCTTGAGTGCCGCCAAGGTCTACCAGCGGGGGCTCGAGCCTCCTAATAGGGGCCGATCCCTTTGCCCGCCGCCGGGTGATTCGACCCCACGGTGACAAGTAAGTAGCCATTGATATTTTCACTACTTGTTCATATGACATGTTGAAAATCAACTTCAGACTAACAATTCGCCTTAATGGCTCGTGCAATAACTGGAAGATTGTAAGCCGAGGGGGGGCTTCGCGCCATATCAATGGCATCGAGCCTCTTGATTAAAGAGAACTACCCTAACTTTGGTGACCGTCGGGGGCGTGAGGGAGCCGCCCTATGCGATGGGAGCACGCCGTGCGGCGTGGAGGAGGTGCCCTTGCGGGGAAGATCAAGGCGGACTTCTGGGTGAGTGCGTATGCGTAAACTACTTCACGCGGCGAGGCGGGGCAAGTGGCGGTGGCCGCTAGAGTGCGGGACAAGGTGGGGCTGAGACCAACTCAAGGACTGTACCACGAGGCACGTGTCCAGTGCATCATCTCTTTTCAACGCCCGGCGTGCTTGGCAAGGTGGTGAGGAAGAATGAAGCAAGGGAGATGATGCTCCAGAGGGGAGACCGACCTCACCAGGGACCAGTACATCCGAGGTTCGTAGAACGCATTTATTCGATTCCTTCAATGGAAAATAAGCGGGGCTTCCATTCATCCCTACGCTATGTCAAGCGGATGTGTCCGAGTGGTGCGGCAAGTACAAGGACTTCGGGAGTCCATTGTGGACAAGTGGCTCTTGGGACGAGGCGTGCGAGACCAAGAGACTCCGTCGGAGATGTCGTTGGAGATGGAAGGGAAGCCACACCACCAAGGGAGCGTGCCCCTCGAGAAATATATGGATAGATGGGTACGATTGCATTTATTTTTTTTTTCAAGCGCTCAAATCTCTTCATTTCTAACCATCTTTGTGTTCTCCTGCTTCCCGACCCAACGTTTCGACCAGCGAAGGGCCGAGGCGCTCCTAACGCCCGCGTCTACCCCAAGCTTACCCCAAGACGCCGAGGCGGCAAAGCGGCGCTATGGGGGACGACGATCCAGCCACCGCGTCCCCAGACACGGTGTGCACTGGTGATGAGGTTGGGAGGAGGGAAGCGGCACGGCCCGTCTTGGATGGCCAACGGTAGCGATCAACCGTCGTCCTCTGTTCACGTGACCGAGCGAGATTCGCTCAAGGAGCACGACCTCCACCGACATCCCCATAGCACCTAAGTGAGAGCTCCCACGCCAGATGATGCGGGGAGTTTGAGGTAATTCTGAGTTTCATTCGCTGCTCACCGGTTTTACACATGTTCATTTGTCTATGCAATGTTTTAACGTTACGGGGTGTAATATTGCAGGCCCGGATGGCAGAGTTGGAGGCGTGGCAGGCGGCCCAGGCGGGGAACTTTGAGGCGGGCGAGGTGGCCAGGCAGAGGCCCATCGGCGGGAGTTGGAGGCATACCAGCAATACTCGGTGCGCGTCGGATGCGGGGACGTGGCGGCCTTCTTCCGGGGCCTCCAGATCCGGGGGTGACCCTGCCTCCGTTGCCTAGCTCGCTGTTGTTCCGCTCCACCCCGTTTCCGTTCCTCCTCCCCGTAGGGACTCCGGTGAGTATATGTTGTTGTTTATTTATTTGGCTTGTGCGGCTCACTGCGGTACTAATGAGATCGCCTCTCCACAATGCGACCACGGTCGGCGGGTTCGAACCCGACTCCTCCAGGTGGCCCTTCTCCACCCCATCCACCCTATCCGGTCGGCCCGACTCCACAGTACACGTGGCGGTGGCGTTCCTCCTCCTCGGCACGCAGCGGCCACACTACGGGCTTCCACACGCCCCTCCTACACAAAGACGGGTGGACGTACCAATCGCGCCGCGCGGCATGGGTGGTATATCGGGGCAAGGTCGGGGCTCCTCACACTCTTCGCACCGGGGAGGCCACGGGTCGGGGTAGTTGCACTGTGATGGATTTCTTTTAGATGTTGGATATGTTGCACCTTTGTGATGGATCTCGTTTCGATGTTGGACATGTTACATTTCGTTTGGTTGTTGGACATGTTAGATTTCGTTTGGATGTTGGACTATATGTGTGAATTTGTGATATATGTGGATTATATATATGAATTTGTGAGATATGTGGATTATATATGTGAATTGGTGATATATGTGGTTTATGATATATATATGAATGCTATGGTATATGTATATGTTGATTTGCGGCAACAATCAAATGAAAAACAAAAAAAACGAAATTCTAGCTTTCTTTGAGTGCGGCCTTTCGGCAAAGGCTGGGAACAATGTAAAAAATAGAGATTTGCTTGAGTGCAGAGGTGGCACTTCGGCAAAATGACCATAGCTTTCTTGCCGAGTGCCACTTTGTACTTTTCGGCAAAAGGTTATTTATTTATTTTGGTAAAATAAATAGTTTGCTTAGAGTTCGACATTCGGCACTTTTCGGCAAAGTTAAATAAAATATTCAAATCTTTGCCGAGTGCCCCACGTTTGGCACTCGGCAAAGAGGCGTCAGTGTAGCGTTCGGCGTTACAGTCGCCGAGCACCGACATGGCACTCGGCGGCGCCTTTACCCAAGTGCCGGCATTTGGCACTTTCGGCAAAGAATGGTTTGCCGAGTCATTCTTTGCCAGTGCGGCCGTTGCGAGTTTGGCACTCGGCAAAGGCTTTGCCGAGTGCGTATAAGCCTTTGCGAGTGCGCTCCGCACTTTCGGCAAGCAGGCGATTCCTGTAGTGTCAAATTGCTTTGTGAAAACAAAAGTTTGCGAGAAGACAAGTAAACAAAAAGGGTGGTATAATGAAATTTAGAGAAACGAAGCACCCGAACGTAAAAATCCATGTCGGAAAACTTGTTTGGAGTTTATTCAAGTGCGAGCTAATAATGGATGACAGGAACCAACCAATCAAGTACCTTAGGACCTATATATTTTTGAATAAAGTTTGCATCAAAGTCATGACAAAGTTAATGGGTGTTATTCTTGCTATATATTCTGAATAAAGTTTTGCATCATCATAGTCATGACAAGCTAGCGTGGGTGAACAATCTTTGGCACACATAAGTCTTTGATTTCATATGTTACGAATAAAGTTGTTTGTGGAACACTATGAATGGATGCATCTACCTCCACCAATGTTGTGGTGCTAGAGAGCCCTCCCACTCACTTGTGATTGATAGTGTTCATCCAAATCAAAGTGAGAAGTGATTCTAGTGCATTCGCATTGAGAGATCGCATTCGTGGCACTAGAGATGATCGTGTTGCAAGCGGTGTGCTTGTTTCTCTTGGAGGTTGCCACCTCCTAGGCGGCTTGGTGGCAAGAGACTTCGTGAAGCACGCAAGGAAGCTTGTGCGGTGCTCAGAAGGAGGATTTGTGAGAGGTTCGTGCTCACCTCGCGGGGATCGAAGAAAGGCGACACTACTAGAACGTGTCGGTGAGTACCTCCCCTTGTGCGTGTGGTGTCTTTGCGGTACCTTGTTAGGCTCACTTGAGAGTGGTGTCTTGCGGTGCCTTGCGGGCGGCGTGCCTTGAGGGGCAAGTGATGGGAGAATCACACCGAAGAACCATCTAGGTGAAACACCAAAGGAACCACCCAAGGTGTTGGTCGACACAACGAGGAGTAGGGGGAAGTTGGCAAGCTTCCCGATACCTCGATAAAAATCACCGGTGTCAACTTGTCTACTCTTCTCGGTGTTTTGCATTCTCCAAATCACAAGCTTCGTATTTACATTCATATATACCTTGTGCTTGTGCTTGTGGAGTAGCTCTTGCAATTACTAGCTTGTGTAGCTTGTTAGTTTCTTTGCTTAGTTTGTGTAGCTAAGTAATTTGAGCCTTTGGGTTAGGCGTGTGTCGCCTTGTCCTTAGTGCATCTAGTGAGCTTAGGATTGGCTCGTGCTTTTTGCTCATTAGAATTGTGTAGGAGCTCACCCTTGTTTGAAGTACTAGTGCATAGGTTTGTGTGACCTTGCAATAGAAACGGTTAGGAGCTCAAGCTAGGCTTATCACCTCATTTGCTTTGTGTAGGATCTTTTGTGAAGTGATATAGAGTCATAGCTAGAGGGGCGAAGTCTTGGCTAAACGAATAGTTTCATTTCTGCATCATATTTGTTTAGCCGGCGCATTTAGTTTTAAAAGGATTTGTTCACCCCCCCTAGTCCCCATCTCGACCCTACAGCGGCTTGGCCGGGCTCTTCGATGGTCCGGGAGTGGCGGTGCTTGCTTTCCGGTCGGGCTTTTACGGTGATGTCGGTTGCGCCGAGGTCGCCAATGGCTGATTGCGATTTGTTCGGGCACTCGCCAACAGCGTCGTCATGGTGGCACCGTTGGGCATACCGGGTAGTGTTGCACCCTGCACCACCGTGGTGGTGGGATCGGTGCAGCCGGCGCAAATCTCGTCTCCTTCACCTATAGGGCCGCTTGGCTGTCCGTCGGACCACCGCACGGGCGCGGCTGGGACGGCCGGGCGGGTTATTTGGTGGTTGGTATGGGACTCTGGCGAAAGGTCGGCCCGACGGGTGCTTCGAGGCGGATGAAGGTGACGTTCTTGGCGCCACATACCTTTTTGAAGGCGTCATCCGTCGAGCCCCATGCCTCGGCCGCCAAGATCTAGCATGCCTACCTTTGCCTCCTCACAGAGTCCTCTCGTACTCTTTGCTGCACCCTATTACCATACGGTTTGGTTTATCTTGCGACTTTTGACCCGCCCGCCTCGATTGTCTGGTTCGTTGGCGGATGATTTGCTAGCATAGTTCGTTGACGGATGCTTTTTGCCGCCGTGTCGTCGACCTCCTCTTGGGTAGCTGATGAGCCACCAAAGGGACGTTAATGGATTGTCATTTGGTTCGTTGGCGGATGCTTTGCCGTCATGGTTCGTTGACGGATGCTTTGCCGCCCGTGTCGTCGGCCTCCTCTTGGGCGGTGATGAGCCACCAAGAGGGACGCTAATGGATTGTGGTGATTTGTTGGCGGATGCTTTTCCATCATGGTTCGTTGGTGGATGCCTTGTCATTTTGTGTCGTCGGCCTCCTCTTGGTATTTGTTGAGCCGCCTAGATGTCGGCTGCTGGTTGTTGGTTTGTTGGCGGATGCTTTGCTGAGACGTCGAGAGTGATGGTTGCTGGTTGGTTCACTGGTGGATGCTTTGCCGCCATGGCTCATTGGCGGATGCTTTGTCGTCATTTGCCGATGGGATGGTCTTCTATGTGGGTGAACTTTGCGATGTGGTTTTGTAGGCACGATTGTAGATCCTAGGTGTTGTGGGTTTTCATTGCTCTTTGTATTTTTTTTATTGCTAGCTTGTTTAATCCAGTTTACTTGCTACTACTATCTTAGTGTCCAGTATTCTGTGCTATGAGTGTTCTCTCGACATCTAATTGTCTCTTCTTAATGCAATAGCTATACCCGTTTTTGAAAAAAACAATACGTACACAGTATACTGGTCAAACTACAAAAAGAAAGCGAATTGGCTTATAGTCCAATGGTAGGACGGTCGGTGGGGACGCTACCCACCGGGGTTCAAATCCGGTGCTCTTTTCACCTTTCTCGCAGGATTTTTCCGGGATTTTTCGGCGTTGTGCATTAAGTGGTAGCGGCGTTCCGTCGGCGACGAAGCGCCCATGGTGACCGGAATCTCTGAACCTGCGGTGGTGCTCCTTCGCCGGAGGTGCTCATAGGGGTTAGGGTTTCGCGTCGTGTGTGTTCTTGGGGAGAGTGCGTGCGTGTTGTGGCGTCTGCGCGTTGTACCTTGTGCAAAAAAAAAAAAAAAAACTACAAAAAGAAAACACCGTGCCCCATTCAAATGTGACTCTGCACTAGGTTGGGCCTGCTTGTCTGGCAACGGCAGGCTCAAGGCTGCGTCTGCTACACGGCCGGCAGAGCGGGAGCCCACACACCTGTGTTGCAGTTTGACGGTCCAATAATAATCCAACGACCTACGTGTCTGCTTGTGGATCACGCAAGGGTCTGAAAATGTTTTCAGGCAGTATCTTCTTCCCCATTATTTTTTGGTTTCTCTCTCTAAGGCCCTGTTTGGATTGGATTATAGATTTCCAAAATCTGGATTCTGGGAACTATTATAAAATCCGAATTTTTGGTAAAATCCATAGCGAGCCGTTTGGATCCTGGATTTTGAAAGCTGATTTCGTTTCTCTGTCCTCTCCCACGCGGCCTGTACGCCCAAAAATCGGGCGGAAGCTGGTCCTGAGCCGATTCCAGGATTTTGGAATCTGGATTCAAAATCTGAAATAAAATCTACCCGCTTGGATCAAAATCCGATTTCAGATTTTGGATTTCCAAAAATCTGAAGGCTTCCAAACGGGGCCTAACCGAGCTGAGTTACAATCTCTGCACATACAAATGTTGAAACGTACGTCTCGAACCAAGCTAACACGTCCCCTCTCAATAAGAATCATCTTTTTACTCAGAGCGCACGCATATATGTCCTACCGGCCGGATTATATTGTCCGATGATAAGAGATTTAATTCAAGATCATGAGTAAACCATAAATAATACTAACTCAGATTCACTCTGCATGCTTAGTAGATACAAACACACACTGTAATACTTATATAATTACATTTTGATCCTCAGTGATCAGGTAACAGTCAAAAGTGAGAACATTGTGCTTGATACGCTCGTGAACGTACGGAACGCTGTGTGCTACCTACAGTATTACCAGGCCACTAGCAGCTAGGTGTTGATTCCATCTTTTCGGTGAAAGACAAGCAGGACCTAGCACTAGCTAGCGTCAGGAATCATGAATGATCGTCGTCCACTTTAATCCTGTACTTGATGGTTTTCTTTTCTGATATGGCATTTTGTTAGTGTTTGACTATAAAAAATAATTATATTTGTTTTGTATATATTGTTCTTAATTTAATTATAGTCTTCCTTTGCTGGTCTCATAGGTTTCCTTCTCAGTTTAACCTTATGAACTTTGTAGCCCAAGTCAAAATACATGTGGACATAAGTCTTTGGATGTCACTAGAAAAGAACTATCTATATATGCCTTGCTCAGTCTTTCAACATAGAAGTATTATTCATGGACAAAGTCATCCATTTATACCTCTCTACTAAGCTTTTCAATGAAAGCTAGAGAGTGGCTTTAAGATTTTCCGGTCACTTGCCAAGCCCCCACAGGTACATGCCTTGACTTCAAAGTTAACCGCGTACCTAAATCTCTTAGACTCACTTACTTTCTAGGTCCACAAATTAAGACATCATGGTGCTTAAGGGCATTGGATTTTGCAATTTGCATTAAGCTCTTTTTGATGATATCAAGGATTAGTTTTTTAGTCATGTTACTACAAATCTTTGATCTCACTATAAATTCCTCAATGATCATACGTCTTACCTTGTCATGCATTTCTACAACTTGATGTTCCACAACAAAGAATCTGGTGAACCACGTGTAGCCGGTCTCTAGTTTAGTCACACTATCATGCACTGGTCTTAGAAGCTCAGCTTGATAAGTAGGCATCAAGTCATAACGATCATCCCACTTCCCATATATAATGTCCATGTTATAGTCTCGTTGATCTGAAGATAGTCTGAAATAATTTTTATTTCTGTTGAAAAACAAAAAGTACCAATGTACAAAGTTTATCATAACATGATTTCCATTTACTGGCCAAATTCCTATAAGCTGGATTCTAAAAAGGTGAAATGAGAGGCTGTTTGGATTCGTAACTACTTCTGAAAGCTTGCTTATAGCACTGCACGGAGCCTATATACCAGAATACCCTTACAGACGATGATTGATTTGTGCTCGTGGTACAAATAGGGGAGGGTAGAATTGTCTATTAACATTAGAAGCTGGGTTGGATT
Organism: Hyparrhenia diplandra; assembly: GCA_015847255.1. Lineage (NCBI taxonomy): Eukaryota > Viridiplantae > Streptophyta > Magnoliopsida > Poales > Poaceae > Hyparrhenia > Hyparrhenia diplandra. Next base: position 220,739 of record JADLZK010011792.1, read on the forward strand.
GGCTTGGCAAATATCTGGACTATTTGGGTGCTCTTAGAGTACAATCTGGAGCAATCCAAACGGGGAGATATAACTATTTAGCATCCTAACGGATGTCCACTCTCCGTTAGCACTTTTGTAGTGGTTGCCACTATTTTTTTAGCACCCTCCAACTACAAACCAATACATTTTTAGCATTTTTAGTCTATGTGGCAAGCCACGTCACCCGTCCATGCTAGTTGCCGGTTGCGAAAAGACTTGGAATGCCCCTCCCGAACATCCATCCCCGTTTCCTTTGTCTTGAAAAAACACACTTTGCATCAGGCCCTAGACTATTCGGAAATTCACTAAGCCTTAACCTGAAAAAATCTCTGGCACTTTTACCTAAATAACCCTAAGAGAGAAATCAAATTGTGTTGAAGCCCTCTCCTTCTTCCTTGCGGGACCAAAGCGTGACAATGAGGGCGGCCGGTGCGTGAGGCGGCTCGGACGGCGGTTGCCGCGACCAAGACCAATGCCCGCCCGGCCTTTACGCCGCTACGCCCGCTCCCTCGCCGCGACTACGAAATAGCGTAGTCGCTGCGTCGTCGTTATCCTTTCCTCGTCGCCGACGTCAAGATACGCGCTTCGCTCCCATCGCCATACGCCTGACCAGGCTTCAACCGCCGATTGAGCACACCACCAGCCTCAACTCTCTTACGCGTCGTTTGAACCCGCTCGCTGGGCGCCAACTTCCGCTGGACCGGCGGGCGACCGCCTTCTTCCTCCGCTGCCGTCAACATGGCGCCGCCGGCGTTATCTCTGCCCGTCGGCTCATTACGGTGAGCTTCCTCGAACAACCGCCTTTCTATAAGCTTTCGCCTCATCTTTAGGCAATGCCCGTGCGCTTCACCGTTGGGACAAGGGAGGCGACGCCAGCCGCACCATCACCGCCGTCGGTTCACCGCCAACGCCATAGTCGTTCGCCCGTCGACCTTGCTGCGCCCCGCCCTCGCAACCATCGTGAGCATCGGAAGTCGCAGTGACCTCGGTGCTAACCGCTCGTTTGTTCGTTTTTCGCGCCGGTCTCGCCAGAACGCCCGGCCGCGCCCGGCCGAGCCTGCCTCTGTCGTCCCGCCGCTCGCGGCCCCGCCCGTTAGGGTCTCGTTCTGGATTCTTTAGGTGAGGGTTTGGTCGCCGAGAAAGCGTTTGGTTGCGCCGCCGCATCGTAGGGGAGAGCTTCGGTGTGCCATGCCGCCGCGCTGTCGGCCCGCCATGGTCGCCCGGTGATACGCCCGCCATGCTCGCGGGGAAGGGGATTTGGCGTTGGGCCCAAGGTGGCGGGCGGCGGGGGCTTAAGGCGGCGGCGCCGTGGCGGCTTTGGGGCGGCGGGGCGTGGGGACGGTATTTGGGGCGTCGCTGTCCCATCGCTGGCGGCGTCGCGGGCGGGACTCGCAAAAAAGAGCCGAGCGTCCGGGACGGGGAGGGGGTGCGGACGGGGACACGGGAGCGGATAGGGCGTCGAGTTTTTTTTTTTTTTACCGAATGGGGGACGGGGCCAGGGGTATTCATCGTCATTTTGCAGGCCGGATCCAACGCGTGGTGGGGTTAGATGGCGTGCCAACTCAGCAAAAGTGCTAAAAAATATATGGAATTACAGTTGAAAGTCTTCCAAAAAAAAATTAGTAGCAACCACTAGAGTGGACATCCGTTAGGATGCTAAATAGTTATATCTCCCTCCAAACGGGGACCAGGGCAGTCTCAATAATTCGTTTCGACCGGCGGCTGGACAGTGTTCATGTGCCGCTCGTCCATCTTTCCGGCTACAACAAGGCAGGGGCGTCTGCCACACGGCGTGCGAGCTCAAGTGGACGGTCATCGTACGCCTCGAAAAGACGCGCGCGACTGTGACGACTCATCAGATCACATGGTTCTGTATCACCGTGACCGTACATCTGCAGACGTTTGAAGCACATGGCCTGATGGCCAACAGACCCCAGGAAAACCACATCACAGACGTGGATTGAGCATAATCAGAGACACAGAAAATCCACCGGATGAACCATTAATAATCCACTAGATAATATGCATCTTAACTACCCAAAACCAGCCGTTACAGTAGATTTTAATATTTCCACCCTTCTATCTATTCTCCGTCCCACCCCACCGGACAACCCATGACGGCTGGTTTGCTAGATCAACATGTTAAACATATCTCCAACATTTTACCTTGGACTCTTTGCAGCATATTTCACCCCGTGAACATACCAACATGGCTGGCTCAATAATTTGGTCTTGGTCGTGTGCCACAGTGCAGTGGTGTACTATGCTACTAGCAGCAGCTGCTGCCGTGCTCATCTTGCATTGTCTGCGAAAATGAGCATAGATGGGCTAAACGAGCCAAAAGCAGTGCAAGGCCTACACTAGCTGTGTTAGCCGGTGCAGTCATCTTAAATAGCCCTCGCCCACCTTTTATGTTTGAGATTTTTGTGTTTTATCCTGTACTTCTTTTTTTCTTTGTTCAGGTAATATATATGCAAATTTCTTTTATTACCGGAGGAGAAGTAGTCAAAACCTAGCTAATTTGTATTCTTTTAATGTTTTATATTAGTACTGGCCATTTAATTAAGTCAGGTCAGTAGTCAAAACCTAGCTAATTTGTATTCTTGAAGACGCTCACTCTCCCTACATACTTGATTCGTATACAAAATGGCCAACATATATGAAATAGATGCAAAATGGATATACATATTCAAGACCGTTTAGCATGCATGCATGAAATCCATCTGTACTACGGATGACTGGATATCTATTTCCACCACGCCGTGGGACGGTGATCGACCACTAACCAGCTACTGGTAGGTCACAACTCGTGTCAGTGTCACACGTTGAGCTTATCCGTCCTCTCTTAGTTATAGTCTTATTCATGTGTCGTTCTTCGAGGGAGATTGTATTTTTGTTTTCTCCGTGGGAAAGTGATACTTCCATTCTAACGTCGTTGTAGTTGGGCCTACTTACTAATTGTCCGGCAATGACCTGGTCAATAATTCACCTCGACCAGCCGCTGGACGGTTCATGGATGTGCTTGTGTACGTGTTAGCACAGCCTTTCAGGCCGTGACTGTACCATTTCAGCCCGTGAATGTACAGAAGCTTGCATTGGCTGCGTGCTACAGTGTTACTAGGCCACTAGCGGCCATTGCGGCCGTGTCCATCTTTTGGTGACAAAGGACACAGATGCATGGGCACGAGCCAAAAGCAGTGAGCACAGGCCTAGCACTAGCCAGGGTCAGGCATCTTGATAATCCTCGTTCATCATTTATCCTGTACTTGATTTTTTTTTTTTCTTTGTTGAGCTGATTTGGCATTTTGTTATTGTTTGACTATAAAAATATTGTAAAGTACTCTTTTGTATAAATTGTTAATTATATACTCTCTATTTGCATGCAGGTCTCGTAGGTTTCCTTCTCAGTTTAAACTTTTCGATTTTGTAGCCTAACTCAACATGTGGACATAAGCTTTGCAATGGAAGCTAGCGCATAAAAGGCTGCGGGGGTTTTCTAGTCACTTGCCAAGCCTTATAAGTAACATGTCTTTTTTGTCAGAAAAAAAAACTGCATGCCTAAATATGTTGACTGCCACTCCTGCTTTTCTAGGCCCACAAATTAAGACATCATGGTGCTTAAGGGCCCTCCATTTTGCATTTAACTCTTGAATGATATAAAGGATTATTTCCTTAGTCATGTTACTAGCAATCTTTTATCTCAAGACAAATTTCTCAATGATCATGTCTTGTCATGTATATTTCCACAACTTTAGGTGTTCCACTACAAAGAATCTGATGAAACTCATGTAACAATTGACCTCTTCAGACTCTAGTTTAGTGACAATACCATGCACAAATCTAAGAACACTAGTAACGAAATGATTTTGCGAGACACCCCAAATATTAACCGTGGCGGGCACTTCTTTTGCCCGTCGCGGTTAATGCCCTGATTAACCGTGACGGGCACTTTTCATTTACCGTGGCGAAGGAGGTTTGCATACGGTTAATCAATTTTCCGTGGCGGGCACATTAAAAAGCCCGTCACCGAAAATGGAGAAGCCCACCAAGCCCAGTGAGGCCCGATAAGTGTCTTCGGGTATAAATATAAAGACTTAGGGTTTCCAACCATATCCAATGGCGCCCCAGCTCCTCACCTGCGGTTTGCCTCCCCGTTCCTCATCGATCTCCCACCGGCGCCCCCCTCCCCATCGATCTCCCATCGGTGCCCCCCACCGCTTCCCGTCGGGCCCCTCCCTTGCTCCCTTTCCCGCCGGCGCCCCTTCCCTTTCTCCCATCTCCCCCCGGCGCCCTTTCACGGGGCCGGATCCGGCAAATCCGAGGCGTGCCGGCCGGGGAGTGCGACAGATCCATGGTATTGGTGGATCCATGGAGGGCGGCGGGGCCTGGGACTAGGCCTTCATGCAAGCGGATCCATGGTGACCGAACGGTATGACCCTCTTCCTCGATCTCTTTTTGCGGATCCATGGTGAATCCATTCCTCACCTCCCTCCCTTGCTCACGTATTTCGATGCATGGCGCATCCATGGCGGATTTGGCGGCACGGGCTCGGCATAAAGGCTGGTCGAGTGGATCCTCGAACTACAGCCACCGAGCGGCGAATCCAAAGCCACCGAGTGGTGAATGGCTAGGGCGGCGGCGGATCACGGCCCGATGGCGATGGCGGTGGCAGGGCCGGTGGGCTATCGGGTCGACGGGCTCGGTGGCCTCATGGCCTTTTATTTTTTAATTCATTTTTCCGTGGCCGGGCATAAAGCGCCCGCCATGGAAAATCTGCCATTAACCCGTGACCTTGAGTTGGTGACGGGCCGTGCCCGCCACACAAAATCAATATATCGCCCATCACGCTTAAAAATCATTTCGTTACTAGTGGAAGCTCAGCATGATAAGTAGGCATATCAAATCATAAGAATCATTCCACTTCCCATATATGATGTCCAATGCTATAGTCTCGTTTGAAGATAGTCCAAAATAATTTTTATTTCTGTTGAAAAACAAAAGTACCTTGTACTACCTATGGACCAGTTTTTTTTTTACCTGTGGACCAGTTTATAAGATAGAGTTTATCATAGCATGATATCCCTTTGTTGGCTAGAATCAGTCACACAAATGCATGTGGTGTCACTATAGTACGTGATGAGTCATGCATGACTTTTGGTCCAACTAAAAGGTCTAGTTCCTAAACATTTAGTTTGCGACATCCTTTTTTTCAAATATTAGGTTTCTTGGCCTAAACTTAGAAAAATTCCCTCCACCCTCCTATAAGAAAGCCTCCAGCCTCATACAGGTAGTTGTAGGAAGAAAATCGAAGCAACAAACTTTGCATTGTGGCCTGTTCTGTTCTTGCCAGGAGAAACAAAGATGAGGCCTCTGGTGATACTTGGCGTCACTCTGGCTGTTCTCACCGTCCTCGCAGCTGATCTGCCGCGCGGCAAAGTTGACGAGTCAGAAACTCAGAATCCTCTTGTATTCATACCCTCTAAACTTTCTGCAGGATCACCCTCTCACTAAGCTGATCTGCATGCACACTCTACTCAAAATTTTGACTCAACTACTTGCTGTCCATAGGGTACAAGGAGGAAGCTGGAGCGGCCGTTGCCGGAGACGCTGCCAGCGTGAGCTCGTGGCCGTGCTGCGACGACTGCAATTATTGCCTCAGGATGAACCCGCCGAAGTGCCGGTGCAATGACATTTCGCTGCACGGGTGCCGCCCGGAGTGCAAGAAGTGCGTCAGGTACACGCTCACCGCCGAAGACGATGGCATCGAGATGCCGGCCACCTCCACCGCAGGCCGTCCCGGCCCCGTCCGCACCTACCGCTGCGAGGACCTGCTCATAAACTTCTGCGAGCGCCGCTGCACGCCGGCGCCGGCGGCAGTGTTCCTGGGTGAGGCATTCTGATCGGACCGGCCGGACGCTGGCCGTCTGCTGCGTGCATGCCATGCCAAGTCGAGTTTGCTTCTCTTGAGACTTAGTCAGAGAAGAAATAAAGCAAATGTCGCCGCTCGGCTGGATGCTTGTTCTTGCTTGTCGTTAGTATTGTTTATGAATAAAGAGCCATGCCATGCTCATGCATGATGCATGCTGTGCTAGAGTTTGTGGGTTGCTAGCTTTTCAGTTTGATCCCTTTGCTTTGCGTGTGTGCCTTGCATGTTGTCGTGTGTTTGCTGGTCATGACGAGTGATGAGTCATGAGAGTGGCCCAGAACTTCTCTTGCGTCTCCCAAAACGTTTTGGAGCACACTAACCTTTTCTGCAGGCAGAGGAAACAAACGTGTGGTCCATGAGCGTCTGAACACGGGTCCACGGGCAGAGAGCCCCCACACACCGCTTTAAAGAGAAGAACTAGTAAAAATGATTTGCACACTACCTATTTTTTTCACTGGCTGTAAATAAATAAGTTCATAGAGAGATGTTAACAAGAGAATAAAGGTAGCCGGAAGATAGTGCAGAGTTTCATTTCTGAGACACGAGCACAACTGATGCCATGGCATGGAACAATGATTCCGTCCTTATATACAGGCAGATAACCAGCCTAGCCTAGCCTAACCTGTTCCACCCCACCCTCCACAGACAACAACGAAGACCAGACCGATCCGGGCAAACAGGAAGCCAGGGCCTGGGTTGAATCGCTGCTATATTATGGGCAATATGGAAATCTCGCAATGCTGTATGCTTTGATAAAAAAGTGATTAGTGACCCTGCTTCTATTGTGTGCTATGCTTGCATGCTCATGGGTTATTGGGCAGATTTGTATACAGGAGGTGACAAGGAGGCTCTACACGAAGGCATCAGAATCTGCTACAGATTGCATCCAAGCTGGTGGACAAGAAGAGGAAGAGAGGCCAGCTGGAAAAGCTGGAGGATAAGCAGAACGAAGACTGAGGCAATACAAGAAGAAACTGTGAAGTTTTGATTACTTTTGCTGGCACCACAAATTAGCAGGCATCTCAAGAATGTTGACTTTATGTGATAATCCTGGTCGTTTGTAATAACTAAGTGTTCGGTGGCTGCTACAATTAGTCATCCCTACCCTAGAATGGCTTTAGTAGTTTTGTCTGGTGGTCGGGCAGGTAGTTAGTATTACCTAGGCCTTGTTTAGATGGCAAATATTTGGAACCGAATGTCACATCGCATAATCGTTTGAAGACGTTTCGTTTGTTAGTGGTAAATATCATCCTACCATGGAGTAAGAAGGAGCTTAAAAAGAATCGTCTGCTCGCAATGTACATCTAAACTGTGTAATTAGTTATTTTTTTTATCTACATTTAATACTTCAAACATATGTCTTTTGATGTATTTAATGTGATTTGATGTATTTAATGTGATGTGATGAAGAGAAAGTGGGGAAAAGGTTAGAAATTTCTGCCAACTAAACATGGCCCTAGGCCTGTTTCTCTTCTCTCTACATTTCTGATAGTCTAAACTCGATGTATTTCCGTTAAGTCTTTTTAATGGAAATGGGGAAGGTTCCTCGGTTCAAAAAAAAAGGGCCTGGGTTGAACAGCAAGCAGAAACATGTGCAAACCATTCATGAATAGGGCTATATATATGTATCAAACAATACACAGCAACGTTGCTCATTTATCCATACAATACAACAGCAGTACGTCCAGTGGCATATTATGTATCATACAGCACAGGTAAGACAAAATGTAATAAACAAGAGGGTAGCAGCACGTGTGCAGTTCATGGTACGGAGACGCGCACTCAAGCCTTGAGACGGGACTCAATTAACACTGCACGTCTGACGATCCAAACTTATGCAAATAAGCATAAATGCTGTAGACAAAACACAGTGCGCGGCTTCGGCAACGTTTGGCCCTGCAAAATTGCAAATAGAAGATGGGCGGGCCAACACGGCTCCTGAGTGCCTGAACTAATCCACACTCTCCGGCGTCCCCAAGGGATAGCATATTTCCATGATTTTGGTTCCAACAGTTTACGCCCTGCAAATGAAAGATGCACGTTACTAACTGCTGCATCCATGAATACAAATCAATAACCGTATGAACCAAACCGACAAAATGGATGGGGTTACATCAGAGACAGTGACAGTCTAGAAACAGGACTGCAGACCTCCACCCACCTATTGTATTCCTCCATTCTAGATTATAAGATGTTTTGGCTTTTCAAGGTGCATTGTTTTTATTATGTATCTACACATTATTTATATATAATAAGTGCATAACAAAAAAATATATCTCAGGAAAGACAAACGCGTCTTATAATTTAGAATTAATGGGAGCATAACTAATCCACCAGACATCAATAATAAATTAAGGAGGGATGGACCTTATTAAAACTTAGATGGGCTGGATTTATTAAGGACGGATGGACCTCATTAAAACTTAGATGGTCGGATTTACAGCATATATAAAGAGTGCGCATAGAAATTAAAGGAAACAAAGAAAACAAAATTGAACAGTATACCTTCACGTGGGTTCCATGAATGAGCGTGTGATATTTCTTTCTGTACGAGGCCGTCAAGCACATTTTTGTTAAACTGCTTCATATCCGCTGGGCGTATTCGATTTTAAGTCCCCGAAGAGCGGAGAAAGTCCCAGGACCACTGCTGGATCCTAAGGATGCAAGGGATTGGCAACTGGAAAGAAACAATGTTTCTAATGATGATGCGTCTTCAAGGGAATGGACTGACAGCAGCTTATTGCAGTCGTAAATATGTAGTCTCTCGAGTCCACCCAGCTGTCCTGACACGGAACCAAGCTGCCCACACTGGCAGATTGTCAAATGTTTGAGGGACGGTGGTAGATTTGGAAGTGTTACCAAGCTAGCACATCCTCTTATCTCCAGATTTACTACACATGGACAAGAAATCATTGGATACGGTGATTGCCCTGGTGCACCGGTAGGTGCCGTGTCTCGGCAGTATTCCAGTGATGTACAGGCTTCAAGATGTTTCTCCTTTTCCCATATGAATTCAAGTTTCGGGCATCCCCTAATATCAATAATTCTGAGAGATGGGGAAGACTGAAGAGCTGTACCAAGCATTCACAGTGACTTACAGATATCTTGTTTAAATGTGGCAGGACGTGCTCTGTTCTTTGGGTAGGTTCTGCATCTGTCACCTGCTCGGGCCCAATTAGCTTATTACAGTACTCAATCGACAAACCCTTCAAGGACACCAAGCTTTTTGAATACTTGTTCTGGCCAGTAGATCAGGACGTCGCAGTGTTCAATGGTCAGATCTACAAGTTTTTCAAATGATTTCCATGTCACAAATGTTAGCTCTGATTGACTTGGGAAGAAGAAAAAGTTGCAGCCAGATATGCTCAGTTCTGACAGAGGTGCTGCTTTCATGTCATGAAGGGATGGTTCTAGCTTCTGTGATGAACCGCAGCTACTATCTATCTGAGGCGGTGCTTCAGTGTCACGGACACACATTTTTAGCCTGGACAGTGAAGTCATGTGCCTTGATTTAACTATTCCGTGGGAAAGCAGTGCCTTGCCTTCATCCAGCCATATGACCTTGAGCCCTGGTGCTTCAGGAAGACTTCTCAACTTTGGACAGTTTTTAATATCAATCTCCTCAAGTAGAGGAAAGATTAATTCATCTTCTTTTCCTTCTGTTGCAACCCACCTCTCAAAGCTCTCCAAATCATGTATCCAGAGTTGCTTCAGTGCTGGAAATGGAGCAGAGACCATATCACTGCATAAGCTTTGCAATTTGTCCAACTTTTCCAAGTAAAGAACTTCAAGAGCTTTGAAATAGTAAAATTGAGGAAATTCCTCACACACCGTACAACCATGCAGATGGAGCGCAGTCAACTGCTGCAATTTCCTAGCATCGGTTACCCATGATGGTAAACTAGTGCCTCTGTAGTTGGCTATCCTTAGCATATGTAGACAGTCTTGAGGTTTAAGAGCATGTAGCACCTTCTCATGGCAATCCGGACCACTTAACTCTAACTCACCACCAAGGTTTAAATTTCCAAGTTCTCCGATAGTACTGCAGTCTGAGGTAGCACCAGCAACAAAATATGTTAAGAGTCTGTAGAGAAGTCATCTGTCCGAGTCCAGGAGGCATGCATGTCAGTGATTTACATCCATTGGTATAGAGGTGTCGTAGGTTTGTCATATACTTCATATCCTTTGGAAGCTCACGAAGGTCCGTGCAATAAGAAATGTCCAATGTTTGTAGATTATACATAATGCTAATATCTTCAGGAAGTTGCACAAACCTATGTCCTGACAGATTAAGATACCTCAGGTGCTGTATCTGTCCTGCTGTAACGTTCTGTACTGTATTCCATGGAAGGTGTAGGGCTCGCAGAGAAGTGTACTGTGATATGTCAAGGGGGTGATAATAATCAGTACAGAACAATGTCTGGAGCATTGCTGTGTTTTTCTTCAATAGATGATCCAATAAGGATATAATCAGTCTTTTCTGAAAAACGACACTTGCACCATATACTGACAAGAAGACGTGACGAGTAGGATTTTGCAACAGCTTGTTGACAGTGGGCTTACCAACTATGGTGGTGCATTCTTTCCCCATAACAGACAGAGCAATGTCATGCATGAGATCATGTATCTTGCATATGGTTCTCTTACGAAGCGACAAGCTTCCACTCAAATGTTGACCAACTGGAACAGTTTGCTTGATATCCTGAAAGAATGACCTCCAAGTTACAACAACAACAACAACAACAACAACAACATAGCCTTTAGTCCCAAGCTAGTTGGGGTAGGCTAGAGATGAAACCCATATGAAACGAGTACAAAAAGAACGTAGAAAGGCACAAGACGAAGGATAAAGATAGGGTAAATAGAAAAGGAAACGAAGTCATGGTTCGAAGGCACGTTAATAGCTAGCCTCCAAGCACTCTGCCCAAAGCTAAATCCTTGGAGATATTCCACTCCTTAAGGTCTCGCTTAACCGCCTCGTCCCAAGTCGGTCTAGGTGACCTCTACCTCTCTTTACATTATCTACCCGCTCTAGAACTCCACTACGCACCGGCGCTCGGGAGGCCTCCGTTGAACATGTCCAAACCATCTCAACCGATGTTGAATCGGTTTCTCCTCGATAGGAGCCACCCGACCCTATCCCGAATATCTTCATTCCGAACTCTATCCCTTCTAGTATGCCCGCAAAACCAACGCAACATACGCATCTCGGTCACACTTAGCTGTTGGACATGTCGCCTTTTTGTAGGCCAACATTCAGCCACCATCTGACATCGCCGGGGCGAATCATCGCCCCTATAGAACTTCCCTTTTAGCTTCGTGGTACCCTCTTGTCACATAGGATGCCGAAGCTTGGCGCCACTTTAGCCAACCTGCTGCGATTCTATGTCTAACATCTTCATCAATGTCGCCATCCTTACGTAGCATAGATCCTAAATACCGAAAAAGTATCCTTCTTGGCCACCACTTGTCCATCCGGGGTGACATCCTCATCCTCGTGCCTAGTCGGGCTAAAAGTCGCACATCATATACTCGGTCTTGGTCCTACTCAATCGAACCCTTTCGACTCTAGCGTGTGCCTCCACGGCTCCAACTTCCTATTTACCCCCTGCTCTACTCTCATCCACTAACACCACATCATCGGCAAAGAGCATACACCAAGGGATATCACCTGTATATCCCTTGTGACCTCATCCATCACCGGAGTAAATAAATAAGGGCTGATCTTCGACCCTTGATGTAGTCCTATGTTAATTGGAAAGTCACTAGTATCGCCATCACATGTTCGAACACATGTCGTCGCATCCTTGTACATATCCTTGATGAGGGTAATGTACTTAGTTGGGACTTTGTGTTTTTCTAAGGCCCACCACATGGCGTTTTCGGTACTTTGTCATACGCCTTCTCGAGGTCAATAAAGACCATGTGCAAGTCCTTCTTCGCTCCCTAAATCTCTCCATCAACTGTCGTACTAAGAAAATCGCCTCCATGGTCGACCTCCGGGCATGAACCCAAATTGGTTTTGGGTCACACTTGTCGACCTTCGTGAGGCGATGCTCGATAACCCTCTCCCACGGCTTCATCGTATGGCTCATCAGCTTAATCCCCCGGTAGTTAGTACAACTTTGAACATCTCCCTTATTCTTGAAGATTGGTACTAATATGCTTCGTCTCCATTCTTCGGGCATCTTGTTCGACCGAAAAATGAGGTTAAAAGCTTAGTCACCATACTACGCTCTCGCTCCCGGACATCTCCACACCTCAATGGGGATGCCATCGGGGCCCATCGCTTTACCTCCCTTCATCCTCTTCAAAGCCTCCACGATCTACGCCTCCCTGAATCCTCCTCACAAAGCGTCTACAAGTATCGTCAAATGAGTCGTCCAACTCAAAGGTAGGACTATCATTCTCCCCATTGAACAGACTTATCGAAGTACTCTCGCCATCGTCGCCTTGATCTCCTCGTCCTTCGCCAGCTAGTCGATCTGTCCCATCCTTGATGCATTTGATTTGGTTTATGTCCCTTGTCTTCCTCTCACGTATCCTAGCGATCCTATAAATGTCCTTCTCCCCTTCCTTCGTGCCTAGCCGTTGGTAAAGGTCATCAAAAGCGACCCTTTGCTACACTCACGGCTCGCTTTGCAGCCCTCTTCGCTATCCTATAGCCCTCGATGTTGGCTGCACTCTTGTCGAGATGGAGGCGCTTTTGAAGCACTCCTTCTTCTCCTTAATAGCCCTTTGTACCTCGTCGTTCCACCACCAGGTGTCCTTCGCTTCCTTCTTGCCTCCCCCTACTCACACCCAACACTTACGAGGCCACCTTCCGTACACATGTTGCCATTTTCGGCCACATGTCGTGCGCATCTTCTCCTTCTTCCCAAGGCCCCTCGCCTAGCATCCTCTCCTTAAACGATTGTGCCGCTTCCCCTCTAAGCTTCCACCACCGTCCTCGTAATCTTGACACGTTTGTCCCGGTGGGCACGCACCAAAAACGAAAGTCCGCCACTACAAGCTTGTGTTGAGGGACCGCACACTCCCCGTGTATCACCTTACAATCTAGGCAAGCAGTCCTATCCTCCCTTCTTGCAAGGATAAAGTCGATCTGGCTCGAGTGTTGTCCACTATGGAAGGTCACTAAATGGGATTCCCTCTTTCTAAAGAGGGTATTCGCTAACAACAAGTCATAGGCCAAAGCAAAATTCAAAACATCCTCCCCTCTTCGTTCCTACTACCGCACTCGAAACCCCCGTGTACTCGCTCAAACCCTACATTTGTTGCACCCACATGGCCATTGAGGTCTCCTCCTATGAAGAGTTTCTCACTGATAGGCACAGTACTAACCATGCTATCTAGGTCCTCCCAAAACTGACTCTTGGCGCTCTCACTAAGACCTACCTGAGGGGCATAGGCGATCACATTCAAGACCCGAAGTCTCCAACGACCAATCGGACTAGGATAATCCGATCACCTTGCCTCCTAACGTCCACTACTCCATCCTTAAGGCTCCTATCTATCAAGATACCTACACCATTCCTACCCGATGTTGTCCCCGTGTACCAAAGCTTGAAGCCGGTGCCCTCCACCTCTTTCGCTTTCGGCCCTTCCATTTGGTCTCTGAGCGCATAGAATATTTACACGCCTTCTAGTTGCCGCATCGACTAGCTCTCTTAACTTACGTTAGGGACCCTACGTTCCGGCTACCTAGACGAATCCTAGTTGGCTCGGCTAGCTTCCTTACCCTTCGCACCCGTCGAGGAAAGTGCAAAGACCCTTGCTCATTTTTCACTACACCCGGGCGCAGATGTAGCGCGCCACTAAGGTTGCGACGACCCGACCCTTGCTCACTATTCATCGTACCCGGATCACGATACGACGCGCCACTAAGGGGATGGCGACCCGACCCTTGCCCATTTGACACCACACCCGGGTTCGATGTAGCGGCGTCGCTAAGAGGGTTACGCCCCCCAACAATTTCTTATGGGTTTCATATCCATTAGAGCCGTTTTGGTTTTTACGTTGGTTCGCCAAACCTAACGCAACCCTCCTCCTTTACCCGGGCTTGGGACCGGCTATGTTGAGACGACTCAAAGAAAGTCTTCCGATCAACATAGGCCGGAGTTAATGACCTCCAAGTTAGATCCTTGAAAATTTGTTCACCTACAGTTTCAGGCAGGTCGCCATCCTGCACAGGTATAAAGTCATGTGCCATCCACAATTGAATCAATAGGTCAACATCGATCTCATAGCCTTTGGGAAATAAAGCACAAAATGCAAAGCACTGCTTCATATGTGATGGTAGGTCATCAAAACTGAGCTTGAGTATTGGTAAAACTCCACTTGTCTCATTACATATGTTACTTTTGGCCAATGTATGTTTCCACTCATTCATGCTAGTCTTGTTACTCAACATGGAGCCAAAGGCTTTGGCAGCTAAAGGCTTTGGCAGCCAAAGGAGAACCGGCACATCGGTCAACAATCCTACTGAAAATGTGATCCAGCTCAACACTATTTCGATTTTCCAAGCTGAATGCTCTGCTCTGGACAATTTCCCTCAAATGCTCATCACTCAGCTTCTCAATGTTATGGGCTTCATTTACACCCATGGCCATGATTTCAGCCACTTTTGAATCACGAGTTGTTGTCAGTACTGCACTGCCCTTGCCACCCTGCTTAAGGCAGGTCATTATTTTTCCCCACATATCAGCATCCCGATTCCATACATCATCTAAAACTATGAGGTATCTTTTTCCACTTATCATACTCTGAAGATCACGCAATGTTTTTTCACGACCTTTCTCGTTGGTCTCACAGATATTGCTTGCAATGGTGCCAGCGTCAAATTCATCTGACACACAGCACCACCTTCGAAGCTCAAAACACTTCACAATTTCAGGGTCATTGTAAATGAGTTGAACAAAGGTAGTCTTGCCCATCCCACCCAGTCCAACAATTGGAAGGACCATGAGATTCATGTTGCTACTAGCTTGATCAAGCAGCATCCCCATGATTTTATTCTTCTCCCCAACTCTGGATCTGCTAACAATATCCCTGTCGGAGTCAATGATTATGGAATCCGTCTGTCGCCACTGCCTTGAGGGTTGTGCTAGCTGCAGGTGTCTGAAATCAAACTTATTCATCTCAGTGACTAGGACCTCGATGGTCTGCACAATCCTGCGTAGCTTCTTGCCCATCCTATAACGGAACACAATGGGGTTTGTTCCATGCTTGCTGTTCTGGCCCTTCTTCTTGGCTTCTCGTCGAAGCGCCTCATACTTGAACTCATCAAAGATATCGTTGGCCTCATAGGCTGCTGTCTTGAGGTCTTTGAGCCAAGCTGAAACGTCAGAACGGGAGGCCCCTTTCTCCTCTGCATCCTGGATGATGTACATGATTGCTGGCAGGTTGCGCTCCAGGATCTTGCGCTGCTCCTTCATGCCTTCCATCACCTTGTACTGTTGAAGCAGGTAGCTGGATGCTTTCTCCTTCACCATGGAGAGCAGCGGCCCAATCACCAACTCAGCCATTGTATGTTGCTCAGTAACACGACCTGATTAGCTGAATAAAATCTTGTTTGGGTAGTGCAGAGGACTGAACGAGTGTTTATTCCCAACTGATATGTTCTCAATCTCCGCCTGCATGTAACTAGCAGATGAAGTAGACAATTTAGTCTCTTAAACAAGGAACAACTCCTGCGAAAAAAAACTGAGCAACCGAATATATGAAGCGGTTGGACGAACCAGTGAGTACTATGTGTTTGTATGAATTGCTTCAAGAAAATTAGCAGCTGCACCAGCTGGGTTCCATCGGTTCTGATGGAGGCATCATCATATCACCTCCATCTCTTCAACGCGATCGATCTGCTGTTTTCTGATTGCACAAATCCAGCGGATCGAGGATGAGCAGTAGCAGTCAGCTGAAAAAAGTGGTTGTTTTGGGGGCGATGCGAAGAGTTTGACCCACCAGTTTCAAAGGTGCTTGTGTTGCTGCCTCCAGCAAGGCCCCAACTAACTAATCCTGGTTAGAAGATTAGCATTGTAAGATTGGGGTGTCGGAGGAAAGGACATGCCAGATTCCTTAAAAATGCATTAGGTGGAGACTTGCGTTTGAGACCATGAGGTGCCTCTCGGGAAAAGTAATAAGGTTTCTAAAATACAGCAACTGGGCATTAAGTTATTCGTCCTATATTTTCTGAAGAAACTTTACATCAAAATCATGACAAAGCTATAGGGGGTTATTTGTGCTATATATTCTGAATAAAGATTGCATCATCATAGTAATGAAAAAGCTAGTGGGGCTGTCGACACTGCTGGCCCACATAAGTCTTTGCTTCCATTTGTTATGAATAAAGTTGTATGTGAAGCACTATGAGTTGATGGATGTACCTCCACCAATGGTCACAGGACCCAACAGCTGAATATTCATATGTAGGCACGCACGTCACGGGCTCACGGCTTAGTGGAACCAATGCATATATAAGATTTATTTTTGTAATAATATGTTATCCTCCCAAGGCACCTAATCTCCCAAAACAAGAGTCCATCCAACCTCCCATGATTTGTAAAATGGAGCAGGTAGAGACCTGCTGTCTACTTCTTAGAGAGATGTTTACACGAGAACAAAGGTAACTGTGATAAGCCTGATAAGAAAAATGAAAGCGACAGAAGAAAATATCTGAAAATTTCCAGGGAGCCGAGTGAAGCCTTGTTCGGGATGGCTAGCCAGCTGCCTGCTGGAACGCATATCGACACTGCCAGACTAGGCGTTGATAACGGGATTACTTGCTGCACAGTCCCAGTCCCACGACCCGTTCGGCGGAATGCCACACCGGCGTGCTCGCCACACAGTTAGTCGTCCACGGTGATAAGATGGAGACTTCCAGTGCGTGTGACCACAAACTAGTTACAATTTTCTGAGCACTGATACCTACCCCACGCATATATATGACCAAATTTCCGATAAAAACTGGAAATTGTTTTGTAAATTCAACCAACAACAGCGGACGAAATACGTGACAATTAAATTTAAGGACACAGATCGATGCGGTCATGCCGTTCAGCGTGAACCATGTATTGTGTGAGAGCTGACCTGATTGGAAGAACGCCGCTGCCGTCGGAGACCGTCGGAGTTGACCGACGAGATCTCACTGGGGCCCGGCGGCGACCCTCTGGGCTTCCGCTCTTGGACGCCATCACTGGGCACGCGCGCGGGCGCGGCTCAGTCCCTCTCCCACGAAGCCTCAGTTTCCCCGCACGGCCGTCTCCCTCCGGCGCGCCGCCGTCCGCCGCGGCCTCGACGGGTTGGCTGGTGGCTCCTTGCTGGCTAACCGCGCCGGGGTGACTGGTGAGTGGTGAGAGCGCTGCTGGGCCACGGGGGCCGTCGATGCGGAGAAAGCCCACGGCCCAAAAGTTAATGGGATAAGAACACCGGATCACGAATATCAGAGGCCCGCATTCGGATCGGCCTGCACGGAACGCACGATCACTGTCGGCAGTCCAAACTCTGCCTTGTAAATGGCCACTCTCCTCCTGAAAAATGGATGCTCCAGATCGAGTTTCATTTCTCAAACAGGAGCACAAAGGATGCCATAGCATGGAAGACAATGATTTCATCCTTGCATGCAGACCGGTAACTGCAAGTCAGACAATGAACTGAAGAAACAACCAACGCGGTCTCATGCCACAGCATGGAAGCGAAACAACATTGTTTAAATTCTAGTCTGGAATAAAGGATACTTGCTTGTTTCAATTCATTTATATTCACTAATTAAATGCCCGTGCGTTTACTACGGGGTAACTAAATTATATATAAAAAACATAGATCGCATGATAAGATAGCAATAATATGAAATTAAATAATGATATTAAAGTGACATTTAACCGGACAAAAAGTGACATTTAATCCAAACAAGTTTTGTGAAAGTAACATCCAAACAAGTTCTGTGAAGTCCAACTGCTACAACATAATTACACATAAATAGTAAGAGACCAACGATTGCTTGCAAGTAGATGGCATCATCTCGACACCCACCAAAAATATAATTTGATTGAATTGATGGACTATAACTGTTCAAAAAAAAAAGATTAGCTCAATGTATATAAATTTCAATGAATTGATGGCATCACTATTTTTCTGTTTTTTACGAAAGGAAAATTAAGTGTACCTCCTTTTCTATGATGATATTGTTCACGACGTTTTCTATTTTTTCATTTCTTTCTTCCTGAGTCATTGCCGCCAATCTTACCTTTTCCCTTTCACTTTTTAGATTCACACATCCATGTTTTCATTGTTTGAATAAAGCGTGAACACCTGTTTATAGATAATAATTAATTATAATATCTCTATATGAGAACAAATTATTGATCTATAAAACAAATAAAAATTTGTTTGTGATGGACCTCTCGATCCAGCCGCCGGTTTACGCCTTTCTCGATGATATTTTTTCTCTCTGTCTTTTATTTCTTTCATCCCTTTCTTCTTGAGTCATTGCTTCTGGTCGTGTTTTTCTCTTTCCCTTTTACGCTTGGCACGTTCATCAACTTGATCCTGTGAATCTGATGAAGCTGTCTGGATTACTTTTTGAAAAACAGATGGATGGATATTTTGTTGACCATAAATAATACAATTGAAAGTCCAAATGGACAAGCAATTAATTACCTCCATTGATGTTGTTTGTCAAGTCTCCAAATGGTGTACGGTCTTCATTATTTTGAATAGGTTCCATTACGATGAAACTGATCCAAAAATTAATCCCTAGTTAGCAAGCATATAATACATGTCCACCATTGTAATTATATAATGTTTCTCAAAAGAGTTATTAACTTCGGAGATAAGATATTTGTGACTTTGAAGCTAGAGATTTGGTAGCTCCTTATACAATTGAGTTAAATCATGTACGAGGCGTTTTGTAGTGAAAAAAAGAAATCAAGTGTGTGGCCACTGAATATTTAGCTAATTTTCGATTGTTAGCTTTTTAACCTGAACATGTTGAGGATTAAGTCTAGATGCATAGATGATTCTTGTTTCAACAACCACACACTACAACTTGCAATCCTATAGAGGAGACAATTAGATAACAAAAAATTGGATACTTTAAAATTTTTAATGCATAAATTTTGAATCACTGAAGAGTCAGTCCATCTGATCAGCAAGGGACAATGCAACAAACACTCCTGCAACCATCTCAGAACTGCATAGGTGACGTAGAGGGGCATTTCATCGATGGCTTAACTCATGGTCAAGGTCACCATGAGTTGAGCGGGCAGGGGGTCCAGAACATTTACCTTTTCCGCCCTCGCACGGTGATGGTGCCCCTGCCTCCGGATGTTGCGTGCAGCGGCAGCGCCACCCAGTCCCCTGCCTCCGCGCGTCGAGCGGTAGCGCCGTCCAGTCCCTTAGTCTTTTGGGCCTCCTACTTGCGTCCGCTATGCGCCTACAGGAGGACGACGACGAGGGCAGCGGGATGCCATATCGCACGAGCAGCAGCCGCCGGAGATGGTGAGGAAGAAGGTTGCAGGAGTTGTAGCCCTGCCCAATGGCGGCCCCTCGCGCGATATGGCCGCACGGCCTCTCGCCCTCGATGGAGTCGGCGTCGATGCAGCCCGCGGCGTAGGTTCAGGCGTCGCTGCCCTCGGTAGCAGCGGCAGTTGGGGAGGCGGCGTTGCTGCGCGCGAGCAAGGACGCAGTGGATGCGGAATCGAGGGCAGGAGAGGTTTGTTTCTATTTTTTCCCGTGATTGACGAGGTTATCCGCGAGAGGGGCGTTGGTCCTATTTTGGGTAGGTGGAGCGAAATTAGGGGAACCGCGCAGAGGATCGCACGGGGAGGGCGTGTTAGCCGCCGACCTGGTCGGCGCGGCCCGGTATCTGTTGCTGGGCTGCTTCTTTTGTTGGCCCAACAATGTTTCTTAGGAAATCATTTTTCTTTTATTGGCCCAGCAACGTTTCTTCGGTCAGCTTTGACTGTTTTCTTTTCCCCAACTGTTTTCACCCTTTTTGGGTCAAAAAGGAACGTTGCCGGACTTTTTTTTTTTTTTTGACTGTTTCTTCGACTGCTTTCTCCCGCTGGATGGAATACACAAATTTCAGCAAATAAATAAATAAATAAATAAATCATAAATTTCTTCCGTTCAAGATCCAACACCAAGAATTGCAAATTTTTTTTTGACATTCCAATTGTCTTGGAGTGGATATTAAAATGTTGCAGAAAATCCCATACAAAATCTAAAAGTTCTAAAGAAAAATAACCACATGTACGTTCATAAATTTTTTTGACTATATTTTTTTTTAAATTGGCAAATGAATTAGTAAGGTGTAATATGTGCATGCTTGAAACCTGATGGCACACTTAATTAGCTGGAACCATTCAGAACCCAGCAGATCAAAACAATCTGTGTCGCAAAGAAAGCATCATATCAAATTATGTATGTTGTTGACACAGCTTAAAAATAAAACTCGACCCAAGGGATTCAGTCCAAAATCATCGTCTCCTATTGCAAAGGAAGCAATAAGATATTGACAGATAGCATGCAACACCGGCTTCTTACTGAATAGCCAATAAATATTGTGAACTTGACAGATGCTTCTTACAAGGCAGTAAGATACATTATTACATCTAAGGCCTTCACATTTTTCAAGTTACAAAAGGATATGGTGCTGATTGCCTCACCAGCTTAGCCAGGAAAAGGGAGATAGCATGCAGCACCAGTGCAGAGGCATCCAGCTTCTTGAGGCCATCCCCATATTGTTCTTCAACGGCTCCCCGTACCCTAAGCAAGAACCAAGAACCAGAAAATCTTTAGATAAGAATATCTAAAGCTCCTAAATACTTCTAAATTTTGACTTAGTATTAGAAATGCATTTTTAGAAACATGCACACAATGAAAATAAACACACACCCGATAGCTCCATTAGGAAATTTGAAATTCAACTATAGTCAAAATTCAACATTGTCTTCATAAATTATTTTTTGTCAAAAAATTCTGGAAACAACCATATTCTGGGCATAAACGTACTGTAAATTAAGCTGTGGACATAAACACTGAATCACTGAAATCTAACAACATAAATTTGACCACTACAATCACAGGAACACAAAACCAAGCTAAAAATTTATAGGCTATCACCAAACCAAGCTAAAAATTACTGATTTGTTGTCCAGGACAAATGTTTCTTTGAAAAAATAGCAATACTGAACATTTCATATGGAAAAAAAATAACAACTGATCGCACTATCATCTCAGGAATACAAAAGCAATAAGCAAAAGAAGCTCAAAAGCAATCAGAAATTAAGCGGTTGAGATATTTTTATGAGTGAATAAGTTGCAGCGTTTAGCTCAAACTAAAAGACCTTTTGTATTCAGAACTTGTGTGGGAAAGAGCTTGATGCTGAAATTGGTACTTGTCTACCATCAAAATTAGTCTGTTTTCCCCTCTCCAGAGAAGATAGAGCTGGTGTAGAACAGAAAAAACCACGAATGATTTCACAACATATATTTACACTCAAAGATTAGCTGCGGAACAAAACAATATATCCTATACGAAGTGACCGGCTGATTGCAGCCACCGGGCGGACAACTGAATTGAAAGGGAAAGGGGAGGAAGAGGAGCTCACCATCCGCTGCATACGGTGGAGCGGGGGCAAGGTCAAAGTGGTCATCCGACCGGTAGAAGACGGACCATAGGATGTCGCCATTCAGCGATTGTGCCTAGATCCATCCGACGCCGCCATCCACACGCCCGGAATCTCGCCGTCACCGTGGCCCCGTGCCCGAAACCAGCCCTAAAATATAAGAAAAGTTGTACATATAATGAAAACTAATGGAATATAAAAGAAATGAAATTAGGAAAAGAAATTCTAGATCTATTTATTTATAATAGAACATCGAAGTACACATGACATGGAAATAATGACTGAGAACATAGAGGCATAAACGGGCAACATTCACCAAGAACATCAATTTAATAATAATAAAACATCTAAACACACATAATAGAACATGAGAATAATAACTGAGAGCATAGAGGCAGACTGGCTGAGAACATCAATTTATTTATAATAGAACATCGAAGCACACATGAGAACATGGCAATAATGACTCGGAACATAGAGGCATAAACTGGGAGCATTTGAGAACAACGATTTATTTACGATAGGACATCGAAGCAAGCATGATAGAACATAGGAATAATAACTGAGAACATTTACAAAAACCATTCAATGGGAACATCAATTTATTTATAATAAAACATCGAAGCACACATTATAGAACATGGGAACCATGACTGAGAACATAGAGACATAAACTGAGAACATTCACTAAGAACATCAATTTAATAATATTTGAACATCCATGCACACATAATAGAACATGCCAAATATATAGAAAGTGTCATTACGAGTTACTAACAAACAATTATGAGGCTACATGAAAACAATATATGAAACATCTTAAACCCATGCAAAGAAAAGGCAAGTCTTAATGTGTACATGCATAGAGTAAGGGTACCTTGAAGATGATTCATTCAGTCAATTTGCGTTGTACAGGGCATCAGAATTGTTAAACCTGAAAATCCAAGTGTAGCTTCCTCCTTCCCTCCATAGTATCCATGATATTTCTCATACCTGTAAAATAAAAATTAAATTAAATGAAGACAACTAAGGAATAATAACATTAGATATTGTCTAGCAGATTCACTGCGTATGTCTAGGATTTCTCCTCATAATGAGGACCTGCAGTAATTTTGTAAATCCCGGTTGTGAGATGTTTTCAATCCCTCTACAAATGGGCGAGGATCTCTTGGAAAGGAACATTGAACCAGGATGCTAGTTTCATTTAGCCATTCGTACAATGTATGTTTCATGCAAAGGAGAAAAAAATGAATATCTTGGTAGCTCCTGTATACTATATGAAAGGACATGGTGGACTATTCTGCGCTAATAATGTTCTGACAAACAGTAGGTATACAATTCAGTACCATGGGCAATTTAAAAACAGTCTAAACATAGTAGCATGCATGCATGATGCATGTGGAGTCAAACAAGTGCCTGTTGTTGAATCTGGAAGCAGGGTGAGGCTAGCAGTAGCAGGCGAAATGAGCTTTAAAACAAGGGGATCCAATCCAATCGGTGATGAGTTTTGCCGCTCGAGATCCGATGCTCAAGCACCACCATTTTTTCCAACACTGCCGAACCAGATCCGCACCAAAGAAATAAATAAATACCACATAAGTAGAAAAAGAAAAGAAAAATCAGCACAATAGAAAAGGAAAGAAAATGAAAGCACCATCGAATCGAGCAACAGCAGCCTGATTGGTGCGGAATCATCCATTCCAACAACGATTTCTTCGGGATTTTGGAAAGATAGGGACGGGGAGCCACGATTCGTGGATGCCTGGATTGGACTCTGGTCGGGCAGCGATTCCGCCATTCCAATAGTCGGAAACTTCGAGCTGCCCAGAGAAGATGAATGGAGAGGAGAGAGCACAGGCAGTGGGGAAGCTAGACCAAGGAAGGAGACGGCGGAGTGATAAGCACGAGCCTCCGCAGCGCAAGACCCCTCCGCGCCGCATGACATAGTTGGGCTGACTGGGCCGAAAACACTGAACGGGCCGAAAATAGGGGTGGTCGGCGCACGCTTCCGCGCCGACTGGTCGGCACATAACATTTCCGGCACGGGGAGGGATTAGGTGCGGGGGGGGAGGGTGGTCGCATGAGAAGAGGGCGGCGGACGACAAAAAATTATCGCGTCGTTAGGCGGTCTTCCTTTCGTCGCTTTTTATATAGTATATATAGTAAAGATAAAGATATACAGTACACACAAGTATGTCCAGCGCAATATATCATCATCATATATATGCTGCATAGGAAAAAAAAAAAAAAAATGTAATAAACACCAAGGATAGCAGTACATCTTCATGTACGGAGACGCCCCAAACCTTCAGACGGGACTCAATTAACGCTGGGCGTCGTTAGGCGGCGCACGTGCACCAGAAGCTGGGCGGCGCACGCGCGCCAGTTCTGTTACCAGTGCAGCGCGCACAGCCCATTTCCCCAGCAGCGGCCCGTTTCCAATGTCGGGCTTATTTGGACCAAGTTTTTTTTTTTACCCATATCAATTTACGGTTTCTCATGTCTAGCTTCATTGGGCCAAGTTTTTTTTTTAGCTAGACCATATTGTTTTTCTAGTTTCTCTGTCTAGCTTCGTTGGGCTAAAAATTTTATTGTCTACAAGCTAAAATTTTCTCTTTTTGGGAAATCGGGTTTGTGGGTGAAGTATATATATGGGGATGGTTTCACATATAAATGAAAGTGAAAGTAAAAATCCACATATAGATGAAAAGTGAAAAAATAAATGTTGCTTACATTTGTCTTGAAGACTTCAAGTTAGGGAGTACTTTGTACATGGAAATAAGGACATATTTGTCCGGATAAATATATGTGTTTGCAAAATAATTAACAAATATAAATCCACATGTGCCTTCTCTTGATTTGTAGCTAAAAATCTACGAAAAAACACAAAAAGGTAAGCTAATTAGAAACTTTGTACTACGGTTTATAAATTTACACCTAGAAAATATATAAAACTTGTACCTATCAAATCATAAACTTTATACTATACTTGTAAAACTTTGAACTACCAAATTAGAAACTTTGTACTCATTTTGGTTTATAAATTTAAACAAGAATTATATAAAACTTTTAACTATTAGATCATAAACTTTATACTATAGTTGTAAAACTTTGAACTACCAAATTATAAACTTTGTACTCGTTTGTTTAAAAATTTCTGATAGAATTATATAAAACTTTTAACTATTACATCATAAACTTTATATTACAGTTGTAAAACTTTAAACTGCCAAACTATAAACTTTGTACTCGTTGGTTAATAAATTTGCACGAATTATACAAAACTTTTAACTATTAAATCTTAAACTTTTTAATGAGGTTTTAAAACTTTGAACTACTAAATTATGAACTTTTTACTCGTAGGTTTATGAGTTTACACCGGATTTTTAAAAACTTTGAACTATTAAATTATAAACTTTTATGCGGGTAGGTTCTAAAGGTTTGAACTCATAAATTATAAACTTCGCATTACGTTAGGTTATAGAAAATTTCTACTCGTTGGTTTATAAATTTACACCACAATTATATAAAACTTTTTAACTATGAAATCATAAACTTTATACTACAGTCTAAAACTTTGGACTATCAAATTAGAAACTTTGTACTCGTAGGTTTATAAATTTAAACCAAAATTATATAAAACTTTTAGGGACTATCTATTTGTCTATTGACAGATTTTTGAACCATACAAGATTTGTTCCCACAAAAAGTCTGTCAACAGATTTGTTCCCACAAAAAAATCTGTCAAATTTTTAAATAGACAAATTTGTCAACTTTTCAAATAGACAAATACTTGCAAATACCCGTTATCAAACAAAGTTCAAGAACCCACATGCCAAAAAACCCGTTAACTATGGAAGTCTCATGGAACTTGCTGGTGGATGCTTAGTCAGGCAGCAACCACGACCTGCTGCTACTGAAAGATGAAGAGCCATGACGAGATGAAACTGAAAGTGCAGACAACATCCATTCCAAACCAACTAGCTGCATGCAGCTGAACAAAGCAAGTGTGTTTGTTCTGAGAAAACAAGAGCATACCTGACAAGAAACATGATCACAATCACACTGGGGGCGCTGGCAAAGTCACTTTCAATAGAACAGTGATCCGTTTCTCATTCAGTTGTTTTGAGTAAATCTATCCCTCAAATATCTTAGAGACCTGGTATTTCAAAGCCATAAGCAACTTATGAAAACATGCTGAAGCTGGATATAGCATCGTGTGGTATTGATGAAATTGTAGCGGCACATTTGTACACTCCATCCTGTTGCGACATGGATGGTGTTGTTAGCTAATGGGTGGGATAACAAGAACTATTACAATATCTTTATCTGTATACTTATGCACAGTGATTACCTCAAAGTTAAAGGGTTGAATACTGTTCAGTTCAGAAATAGTTTTTTGCTGCAGCTGTGCATCGTGGACAGGTGTCCCGATCCTTTCTTCTTCAGGAGGAGGACGCTCTATATAGACTGGAGTGCCTCTGAACTTATCCAGTCAGATCAGAATGTTATGATCCATGGATTAAGCAGATTCACCGTATAAAATGTGTTTATGTTACCTAGAATGGTAGGGCTCAGCCTCTGCAATCTGTGGATTGAAGTAGTAGAAGCATGTTGCGCTACCACTAAGGTAAACCTGGTCTGCATATCAGAAAAAGCATTTTTTTTCACTTTACACATGTGTACAGAAGAATCTATAATGGAGACACCCTCTTTTTAATGTATATATAGAATGTTGTATATAAGCAAGGGCTCACCAGGAGTTGTGTATGCCTTTCGAGGAATACAACCGACGACAAGGAACATAACAAGGTTACCAGCCTGCTCATCATAGACGTGATTGATGTTGAATTCTGTAGCTTTATCACCCCACAAGGTCACCTTTAGCTCATTGTCCCTACATTTGGTAGGACCATGATTAGGTAAAAACATCATCTGTAAGAGGACATGGCCTAAGATACAGGATGGTACCTATAACAAGACATGGTCTAAACAGAAACATAGCACAGACATACCCATAGTCCTTTATATAAACCTTTGAGGCTGATAGCTCTCTGTTTTTGGGAACGAAGCTTGAGACCCCTGAATACTTTGTAATGTAGCCAAGCACATCTATGATCAAGCAAACAAACAATAGCATACGTTGGAAGTAGTTAGTATAAATCAGGAAAGCATCGCAACATGTGTCTAAGATGATAGCTGTTTTATGGACTCATGCACCTGTGTATTTTTGGACTGGACCATCTACAGGCTGCAACGCATGGAAAGGAGTGAGTGTGTATACAATCTCTGGAATTCCTGCAGTAGGATTTCTTGCTAGGTCTACTGTGGTGAATTCAGTGAATTCCATCATGAAGGTTCCATCGACAGGCCTGTAAAACTTTCTAGCATTCGCAATCCTGACCCTTTTGATCTGGTACACCTGGCCAATGTCGACAAAATGAGCCTTGGCTTCAATGATCTGATTTGGAAATTCGCCATACATCACATTTCCCTGTAATTATAACCAAGAGTATTAGCACAACAACTTTGAGTATACCAAGCATTTTATTCTCCCTTTAATTTACCACGGATGGTTCTTGCTTACAGTAGAACTTACCCTTGCATCTGCAAGCACTAAACCAACATACAAAGGCCTGTATTGTCCACCGTGCTCAGTAACAGTCCATTTACGAACAATCCGGACAGTGAGGATGTTGCTTTCCGGCCTTTGCGCACATTTTTCAAGGAAAATGTGACGCTGCATAGCACCTGTAGGATGCAATATTGTGTAATGTTAAATATCTATATGCAAAAAGAAGAACACTGGAGAAGGTATGGATGCAAAACAAATCGAGGCCGAACAGGAAATCAATTATCTGATGTTTTCATAAATGTCACCAGAAATTATATCATTAGATTGTGGCGTAAAAAGCAACACATAGAGGCAAAAACACCCAAGTTGGTAGAGGATATAAGAAACAAACTAAAGAGCATGGTATTCAAATAACATAGGCACAAAAGGTTGTTTACATCCTGAAGAAGCTTGCTATGACACAGTCTATACAAAGTATAATATATATGCTGTTATAATATATAGGAGACACTTCACAGCAGAATAGCTAAAAGAGTAGAAGGAAGATGGGCATATGGGCATGGACAGGAACTTCCATGAGTCGCGAAAACTATAGAAGGCTACAACATCTTAAAGGAATCAAGAACATGATATGTTGTTCTTATAAAGTCCACTGGAAAATGATTGAAGAGGCATGTCTTTATACATGTGTAGTAAATCAGCTGCTTTTGCTAAAGGAGGTAAAAACATAAGCATCCTGCTGTGCACTATGGAAATGAACAAGAGAGCACACAAAGGATCACCTACTTTTTTGATAATCATGACAGGCTGGACAATAGTTGCAGCTGCACGCGCACTTAAACAGTCATAAAACAAATTGTTCCAGAGAATGTGAAGAAGTAAACAGGCAGACGCTAAATCACAAGAAGGCTCATGGCGTCCACAGAAACCAAACATTGTTTCCCCCTACTGGTTTTAGAGGGCAGATTCAAAACTCAGTTGGCAAGCCGTCATGGTAAAAACTGGCTCAAATCTGATGTAAGCTGAGCGACCAGCGAACGTGCATATGGCTCTATCAAAGAAGCAAATCCTATCAAAGTCTCATGTATGGGTCCAGTAATCAGCCTAGCTAAATGAACATCCGCATTGGCAATGGGAAGAAGACGCTGGGCCAAAGCTCTGTACATTATTAAACCATGAATGCTGTAATCAAGAACAACAAAACCATATATGGTCTGCAAAGCTGTGATAGCCTGCAGAGGTTCAATTCAAAACCATATATGGTCTGCAAAGCTGTGATAGCCTGCAGATTCAGTCAAACCTGAAATTAATACCACACATATGACATTGTCAATTGTGAATTTGGAAATGTTCAGAGGTTCAATTCAAAATGAAATCCTTTCCACAAGACCCAAAATGGACACAACGAAGTTACTCTTTTTGGTTAACTAGAAATGCTGATTTTATTCACTCATTAAGGATATATAATAATGCATGAAAAGGCCTCCAAAGTTGCATTTTGGGACAGTTGAAGATGAGAAATTGGACGGAACCAAATCTTATGTTGTGCATACAACTAGAGATTTGGTTCGAGCCAACACTCACCTTCAGCTTATGGTGCAAGGCAGAGTTCGGTTTCTAATTCTTGTGCTGTGCAAGGCAGAGTTCAGTTTACTACAACTATTACCTTCAGGTATTTATACTAATATTTATACTAATAGTCCAAAATAGCTTTACTCTAGGTATTTTATAAAACATTAAAGAGTTAGTATTGTTAGGTTCAAAATTTTACAACCAGAAAAAAAAACTTCGCACTAATGGTTCAAAAACTTTGGGCTACAATATCATAAACTTCGTAATAATGGTTCAAAAACTTTACACTCGCAATCTACATAAAAACTTTGACAAATTAAGATATTACAAAAACTTCAAGTGTAAAGTTTACAACATATTAGTACAAAGTTTTTATGATATAGTCTAAAGTTTTGAACATAGCAGTAAGAAGTTTACAAAACTCACCCGCTAGTTAAAAACTTTGAATTATCACATTTAAACTTTGTACTGCTAGGTTTAAAATATTACACTAGAATTTTTAATAACTTTCTACTACCGCAATTTAAACTTTACACTGGTACCTTGAAAACTTTGACCTATTACATGATAAACTTTGTAAAAAAACTAGGCTCAAAACTTCAGAATCAAACATTAATAAAACTTTGAACTATGATATTTCAAACTTTATATAACTTTGAACTGATCAGTTTAAATTTTCCAGAATTTATATAACTTTGGACTTATAGGACTTTATACTATCACATTTAAAAACTTTATACTGCTACATTCATCTTGTAGAAACTGTTGTCATTATTCCACTTTCGTAATAAGTTGTCAGGTTCATCTAAAAATCCTAGTTATGCAGCCAACTTAGCTATTGTCGTGCAAATAATATGTGTAGATAGATGGCATTGCCATTCATCTAGTAGAACATGTTGCCATTATTCCAGTCGACAATAACTAAGTTGTCAGGTTGATCTAAAAATCCTAGTTCTGTAGCCAACTTAGTTACTGTCGCGGCAAACAATATGTATAGACAGATGGCAAGAAAGAGAAAAGATTATTTGTTTCTATTCTAACCTTTCCAGTCTGTAGGTCAACAGTTATCATCATTCCAGGACCTAATCGCCCTTTCATTACTACCTTTGACTCATCCATTGGTATAACGCCAACCTGTGGGTTGCCATTGACAGAATTAGTGATCAGTGCAAGCCTGACATGAACTATGAGGTTTCACATAGCCACTTGAGAAGGCGATCAGAATTCAATTCAACTACTAGGGCATACTTTCATGCAAATGTTAAAAACAAAATTAGATCAAATTAACCACTCAGGAGATGGTCACAAAGGTGTGATTTGCGAAACCACTTAAAGGGGACATCCTCCCTACGACAACTGAAGAACTATACATTTCTCTACAAACTTGTATAGACGAGAGCAAGATAAGAAGTTTAGTGTGGTAGTAGTTTTTATACAAAACAAATTAAAAGTCCCTGCTACATCACATTACATTTAAATAGGAATAGGTTTATAACTTAATAGTTTCACCTAATCACCTAACCTAGCTGACTGACCTACACATTAGCAAATGGACACAGTACTTACTGAATGTTACATTTAGTTTAGCTTGTGACATCTGAACTCTGCGATTTGGTATAGAAGGGTGCCAATATATCTGCAATGAAGTACTGGCAGATAAACCAAATGCTCCAATCAAGGATTCCAAATGGATATTTTATTATATATGAGAACAATTTTCCCTGATGACATTGCTGTTGAACATATAAAATTGTACAGAAGAAAGAAACAGCTGAAACCTACCTCAGATGCGACATAAACAAAGTCATCTGACGTTCTCCAATAGCGTGCTGGGACGGAGCCCATTCCTATCAAGAGTTGCTCCTACAGTCCTTCCATCACTGAACATAAAAAATATATATTTTATAAAGAATTATAAGCACCAGTGCACCACCACTGTTTTGGCAAATATTCAGTTGGTAAGGTGGCACTGGAATATCTTATGGATGAATTTACACCACAAAAACTCGGTCTCAAACCAATTCAGTAATGCCTTTCATGACTATTATGTTTATTGCCTATTATTATTTCTTCCCCTATGCGGGAACTCACTGACCTAGACTCCTAGCATGGCTCAAAAGGTTTCAACAGATACGTTCAAAATACCTCCTAAGTAAAAGGATACTACTCAATGCCACTTGTAATAACAACACGTAGCTCAATTAAGTGTACAGATTACCCATTTTTATATTCCATCCCTGCTTTTAGGTGCACAGAAGTAAAATCTGCTATTACACAACAAGGCTTTTAACCAAAGTGGTTAAATAAAACTGCTGGTTCGCGTCAGAGTGAAAGAAAATATGGAATAACTTACAATCGTACATGGGCATACAAGCAGTTTTACCTAAATAGGAGTAAAGCAGGTCCATCCCAAGCTTCCATTTGTCCTTTATAGTAGTCATAAAAGTCAAATACCTAAATACAGAACAAAATAAACTCAATTAGACAGGATGCGTTCAAAAAAAAAATAGACAGGATGCCTGTGTAGGTTAATACGGAAGGGGATGCCTGCATGTCAATAACCATACCTCAGGGTATTTTATAGATAATGTTGGATGGTTCTTATATGCCTCAGGGACGAGAATCATAAGAGCTTCTGCAGGACTTCTACCACTTCTTAGCAGCAATTGATGCAAGAAAGGATGTGAAGATTAACAATAACATCAGCAGTATTTAGGTGAAGTGGAGAGGAAAAGAAAAATGGATGCAGGTTTCGTGAGCGGAATGCAGGCTTTGCAGCTACAATTTCAGAGAGGTGCGCTGTTTCTTACTTCAGCTGTACTGTCAAGATTTGCTGAATCAGATGCTCTAGGGTCACCAAAAGGCAAATTTCATGCTCATGGCCTCGCCATACAGGAGAATGTAGTGTGGTTTCCTTGATCGCATCCAGTTCAAGTTCCCCTACAAGAAAAAAAAAAAGTAGCCCTATTAATAATGCTTAAGGATTGTGAACATTACATGAGCATCCTAGTAAGAAACTAAAAACAAGATACTCGTTTATAAGTAATCAAAGGCGCCATTTGAGGATGTTAATGCAAACCTGTATTGTGTTAATCTCTCGGATATAAAAGAAGACTGCATGTTGTATCTGACCTTCACCATCTTATGCTGCACATATTATTTCGCTGGCCCTTCCGAGAGAGAACACAACAACTAGCTCAGAAAGCGCCCCCCTCCTCCAGGAAAGTTTGCAACTCATCTTCATATGTGTAGTCCTGAAGGTTGGCAATTTAGATTGAATTCCATCAATAGTTGCTGAGAAGCACAACAACAACACAAGCAATTGTATCATAACCAGCTATCCTTACCATGTTACGGTTCCTGCATCCAAAGAAAAGGATTTAACTGCCCAGTTCTGCTCCAGATTGTTTCAGCGCTAACCTTTCCTGCCAAGAGAGGGAGTGCAAGGATCCCCAAGTTAAACTAGGGACTCTCAAGCAAACTTGCAAATATCCCAATGGATTATTGGCAAAACAAACCTGCAAGAAGCCTCTAAAAGGAGCCAGCTCTGTCCCAAGACCAATCATGATAATTGGAGTGGACGGGTCAGCAGGTAACTTGAAATTTGACTGCCTCATATAGATGGGAGCCCAACTGCATTCTTCGCTATATTCTAGAGGAATTGTATTCTGCCAAACATATGATCAAATCAAAGAATAATAAATCAGACTGTTGGAAACTTCGTTATTCCTAGTAATTCAGGAGGTTAATGCCCCCAAAATATTTTTTTCGAGACCTTACCTTCATCCATGCATCTCACTTATTTGGTTCTTCAGCCTAGCAATCACTTCTTCCAGCTCCTTTCTTGCATCCCACTCTACTTGATTCTTCAGCTCATCCATTTGAACTCGAACTTCTGCCGCTCCTTCACTGAAATGATCTTAGCTCTTTCGTTACTGCTACAGTCGACCTGCAAAAAAAGCATAGTAAGCAAGACATCAGGTTTGTTTCAGGTATTGGCATACATTAGATTTTCAGAAAGCAAGCACAACTTTGTTATAAAACTATAAGTAAGGAATGATCATATCAAACAATCACTAATTAGGCATGATCATATAAAACAATCACTAATTAACAACAAATACAAGATAGAGATATTTACTTTAATAAATTTCTCCTTTGCTATGCAAGATATAATGGCAAAAGAGAATGCATAAAAAAACGAGACAAGACACAAGATGAAAATTGCAGCTAGCACATACTTCTGGAATCGGCAATATAAGAATCAGTATTATATTTACAAGGTAGTGGACACTGGGCAAAATAAAACCAAAAGGACATGCTCCAAATGGTTCAGTTACCCACTGTTCCTGCAGTAATGAACCCCTTCCTCATATGTGATGATGGCATGATGCTGTAACCAATCCTGCACAAATACAACACGCAGACACATGAGTGTGTTCAGCTTCAGGGAAAGGCAGCTAGTTTATATGACAGGCCAAGCTACGATCAAGCAAGAAAATTCCTAAAGCTTGCTTCTTGCCCCTAACATCAGAATGTCTAAATAGAATCAAACATTGAAAAGACAAGTAAATTCGTCTGAAATTAATCTGATAGATTGAAATAATACCACTACTACATTTTGACAAAACCCATGTGTCTACGTGTTCACAATCGCGGTATGGAGCCAAATGATGGCAGATTAGGACCCTTGCCATGCCTTCCGCACATCTGCTCCAGTGGAGGTTATATCCAAGTCAAACATTTCACTGAAATAAAGACCTGAAGCCCAAATGTATGAGCCTATAATTCCAATCTGACAAAACCCAAGAGTCAATGCATAGACTAAATAATTCAATCATGTATCTTCTAGGCGTATATGGAATTAGAAATTACAGAGAAAGATAGCAATACCTCACAGATGCCGTTATCCTATCTGACACAGTGACACAGAGACTACTGGAGGTGCAGCATCATGGTTGGGGTAAGATGTCAGAGCAATAAATAATTCACTCATGTGCTGAGAATGCACCTTGATATCCCTTCTTGTGTAATTTCGGCTCCTAGCTGCTCCAACAGCTCCCAGACTGTGGCTACATACTGCACTGGAACAGAGGTGGTAAGTAAAACAGCTAACCCAAATTGAAATTGACAGATTTAGACACCATGTGTTGATACTGAAACAAACACAGCCTGAGATTGTTCTGTATCACTAATAACAAGAGTGAGGCTATACGTGCTTCTTTTTCCTTCAAATCAATTATGCAGGATGGAAATCAAACTTTGCTCAATATGTTCACTGCTTAGAAAATATCTCATATACAATTAGTTTCAACATTAGTTTCAGTCAAAGCGACCCTTTAGCCATGACAGGTAGACTAGTACTACTAACGTTGTATCATTAGTAGTACAGCTAAGTTAGTAAAAATATTTACATAAGGCTAACAAGAACTCTGCATGGTCACAATGTTTTTATCCCGAAAAGAGTAAAAAGCAATGAATCGGTGCTTGCATTGGCCCCTGGACCCCAAGAACATGCTTGCATCTCTGTATCCCCCAGTTGCAGTAGACAAAAAATCATTACACATGAACAGGAACCTAGATGGGCAGGAGCAGCCTGTTGCGTACTGTATGAGCTGAAGGCGTTGGTGGCGCCGGTGGCTGAAGGAGATGTCCTCGATACAACAGCCGGTAGTTCTCGGGAACTGATTGCTTCACCCGGCAGCCCCTGGATTTGCTCAGGATTTGTTGGACTCCGCTCCTTCAGCTCGAATCGATTCCGCCTCCCACAAATCCGCCCCAAATCGAGATGTAGACGGCGGCGACTTCGGCCTCCAACAAATCCGCCCAAAATCGAGATGACGATGGCGGCGATTCTGCCCCAATCGAAACCACATCCAGCTATGAAATCCAAAATCCAACAAATCGAGAACACCATGAGGGACGAATCCGCCCGGAAAAATTAAAAAAAACCGACGGAAACACATTGAATCCTCACCTCTACATCTCTGTCGGCGAAGGAAGGGCCACGGGCGGCGCGAGGGGGGGCACCTCGACGTTAGGCTACTTTCGGCGAGGAAGCCATACGCATGGGGTGCCGAGGTCGACCAGCGGCGCGTTTTGCGCGGGCGAGGGAAGACGACGCATGGGGCCGGAGGTGGAGCGGCATTGCGCGACCGCCACGGCATGCGAAGACGCGAGGCGTGGGGGCCGGAGGTGGAGCGGGAGGCGCGCGACCGTGCCGCTTTGCGCGGGCGAGGCAGGCGTTCGCCGGAGGGGAGGGTCCGCCATCGGCGCGCATCAATGCTCGGCGAGGATTTTCTAAAAGAACGGCGTCGAGAGGGAGAAAGAAAGGGAACGGTCGTCCGGGGTGGGGGCGGTCACGGGCATTTCACTGTTTGAAACATTTTAAAAATGTGCACCGGACGGCTCCACTCCAGTAAGATGACAAAGAAAAGAAAGTAGAGGGAGAAGCTTAGAGTAAAAAGGAAGCGTGCGCCGTTTTCAGAACAAGCGCGCGTGCGCCAAATAAGAAATGTGATTAACGCTGGGGACGTCTGACGATCCAAACTTATGCGAAGAAGCACATATGTTGTAGACAAAACATACTACGGCTTCGTCAAAGCTGGGACCTGCAAATAGAAGATAGGACAACCCAGCTCCATGTGTGCCTCATGTCTTGAAACTACTCCTCTCTCCGGTGACAAATAGCATATTTCCAAGATTTTGGTTCCAACAGTTTAGGCCCTGCAAATGGAAAGTGCACGTTACTAACTACTACTGCACCCAAGAATAAAAAAAATAAATAAACGTATGAACCAAACCAACACTATGGATGGGGTTACATTAGAGACAATAAGGACAGTCTAGAAACCAGACTGAACTCCACCCACCTATTATATTCCCTTCATTCTAAATTATAAGATGTTTTGTCGGTTCTAGGTGCATTGATTGATTTTATTATGTATCTACACATAATTATATCTAAGTGCATAGTAAGAATCTCTAGAAAAGACACAACGTCTTAGAATTCAGAATTGCAGGGGTACAACTAATCTAACGGACATAAATAATAAATGCAGAAGGGTCTGACATGATTAAAATTTAGATGCTCCGGATTTTATAGCATATATATAGTGTAGGCAGAGGAATTTAAGAAAACAAAGAAAACAAAATTGAACAGTGTACCTTCACGTGGGTTGCTTGAACGAGCGTGTGATATTTCTTTATGTTCGAGGCTGTCAAGCACATTTTTGTGAAACTGCTTCATATCCATATTTGGGCAGTGATTCGATTTTAAGTCCCCCGAAGAGCTAGAGAAAGCCCCAGGACCACCTCCGGATCCTAAGGATGCAAGGCATTGACACCTGGAAAGAAACAGTGTTTCTAGTGATGAAGCGTCATCCAAGGAATGGACTGACTGCAGCTTATTGCAGTCGAAGATATGTAGTTCCTCAAGTTCACCCAACTGTCCTGACACGGAACAGAGCTCTGCACACCCGCAGATTAACAAATTCTTGAGGGACTGTGGTAGATTCGGAACTGTCACCAAATTATCACAGAATCTTATTGCTAAACTTCCTAGAAATGGACATGGAATCATTGGGGACCACAGTTGCTCTTGGGTGCTAGTGGACATAGTGTCACAGCAGTATTCCAATGGTGTTGAGATCTTAAGATGCTCTTCCTTTCCCCATATAAATTCAAGTCTAGGGCATTCCATGATATTAATATCTCTGAGAGATGGGGGAAGAATGAAGAGCTGTACCAAGCTCTCACAACGGACTATGAATATCTCGATTAGATGTGGCAGGAAATGATCCATTGTTTGTGTAGGTTCACCAACTTTGACCTGTTTGGGCCCTATTAGCTTGCCACACGATTCAATCCCCAAGCACTTCAAGGATACCAAGCTCTGGAACACTTGTTCTGGCCAGTAGATCAGCAAATCACAGTTTCCAATTCTCAAATCAACAAGGTTTTGAAACCATTTCCAGAGCACAAATGTTAGTTGTGATTGACTGGAGATGAAAAAAAAGTTGCAGCCAGATATGTCTAGTTCTGACAAAGGTACTGCATCCTTGTCATGGAAA
Source organism: Hyparrhenia diplandra (assembly GCA_015847255.1). NCBI lineage: Eukaryota > Viridiplantae > Streptophyta > Magnoliopsida > Poales > Poaceae > Hyparrhenia > Hyparrhenia diplandra. The sequence continues at coordinate 257,531 of JADLZK010011792.1, forward strand.
GATAGCTCTAGCTTCTGTGATGAATCCCAGCTACTCTCTATCTGAGGTGGTGCTTCAGTGTCACGGACACACATTTCTAGCCTGGACAGTGAAGTAATGTGCCTTGATTTAAGTATTCCTAGCGATAGCATTGCCTTGCCTTCATCCAGCCTTATAGCCTTGAGCTCTGGTGCTTCAGGTAGAGTACTCAACTTTGGACAGTTTTTTATATCAATATTCTCAAGTACAGGAAAGGTTATTTCATCCCCTTCTCTTTCTGTTGCCACCCATATCTCCAAGCTCTCCAAATCATGTAACCGGAGTTGCTTCAGTGCTGGAAATGGTGCAGAGACCACATCACTGCAAAGGCTTCGCAATTTGCCCAACTTTTCCAAGTAAAGAACTTCAAGAGCTTTGAAATTGTAAAATTTAGGAAATTCCTCACAGAGCATACAGCCATACAGATGGAGTCCAGTCAAGTGCTGCAATTTCCTAAGATCGGTTAACCATGATGGTAAAGTAGTACCTCTGTAGTTGGCTATCCTTAGCATTTGCAGGCATTCATGAGGTTTAAGGGCATATAGCACCTTCTCATGGCAATCCATTAGCACTGATTGTTCTTGACCCTTACTATCCCATTCAAGAGACAAGTGTGTTATCTTCTCTTTATGTTCAAGTCTGACTTTTTTTGCAAGTTATTCTGTTACATTTTCCAGACCACTTAATTCCAACTCACCACCAAGATTTAAATTTCCAAGTTCTCCGATAGTACTGCAGTCTGAGCTAGCACCAGCAACAAAATATGTTAGAGTCTGTAGAGAAGTCATCTGTCCGAGTCCAGAAGGCATGCACGTCAGTGATTCACATCCATGGGTATAGAGGTGTCGTAGGCTTGCCATATGCTTCATATCCTTTGGAAGCTGACGAAGTGCCATGCAAAAAAGAAAGGTCCAATGTTTGTAGATTATACATAATGCTAATATCTTCAGGAAGTACCACAAACCCATGTCCTGACAGATTAAGATACCTCAGATGCTTTATCTGTCCTGTAAGGCATTTCTGTACTGAATAGCCTGTTGCAGGAAGGTGTAGGGCTCGCAAAGAAGTGTACTGTGATATGTCAAGGGGTTTATAATAATCTGTAAAGAATAATGTCTGGAGCATTGCAGTTTGTTTCTTCAATAGATTGTCCAACGAGGCTATAATCAGTCTTTTCTGAAAAATGACACTTGAACCATATACTGACAAGAAGACGTGGCGAGTAAGATTTTGTGATAGCTTGTTGACTGTAGGCTTACCAACTATGGTAGCACATTCTTTCCCCATAACAGAGAGAGCAATGTCATGCATGAGATCATGTATCTTGCATATGCTTCTTTTACGAAGCAACAACCTTCCACTCATTAGGTGATCAACTGGAACTGTTTGCTTGACATCTTGAAAGAATGACTTCCAAGTTAGCTCCTTGAAAATTTGTTTGCCTACAGTTTTCAGGCTGGTCGCCATCCTGCACAGGTATGAAGTCATGTGCCATCCACAGCTGAATCAATAGGTCAACATCAATCTCATAGTCTTTGGGAAATAAAGCACAAAATGCAAAGCACTGCTTCATATGTGATGGTAGGTGGTCAAAACTGAGCTTGAGTATAGGTAAAATTTCACTTGTCTCATTCCATATGTTGCTTTTGGCCAATGCATCTTTCCACTCGTTCAAGCTAGTCTTGTTACTCAACATAGATCCAAAAGCTTTGGCAGCCAAAGGAGAACCAGCACATCGATCAACAATCCTACTGAAAATGAGATCCAGCTCATCATTATTTGGATTTTGCAAGCTGAATGCTCTAATCTGGATAATTTCCCTCAAATGTTCGGCACTCAACTCTTCTATATTGTGAGCTTCAGATACACCCATGGTCATAAGTTCAGCCACTTTTGAATCACGAGTAGTTGTCAGTACCACACTGCCCTTCCCACCCTGCTTAAGGCAAGTCATTAGTTTTCCCCACTTATCAGCATCCAAATCCCACACATCATCTAACACAATAAGGTACCTCTTTCCACTTATTAGACTCTGGAGCTCACGCAATGCTTGTTCACGACCTTTCTTGTTGGTCTCGCAGATGTTGCTTGCAATGGTACTAATGTCAAAATCATCCGACACACAACACCACCTCTGTAGCTCAAAATGCTTCATGATTGCAGGGTCATTGTAAATGAGCTGCACAAAAAGTGGTCTTGCCTAGCCCACCAACCCCAACAATTGGAGGGATCATGAGATCCATGCTGCTAGCTTGATCAAGCAGCATCCTCATGGTTTTCTTCTTCTCCTGATCCCTGGATCTGCTAACAATATCCCTGTCAGAGTCAATGATTATGGAATCTGTCTGTCGCCACTGGCTTGATGGCATTTCTTGATGCTGGTGTCTGAAACCAAACTTATTCATCTCGGTGACCAGAACCTCGATGTTCTGCACAATCTTGCCTAGCTTCTTGCCCATCCTGTAGCCGAACACAATGGGGTTACGAGCTGGGAGCAGGAGCCTTGCAATCTCTGTTCCATGCTTGCTGTGTAGGCCCTCCTTCTTGGCTTCTCGCCGAAGTGCCTCATACTTGAACTCATCAAAGACATCATTGGCCTCGTAGGCCTCAGTCCTGAGGGCTTTGAGCCAAACTGCTACATCAGGCCGGAAGGCTCCTTTCTCCTCAGCATCCTGGATGATGTACAAAATTGCTGGCAGGTTGCGCTCCAGGATCTTGCGCTGTTGCTCCATGCCTTCCATCACCTTGTACTGGTCCAGCAGGTAGCTGGATGCCTTCGCCATCACCATGGAGACTAGCGGCCCAATCACTAAATCGGCCATTGTTGTTATCACAATACACAGGAACAAATGCAGACACAAATTTGCTTGTTTGGCAAGTGGACTGGCAGAGCGATTAATCCAAGCACTTTCCTCCTCCAGCCTGCACACAACAAGCAGATAAAGGCCCTGTTTGTACTCAATCTCATTAACAATTAAAAAAAAAAAAAAAAGAGCAAACAAGAGAAGCAGATGGACGGACCAATATTCGTATGAATTGCTTCACTAATTAGCTGCTGCACCAACTAGCACAGAAATTAGGTACTGCAGGAGATGAGTTCAGGCAAGAGAGGATTAGCCACCGGAGGAGCACAGCAGAGTTAGGTGAAAGTGGAATGACTCTAGATTTCACAAAGGAAGCAACATGTTGGTTTTGGTGGGTTGCTTGTGGTGACAACTAACAAAACACCCTGCAGACAGCTTTATTCAAATAATCATTCTTTGCTCTAATCTTGAACATGTTTGTTTTGGTGGATTGCTTGTGGTGACAACTAACAAAGCACCCCTCAGCTCAGACAGCTTTATTCAAATAATCATTCTTTGCTCTAATCTTATTGTATACATCCTTAAACAAATAACAAAAGCAAAGAACTGGATTCAGCTTTAGGAAAGAAGCAAAGCATCTTCTTTACTTCTTCCTCTTCCCTTCACCTTTGCCCCCACATGGCCTCTGTTTTGCTTTTGAGTTTCAGAGAGCAGTGCTCTAGGACATAGTGATCGATAATGCTTTCATTTCAATAGTGACCATTAAAGTTTGATTGCCTGAACACCAGGTTGAACCTTGCTTCCATCTCTGTGCTAGTCTCACAGGGACAGTGGATGTTGCATTTGCATGACTTGAATAGTGGTTAATAAGTTGAATACGAAATGTAGATTCGACAGCTCAGTCTAGTAAGCAAAGTAGCCGAGGAATTTTTTTAAGCACAATCACATTAAGGAAACAAATGAACTAACTATATAGTCTGGAGATATCTAGATAGGAGATATAATAGTGGGATAGACAAAATTCAGTCAAATTGCCCAAGCTCTGCAGAAGATAAGCAAAACTGACCGACAGAGCAAAATACCTGAGAAGTTTCAGAGGGCGAAGCATTGGAGAGGCAAATCAGACTTGGTAGCGAACCAATCCTTGGGAACGGTAGCTGACAGCTTGAACGCGTGCCGACGGCGCAGGAGCTGGAGCCGGCGGTGCGTGGACGGTGGGGTGGGACCCGCAGGCGAACGTCGAGGGAAAGGGCCCGCCTGGCTCCCACGAGGCGCCATTGGGCACTGCTGCTTAGAGCTCAGTACCCTGGGGCGTCGCACTCCCATCGCTCGGCAGAGTGCCCCCACCGCCACCGGTGGCTCCCCCCGACACCGCCGCCGTCCACTGCGTTCAGCAGCTGTGGCCTGACCACGCTGGGCTAGCTGCTCCTCCACCGTCAACCATGAAGATGGGAAAAGCCCACGGCCCAACCTTCTGTAAGGGCCGAGCCGAAAGCCGGATCATGAATTTCCCAGGCCCGCACTCCGATGGGCCAACACGAACGACATCAGTCTCGGCAGTCCAAACTCCCTCCCACCAATCTATCCTGAATGCCCACTCTGCTTCTGAGAAATGGATGCTGCAGATCGAGTTGCATTTCTGAAACGGGAACACAGGGGATGCAATAGCATGGATCACAATGATTTCATTCTTATAAACGTTACAGACAGATAACAGCATGTCAGACAATGAACTCAACAAAGCATATGTTTCACAAACAAAGGGTCACTTGCTTGTTTTCGTTCATTTATCCATCACAATACACAGCAGCAGGTCTCAAACCAAACGGGTTTAACACGCATAACCAAACGGGTATATCCATCACAATACACATCAGCATGTCAGAAGTTTAACACGCACACGCACTCCCAAACCAAACCGGTCTGAATTAACACAGAAGCTATAATAAGGCAAGTTTTCCATGATCCAAACTTATGCAAAAAAATACATATGTGCTGTTGACAAAACAGAATCCGGCTTCGTCATAGCTTGGGCCTGGCAAATACAAAATAGGACAACAATGCTCTGCTCCATGAGTGCCTCCGGTACTGAAAGTTGGAACTGATTCCCTCCAGAACAACTTGAGCACCTCAACAACGGTTTCAGGATCTCATTAGTCACTTCAGTACTACTTCAATGATGGCGCACCACCCCCTCTCAACACCATGGGATAGCATATTTCCAAGTTTTTCGTCCCATGGTTTAGTCGCTATCATTGAAATCGCTATCACTGAAAATGGAAAATACACGTTACTAATTACTGTGCATCCAAGAATAGAAATCAATAACCATATAAAATGAACCAACAATGTGCATGGGTTTACATCATCAGAGACAAAAAGGACAGTCTAAAAACCAGACTGCAGACCTTCGCCCACATAAAACTAATGCATCAATAATAAATGCAGCCGCAGGGTCTCATACCTGATTAAGGTTGTTATAAAGTCAAGTAAAAAATGGTGGCCAATTAAATGAGGTGGAATACAAGTCAAGGCACAAGTGTCAAAGGAGAGACTTTGAACAAAGACTCATAAGCTCCTTCCCTCTATATAAGCAAAATGTATGGAAGGCTGAAGGTGAAAACTTCAGCTGCTCCCACGGATAATAAGACATGTGTTCCATCTCCTATTCTATGTTCTTGTGTTTGTGTATCAACAATACTCGATTTCTTAACAAAGGTTTATGTAGTGTGGATTTCAGCGTAAATAAAATGTAGGTAGAGGAATTTATGGAAACAAAAAAAAAATGAACAGTATACCTCTCATCTGGGTTTGCTTGAAAAAGAGCGTGTGATATGTCTTTGTATGTAAGGCTGTCAAGCACATTTTTGTTAAACCGCTTCATATCCATAGCTGAAAGTCATTAATACGAAGTTTTTGAAGAGAGAGAAAGTGCCGGGACCACATTTGGATCCTAAGGATGCAAGGCATGGGCACACTGTAAAGAGATAGTGATTCTAATGATGATGCATCTCCCAAGGAATCGACTGATTGTAACATATCGCAGTCGTAAATATATAGATTCTTGAGTTGATCCGGCTGCCCCCCGACACGGAACAGAGCTCATCGCACTCGTGGATTGACAAATTCTTGAGGGATGGTGGTAGGTTTGGAAGTGCTACCAAGTTAGCAGTATTTGTATCTCTAGAGTTACTAGGCATGGATAAGGAATCACTAGATACCGAGAATGCTCTGGAGTACTGGTAGGTGCCGTGCCTTTGCAGTATTCCAGTGACGTGCAGGCTTCAAGATGTTTCTTGTTTTCCGATATGAATTCAAGTCTAGGGCACTCCATAATACCGATACTTCTCAGCATGAGGCACCAACCGATTTTAATCCTTTTAAGAGCCCGTGGCGGCATTCGGAAGATGTTCCATCCTTTGGGGGAATCAATATCCAATGTTTGAAGCCACACTAGGCGCTCCATATTTTGGGGCAAGCTGTCCCAGTCACAACCGTGAATGCGAAGCTCACGCAGACCAATGAAGAGTTCACTACCTTCAGGAATACTAGATGTCAGCTTGCTGCAATAATGGAGTTCAAGTCTGTGCAGTTGCTTTGGGGCGTCTGGTTGGTGGCCACTCAACATCCAGCTAGGATACCTTGAACCCCTGTACTTCTTGATGTGGAGCTCTTGAATATCCTTTGGGGGGCAAAGCCCCTCCAGCACCTCTGCTTGCACGTCTGGCCTAACCCTCTTGGCCGAGACGAAGTCCAAATTTTTAGTATCCCGAGTCGCTTCTTGTGGGTTAGGTGGCCTTCAATAGCTTGGTCTTTGCTTCCGACAATCCCAAGCCCCAATATAATCGAGAGCCTCGAAGACTGTTTTTAGGTGCATGAGCCGCTTCAACTCATGCCCCGGGTTCCTCCTTCACTTCAAACTTTTCCGGTGTTTGCAATGCCATCGACCTTCCAATGTTGGGGAAAGACGGTGGTCCGAGATGTGCCGCAAATGGATTAGATTAGCCATATCTTCATGACAGGATGCGTTTGGAGCAAGGAATATCTATGGTCCGGATGTGGTAAAGCTTGCTAAATGAGCTTGGCAAAATCGGATTGAATAAGCCATAACCACAACGCAGACTAAGGTAACGTAGATGCTTCATCCGATCAATAGATTTGGGACCGACAACTCGATGGCTCATTATTTAGTTTTATGATCAGCATGCGCATTTTCGTCAACCTCATGAACAAACGCTCCAAGAGTTTTTCTAAGTCATGATTTCTTTTCACAGTTTTTCATGGACCATGAATAAGGCTTCTTAATGATCGGGGTGCGCAAATTTCCCAAGTCCGGAATCTTCTTTGCGGGTCTCGTTGTATTTTTGGTCTCAATGTAGAGATGGTGAACTCCTCGTGGTATATCTTTTGGTAAGCCACTCAAATCAATTCTATAGAACTCGCTTGTAAAACCCTCTCTCGCCAACTCGTGTAGCAGGTCATGAATTGTCAATACTATAGTCTCCTTGCCAAAAAATGTTTTTCGTTGTACTTGCGAGAAATGAGAATGTCAAGAATCGATCAAAGTAGCTCGTAGGGACCAAATTGGGTGGGGAGGTCCTCACCGTGAGGACCTCCTCCCATTTTACTCTAATCTCTATATTAATAGATTAGAGCATGAACTCTAATCTTTATATTAATTTTTTTAACCCTAATCTCTATATTATGAGTTGAACTATAATCTCTATTTTAAATTTTGTACTCTAATCTCTATATTAAGCCCCTAAACCTACACCATACACACTAAATTGAACCATAATCTCTATATTAAGCCCATAAACCCTAATCTCTATTTTAAGTCTTATATCCTAATCTCTATATTAAACCCTAAATCCTAATCTCTAAATTCCTAATCTCTAAATTAAATTTTATACCCTAATCTCTGTTTAGAGTAAAATGAGGGAGGACCTCCCCCACCTAATTTATTCCCGCTCCAGGCCTATATCTTCCAGTTCCTACATTTGCATTATTCCTAGTGTTTACAAACCCTTGTGCTATCCAGAGGGGAACCAACTCATCTCGTTTTATTTCATATCCTTTGGGGAAAATCCTGCAGTATGTAAAGCATCGCCCGATGTCACCACCAAGTCGCCGATAGCTCCACCACGGGGCTCCCATTGTTTCATTCAACACGTCAAGGTTTTGCCGTTGTTTCCCGTAAATTAGTAATCGTTATTACTCTTAAACCCGTCCGCCACTTTGTTCTTTTTGCCGCAATGGGTGATCCGCCAAGCTTTTTCACAATTCTTCTCGCTATTTCTTTATATCTTTCATTATCAGATTTGGTGACATGGCGCCTTCTAGAGCATAGTGCATGAACATTGCGAGGTCTTTGCTCCTCCTCTAAATCGTATTGGTACTTGCTCACGAGCACCTAAAAGCCGCACCGCATCTTTCTTTTGAGTCGTCACCGGGATTCGGCTTCCACTCGCCCAACACGAAGCACATCAAGTGGAATCCCACGTTCCTTTCGTATTGTCACCGTTGAACCGAGAGATCATCAAGTACTAACAAGAAGCATTTGCCTTTCGGTTCTTTCTCCAACTCGCTTTTAGACTTTCAAGATCCTTTAACTCTGTTTTTTAGGCTTCACGTAAAGACCGGTATCGAGAGGGTCGTTGTTGTGTGATCTGCTCCAAAGATATCACAATATATATGATGCACGTTGAATGTCTTCCCCACTTGAATGAACATGACAGGATCGAAATGTCACGCCTCCTTCTCATAGTCACAAACATATTTTGCCGGGGTAGTCTTTCCGTAACCTCGTAATGCCATATATGCCAATCACGTAATAAGGTTTTCTTGGTGCTCGAGCTTGCTGCATTGGTACAAGGTCCCTCGGAGCATCTCACTTAATGCTTACGGTCCTTGTCTCGACCGAACACTTTCTCGTTCAATGCTTACGTACAACTTTTCAATTTCTTTACGCTTGGCGGTGCCATCTTTGTTGCCCGCTTTCTTACTACTATCTTTGTCCTTTGTTCTCGGCGGTCTTGTTCTTCGCTATTTTCCTTGTCATCATCCTTGGCCGTGCTGCTGCTATTCTCGATTCAACAGATTTGACTTCTTCGAGGAAGTGAGAATATCTTCTATGCTCTTTATTTGTTTCCTTAATCGATTCTTTTCAAGTAATAGGCACGTTGCCATCCTTCCGCAAGAAGGAAGATTCAAATCATTATCTTGGCCACATATTATTGCAATTTATATTTACTTTTTTAAAACACAAGTCATTCTATAAATGCAAAATAAAACTTCTAAAAGTGGATTTGATTTAATATTTAAATAAAATTATTCAGATTCATCTTATTAAAATGGAAATTTTTATTTAATTGCACTATGTCATCAACCATACATCATCTTTGGTTGCAAGGAACTGTCGAGCATATTGACTACTTTTGCATGCAACTATCACGATACATTAGTTGTGCTTGTCCCATGTGTATGTATATTTATTTAAACAAAGATACACATCATTCTAGTTAGAGCACCTAAGTAGCACCCAAAGAAACTCCGGGTTCGACTCCCCGTGGGAGCGAATTTCAAAATATCGCATTATTAAAAAAATAAAAAATTAACAGACCGAACACACTCAACTCTTGGTTTTCTCTACGGAGGAGGAGAGTGATGACCCTCACACAACCCTCCAACAGCCGCCACCTCCATCGCCACCTCCCCGTGCCTAACTATCGCCCACGGTTGGTTGGTTGACCCTCGGGGGCGCCACCTGTTGCTTCGTCCGGGCGGCTCAAGGGCCCGTGGTGGGCGCTCGCGGTGGACGCCGGCGACGTCGGGGCATGCGACCTCACAACATCGTCGCGCCCTATGGCTTCTCCACCGGCTCAACCCGGTGTTAGAGCTGAGTGATGGTGTGGGGTCTCAAGATTGGTTTGACCTAATGTTTGACGAGCTCGCCGCCTTCCTCAACACGTGTTTGTCTACCCCGCGGGCGTAACCCGGTCAATGCCGTCGGAATCGCCGTCACCGCCACGGATGACACGACCGCCGTGGATGATGAAGTGTCCGGGAGGTCGATGATGTCATGGCAGCTTGCTCCCCATGGTCGGCCATCCCCGTTAGTGTGGTGCTGGAGGCCAATGGTGGAGATGTGGTGGCGACGCGCGACGACGGAGTCACCGGCAACAACCGCTGCCGTTATTCGATGCGCCGCCCAGAAGGGCCACAACATTGCTCGACGCTGCGTTCGCAGATGTTGTGGCACCGTGGGCGGATGATCCTATGCTCACCCGCAATGTTGTCGACGGAGACGCCGAAAGTGATGCCGCTTCGGTTCTAGAAGAATTTGAGGTTGAGGTTTGCCTACGCCTCCAAACCCCGCTTCTTCGAGATGGACCGAGGTTGCGGCGCTCGTGTACGCCCGCCACCATTCACACGTTGAGGAGGAGCGGGTGCATTGCGGACAAGCCGCGAGTGCCCAATGCGGCGCGGCAAGCACAAAATGTGCTACTCAAGAAGTTGGGAATGCGGTACATGAGGACACTCCGATAAAGAGGTCGAGGCCCAATTCGAGCAAAAGGCCCGTAGGGATATGTCCTTTAGGAAGCAAAATGTTCTGGTGTCCCGCTCAAGGGGAGTTTAACCCGCGGCCCTAAACCCGAACACGTAGAATTTTGGGTGATGGGATGTCGTGAGCAAGCCCGCTAGTTCATTTCTTGTTGCACATTGGTTTCATGTAATCACAACCTTTTTTCTTTTTCCTAGGTTCCGAGGTTCGGTAATCTTGCAACTACCGTATCTCATCTGTTTGTCCCAAAATTCTATTCTCGCTTAATGAAAAATGCGCCTAGGCGTTATCGCGAAAAAATCAGTATTCATTCAATTAAAACCTTACTTTTAAATTGTGGCCGGTCTAGTCGGAGCTTATAATGATGTTGGCTTTTGAATTTTGTTCTTTTTAGTTGCTACATCAAGCAAATTGAGACTCTTGTGTGATTATAACTTGTATTCGAATCTCTTATCTTTTATAAAATTAATGGACCTCTATTTGGATTTTTATAGGCTATATAGACTGCAGCCTTAATTACTAAAGTTAGTTTTTTAAGTAAAGTATTTAGAAAAATCCACATAAATACGCACACATATGCAATTTATGGTTATTTAAACATTTTCCATATTAGTAAGAATTGGTAATTTAGATGTATTTTTGATTGGGTCTTTTTTTAGTTTATAATGTGGCCTCTCCACCAGGCCTTGTTGTCTTTGAGGCTGCCTTGTGCATGTCCTCCATCGCCAACGTGCCTGCTGCCACGCTTGAAGGTTGGAGGATGAGTTCCGGCGGTTGTTGAGGACGTCCAGGAGGTTGAAGCTGAGGAGGGCGAGGTTGTGGAATGCTTGACGAACACCTTGTCGCTGCCTCTCCGCACTTGCGCCTCCTTTCTTCCCTTCCCGCCAATCAGCCGGCAGAAGCAAGTTCGGGCGTTGGGTGGGACGACGCCGGCGCCTATAGCTCCGACGACAACCTCGCATCTCCACGCTGGCTTGTCGGTGGTCGCTCCGCCCGCCTGATTGGGAGGTCGCTCCTCGACCACGCACTTGGCATAGCTCATAGGGCTCTCGGCTCAAGGATGTGGATTCTCTGGCGCCCGCATTGCGTAGCCAATTTGGGCTGTTAGGTCACGCGACAAAGGGGAGGCGGCGCCATCGACGCAAAGGTCACCGGGAGACCCATCACTCGGGTCCGTGTGGATTCCCACATGACAACGCCTTGGTCCATGAGACGGCATCAAGGCTCCCGGTACATCGCCACCTTGGGCCTCGGTCCCGGCCCTCATCGACACTACTACCTATTTGATTTTTTGCGTGGTTTTTTTTGGATTTTCCATGGCGGTTTTAAAACAATCACGAAGGGAAGGTCACAAATTGTGGCGATTTTTTGGGAGGCTAAAAACTACCACGCAAAATCCTCGGAAAAATTAGAATAAACAAAATATCCGCATCCAGCCCAAACGGGACCAGATTCGGGCTAGGGTTTTGCGCCGCCGCCGCCGCCGAGAGAACCCGCGGCCGCCGGAGGATCTGGCCGGCGGGGTGGGTCCGGATCCGGCCGCGTGGCGGTGATCCAGCCACGGGGAGGAGCCACGCCGGGATCCGCCTAAGCCGGTTCCACTCCACTACGGGAGGAGATGCGCCGCCGGGGTGAGGAGCTGCGCCAACGGGAGGAGATGCGCCGAGGGGAGGAGCTGCGCCAACGGGAGGAGATGCGCCGCCCGGAGGAGCTGCGCCAACGGGAGGACATGCGCCACCGGGAGGAGATGCGCCGCCAAGAGGATCTGCCACCGTAGGGAGGAGCCACGCCACCGGCACGCGACCACCACCTCGGTTGCACCATCCACGCCGGGGAGGATCCGCGCCGCCACCCCAGGGATCCGCCTAAGCCGGGAAGAGCCGCGCCACCGGTGGAGGAACCGCGCACGGAGGGTGGGGGACTCGCCATCGGTGTCTGGTGACTTGGTGAGAGAGAGACAGTTTCGGTGAGAGAGAGAGAATGTCAGTGAGAGAGAGAGAGAGGAATGGGTGTTTGTTGAGGCTGGGAAACCCTAACACTCACCCCTCTCTATATATAAGCCCAATTTCAGATTGGTTTTGGCCTTTTTCTGGGCTCTTTGGGCTGGTTGGTTGGGCCACATTAACCATGGCGGGTTTTTTATACCGCCACGGTTAATTGAGGTATTAACTGTGGCAGTTTTCCAAATAACCGCCATGGAAAATAATTTCCAAACACTATGTAAAATCAGTTGTGTAGTAGTGCGATGCCGATGGTCTCCAAATGGTTTGACGTCGTCGCCCCTGCTGGAGTGCAGTCGCCAAACGCCACCACCCTATCCCGCCGGAGCTACAAGGACTCTGCTTCAACTGCCTCGGACATGGTCACGTTGCGGCGTGGTGTCACTCCCCTTCCCACCGCCTCCGCTGTCAGGGGGTTGGTCATCGAGCAAGGGTATGCGGGTGCAAGGTCGCCCCTTTGTTTCCTCGCTCCTCCTCGGGGTTCGGCCTTTGGTCTCACCACCTGGAGCGCACCCTGCGACCATGTCGGGCCGGTGCAAAGCATGCCGAGGAGCAAGCATGGTGTGGGTCGGTCGCCACCTCTATCATCACCTCCCCGCGCTTAACGTCCGCCCACGGTTGGTTGACCCTCATGGGGCACCACCCATTTGGCTTGTCAGGGGCGGCTCGGGGGCTGTGGTGGGTGCTCGCCGTCGATGCCGGCCGACGTCGGGGCATGCGACATCACAACACCGTCGTGTCCCATGGCTTCTCCACCGCTCGACCCGATGTTAGACCACGGGTGATGGTGTGGGGACTCAAGATTGGTTTGACCCGATGTTTGACGAGCTCGATGCCTCCCTCAACGCTTGTCTGTCTACCCCGCGGCAGACCCGGTCAATGCTATCGGAATCATTGTCACCGCCACAGATGACATGGCTCTACTTCGCGGATGATGAAGTGTCCGGGGAGGTCGACAATGTCATGGCAGCTTGCTCCCCACGGTCAGCCATCCCCTTAGTGTGGTCTTTGGAGGCCAATGGTGGAGATGTGGCGGCACCGCGCGCGACGACTAGAGTCACCGGCAACATCTGCGTCTGTTGCTAATGCGCCCGCAGTGGCCACAACGTTCCTCGACACCTTCGCAGATGTTGTGGCACCAGGGCGGATGATCCTACGCCCACCCGCAATGTTGCCGACCGAGACACCGAGGGATGCCGCTTTCGGTTACGGAAGAATTTGAGGTTGAGGTTTGCCTACCCCTCCAAACCCCGCTTCTTCGAGATGGACCGAGGTTGCGGCGCTCGCGTACGCCTGCCTCCATTCACATGTTGAGGAGGAGCGGGTGCATTGCGGCCAAGCCGCGAACGCCCAACGTGACGCGGCAAGCACAAAATGTGCTACTCAAGAAGTTGGGAATGCAAGTACATGAGGACACTCTCGATAAAGCGGTTGAGGCCCGAGTTCGTGCGGCGTTCCGTGGGGATATGTCCTTTAGGAAGCAAAATTTTCTCGGTGTCTCGCTAAGGGGAGTTTAACCCCGGCGGCCCTAAACCCCGAACACGGCCGAAATTTGGGTGATGGGATGTCGTGAGCAAGCCTGCTAGCTCATTTCTTGTTGCACATTGGTTTCATGTAATCACAACTTTTTTTTTCCCTAGGTTCCGAGGTTCGGTAATCTTGCGACTACCGTCTCTCGTCTTTTTGTACCAAAATTCTATTCTACTTAATGAAAAATGCGCCTAGGCGTTATCGCGAAAAATCAGTATTCATTCAATTAAAACCTTACTTTAAATTGTGGTCGGTCTAGTCGCAGCTTATAATGATGTTGGCTTTTGAATTTTGTTATTTTTAGTTGCTACAACAAGCAAATTGAGACTCTTGTGTGATTATAATTTGTATTCAAATCTCGTTCTTTTATAAAATTAATGGACTTCCGGTGGATTTTTTTTAGGCTATATAAACTGCACCCTTAATTACTAAAAGTTAGTTTTTAAGTAAAGTATTTAGAAAAGATCCACATAAATACGCACACATATGCAATTTATGGTTATTTAAGCATTTTCCATTTTAGTAAGAATTGGTAATTTAGATGTATTTTTATTGGGTCTTTTTTTTTAGTTTATAATGTGGCAAAATTGTTAATTTAGATGGAAATTGACAAGATTACTTAGAATATATATCATAGTGTGGCATGGTGGGTAAATAGTGTGGCATGGTGGGTAATTTAGATGGTATAGTTATTTTATAGTTATTTAGGTGTGTATGTATGATAATCCAGGCTACATAACCTTTTCTAAGCCTGTGTTTGCTACTTCGGTCGTGATCAATGTAATGTATGTAATAACTACACCCACTTTTTTTTGAGTAATGTAATAACTACACCCAGTAATATTGTTAATAATAGTGTATTATTGTAAGATGGACATGGAGCTCTCACCCAAATAATAGTGACATATTTCACAGAACAAATATGAAGAATATATACAAGATAAATATCAAGAAACATCATGTCACAACGGAAGGCGTGGACGTGGCATGGATCGTCGAGGCGGTGGCGCGAGGGGACGGCACGGCGGCGGGCGGCGCGACGACGGGCGGTGTTGGGCGCGGCAGAGGCGGCGGCGGGTGCTAGGGAGCTAGGAGTAGATAGGGTTAAACCCTAAATTATTCTTAATTGATTGTCTCACAATAGTTGCCCCTCATATTTATATGGGGGTTTACAATTACTAACGGGCGGGCACTCCATTAGTCTTTTTTGCGCTCACTTTAATTTAACTAAATATATTTACTTAATAAAAGCTATAAAACAATTAAATATTCAGCCACTCCGACTGAAAGTGTGACACATCATACAGTGGTTGCTCTAGTGCTATAGAAATAAAAATGGGTGTTTGTTTGGTCCAAGTGCTTTGATTTTTTTTTTTTTTAGTTTTGAGGCAATTCGCAAGTGACAATGAACAAGTTTTTCCTAAAGCCAAATAATGACAAAATTGTATGTTCAGGAGAGGTGTGAAAGAAAATAGAATGCTAACAGTTCAGATGGAATCTTCGAATTTGACACAAGGATCTGATCAGATGGTACGTACCTGTTCATTAATTTTGAAGCTAACTTGTTGATATGACCGGTCCCTGTAATACCGGACATCAGCAATCCGATCAGTACACATGCTGAGTAGGGACCGATAGCAGCTGGTGATGTTTGCAATGATCTTGCTGCACCAACCGCAGAGACTCTGGACCCCGATACTGGATGTTGCTTGGGAAACTGGTAGAAGCGCGCCTGAATTCGGTAGGCTGATGGTACCTCCGAATAATTGCCCCAGCTTCTGTTTCATGCATCGCGGGATCATGGTCCCCATCCAGCAGGCGATGCAAGCGCCAGCATCGTGGAGGAGTCTCTGCAGGCCCCAGTTGCTGCTGTCCCCAGTCACTTCCGTCTCGATTTGGTGATAATCGACAAGATCTAGGATGTCTTCCGCTTGGCACAAGGCAGACTTGAGACACGTGTCCAATTTGTCTAGTCTCTCCAGATCAGATCGAGAGCCATCGTCTCTCGCTGCCCCCGTCATCCTCTTCTCCTCAACGACTCTCAGCGTCGCCTGAAGAGCTGGGACGGTGATGAACTCCAGCTCAGGGAGCTCTTTGGATGGGTCGAAAAAGAGGTTGGCGAACAGCTTATTCACGAGCAAGCTGAAAATCGGTACCAGGAGCCAACCTATTACGATCACAGATTCACAGCCCAGCCCGTCGCTGCTATGCTCCAGGGATTTGTCATGGATCGAGAAGCTACGCTATCTTTGCTGTAGAAGAAAAGGGGAAGAGGAAGAAGTGAGAAGCCGGGACGATGTGGATAGCAAGAACACGGCGCTAGACAAAGTGCGACCTGTTCTCCACTGCGGCTTTCTCTACGCGGCTATAAAACTGGGATCATGGTTTTAGACTCTACACAGTGCATCTACGTGTGGCCTTGCATGACAAGGCTGCTGCATGACAAGTTCACATTTGACAACCACTCCCATGTTTTAATAGAGGAGGAATAGGTCTCGGGCATTTGTAAATCTTAATAAAGGACGGTAAACAGTAGGCATGGAATTGGAACATCTAAGAACCCAACAACCATCTCATGTATCAGCTAACTTGTCACCCCAAGCTAGAATACTTTACAGCTGACGAACGTAAACAGAGTCTGCAGTTTCATTAATTTTACGGCATTTGATTTATTTGGTCATCTGACCAGTGGCTGCTGTTACATCAATTCTCTGCTTCTCTGTTTGATTTGCAGGACTAACAGTTTCAGTGGAAACTCTATCTGTCTCCATTTTTTGCTTTATCAGGAGCTTCACTACTTCAGAACATCTACAGACTGGAGCGTTTTTTGTTTTGTCTTGGTATTTGCTTAGTGAAGTAGTTAATGCTATTCGTGTCTTTTTTTGTTTCACGTAGTTCCTGTCATCCTGTGTTTAATTTCTTTGTGTGCTCTATACTAGCGATAGCAAGACCTCCAGTATGTCAGTTCTGTTTTACTGCGTTAGAATCTTTATGCTATTTTGTGTCTTGTTTTCTGGTTTTAATAAGAAAAGAATCTTGTTTGTTTTGCTTCCACATTATTTTGAACAAGTTTTAATCATTCCTAGAGTCAACATATCACTAGTTTTTCTCCACCACGCAAAAAGGTTTGTACGTGTTTGTATTAAGAAGGTAGATAAATTCTGTACAACACGCCTTACCGGCACCCCTAAGGAGTCAATAAGTTGTACATGAATGTTCGGACCCTTCTATTGTATTGCAAGCTATGCTATTACATTGAATAGAAATCAATCATTATTGTGACGCCAGTTAGGAGACCTAATCCCTGTTTGCCAAACGGCAGCAGCGCCATTTGCGCGAGCCGATGTCAGCGTCTGGTGGAATATATCACAAGTTAGCTTATATGACTTTGGTAATTAGAAGAAAAGTGTGCGGTCCAAACTGGGATAGACTGAAGTTCCTTTGAAGAATTTTAATTATTGGCTCTCATTCACCAGGTCACCGTTCCGGTCCTTCATTGGCCAAGTCTTGTGTCCCCTCTCCCTAACCTTATCGACCGGTCCTTCATCTAGCCAAAGCTGGGATTATCTTTTAGAAAAAAAAAATGATGACTAGCTGCATGCCCGCCGCTCACTTCTGTACTCTGCACTCCAAGAGCTCAAAGCCTTCCTCAATTTTTTCTAAAAAAAATATTTGGTGAATCTCATTAATTCTAACATATATTTCGTCACAAAACAAAGATAAGGGGCATGACAACTGCTCCCATTTCTTAATAGAGGAGGAACAGGTCTCTGCCATAGTTTACGATGGCCGATTCGGTGTATCATTGACTGTGTTCGATGCTTATAGTTAAATCCAAAGGTGGCATTTGTAAATCTGAATAGGAGGACGGCAAGCAGTTGACTTGGAACACCAAACCAACTCATTCATCAGCGAAACTGTCAATCCAATCGAGAGTACTTTACAGGAGCGGAACGTAAGCAGAGTCTGCATTAAATGAATAAATCGGCAATGGAAAAGAAAATTAACTTAAAATGATGTGTTGCTACAACTAAATATCAGGAAACAAATTAAAGGAAACGAAGAAATGGGTTAGGAGATGGAAATCTTAAGTTGGTGGTGGGCCACTTGGGCCAGCAACTGCGGTAGATGGGCCAGCACATGCACCTGAATGGCAAAAGCATCAAGAAGTTACGGGGAATTTGGTCAGCATATTATTTGCATTGGACGGAATGTCATTTTTTTTTTTTGTTCTTTTCATCACAGGTAGTGGCATAAGGTAGATTGTGACACAAGGTAGTGATATGTGAAACTACATTTGAGGTTCTTCTGGTTTTTTCTAGATTCCTGGAACCTTCTAAGAAGAAGGAATATGGAACTTCTAGCTACATTTGTGCACTTTGTCAGTTGAAAACAGAGGACTCAACTCATCATATATTTTTCTAGATTCCTGGAACCTTCTTGGACCGGCACACCTAATTCAAGGAGATCTTTTGGACACTCTGGCTTCTTTCAGACTTCATCTCCGGAGGCTTTTTCTCATGGAAATTAGTATTGCTATGTTTTGGGCTATTTGGTCTGCAAGGAACGTTGTCATCTTCAGAAACTAACAACTGTCCCTTTAGATATGTGAAAGTGATTTTCAAGCAAAAACTTGCTCGAGTTAAACTCAAAGCAAAAGGCGACCTAAAATTGCAGTTAGGTTTAGGGGTAGACAATTTTGTGTAATTGATCTACTTTTCTTCATTTCCTGTTTTAAAATAGTGTCATGCACATACACTAGGTGAGTGAAGACCGCTCTCCAGTCTCCACTAACTCAGGAACCAACACTTGGATTTGCCCCTTGTGGCTAGCAGTCTTTTAACAGGGTCACAGAGCCGGATGTAAGTATTGGTCAGTTAAACGAGCTGATATACAGCATCCTCACACACCCTAAATAGGTGATAAATTTCTCAAAATAAAATTGAAGAAATTTGAATTCAATAACAAGCAAAAACAAAGGACGAAATAGGTGATAAATTTGAGCTAGGAATAGGATACGGCCATGCGTTTTGGTGACGGCTGACCTGATTGGAAGCATGCCGCCGCCATCGCAGGGTGGAGAACCTAGCGGCGGCCCTGATCTGCCTCTGGGTTTCCGCCCTTCACACACAGTCGGGCAGACGGCTGCTACGCTCAGTGCCTCTCCCCTGCGGCCGTGCTGTCCCCGTACGGCCGTCTCCCTCTGGCGCGCCGCCGTTCTGCCGCCGCCGCCGCCAGGCGGCCGGATGAGAGCGCTGGGCCACAGGGCCGTCGACGCGTGCAACCATGAAATGAATCTGGGCCGAGCCCACGACGGAAAACTCTGAAGGGCCCAAACTTGTGTAAGGGCCGATGGGCCTACACGGAACGACATCAGTCCAAACTCCCTTCCGCTAATCTATTCTGAATGCCCACTCTGCTTCTGAAAAATGGATGCTGCAGAGTTTCCATTTCTGAAACCGGAACACAAGGGATGCAATACCATGGATCACAATGATTTCATTCTTATATAAGTTATACAGTCTTCCCTCAAAAAAAAAAATATAAGTTATACAGTCTGATAACAGCATGTCACACAATGAACTCAACAAACCATATGTTCCACAAATAAAGGGTCACTTGCTGGTTTCCGTTCATTTATTAATAACAATACACATCAGCACGTCTGAATAAGCAAACACGCACAAGCGCTCCCAAACCAAACGGCTCTGAATTAACACAGAAACTATAATAATAACTAATAAGGCAAGTTTTCCCAAATCAAAGTTCGGAAAGGGGCCAACACGGGACCATGAAGAACCAAAGCCCACACTCCAATGGGCCTACACGGAACGCCATACAAACGTAACTTCTGTCTATGTGATTCTGCTTCTGAAAAATAGATGCTGCAGAGTTCCATTTCTGAAACCCGAACACAAGGGCTGCAATACCATGTATCACAATGGTTTCATCCTTGTATACATTACAGACTGATAACAGCATGTCAGACAATCAACTCAACAAAGGTTTCAAACCATTCAAACAGTGCCCACCCTAGCCTGTGGGTTGAAGAACATAAACTTATATATGTAAACCGGATGCCCAGCCAAGTCTGCATATACAGTCCACATACAAATTAAAGGTTCACTTGCTTGTTTCCTTTTCATTTATTCATAACAATACACAGCAGGAGCAGCCGACCTAACACAGAAGCTATAATAAGGCAAGTTTTTCACAATCCAAACTTATGCAAAGAAACATATGTGCCGTTGACAAACACACAGTCCGGCTTCGTCATAGCTTGGGCCTGGCAAATAGATAATGGGCGGGACAACAACAAAGCTCCATGAGTGCCTCCGGTAGTGAAAGTTGATACTGATTCCGTCCAGAACAACTTGAGCTCCTCAACAAGGGTTTCAGGATCTCATTAGTCATTAGTCATTTCAGTACTACTTCGATGATGCCACACCACCCCTCTCAACACCATGGGATAGCATATTTCTCCTTCCCATAGTTTAGTCGCTATCGCTGAAAAAGAAAAATACATGTTACTAATTACAGTGCATACAAGAATAGAAATCATCAAAGTTTCGTATGAACCAACAATGTGCATGGCTTTACATCATCAGAGTCAAAAACGGAGTCTAAAAACCAGGGCCACGTTTAGTTGGCTAAAGTTTTGCCCCGTATGTCACATCGGACAATTTGAAGCACGTTTCGTTTGTTAGTGGTAAATATTATCGTATCATGGAGTAACTAGGCTCAAAAGAATCGTCTCGGAATATACATCTAAACTGTGTAATTAGTTATTTTTTTACCTATATTTAATACTCCAAACATATGTCTTTTGGTGTATTTAATGTGATGTGATGGAGAGAAAGTGGGAAAAAAGTTAGAAATTTCTGCCATCTAAACAAGGCCCAGACTGCAGACCATCACCCACATATAACTGATGTACCAGACATCAATAATAAATGCAGCCGCAGGGTATCGTACCTGATTAAGGTTTATGTATTGTGGATTTGCAGCGTATATAAAATGTAGGCAGAGGAATTTAAGGAAACAGTGACAAAAAATTGAATAGTATACCTTTCATCTGGGTTGCTTGAAAAGAGCGTGTGATATTTCTTTGTATCCAAACCTGTTAAGCACATTTTTGTTAAACTGCTTCATATCCATAGCTGGGCAGTTTTTAGATAAAAAGCTTCGAAGAGCAGAGAAAGTGCAGGACCACCGCTGGATCCTAAGGATGCAAGGCATTGACAATGGTAAAGAGACAGTGTTTTTAATGATGACGCATCTCCCAAGGAATCGATTGATTTGTAACTTATTGCACTCGAAAATATTTAGGTCTTGTTTAGATGGCTAAAGTTTCTAAACTTTTTTCCATTTCTCTCCATCACATCACATTAAATACATCAAAAGATATATATTTGGAGTATAAAATGTAGGTTAAAAAATAACTAATTACACAGTTTAGATATACATTGCGAGACGATTCTTTTGAGCCTAGTTACTCCATGGTGGGATAATATTTACCACTAACAAACTAAACGTGCTACGATTAATACGATGTGACATACGGAGCAAAAAATTTTAGCCATCTAAACAAGGCCTTAGTTTCTCGAGTTGACCCAGCTGCCCTGACACCGAACAGAGCTCCTTGCAGTTGAAGATTGACAAATTCTTGAGGGACGGTGGTACGTTTGGAAGTGTTACCAAGTTAGCACAGCTTGTTATCATTAGAGTTACTAGGCATGGACAAGGAATCTTTGGATACGGAGATTGCTGTGGAGTACCGGTAGGTGCCGTGTCTTGGCAGTATTCCGACGCACAGGCTTCAGGATGTTTCTCCTTTTCCAATATGAATTCAAGTCTAGGGCACTCCATAATACCTATACTTCTCAGCATGTTGCACCAACCGATTATAATCGTTTTAAGAGCCTGTGGCAGCGTCGGAAGATGTTCCATCTTTATACAGGACCGAATATCCAATGTTTGAAGTGACACAAGGCGCTCCATATTTTCGGGCAAGCTGTCCCAGTCACAAAATCGAATGCAAAGCTCACGCAGACCAATGAAGAGTTGACTGCCTTCAGGAATAGATGTCAGCTGAATGCAACGATGGAGTAAAAGTCTGGGCAGTTGCTTTGGGGCGTCTAGATGGTGGCGATTTAACATCCAGCTGGGATACTTTGAACCATTGTACGACCAGATATTGAGCTCTTGAATATCCTTTGGGGGGCAAAGCCCCTCAAGCACCTCTGCTTTCACGTCTGGATCAACCCTCTTGGCCGAGTCGAAGCTCAGCATTAGTATCCTGAGTTGCTTCTTTTGGGTGAGGTGGGCTTCAACAGCTTCCTCTTTGCTTCCGACAAACTCAAGCCCCGTTATAAACAGAGTGTCTCGAAGACTGTTTAGGTGCATGAGCTGCTTCAACTCATGCCCTGGTTCCTTCTTCACTTCAAACTGTTCAAGTGTTTGCAGTGCCGCCAGCCTTCCAATGTTGGGGAAGGACAGCGTAGCAGGGATGTGCCGCAAATAGATTAGATTAGCCATATCTTTAGGACAGGATGCTTGGGAATAGGGAATATTTATGGTCTGGATGTGGTAAAGCTTGCTAAATGTGCTTGGCAAGATCAGATTGGATTGGACACGGATACCAAGATAACGTAGATGCTTCATCTCATCAATAGATGTTGGGACCGACAACTCTGATGGCCCATAATTTAGTATAATGATTAGCACGCGCAGTTTCGTCAACCTCATGAACAAACGCTCCAAGAGTTTTTCCAAGTCATGATTTCTTTTCATGGTTTTCGTGGACGATGCATAAGGCTCCTTAATGATCAGGGTGCGCAAATTTCCCAAGTTCAGAATCTTCTCTGCGATCTCTACTCCATTGTTGGTCTTAATGTAGAGATGGTGAAATCCTCGTGGGATATCTTTTGGTAAGCCATTCAAATCAATTCTATAGAACTCACTTCCCGAAATCCTCTCTGCCAACTCGTGTAGCAGGTCATGAATTGTCAATACTATAGTTTCCTTGGGTGTGTTTAGCACCCAAAATTTGGTGCAAAATTTTGGATGGATGTGATATGTATGTCACATCGCATTAATCGTAGCACGTTTCGTTTGTTAGTGGTAAATATTATCCTACCATAGCGTAACTAGGCTCAAAAGAATCATCTCGCAATGTACATCTAAACTGTGTAATTATTTTAATTTTTTACCTATATTTCGTACTCCATACATGTTGCCGGCCGACGGATGTGATGGGGAATCTTCTTTTTGCATAGTGAAATTTGGGAGGAATTTGGGGTGCTAAACACACCCCTTGCCCAAAAATGTTTTTCGTTGTACTTGCAGAAATGAGAAAGTCAGAATCGATCAAAGTAGCTCTGACCTATATCTTCCAGTTCCTCTGTTGCATTATTCCTGGTGTTTATAAAGCCTTGTGCTATCCGAGGGGAACCAACTCATCTCGTTTTTATTCCATATCCTTTGGGGAAAATCCCGCAATATGTAAAGCATCGCCTGATGTCACCACCAAGCTGCTGATAGCTCCACCCACGAGCTCCCATTGTCCCATTCAACACGTCAAGGTTTGCTGTTCTTTCCCAGAAATCAATACTGTTATTACTTCGAAGCCGCAGCAGCCTTTGTTCTTCTTTGCAATGGGTGATCTTCCAAGCTTGTTCACAATTTTTCTCGCAATTTCTTTATATCTGTCATAATCAGTACTGGTAACTTGATTGACTTCAAGGGCATAGTGCATGAACATTGAGAGGTACTGCTCCTTTTCTAAATCAGGTATTGGGATTTGCATTTTCTCCTGAGCACCTAAAGCTGCAGCTGCATCTTTCTTTTGAGCTGTCACCAGGATTCCACATCCACTCAATCCAACACGAAGCGCATCAAGTAGAATTTCACGTTCTTCACGTTCATTCTTATTGTCAGCATTGACCCAGAGATCATCTAGTACCAACAAGAAGCGTTTGCCTTTCAGTTCTTTCTCCAACTCTGCTTTCAGAGTTTCAAGATCTTTCAACTCTGTTTTCAGGCTTTTAGGATTTTTCGGTACTAGAGGCCTGCTGTTGCTTGATCTGGTCCAACATTTCACGAAATATATTACGCACGCTGAATGTCTTCCCCACAAGAACGAACATGATAAGTTTGAAATGTCCTGCACCCATCTCACAATCACAAACATATTGTGCCAGGGTACTCTTTCCAGAACCTGTAATGCCATATATGCCAATCACAGAATAAGGTTTACTGGTGCTCGAGCTTGCTGCATCGGTATCTGGTCCCTCATGCAGCATCCTACATAGTATATGCTCACGGTCCTTGTCTCGACCGAACACTTCCTTTTCAATCCTTCTGTACACGTCATCAATTTCTTTCTGTGTGCTGGTGCTTTCCTTGGCACTGTTCTTCACGGTACAACTGCTGCTGCTTTCCATGCCACACTCCTTGGGGGCGCTGCTGCTACTATTTGTATCATTCAACAGATCTGATTTCTCGGAGGTGTTGAGAATATCTTCTATGCACATTATTCGATTCTTCAGGCTTATTCTTTCAGTTATTGGAACTAAAGATTCTACTGCACTGACATCCTTCTGCAAAAACCATGGTTCAAATAATTATTACGACAGCGATGCATTCTGGTGACTCATAAGCCCTTTATAAATGCACTTCATCATTCTATAACGTGTAGAATGAAACGTTAGTGCTGGTTTCTAATTATTATAAGTATTAATATTGATCATATAAAATAGAATGAACCCTACAGTCTACAGACTAGCTGCTGACACCCAAAAATGGCATAGGCTAAACCACCGCAAAATTCTAGACTTAGCCATATTTTGGAGGTCCAAGTCACCGCAAATTTCAGACTTAGCCAAATTCTCGAGGAGGATCGAAACGGCTTTTACGGAAGGTGACCGGACTCACCGACCGGACTCACCGGGCGCGTCCGGTCCAGCGTCCGGTCGGCCAGCGTCCCGTCGGGTCGCTGCGCAGAAGAAGGCGGCCGGGACACCGCCGGACGCGCCCGTCGCGTCGGTCGGCGCGTCGGCCGGCGCGTCCGGTCGAAGTCGCGCTTCGCAGACCTCGCCGGACGCATCGACCGGAGCGTCCGGTCAGGGCTTCGACCGGCGTCCGGTCACCCCGACGCAGGCCCGTGTCCGTCACGAGATCCGAACCGATTTGTTTCCAATCGTGTTTTGGTCGGTTTTGGTACTTGGAAACGTCTTAGGACGCCTTCCTAAAAGGATAAGACCACCCTCCCCTATATAATGAAGGGGTTCATGGCCGATTTGATCCCATCTACATCCAATCGTCATATTACAACATATCTCTCAACTTTTTATCTCTTCCAACCCCCAAATTCTTTGTTCGACGACGAACTCCGCGTTCTCCGCCGGCGTTCTAGGCGCATCCGCCGCCCCTAGGACAACCCTTGGTGCGTGTCTCCCGACGGGTCTTCCGGAGGTGCGTTCAAGGTCTTCCACTGCCACCGAGCTCACGTTGCCCTCGCCGATCCCTAGATCGGTTTGGGTGATCACGCTGCGGTGTGCTCGCCGCTACTAGGTTGTTTAACAGCCAGAGCCGCCCAAGGCCCTCTCAATTGATTGAGAGGGCCTTGGACGCCCACGAGCAGAAATGTAGGGCGAGAGCACATCTCCTTGGCGCAGTCCGCGGCGCAGGTGATCCAGGGCGGGGATGCCATTGACGAGCACCGCCCCGACCGACGCGGGCCTGAGCCGGTGCATCCAGGGATTCCACCGTGGCGGGAAGCCACACACCGCAAAGACCTTCGGTGGCGCTGTTCAAATTCCACCGAAGTCAAAGGCCTTGGCGAAATCCGCCTTCAAGACCGCGCAGGGCGCGTGCCAGGCACGCCTGCACAAGCTCGGTTGCCAGGACGAAGTCCCTTAGATGGAGCGACCGCGGATGAAGCCGCCTCGTCGTGGTCAATCGGGGAATCAATCTGGCAACCGCAAACGCGTGTAGTGAGTAGTTTGGTAAGGATTTTCACGGGCAGTTCGCAGGGAGACCGGGCGGTAGTCGCCAGCGCCATGGCCGCGCCCTTCTTCGGGATGTGGATGATCAGCGCCCGCTGATGCGCTGCGTGTCGACGCACTCGCCGCGGAAGGCATGGAGGAAGGCCATCACCCCGCCTTGGTGGTCGGCCAGCCGCTTTGTAGAAAGCCGCCCAACCCCATCCGGATCGGGTGCACTATCCGCCTTCATGGAACGCATGGCCGCCCGTGCCGCCGCCTCCGTGAATGGCGCTACCGGTGGGGTCTGGGTCGGCGCGGGCCGGCAGCGTAGAGGTCGCCCATGCTGAATCTCCAGCCGGTGGCCGCCTCCACGCCTAGGGATGTTGGAGTTGTAGGCGTGAGGGCGCCACTTTGTCTTCCCTCGGGCGTCACCGCACGCCGCCAACCTCCGGTGCATGGATGGCGTTCCGGCGTGCTCTGCCAGAGGCGCGGGCGTGGAAATACTTTGTTTTGGCATCTCCCTCCTTCAGAGCACTGCACTTGTCGCGTTGTTACCAGTAGGCCGCGCATTCCGCCACGAACAGAGCGAGTCTGTCCTGGCATCGTGCGCGCAGTTGATGCTCCCCTGCACTCTTCATATAGATCAAGCAGTAAAACAATGAACGAGGCATTGTGAAAGAATTCAGGCCATGCACGGTGCTTGCGAGCCCGGGTCTTCGACTCCGACGGAAAGCTTTGATCAGGGCCACCAAAGCGCCGGCCGCGTCCACAGGCATAGAACAATCAGACCAAGCCGACAGGACAGTGGGGAGGTAGGTGGAGTTCCTTAGCCAAGCGTTCTCAAAGCGAAAACGATGAGCTCTCGGTAGGGAGGTGGGGATGGTGAGGGTTAAGGGGGGTGTGGTCGGAGGTTGGGCCAAGGCGTGGCGTGAGGTGCGTGTTGGGGAAGCTTCGGCGAAGCCGACGCCGACGAAGGCGCGGTCCAGGCGGGCAAGAGTAGGGGAGGCCCTTTTGTTGGACCAAGTGTAGAGGCGGTCGAGGAGGGGGGGATTTCTATCTTCGCCAAGTCGGCCGTGGCTGCGTTGAACTTGTCGGGGAGAGCCCAATTGAAGTTGGAATTGTTCTTGTCACCGGATTACGCATGAGGTTGAAGTCGCCAATTGCCAACCAAGCAACGTGGGGGTGGCGGGGCGGCGGTGGCTAACTCGTGAGGAAGGCGACCGTGTCGGTGATCAGGGGGGGGGCATAAACGTTGGTGACGGTGAAGGCGTAGGAGGAAGTGGTGGAGAAGAACCGGATGGTCGTGTGTGTGGATGCACGACGGGTGCCCTGGGGTAAGTACACAGCGGGGTTCCGTGCGTGGACGATGCCGCCCCGCGTGCCATCCGCGGGGGAGAAGGAGTGTTCACCGAGGTGGGTAGGGAGGAAGCTCTTGCTCTTGGCGGAATCGATCGCGGCGAAGTTTGGATTCCCGGAGACAAACGACGTGGGGGGGTGGGAGAGGGAGAGGGCGTCACACACAACATCGCACTTATCGAACGACCACGACCCACGAACGTTCCATGAGAGCACGGTATAGCTAAACTGGTTCTGATTCATGGCGAAATACGAGCTACACCGAGAGGAGTACAGGGGGTTACAGGGGAGGTAGAGGTCCTAGATATGGTGGTGTAGTCGCACAGGTGGGCACCTTCACGGTCGCAGCCGGAGCGGGTGCGGGGGTCAATACCAGCGACTAGGGGTGCGGCGTTAAGCGACACCCGGAGGGGCTCCCATGCCTACATTGAGGTTGCCAATGTTATTTCATCCTATATCTCACTTTCTTTCTAGCAGTTTATGCCACCATAGTAATTAAGAATGCAGCATAAGGGTTGAACTTGACATATAATAAAAATAAACACTATATTAACAAAACAGACTGTCTCCAATTCATTTGCCATGAGCCTTTTTTACTTCAATACCTTTGAGCAAGTACCGCTAATTCTAACATGGGACACCAAAATTAGTATCTATATAAGTACCTAATCTAAAATCGTTATTTTCGCACACGGTGGCTTTCCTGAGGCATACTAGTTATTTTGCATAGCAAGAAATAATAGGACAAATATTTCACAAAGATCAAAAAAGGCAAATATTTTGGTATAATGATATTTCAGTATCTCAATCTGAAATGAGATTATGAGAGTAAGATGGTACCTTGTCACTTTGGATGCCAATAATTCCATATGGCCAATCTCGATAAAAACAGGCCTTTGCAAACCAGGTGAGCATCGATCGAGCACAGTTCCGTAATATAGAAGAAGTTGGCTCTCCCTCTTTTCCTTCCTCGTCATCTTGTTCTATCTCTTCCTCTGACGATGTGTCTCTCACTTCTTCCACTTCAGTACTTTCTTCTTGTATCTCTTCTTGTTTCTCTTCACAACCTTCTTCTTTTATCTCCTCCGCCTCTCCATCATCCACCATCTCCTCTGCTGGCCTATGTGCTGGGTCCTCTGGAACTAATTCAGGGTCTCTGGGCTGAATACTTGGGGGTTGCCCGGATGGGTTGATAGAAACTGGAAGAAGTGGCACACCTGATCTGGGTAATATGACACTCCTGAATAGTTGCCCTACTCGCTATTGGTACCAACTCTGT
The DNA here is from genome assembly GCA_015847255.1 of Hyparrhenia diplandra. NCBI lineage: Eukaryota > Viridiplantae > Streptophyta > Magnoliopsida > Poales > Poaceae > Hyparrhenia > Hyparrhenia diplandra. The sequence continues at coordinate 286,069 of JADLZK010011792.1, forward strand.
GCGCACTGCAGTACTGCAGCATCGACCATGGAATACAGGTCGAAGTGACGCCACCCTTGAATCACCAACTGCCCCTGCCGGATCATGCTTTGTGCTCTCTTCATTACCGCTGCGAGGGTGGCATGCAACCATTGCCCAAAGGAACTCTCCTTGCAGCGGGCAATCCAGGTGCAAGCATCATCGAGTTTATGCTCCACCCAGCGGCGGCTACCATCGTCCCCAAGATAGATACCCTTCTCGATCCGGCGATAATCGAGAAGATCTAGGATGTCTTCTGCTTCGTACAAGGCAGACTTAAGATCCTTCTGCATGCTGCCCAGTATCTTCAGATCGCTTTGAGACCCTTTGTGTTCGGCTGCTCCAAGCACCATCTTCTCCTCCACGACACCAACCGTCTGCTTCAGCTTTGGGATAGTGTGGATCTCTAGCTCCTTGAGCTTTTTTGATGTGTCGAACACTAGGTACTCAAAGATCTTGTTCAGGAGCAAGCTGATAATGGGTTGCAGAAACCAACCTATTACAGTTAAGCACCAGGCTATCCATCCAAGTTTCTTCATCAAGTCTTCCATGGAATCCATGCTTAGATTTCCCCGCTGGGAGGGGCTAGGTGAAGGAAGGAGATATGGAGGAGCAAATATTGTTATTCAGATTCCCTGGTACATACCATAAATAAATCGTATGTTAAAGGTAATGTACGCCACGACAGCTGATGCATTAGAAAAAACAAATGGTACGTGTGCCATTACCTGAAGGTGATCAACTTTTTTGCAGTTAAACACTAGGCCATCGCTCCAAACCTCTGATCTTCCAAAAGCTTGCCACAGCCCAAAGTACTGCAACTTCACTCTTTGGGAGAAGGATCGACGACGGAGTGGGTGAAGAAGACGACGGATGGATGGATGGTACTAATGGTGATGAGAACACAGTGCTTCCTTCGCTCTTGCCTCCTCTTGGACTCTTTGAGGCATTTCGACTCGTGAACGTAGGGACGCGTCAGGATCAATAATTTGCTCTCGCCCTCGGCTGTGTGCAACAGTAGTAGCCGGACAATAACAGTAGCAGCATCTGTTGCCGTGTCCATCTTTTCGGCGAACGAGGACATATGGGCAGAAACGTTGCAGAGAGTTAAAGTAGTGAGCAGGGCAGAAACGTTGCAGAGAGTTAAAGTAGTGAGCAGGGCAGGCATCTTGAATACTCGTTCGCCCACCTTTTATCCCTGGCCTGCTGTTTTTACCATGCCATTGCAATTTCCAAATACCTGATATTCTTTGTTTCTTGTACAAGTATGGCACTCTGGTGGCAATTCAAGAGTGCTCCGGCTCTGAGAGTACTGCTGCCTACTGTTAAATGTATATATTTGTCATTTGTATTCCTTTGTTTCTAAATATAAGTCGGAAAAATAGAATATCTGCTAGTAGATGTGTATACATATCTTTTTCCGGATACATGTATTATTTGCCTACATACCAAACAATCGTTGTGGCTGTATTTTGGACGTCCATATCCACAGGTGAAAATCACTCGAATATATACGTATTTGCACCGGCTGCTGCCTCGTTCAACTTTCCGGCTACAGGGCGGCAGGGCGTCCGCCATACGGCCGGCAGACAGAGGCGGAGGCCATGTTTACATGTAGCCCACACCTGCACTCGTCGTACGCATCGATGCCTCGTTCAACTTTCCGGCTACAGGGCGGCAGGGCGTGCGCCACACGGCCGGCAGACGGAGGCAGAGGCCATGTGTAAATGTAGCCCACACACCTGTACTCGTCCTACGCCTCGAACAGACGCGCTCGACGACTCATGGCTCATATCAGATCAGATGCATGTGAACCTCCTCCGTCCGTCGGTCTCTGCACGTGGCGCCGGTCTGATATCAGAAGAGAGTTTTTATCACGCATGTGCCTCGCAGTTAACGGCTAAATGTGAGAACAAAAGTTCACAAACACTACTGTGGTAGGCGTTCGTGGTCGTTCTTCAGTGCTGTGAGATTGAGACCGTGACTAATTCCAACGGCCTTCTCCTTGACCGACTACGCCCTCGTCACCTACGCTGTCCAAACCCAAACCGGCCTCTCCCACCACGTACAGGTACAGTGCAACCCGTAAGTCTGCCTGCTTGCTGCGTGGAGGGACCTCGGCCCGTCCTCTGATAGCTGTGGCCCGTCCCCTAGGTGGCTGAGGGCTCTTTCGCAGCATTTCAACCCGTCAATGAATGTACAAACGCGGTGAAATGAATGTACGAACGCGGCAGACTCAATAATTCGTCTGTGTTTAGCACCCCAAATTCCTCCCAAATTTCACTATACAAAAAAAGAAGATTCCCCATCACATCCGTCGGCCGTGAAACATGTATGGAGTACGAAATATAGGTAAAAAATTAAAATAATTGCACAGTTTAGATGTACATTGCGAGACGATTCTTTTGAGCCTAGTTACGCCATGGTAGGATAATATTTACCACTAACAAACGAAACGTGCTACAGTGTACGATGTGACATCCATCCAAATTTCAGCCCCAAATTCGGGGCTCCAAACATTGCAAAGCACTTAAAAAAAACTGCATTTCTCTAACGAACCAATATATGTATATACTTTATGTATATACTTGGGTGGGTTTGGTTTGAGAACCAAGTTGGATAGGATATGATGATACATGGATATTGGGATAAGGATATCCCTAATGCATGTTTCATTAGGTGGATGGGATGAGTCGTTTTTTTTTGTTTGGTTGGATGGATTAAAGTGGATGAGATTATAATAGTTGGCTTAGTGTATGTATGACTTAAAAATAATAATAACTAATTAGACACTAATAAATATGCATTAATACTATTTGTGTCATGATCACTAATTTGATATAAATATATCATTAGCACCACTAATAACCTAATTAGCACACGAAACATTCACTAATGAACATATTAGCACTTATCAAAACTAATCCTACCATCAGTAAATAATAATATAACACACTAATAATCCTTAATTTATGTACTAATGGCAAAGATTAGATGACACAGATGAGATGGTTCACGAGATTTTTATGAACCACGAAATTCAACATCTGAGGGTATATTCCATGGATTTGCTGGTTGTAGTGATCCATCCAACCAAACACCAATGATCTACGGATTATTCAATCCAATCCAATCCAACTCCATCCAACGAATCAAACACACCTTTGTTATACGCATGACAAGGGGATGGGCCAAGGGGCCCAAGAAGAGGGACAGGCGGCCTAGGGTTGGGCCGCCACCGCTGCCATTGCCTGTTGTGTAGTTTAGATTACTTCCGGGACAGGTTCCCAGAACTATAAACACAAAGGGCCATATAATCGTTGAATCTTTAAGTAAGGAAATACGGTTAAACCTGAATAGCTCTCAAGCTTCGGCTCTCTCGCTCTTCTCCTTCACCCATCACTACTTGATTTTCCGTGGCGGACTTTTTCGATTTTCCGTGGCGGACTTCAAAACCGCCACGAAAGGAAGGTCACGGGATTTTCCGTGGCGGACTTTTGAAACTAAAATGCCCGCCACGGTTAATGAATAAAAAAATAAAAAAAAGAAAAATCAATTTGAAACCCTAACGGGCCCAAACTGGGCCGGGCCCGATAGGGTTTCATATGCCGCCGCCGCCGTCGTGGATCGTATGTCGCCGCCGTCGTGGTCCAGCCCGCCCGCCCGCCGTGGATCCACGCGAGGGAGCCGAGGCGCGGGGTGCCGCCGCCCGCCGCCGTGGATCCGCCCGAGGGAGCCGTGGCGCTGGGCGGCCCGACGCCGCCCGCCGTGGATCCGCCCGAGAGCCCGACGCCGCCGCCGTGGATCCGCCCCGAGGTGCGGCACCGCCGCCCGCCGCGCTCGGTCGCGGCTGTAGCGCCGCCGCCGCTCCTGGACCGAATCCCAGAGCCGTCGCCATGGCTGGACCGCCGTGCCGTCGCCGTGGATCCGCCCGAGGGAGCCGTGCACGCCCGGGCCCGCCGGTGCCGTCGCCGTCGCGCCCGGCCCTGGGGGCGCCGAGCCGGCGCCTGTCGTGGAGGGTGGGGACGGGGAGTGGAGGACGGAGCGTAGAGAGATGGATGGGGACGGGGAGTTGAGCAGCAGAGGGAGGAGAGCCCAGAGAGAGTGGAGTGATTCTGAAAAATGTAAGTGTTGTATATATCTTTGGATCGCAATATCGGGCCTAATGGACTGAGGAGAAACTCTAATGGGCTGCCTTCTTTGGGCTATTATTTTCGGTGGCGTTTTTTTTTTTATAAAAAACCGCCACGGTTAATTGATTTTCCGTGGCGGACAATAAAACCGCCCACGGTTAATTAAAAAGACCGTCCACGGTAAATTAAGCCATTTTCCATGGCGGTTTTCTAAATGTCCGTCCACGAAAAATCATTTGGAAACACCGTGCAAAATCATTTATGTAGTAGTGCATGCGTGCTACAACACCAAAGACAAGCCCTTGGACCACCCTCAACGGCCGCCACCGCTATGGCGTACTTTTTTTCGGTGCTCCCTAAGCACCCTTTACAATAATCCATTTAGTTAAAATTAAGTATCTACATTTGTATAATATCAATTTGCAAATACATATTCAATAATGTGTTGATAAATAAATGTATAAATCATTAAATTATAAAACTCTGCAAATAATAATTTCTTCAATCATATATAAAGAATATTTATAAGAAAACAAGTAAATGAAAGTATAAACAAATAATAGTCAATATTGCAAAACAAATGTGTTTAAATATAATTCAAAATAGCAAATATATAAGGTCCAAACTAAATGAAAACAATATTAAATTAAACATGATATTTCTTTAAACAATATTAAATTAAACATGATATTTGTATATGGACATTAAATTTATATCGTTAGTCATTAATCATTTGTCATAGAGATTATGTCGATTCGGCTAGATTGGGCCGGAATTGACACGTGGATTGGGGAAGATTGAGAGGAGGAAGGCGACGGGCGAGGAGGGGTGGCGGCGTGGCTGCCACGCCCGGGTGGCGGTGGGGCATGGTGGCGTGGCGGTGGAGGCAGGGGGGGCGGCGCACGGGGAGGAGGAGCGGGGAGATTGGGATAAATTTTCTTTATTTGCTTGTTTTCTTGAAAGATTACGGACCCTTACTTATATAGCCCGGCTAGTGGGACTGTATCTCAAGCAATCTCTCTAAATGTTTCCTTATAGATCTGGAATACCTTTTACAAGCATATCCTATTTATTTATTCCTAATAATATTTATTTAATTCCTAATAAGGGTCTCCCTTATGAATGAGATAGCCCCCTTGCACGCCAAAACGCCTAAGGATAATCCTAGATAATTTCCTCCTTTAATCCCGAATTAATTGCCGAAAAATCCCGGAAAGGAGGGGACGGCGGTGGGGCGCGCACGCGAGCCCAGGGTGGGGTGGGCGGCGCCGACGCTCCGCTGGGCCGACCGGGCCTGCCCTCCCGGGCCCTATTTCTCGGGACATGACATATCCCCGCTTCTCCGACCGGGCGCGTCCTCGCTGGATGAAAGTCCATACGCGGACAGGGATGAAGATCGGTTGCCCCTGGAATGATAAGCTACACCTCGTAGGGACGAGCCGTCCCCTCGCACCGGGTTCCCGAGGATCATGTTCTCTCTCGGGTCCTCTTTGGGTCGAACTCCAGAAGGTAGTGGAGGTTGCCGATGTAGCCGTGGTAGATGTGAGGGTGAACCGCACGTCCCTATGGGAAGTTGTCCGACAACGAGCCGCTAGGGAGAAGCTCTCTTGGAATGCCCCACGCCGAGGTGCCGGTGCACCATATCACGGGTGGGCTCTCCAGAAACGTAAAAACGCTCATTGGGGGGAGCATTGACGAAGAGTGGAAGAAGTCTCCAAATGGTTATGTCGCGGCGAGTAGGAGGAGTAGCAGCCAAGTTCAGCATCGTACCGTACATGAAGGAACCGACATCAAACAGGGAGGGTGAAAGCTGGTTAACCGCCCTCTCGTGCATCGTTGCCGATGTGGACGTTGTCGATCGTGAGGAAGAGGCGATCCATGCCGTCGAGGAAGACGACGACTGGCCGGGCCGACATGGTGGCGGCGGCGGCCATATGCCGCCCAACAGAATGGCGGTTGGCGCCGCTGAAGTAGACTTCCGTTGTGTACGCGCCCAAGGCTAGAAAGTTCGCCCCGCGAACTCCGCTTCGGGCAAGGCCTCTAGCAGGTCTAGTAGCAGTGGAGATGAAGCTGGGAGGTAGAACCGTCCATCGAAGAGTAAGAGGTTGTCTTCCAGCGTCCATGCTGGAGCGGCATCGCCCGTGGTGACGTCGAGGGCGATGCGGCGTAGATGCTGGTCCTCCAGTGTAGCCTGGCATAGCTGGACGGAGACTCCGGTAGATGTGTCGTAGAGGTCCAAGGCAGTTGCATGCCTCGAACGCTTGCCAAGACGAGTCGGAGGTGGCCTGATGCCCGCGAAGATGCCCGATCGGAGGAGGCCGGGGCTTGGGGCGCCCCTGCCCATTTGTGGTGGTGGCGCCGATGTGAAGGTACTTGGGGCGCCCACCACGGTAGTCTTGCAGCTCATGTGTGGCAAAGTCCCACGTCACTCTTCCCAGGCTTGCCAACCAAGGCATGCCAAGGATGACGTCACGTCGTCGCCTAGTGGCGACACATAGGCATCGATCTCGAAGGTGGAGGCGTCGAGGCGTAGAGGTACGCCGAAGGTGGCGGTCCGCATGTATTAGTGGCGCCGGTGCCGGTGGTGATCGCGACACGCGACCGGGCCGAGTCCGGTGGGCCCGCCGCCGGGTCACCACGCAGCGGTGGTCGATGTAGTTGTGTGTTGCTCTAGAGTCGACGATTGTATTGACACCCGTACCTGAGATCATACTGACAAGGTATAGAGAATGAGCATCACGTACCGGGGAGTCGGGGTCCCCAGTGATGACCTTTAGATCAGCTGGCTCCTCTTTGATGTCCGCTAGTGGAGCGTATGTCGTATCGTCAGTGTAGTCGTTGAAGACCGTGATGTCGAAGAGGTGCTTGCACTTGTGACCCCGTGTAAAACGGCTCGTCCACGCTTGAAGCATAGTCCGGCCTTGCGCCGCTCGTCATCTCCTCGGTGTCGGCCGCGTTTGAACGGCCGAACCGGGTGGTGGCGACGAGGGGTCGCCCGGGGCGCCAACAAGGCCATGGGCGCAGTGCCCCGGCTCGGCTGCTGCTGACTTGCCGGTGTTGTAGAGGATGGCAAGGCATCGCCGTACGCCTGGCGAGACATGGCGATTTCCATGTCCACTGGATTCTACATCTCGACGCCCGTCTTGAGCGGTTCGCCCAGGAACGCCGTAGATGTTCACCTGTTATTTGTCATCGAGGTTGCCCGCACGTGCCACGTGCGGCGGGGAACCCGCCTCCGTGTACTCGTCGACTTTGCCCTGTCTTTTTCGGGGATGCCGGCTCGCCCAACGGGTTCCGCCTTTCGGTGGGCCAAAGCGCTCGTTGACGTATTGGCGAAGCTTGCCCAATCGTCACCAGGTTTCTCACCGGGACAGCCTCATGTACCATTGCCGTGCTCCTCTGTGAGATGATAGGAAGCATACCAGACTTATTCTATAGCTAGCGTACCTTGCCCCCTGAAGAATTGTTCGCAGCGATTGATCCAGGGTAGGGGATCCTCCTTGCCATCAAAGGTTGGGAAGGACAGCTTGTGCATCTGAGGAGCGAGACACGGAAAGGTGTCAAGCGGAGGTGGGGGAGGGGGGCGCGTGGCGCGCCGCCCGGCGGCGCCCCCTTCCGGTGCTGCCTTCGGTCCCAAGTAGCCCTTCATCAGGCCCTCTAGATCACGAAGCGGTGACTGATCGTCGAGGTTACGCTTGCCATCTGTTTCGCTTCTTGATGAATTCACGAGCTCTTGTCTCCATTATCGTTCTCATCTCGGCCTCAGCATCATTGAGTTGTTGGCGCTTGATCGGCTGGATCGTCGCCGAGAGGATATCGAGCTTACTCTCGATCTTGTCCATCCCGGTGTTGAATTTGGTGAATTGTTCCCCAAATTCTTGATCGACTTCTTCATATCCGCTTCCATGGTGGTGGGTGGATCGTAGTGGTCTCCGGATACCGGCTATCGATTCGGCTAGATTGGGCCGGAATTGACACGTGGATTGGGGAAGATTGAGAGGAGGAAGGCGACGGCGATGAGGGAGGCGCGGGCGCGGCCGCGCCCGGCGGTGGCGCTGGCGTGGCCCGGCCCGGGCGGCGGGGGGCGGCGTGGCGGCGGCGGGGGTGGAGGGGGGGGGGGGCCGCGCACGGGGGGGAGGAGCGGGGAGATTGGGATAAATTTTCTTTATTTGCTTGTTGCCTTGAAAGATTCTGGAGACCCTTACTTATATAACCCGGCTAGTGGGACTTGTATCTCAAGCAATCTCTCTAAAGGTTTCCTTATAGATCCGGAATACCTTTTACAAGCATATCCTATTTATTTATTCCTAATAATATTTATTTAATTCCTAATAGGGGTCTCCCTTATGAATGAGATAGCCATTTGCACACCAAAACGCCTAAGGATAATCCTAGATAATTTCCTCCTTTAATCCCGAATTAATTGCGAAAAATCCGCGGAAAGGAGGGGGGGCGGGGGGCGCAGACGCTTGAAAGCCCCGGTGGGGCGGCACCGACGCTCCTCATGGGCCGACGGGCCTGTCCTCCCGGGCCCTATTTCTGGGACATGACAGATTACATTTGAATTGGTTCCATGGGCACATCATTAGAAGTAAAGGAAATATCATATATCATCATGAAAAATAACTTTTACTAGCTTCCTTGTTCTCATAGATACGCGAAACAGTTGGATATTTCCATGATTTTTTTTTTTTCGGATTAGGTATCTAGATCGGATAAAGAAAAGTTATTAGCTAAAAGAAAATTACAAGCTAGATATCCATTGTAGCACACATATCAGAAATAGATGGAAATGGATATTAATATTTAAGATTTTTCATATGCATGCATGAAAATTACCAGAATGGATATCTGGATATCTATTTCCACCACATCTCGGGCAGGTGGCCACTAACTATAGCTCCTACGGTCACAACCCGTGTCACATTGGGCTTATCCTCTTTTATAGTCCTCTTATCTTATAGTATTCAATTGTTCTTCGAGTAGACTTGTATTTTTGCTTGCTCTGATCTTCATACTCCTACGCATACAGTATACTAGTGATACTACAAGGAAAATGTTATGAACCGAATTGGGCCACCCGAGAGTGGCTAGATGAGCCAAAAACGCATCGACGCCGGCCCGGGGAAAGGGCAGGGGGCGTCTTGTGCTACAGGGGGGGCCGGCCCCTGCCGCCGCCACCTTCCCTCTCCCATACGACTCGAGTTTGCTTCATATTCAAGTTAGGATTATCTTAGGTAATTTTGGTGTGCATAGGGATATCTCATCTATAAGAGAGACCTTTATTAGGAAAGAATAAGTTAGGATATGCTTGTAAAAGGTATTCCAATCGTATAAGGAAACCTTATAGAGATTACTTAGATTATAAGTCCCACTAGTCGGGCTATATAAGCAAGAGGCATGTAATCTCTAGGTGATAAGCAAGCAAAATAAAAAATATCTTTTCGCCTTCCGCCCTCATGTGCCGCCCCGCCGCCCGCGCCGCGCGCCTTGCGCCCGCCCGCATGGCGCGCCGCCTTCACGCGCCCGCCCACGCCACGGCCCCTCCCATCTACCTCGATCCTCGTGCCGCTACGTCGCCGCCGGCGAGCCGCGACCCGCACACCATCTCGAAGCTTCATCGAACGAGGAACACGTGTCAATTCCGCCCAATCTAGCCGGAATCGACAACCGGTATCCGAAGACCGGGGCGATCCCCACCACCCATGGCTTCCGAGATCAAGGAGTTCAACGCGGACCGGGGAGCTCCTCGACGTCCGCTGCGCCCGGATCGCAAGCGTTTCGACGACATGGAGGACCGCCTCGATCGCATGGAGCACGCCCGAGGACCCCCGCGACGTCACGACGACCTGGCGAACGGCCGGCCGGCAGCCGCCACCGCCGGGTACAGGTCGGCGCCCGGCGCCGCCCGGCGCCGCCCCCCCTGCCACGGACCTCGGCGTCGGCTCGACCCTGCCATCCTCCAGCTCAAGGAGGAAGATGACGCCATGCGTGGCCCGGCCGTCATCGACGTCATCCTCGACGACACCGCAACACCGGCCGCCCTCTCCTCCCCTCCGACACCCTGCGACCGCGCGGGACTCTCCGGCGAGAGATGGCGTCACCGCGGTGCCCCCCGTCCCTCGCCCCAGGCGCCACCCGCGGCGCCCCCTCGCTTCTGTCCACTGTCGGCGCCACCATCGGCGCCCGGCAGACCGTGCTACCATCGGCGATACACCCTCCCCGCTCGTCACGCGCACGCAAGTCCAAGAGTTCGGCCAGTTCGCAGCCGGAGCTCTTCTTCGAGCTCAATGCGGACATCGACCCGGGACTACTACGTGAGTTACGTTGCCTTCCACCTCACTGGTCTTGCTGCAGTGCGGTACATCGACTTGTCCAAGAAGAAGTCCTTTCGAATGGGACGAGTTCACCAGCGCCTCCGGCATCACCGGTCCTCCTCGACACCTCGGCGCTATGGCGGCGTATGCACCGCCGTCTCGGGACGGCAAGCTGGATGACTACATCGACGCCTTCGAGGTCTATGCTACACGCATGGATTTTGAGGGAAAGCGCCACCGCGTCGACCTCTTTCGTCGAAGGCTTGCGCACCTCAGCGTGGGACGACACTTCGAATGGTTCGAGCCCCATTCCTTGGAGGAGGCCATCGACCTCGCACGCCCGATTACAACAAGGGACGAGCCAGACGACGACGGCCAGGCGCCGGCAACGGCGCCGCCAAAAGCGACCACCTCGGCGACACACGGCAACCTCGGCGGCGACATCATGGCAGCCACGGGTTAACGCATACCGGGCCGGCCAGCGTCTCGGCGTGGCTATGGGCGACATCGGCGCTTGGCGTCGAACGACATGATCACGTCGCAGCACCACGGCAATGACACACAACAAGGAGCTCGGCATCATCTCCAATGCCATCGAGTTGGGAGCTCTGACGCAGTGGAGCCTCCACTATGGCATTGTCGGTACTTCCACCGCTACTACATCCCCGCCGCCTCGAGCTTCTCCGGGACTTCTGGCGGGGAGAACGTCCCCCTTGCATGGCGTAGCGATGGGCTTCCACTGTAACACCCTTGTTTTTGCATCATTTTAAAATTCACTAAAAATTTGAACTTTTTCTAATCACAACTAAAACTTGATTTATTTTACGCTAAACCGAAACCCCGATTTGAAAAAACGCATGTCACCATCTAGAATATTAGGTTTCCCTTGCTTGTTGCTGGTTAAGCGTTATGGTTGCAAAAGGATGCAAGGTAAGTCCTAGATTTTAATTATGGAAGATAGTGCATGAGTAATGATTTCTGATTTATTCGGGAATAACAAATACCGAGACTTCGGGTGTACCAACAAATATATATGAATATTTTATGAGCACAATAAATAAATGTTCTCGGCAATAAAAGTCAGATGTGCTCGTATAAATATTTATAATATATCTATTACACATGAAATAATAAAATTAGGGAGGCGTGTGCACATAGATATATATGAATATTTATATGAGTACAATTAAATAAATATTCTCAGGATAAAGTCATGAGGATATACTTGTACAAGTATAAATATTTATAGCTTACATGTGACACACATAAAATAATAATGGAAAGAGAATAAAGGAGAAGAAATAGGAAAAAGGAAAAGAAATTAGAAAAGAGCAACCAGGCTCATTCCTTCTCTTCCCTCTTTTCGGCCCAGCCCAACCGGCTCCCCTCCTTCTCTCTCCTTCCCTCCCAACCGAGCAGGCCGGCCCAGCACAGCAGCTAGCACCCGGCCCAACAGCCCGCTCGGCCTCCCCTTATCCTACCTCACTGGCTCGCGGGGCCCGGGCGTCGGCACCGTCTCCCTCCTGGAGATGGCGACCACACCACAGTGCCGCCCGGCCACGCTGCCTCCCCATCGAGCTGTCACGCTGGTAACGCCGACTCAAGCACAGCGGCTATACTGACCACGCCCTGAGCCGTCACGTCCAACAGAGCCAGCTCACCCCCTCTGCCCTGCACCGAGGACAACGGGAACAGGGCCAAGGACGACCTTGCCGGCGCACTACGAACAGCTCGACGTGACCAGACGGCTAGCTGTCTCGTCGGAACGGCCACGCGACACGACACCCCATGACCGTCCACGCGCACAGGGGCACGGGTAAACGATTACAGAAGCTCCGCGGACCGAGCTCAGGCGCTCGCGGCCATGGTGGACGACAGCCGCCATTATGGATGACTAGACACGACGAGGGCCAGCTCGCGGACGCACGCGCGACACTGCTCATCGCGTCACGGCCAGCCAAGCACCAGCCGAGGACCACGAACCCACGAGGCACGGTCGGAAAAGATCTCGCCGGCGACCCTCCCCGCGGCGGCCTATAAATACCACTTCCCCAGTCACCAATCGACCTTGCCCCTCCCTCCATGAGCTTCGCCGAGACCAGGAACACCCGGTGCTCGTGCCAGCTTCCTTCCTTCCCCTCCTTATCTCGCCCGGGAGCGGTTTCCCCCAAAACGAGATCCCGCCGCCACCAGGGAGAAGTCGAGCGTCGCCGACAGATAAGGTCGTCGTCGGCCAAATTGGTGACTTGGTACGTTTTCCCCAAGCCCTCCTCTATCGATTCCCCATCTTCTCCCGTGTTTTGGTGTCCAGTAGGGTCATCTCCAAGCATCGCCGCCGCCGAACGCCGCCGGTCACGCCGCCGTCATGGGAAGGGGCCACCAGAGTGTCCCTGGTGACAACCATCGTGACCAGAGCGACGAGGCAACCGCGTGGACCCCCTGCGACGAGCTACGGCTAAGGGAAGCCCAACTCCGGCGAGCCTCCGACGAAGCGCCGCCGCGAGGAGGTACCCAGCGAGGCGGAGCCCCCGTCCGTATGACGCCGTGCATTCCACCGAACGGCGTCGGGAGCAGACCAGTGGGATGCCGACGCGTGGCAACGCCGTTAACGGCCGTCACCAAGCCACCTCAGCCGGACCCACGGTCCACAGTTCCGCCACGTGGCCCCACGTGGCATAATGGGACCCACCTGTCATCTGTACAGCTCGTCTACACAGTTCGGGGTGCACTTATGTAATTGCTAAGCACACCCGGTTATTGTACACAATGTTATAAAAGTCATATCTCCCATGTCAGAAAAATTCCCAGAAAATTTGTAAATTCATTATTTGATTTATATAATTTTATCATGTAATTAGTTACAATTTTACTACATGATAAAATTATATTATAATATTACCCTAATGATTTAATTAGGGATTAATATTATAAAATCCATATCTCATGCATACTGGCTCCGTTTCGCGTGAAACGACTTCCATAATTCATCTAAAATCTAGCCCTATGTATCTAACCTATTGCCACCATAATGTTCTATGTTTGTTTTGTGTGCTATAGTTCAAGCTAGGGTATATCGCCAGACGTAAAGTAGACTCGACGTACCCGTCGTAGTTCTGCATCGACCCGAATAGGAGTTTCCGTCCGAGGAAAGCTAGAGACGTTCGACGCCATGCCGATACGTAAGAACCTCCCAGGCAAGTCCTTACCCCCCTAATCATGACCTTAATAATGTGATGATATAATGACAATGATAATGATACGATAATCGGATTAGTAAATAGAGGTATGAGCCTGATAACGTAGCTAGGGAGTCAAACCGGATGACGTAACTATCCACGTTATCTACGCTCATACGTTGTATTCAAGAGAAACCTAAGAATGCCTAATGAACCCTAACCAACAAAAGAGGTGAGTAGTGGTAGTCTGGTAGAGCCTAAATACCACGTCGGGAATCGCCGCGAGGGGTTCCTGCGGAGAGATACTCGCCTCCCCTAAGGACCGGTTCATAGACCTTCTACCTAGTATAATATTACGTACAGCCACACGCCGAGATGGGACGGCTTGATTCCACACCCCGTTGGGTTGAGGTATAATTGGAGCCAAGGTGGCCGGAGTAGGCAAACGACCTATTGGGAGCAGACATGGGGAGAGTGGCCCCATGGTCCGGTTGGCGTGGATGCTGAGTGGTCTTCCACGTAAGTGTTTTGGGCGCAGTGGCGCAGTGCTAGAGGCACATATGGATGATTTATGATTGAGTATGGTGTTGACAGTATAGGTTGGGTAATAAGGTTTTACCTGTAAAGCCGTGGGTGATTTGGTATCACCATATTGTCTAGGGTGATGCGTCATCGTAGGGTGACGTGTTATCCTTCCAACCCCTGAGAAGTCATGGTGAAGATTATACCAATATACCTAGGGTAGCACCCAAGCGGGTACGGATCTCGTTAGGCCTGTCTAAGCCAAGTCGCGGTGGTAAGGGCAGTGTCTATCGTGTGGGGAAATTTGTACACCTCTGCAGAGTTTATTAGAATCTATTCGAATAGCCACGTCCTTGGAATGGGCAAGTGCTAGGCCGAACATCTATGATTAGATATACACTTATGATGACTAATCTGTGGTGTCATGACAGCGATGACATGAGACAACTCGGGAACTAGCGAGAGCAGTTTTAGAGACTCTGCTAGGGCCCAAACCCTTAATAATTACAACCCCCTGGTTGGGACTTGCTGAGTACGTTTGTACTCACCCCTCTATTTTTACAGATATCGGCACATGTGAAGGTAAGATCGACGACAAGATAGAGGATAGCGTATCGTAGGAGTTCGAGAAGTGTTTGCTTAGGAGAAGGACGTTGAAGCCCAGATTTCATCCGTGCACAAGTCTGCCTGTGGAGTACGGGGCAGTGTCATAGTCAATCCACCGCTTCTCGGTTGGCCAACTCTGATATTGCAACCCGGCTTGGTGACCCTTCGTCGCCACTGTAAGCCCCTTCTATCCTATAATTCCACAGCTCGGTCTATTATTAATTCTGTTTACCATTATCTGTTACTAATAGATGTGTTTGTGGCGTGATTCTGGCGCAAACACGTGTGATTAACGACCCATTAAAAGTGGGGCATGACAGAGTGGTATCAGAGCCGAGCTTGTCCATAGGATGAAACTGGGTTAACAGAATCTTAACTCCACATAAGGATAACTACTTTTAAACTTGTTGCTACGAGTACGCCTTACTATACTAGTTTGTATGTTGCGGAATCGATGGCAACATCAAAACTCTTGTAACAATGGACTAGTAAGGATGATCTCAATCGGACTGCCTGAACAAAAGGAAAGTTTCCACAACTTCTCTTAGAGATGCTAAAGTGCTTAGGATACCTTGGTCTTCCTCGATATTAAAATCGATAATTTCATGAGGACCAAGTATCAAAGTACTTAATGAACTTGTATGCTCCCCAAAGCTCCCAACAGGAAGGATTGTCAAAGTGCTATCCAGTAGATCAACTGGGAATGCCAAGAACGTCCGAGTACCTAAATGGGCGCTAATGTAATGTGCAAGTCTAACAATTGATGGAAACTCCACCGGGCATATGAGTCCAGGCGGCAAATAAGCAAAGCAAAATCCTTTTGCAAGCTTGTTGAGCAAGCAATGTCTTAGCATTAGTTGCTAAGCGTTCGCTCATGATCATAGATGACTAGGCTTCAAGGCCTTTAGTAGGTGCAAAGTCACGCAATAATCATCATGGAAGTCGCTATGTGTGGTGCGACCATGTACCATCAATGAAACTGTCCTGTGATGAGAACTATTGTCGCGCCTGTTTGTTTAGTATAATGTCTTATTTCCTTTCAATCCTAAAGGAAATTTCTCCATTATTACTACTCATAGTGATTAATGGAAGGAAGATTCCGATAGGATCCGTGAACGTACTAAAAATCCTTTAAGTCACGAGTAAGAAGACGCGAGTTTTTCGCTTAAAAACATAGTTCGCCGTGACAAACTTTTCATACGTCTCCACACAGGTAAGTTTGTGTGTGTCCCGACACCGGTGTTACTAGGATACCCCAAAGTCTATCCCTATCTAGAATGCTTGCTTCCCTCTAATCCTTAGTTAAGTAGACCCTTATTGTACCTTGTGCTTTTCCCTCCATACCTCTTTAGTCCGGATAGATTAGGAACTAACCCTGCGGGAACATAACGACAACAACGGACTCCATGATCAGAGCCGTTGAACCGCACTAGTGTTCTTCCCTACAGTAGTCACACGCCGTCGCCTCGGTGTTCTTGTGGACCGGCGACCGTGCAACATTGCCGACATATCTTGTCACCTCAATGCCGAAAAGCCGCTCATGATACTCTTTGTTACTTTAACCCCGAACCACCACCGACGGCCGATCAAGACAACCTACAACAGTTCAAATGGGAACCAATGCCAGTAATGCAAGATGAAGCCGAAGATCAGTGTTGCAAACAGAAGATGAACAGAAGACTACCACAGTTGAAGACAGTCATCAAAGCCCATAAGAGATATTTTGCCCGAGAGCAAACAAATACCCCGAAGCGTACTGAAATACAATGAAGCGATATGCCGACTGTGGAGAAGACACACAGTTTCCACTATAGGGAATCCACCGGCCAAAACCACACAATCCCCATGACCACACCACTATCGCAAGGTCAATGGATACAGGAGACCCACTCCCATTCCTTCCACCATACACTACAACACTCCAGCCACAATACCAGTCGACCAAGCTTCTACCAGAAGCCATCACCTTCGACCCACCATAAAAAGAGCACCACCCTCGCTCACACCACCATCCCACTCCACACATCCCACTGCTAGCCTCCATCTTTCACCCTCTGCCATCACACTCCTTGCCATCCACCCACCAAGAACCATCACCAAACATCGCCAAGATGGCCGGTACTTGGGTTAGCAGCCAGTGCGTCAACACCCCTGGATTTCCCCAACTTCTCTACCACACCGCACAAAACCTTGGCATAAGAGAGCTCCTTGAGTATGAGGGTAGCGAATCACGAAGAGAGCGCACCCCATTTGTGAAGTCACTGTCTACATCACCACGAGCCAAGACTACCCCGCCCTCACCGACGACTGGAGCGTGACCACTATTGGTTTTCGCTTCCCCGACACCTACCAAGCTGTAGCTCGCAAGGCACTCCACCGCCTTTGCCAGATCTACAGAGAGCCCATCGCCCGCACCCCCATGAGGCACCCGCCGCCCTGAAGGCAAGAATCACCGCCCGGATTGCTCGCCTAGAAGACGTGCAAGGTCCGCAAGGCAGCCCCATCATCAAGCACCTGCTATCCTACCCCGCCGCCCTTGATGAGCGAAGACGACCGCCAAGATACCGCCATAAGAAGCCTCGATGTCGAAAGCGTAACGAGCTGAATGCTACGCCCAACGACTTCTCGTGAAGCACGCCCACGCCAAAGAGCAAGTCGCCACGGCATCCCGCCGAGAGGCTACACTGCCGAGACCCCGAAGGCCATCCAAGAGCGACACGCCCGCTAACCGGGGACACCACCATCACCCTCCAATCAAGACGCAGAAGACACACCACGACCGGCCGGAACCCCGCCACCACCGAAGGGATGTTCACCAACCCCCTTCACGAGAAGAAGAATGAACTCCACTAGGCCGCCATCACCAGCCAGAAGACCGACGAGAAGGACCACCCCAGCCCCTCGGTCGGGCACCACCAAGAGAAGAAGCCCCGGTAGAGCCAAGTACCGGAACCGCATGAAGGAAGCCACCATGACCGATCTTTGAGAACCATCACTCCCAAAGGAGGTGTAACCGTAGAGTAGCATTACCATTTCCGCTCTACCGTTGTACTCCCCCTTGAAATAATCAAGATCATCGTGCTCGATCCACCATCCAAATGCGGGTATCGACCAAGAAAGTTTGACGGGTTCCTCAGCATAAAAAGCCATAGAGCGAATAATAAGCAGAAACTCTTCTAAGTGGGGTAGTGCTATATATACGAGAAGAAAAGAAAATATCCGATGGGTGGAAAATAAGAAAAATACAGGAATGGGCTAAGACAAATAAAGAGCGCAGAGAAAAACTTAGGGTTCCCAAACGAAATGGAAACCCAAGTTCACGATGATTGTTACCTAGAAGAAACGAGACAAAGGCGATACACCGCAGATAACCGTGAGAGGACAGGCGCTAGAAGACAAGCACTAGAAGACCTCGAGGACACTAGAAGACCGAGGAGACACTAGAGGAATAAATCCTCTAAGTGGGGTAGCCGCCGAAGAAGACACGAAGACTACGAGGACAAGATGCAAGACCAAGAAGATGGGGTAAAAAGCAGTAGTAATCATCGCCAGTAGAAGGCATACCCTCCACAATGTCGTGTTGCCACGAGACGGAGTAGCACGATAACGAGTAGAGGTTCGGAAAAGACAACACCGTAAGCAATGGAAGTTTTTCCCTCCCTCTTTATCTCTCTCCACCCCTTTAGGCCTCAAATTAGGACCTTCACTCTGTAGACTAGGAATCTCGGGACGAGATTCATCTAAGTGTGGTAGATTTGTAACACCCGTATTTTTGCATCATTTTAAAATTCACTAAAAATTTGAACTTTTTCTAATCACAACTAAAACTTGATTTATTTTACGCTAAACCGAAAACCCCGATTTCGAAAACCCGCATGTCACCATCTAGAATATTAGGTTTCCCTTGCTTGTTCTTTGGTTAAGCGTTATGGTTGCAAAGGATGCAAGGTAAGTCCTAGATTTTAATTATGGAAGATAGTGCATGAGTAATGATTTCTGATTTATTCTCGGGAATAACAAATACCGAGACTTCGGGTGTACCAACAAATATATATGAATATTTTATGAGCACAATAAATAAATGTTCTCGGCAATTAAAGTCGGATGTGCTCGTATAAATATTTATAATATATCCGTACACATGAAATAATAAAATTAGGGAGGCGTGTGCACATAGATATATATGAATATTTATATGAGTACAATTAAATAAATATTCTCGAGGATAAAGTCATGAGGATATACTTGTACAAGTATAAATATTTATAGCCTACATGTGACACACATAAAATAATAATGGAAAGAGAATAAAGGAGAAGAAATAGGAAAAAGGGAAAAGAAATTAGAAAAGAGCAACCGGGCTCATTCCTTCTCTTCCCTCTTTTTCGCCCAGCCCCAACCGGCTCCCCTCCTCTCTCTCCTTCCCTCCCAACCGAAAAAGGCCGGCCCAAAGACAAACAGCCCAAAGACCCGGCCCAACAGACCTTTCGGCCTCCCCTTACCCTACCTCACCGGCTCGGGGGCGGGCGGCACCGTCTCCCTCCCGGAGATGGTATTTGTTGACACTTGTTATCATATAAAATTATTAATCAATTAAACATGAGAAAGGGGTATGAATAATAAAACAACCTAGAATAGGGGGTCACTAACATATTTC
Organism: Hyparrhenia diplandra; assembly: GCA_015847255.1. NCBI lineage: Eukaryota > Viridiplantae > Streptophyta > Magnoliopsida > Poales > Poaceae > Hyparrhenia > Hyparrhenia diplandra. The sequence goes on from JADLZK010011792.1 coordinate 305,498, forward strand.
CATCAGTTTTGGTAATGTTTGAATTGCGGGGACTAAACGTAAAAAAACAGCTAGAGTTCGCGAGCCATACGACTACGCGACGCAACGCAATCCAACTCCGAGAAAGACTCTAGAAGGCTCGGATTAATCCCGACGTGGACCAAACTTGACACCGAAGAAAACATCATCTAGAAGACTCCGAAGCCACGTCGCACGACGGACCCGACCGGGGAACTTCCCCGGGCCGATCGCCCTACTTGGCCGCCAAGCAAGCCCTCGTCTCCGAACCTTCCTCCACCGCCTCTAAGACGCAATCTAAACCGGTTGTTTAACGTCGGTTTGATCCGAGGGCGTCGGTAGAAGCACGAGATGAATCAAAGATTAGTACCACATCGCCTGCGGGTTGAAGGGACATGAGAAGACCCATATATATAGACCCCTAGACCCCCCTTTCCGGATCATCAAGTTCTCAATTCAGCAACAACGCTTCAAGATCCAAGTCATATCCCACGTAGAAACATCGCTTTAGGAAGAGTAGCAATCAAGACTAGAACTAGTAGGAAGGGAGAAATCCGCTCCGGATCGTGGGAGGCCGGCTCAAGATCAGGCCTCGTTCTTGTAAGTTCTTCATTGTAAGTAGTCTTCAAGTTCCGCACACGTTCTTAATATGAATATCTTGATCATGTTTATATTCGAGATTATTTGTTCTAGTATTTACTTTGATTACACGTTTAGCATAGTTGAATTCTTGTTATGTTCATACATGGATTCGTATAGCTCATCTATTGATATCATGGGTGAGTGGTAGAGATGATGTAATCGTGGTGATTAGATCTTATTTACCGCGTTTGCACCCTATGTGCCGGTCGTGTGGTAGATCGTGGTGGTGACAAAGCACCATTGAGTCCTTTGCAATCCATCCCCGTATGTAGGCCTAGCGGATGATATTATTCGGGTTGTTCTAAGTTTCGCCTTAGTCTTCACGGATTACGTCCTCATGTAAGGATTTAATTAGTCTTTCTTCAATGATTGTTAGATGTATTGCACTAATTGAGTAGATCCTAACTTATAGTTTAGAGTTACATATTGGAGTTTCTAATGCTAGCTAGCCTATGAATTGCTATCGATCCTTTGTTTTGACACTTTCTATTTTCGCCCACTTAGATATGACTTTGGTTGAATCTATTTATCGTAACTTTATCATTATCTTTATTGTGAACTTTGATCCTTGTTTAATTAATTGATAAGTTTAACACTTAAGCTTTGCACACGAGAGATGATTAAGATGTTTAGCACCTATGCATAGTTAATTCACGATAGAAGACTTCTTTCCTCGTGGTAGAATATAAATTCAACACGGTTCTTACTCCCGGTTAAAATGCTACAATGGTATATTCATATGCGTGCGCTGCGGATACCCAGTTATAATTGTTTATTTACTTATTAAGAAGTTATCAAGGCATAGTACGAATATTTTATTCTTTGTATATTAATAGTTTAACTATAGGGATGACAACCTTTTTCAGATATGCTATGAACTGCAATGAATATTTCTTTTTAGTTTTATCTCGAAGCAACATCGATATTCTTTCTAAACGCCATTACTAGTTAGTGACGTTAGAAATACCAACAAGCATTTTTGGCGCCGTTGCCGGGGAAAGAAAGTCTATAGCCCAATAAAATAAAAAAATATAGGATTAACTTGCATACATCTCTCTCACGCATTGTAAAGTATTAAATTTATCAATTTCTTAAACAAGTTTACCCTCGTTATTATTCTTTTCTATCTATTTCGTGGTAATGTATGAAAAGGAATCTTCCCGAAAACTTCCAAATCCGATCCGAAAAACTTTTGAAGGAGGCAAGATCTAAGTTGAAGTCTCAACCTAAGATCACTACCTCGAAGACTCCTCCTTTGTCTTGAGAAGCTTAGCACCCGTGTTCGAAGTCATGGCAAACAAGACCCTCCGCGAGTACTGCAGACCGACTACGGCCAACATCCGCGACCGGGCCGACAAAACGATGTGGGAGACAAAGCTTTTGAGCTCAAGCCCGCACTCATCAACATGGTACAAGCTAGCCAATTTCGTGGAAAAGCCCATGAAGATGCCAATGCTCACCTACAACACTTCCTAGAGATCGTGGCACCTTCACCATCAAAGATGTCTCAAGTGATGCAATCCTACTACTTCGTCTGTTCCCATTCTCACTCTTGGGACGAGCGAAGCAGGTGGTTCTACGCCAACAAAGACAAACTCACTACATGGGCACTTTGCTCTACCGCCTTCCCGGCAAAATTCTTCCCTATAGGCAAAACCAACGCCTTACGGGGGAAAATCTCAAGTTTCAAAGCAACACGATGAATCCGTTCCGCAGGCGTGGGGACGCTTCCAAGACTACATCACTGAATGCCCACACCATGGAATGGAGAACTGGCTACTCATGCAGACCTTTTACCACGGGCTCAACAACAACACCCGTGAAACCATGGGCCTGCCGGAGGTGCTTTCTGTCGCCCCTTACACCGAATCAAGCTACCGACCTTGTGGAGAAGATGGCATCAAACCAAGCTTGGAATGAGGACCGCCAACCCCGCAAGAAAGAAAGAAAGAGGAATGCACCGGTGAAAGAGGTAGACATTTGTCTCGCCAAAATGGATTTAATTATGAAGAAGCTTGAAGACAAAGCCCCCGAGAAAAAGGAAGTCATGCAACTCTTCGATTCCCGCATGACATGTGAAGAATGTGGCAACACTGGACACTCGGGTAGCCAATGTCCCGAGCTAGAAGAGGACGTGAATTACATCAACAACAACAACAACCAAGATCGCCCTCCGAATCAAGGATGGAATCAACAGAGACCCAACTACCAAGGTAACTACCCAGGTAACTATCAAGGTAATAACTCTTTCAATAATTTCCCACCTTTAAGAGAGTTAGTACAAAACCAAGGTAGACTCATGGATAATCTGTCTAAGAAGTTAGCTTCCAATGATAAAATGCTAGAAACTATTAGTACTAAAATGGAAAGCTTTTCTTACGCAATAAAGAACCAAAGATAGCTTTAATAAAATGATAGAATCTCAATTGTCTCGGTGGCTTTATCCGCCCTATGCCTAACCTGTAAGATTCCGGCCACCGGAAGAATTAGAATCTGCAAACCTTGTCGATATTTACTATGCGTGTATTCGGACCAAGGATGCACGAGGAGGACTGAATTGTGCTCACTGGGGTATGCCCACCAAGAAAGGAGATCCGGGGAGACCGGGTCGTCACCATTGAAATCGGGCGCCGCACCTACGACAGCCGTCGATTTTGGCTCAAGTGTCAACATCATGCCTAAGGTAAACCTTGAGCCGGATGCGATTTACTATACACAACCATGTGCCTACAACTTACGATCGGGCCGCTATGCTATCCCGAAGGCATCCCGGAAGACGCGTTTGTCTTTACATCGGTAAGCTCTATGTGGCCACCGACTTCGCGGGTCTGGATACGGGCAAAGGTAAGAACGCCCGATTATTCTCGGGCCGCCCCTTCCTTGCCACCACCAAGGCCATCATCTACGCCGACACCGCAAAAAGATCGTCTTCACCGCCAACGGACGAGGGAGAGGGAGAGATTCAACCGCAAACACAAGACCCTAGCTCCCCCGCTCCAACTGTACCACTACCGCACTCGAAGTACACGTACCAAATTGGCCGAGAAGAGGACAAAAAGAAGAAGCAAGAACAAGAAGAACCGTCAACCTCGACCACATGTGGAACGAGTCTTGATGATCAATCAAGTCCCAACGTAACGCAAGACTCTCGGCGCATTCCACCACCATTAGAGAAGCTAGACGACCCCGAGTTCCATCAATCCACTACTCCATTAATCAATGGAACTTCCAGCAAGTTGTTCACGACACGGATCGTGCATCAACTTAATGTCAAGGGTAACGATCAATTAATATATGGTAATCTGCCTTTGTGTTCCACCTATGTAATGTTGCAGATGGCGGACCAATCATACCGAGTCGGAAGGTATTGCACGAAACGCCCCCGTCAAAATCAAGGACCGCTACGCCCCCTCACCGACTTTTTAGTCATGGACATGGGAGAAGAAGAACAAGATCCTCCCATAGTACTTGGAAGACCGTTCTGAACACTACAAGAGCTATCATCTACATCAGACGGCGAGATCCACTTCCGATTCAAGGTAAAAAGATACGCTGTTTCTTCAATACTTATACTAACTATGAATAGCCCCGAAGAAAGACCAAGAGCCGTAAACGCCTTAAAACTACAACAAAAGATGGACTCGAAGATGGAGCACATTGAGAGAATAGAAAAAGACATCAAGGAAAAGTACACTCAACTCCTACCCATCTTGAACGCTGCAGGCTACACCCGAGAGGTCTCCACCAAAGAAACAATCTCGAAAAAGAAAGAAAGCTGCTACCGCTAAGAAGAGCAACAAGAGTATACCTTCGGAGACCCAACCAGCGCCCGGCATCAACAACCGAACAATCGACTTCCTCGGCCACTTCGCTCACGCCACCCTTTGAGATCATTGAAGGAACCTTACCAGGTACAACATTTATACGAGGGCCCATAGACGACACCACGCCATGGGAGTAAGTGCTTTTTAAACTCGCCGAGAGGTAACTTCGGTATTTATCTCAAGATATTTAATTTCTTGCAAAGCATATTTCAATTAGCATGTTTACTTTAGCATTTTTACTTTTTCTAAACCTGCACTTAGAAAAATCTCAAAAATATGTTTCTTTGCATTTGCATCAGTCTCCTAAAGCCCCATGCAAGCACTCCCTTCTTTGTGGTGGCATAAATATAAAAATACAAAAATTTTGCACTCATATGTTTTTGCATTAGCATCCCTATTGCATAGAAAAATTTCAAAAATATGTGGACACCTGAAGGTCCACACCTTTAATAATAAAAATCCAAAAAGACGTGAGCACATGAAGGCTCACATTAACATCCTAAGATTTTGTTCCTTCGGGTATGTGCAAAACTAATATTAACGGGGAGAACATTAAAGGAGACCCCGAAAGAGGAGCAAGCTCCAAGGATGAACAAAGAACTACTTCAAGATCAAGCTTGGGGAGAGCACCCCATTTATCACTATAAGTATCACTATCCTATGTCTTATTTATTAGCTAGTTATATTTGCTTAGAGTTAATGAGTCTTAGTTAATGAGTCTTAGTTAAAAGTCTTAGTGTTAAAGAGTCAAATAAATGCCGAACTTGCTAGATTACTTTCTTCCTTTTAATTATGATCTTGATGATGCTAAGGAGATGATGAATAGTTGCTCCGCTCTAATTCCTCTTAAGAATACTTACACTTTGGACTTAGATTCTCCCGAAGCTTTAAATGCTTAATTTGCTCTAAACCCAAACACTGTGGGAAGCACATGCTTAATCTGAAGTCTTCGCATTAAAAGATAAAAGTACATGAAAAGTTGAGCTGTTTGTTTATCATAATCTTAGAGATACTTGACTCCCTGGTTTTTATCTTTAAAAATTATAAAATTACATGATGAGTTCCTTAGCTATGACCCTTAAGAGTTTATCATTCACATCAAGATCATCCCACTCCATTAAATACGTTGCTTCTAACTCGGTACGCCTCCCCATACTCCATCAAGTCGCTAGCCATAAATATAATTATAAAAATAAACTCTTGCAATCTTTTGGATATGTCTCTCTCAATGTTTTTATAAAATTTGGGCTACATTCGAAAAAAAAAGAGAGAAAAAGAAAGAGAAAAGAAAAATAAATAGAGAAAAAAGTGAGACGAGAGAGGGAGAGTAACGGACAAAAGTCATACTAGGCGAGAAGGGCCTACCTCCCTAATAATAAAAATATATTTAGAGATAAATAATGGACACGTGTCCGAGGGTGAGTAGGGCCCACATCTCTAAGGAGAGAGAAAAATGGACACAAGTCCGGGCAAAGCCCACCTCTCCAAGAATGGACAGCCTGTGTCCTAGCAATTTTTAGAAAGAGAGATATAGTCTAAGATGCTTGAGAAGAAAAATACTAGAAAAAGGCTAAGGCTATTTACTACCTTTCATCCTCACCCACTTCACCACTATCATCCCACTATGTATGTTCCGCCACTTGTATAACTCCATTACCACCATCCACTTAAGAGGGTCATACATAGGATCTCTCGAAGTTTCTTTTTTGAAAAATATTGCAAAAACCCCGTGATGATAGTTGATCAAAGAACTTGAGACATGGTACTTAACTTGATTGTTTTATCTTGCTTATGATTCGTGAAAAGGCTACGCCCCATGGTAAAACAGGTATGAGAGAGCAACGGTTAAGAGGAGAATTTATTTCTCGAGTAACACAAGATTTCGAGGTATGAAAGCGTAGTAGCAACTCCCCGATCCTACTATAGCATATAGCTTTGCTAGGGACTAGCAAAGGGTAAGCTTGGGGAGTTTGTTGACACTTGTTATCATATAAAATTATTAATCAATTAAACATGAGAAAGGGGTATGAATAATAAAAACAACCTAGAATAGGGGGTCACTAACATATTTCCATCAGTTTTGGTAATGTTTGAATTGCGTGGACTAAACGTAAAAAAAAAGCAGAGTTCGCGAGCCATACGACTACGCGACGCAACGCAATCCAACTCCGAGAAAGAAAAGACTCTAGAAGGCTCTGGATTAATCCCGACGTGGACCAAACTTGACACCGAAGAAAACATCATCTAGAAGACTCCGAAGCCACGCCGCACGACGGACCCGTGGGGGGGAACTTCCCCTCGGGCCGATCGGCCTACTTGGCCGCCAAGCAAGCCCCCTCGCCTCCGAACCTTCCTCCACCGCCTCTAAGACGCAATCTAAACCGGTTGTTTAACGTCGGTTTGATCCGAGGGGCCGGTAGAAGCACGAGATGAATCAAAGATTAGTACCACATCGCCTGCTGAAGCCGAAGGGACATGAGAAGACCCATATATATAGACCCCTAGACCCCCTTTCCGCATCATCAAGTTCTCAATTCAGCAACAACGCTTCAAGATCCAAGTCATATCCCACGCTGTAGAAACATCGCTTTAGGAAGAGTAGCAATCAAGACTAGAACTAGTAGGAAGGGAGAAATCCGCTCCGGATCGTCGGAGGCCGGCTCAAGATCAGGCCTCGTTCTTGTAAGTTCTTCATTGTAAGTAGTCTTCAAGTTCCGCACACGTTCTTAATATGAATATCTTGATCATGTTTATATTCGAGATTATTTGTTCTAGTATTTACTTTGATTACACGTTTAGCATAGTTGAATTATCTGTTATGTTCATACATGGATTCGTATAGCGCTCATCTATTGATATCATGGGTGAGTGGTAGAGATGATGTAATCGTGGTGATTAGATCTTATTTACCGCGTTTGCACCCTATGTGCCGGGTCGTGTGGTAGATCGTGGTGGTGACAAAGCACCATTGAGTCCTTTGCAATCCATCCCCGTATGTAGGCCTAGCGGATGATATTATTCGGGTTGTTCTAAGTTTCGCCTTAGTCTTCACGGATTCTCGTCCTCATGTAAGGATTTAATTAGTCTTTCTTCAATGATTGTTAGATGTATTGCACTAATTGAGTAGATCCTAACTTATAGTTTAGAGTTACATATTGGAGTTTCTAATGCTAGCTAGCCTATGAATTGCTATCGTCCCTTTGTTTGACACTTTCTATTTTCGCCCACTTAGATATGACTTTGGTTGAATCTATTTATCGTAACTTTATCATTATCTTTATTGTGAACTTTGATCCTTGTTTAATTAATTGATAAGTTTAACACTTAAGCTTTGCACACGAGAGATGATTAAGATGTTTAGCACCTATGCATAGTTAATTCACGATAGAAGACTTCTTTCCCGTGGTAGAATATAAATTCAACACCTGGTTCTTACTCCCGGTTAAAATGCTACAATGGTATATTCATATCTGTATTTATGATACCCGCTTATAATTGTTTATTTACTTATTAAGAAGTTATCAAGGTATAGTATTTAATATTTTATTCTTTGTATATTAATAGTTTAACTATAGGGATGACAACCTTTTCGGATATGCTATGAACTCGCAATGAATATTTCTTTTAGTTTTATCCGAAGCAACATCGATATTCTTTCTAAACACCATTACTAGTTAGTGACGTTAGAAATACCAACAGCGACCACACCACAGTGCTGCCCGGCCACGCTGCCTCCCCATCGAGCTGTCACGCTGGTAACGCCGACTCGAAAGCACAGCGGCTATACTGACCACGCCCCGAGCCGTCACGCCCAACAGAGCCAGCTCACCCCTCTCGCCCCGCATCGGGACAACCGGAGCAGGGCCAAGGACGACCTTGCCGGCGCACTACGAACAGCTCGACGTGACCAGACGGCTAGCTGTCTTTGTCGGAACGGCCACGCGACACGACACCCCATGACCGTCCCACGCGCACAGGGGCACGGGTAAACGGTTACGAAGCTCCGCGGACCGAGCTCAGGCGCTCGCGCCATGGTGGACGATAGCCGCCATTATGGATGACTAGACACGACAAGGGCCAGCTTCGCGGACGCACGCGCGACACTGCTCATCGCGTCCACGGCCAGCCAAGCACCAGCCGAGGACCACGAACCCATGAGGCACGGTCGGAAAAGATCTCGCCGGCGACCCTCCCCGGCGGCCTATAAATACCACTTCCCCAGTCACCAATCGACCTTGCCCCTCCCTCCATGAGCTTCGCGAGACCGGGGAACACCCGGTGCTCGCGCCAGCTTCCCTTCCTTCCCCTCCTTATCTCGCCCCGGGGAGCGGTTTTCCCCAAAGCGTGATCCGCCTCCGCCCGGGGAGAAGTCGGCGTCGCCCGACAGAATAAGGTCGTCGTCGGCCAAATTGGTGACTTGGTACGTTTCCCCGAGCCCTCCTCTACCGATTCCCCATCTTCTCCCGTGTTTTGGTGTCGGTAGGGTCATCTCCAAGCATCGCCGCCGCCTGACGCCGCCCGGTCACGCCGCCCGTCATGGGAAAGGGGCCACGAGTGTCCACGGTGACAACCATCGTGACGAGCGGCAGGGGGAACGCGTGGACGCTGCCGGCGCGAGCTACATCTAAGGGAAGCCCACGGGCCGAGCCTCCGTGCGCGCGCGCCGCCGAGGAGGTACCCGCCAGGCGGAGCCCCCGTCCGTATGACGCCGTGCATTCCACCGAACGGCGCGGGAGCAGCACCAGGTGGGATGCCGACGCTGTGGCAACGCCGCTAATTAACGGCCGCCACCAAGCCACCCCAGCCGGACCCACGGGTCCACGGTTTCGCCACGTGGCCCCACGTGGCATAATGGGACCCACCTCGTCATCCGCACAACTCATCTACACAGTTCGGGGTGCACTTATGTAATTGCTAAGCACACCCGATTATTGTACACAATGTTATAAAAGTCATATCTCCCATGTCTAAAAAATTTTTAAAATTTTTTAAATTCATTATTTGATTTATAGAATTTTATCATGTAATTAGTTACAATTTTACTACATGATAAAATTATATTATAATATTACCCTAATGATTTAATTAGGGATTAATATTATAAAATCCATATCTCATGCATAATGACTCCGTTTCGCGTGAAATGACTTCCATAATTCATCTAAAAATCTAGCCCTATGCATCTAACCTATTGCCACCATAATGTTCTATGTTTGTTTTGTGTGCTATAGTTCAAGCTAGTAGGTATATCGCTTGACGTAAAGTAGACTCGACGCACTCGCCGTAGTTCTCAAGATCGACCGAATAGGAGTTTCCCCCGAGGAAAGCTAGAGACGTTTGACGCCGTGCCGATACGTAAGAACCTCCTAGGCAAGTCCTTACCCCCTAATCATGACCTTAATAATGTGATGATATAATGACAATGATAATGATACGATAATCGGATTAGTAAATAGAGGTATGAGCCCCGATAACGTAGCTAGGGGAGTCAAACCGATGACGAACTATCCACGTTATCTACGCCATACGTTGTATTCAAGAGAAACCTAAGAATGCCTAATGAACCCTAACCAACAAAAAAGAGGTGAGTAGTGGTAGTCCGGTAGAGCCTAAATACCACGTCGGGGAATCGCCGCGAGGGGTTCTAGCGAGAGATATCGCCTCCCCTAAGGACCGGTTCATAGACCCTCTACCTAGTATAATATTACGCATGCCCACACGACGAGATGGGACGGCTTGATTCCACACCCCGTTGGGTTGAGGTATAATTGGAGCCAAGGTGGCCGGAGTAGGCAAACGACCTATTGGGAGCAGACATGGGGAGAGTGGCCCCATGGTCCGGTTGGCATGGATCTTTGAGTGGTCTTCCACGTAAGTGTTTTTGGGCGTAGTGGCGCAAGTGCTAGAGGCACATATTGATGATTTATGATTGAGTGTGGTGTTGACAATATAGGTTGGGTAATAAGGTATTACCGGTAAAGCCGTGGGTGATTTGGTATCACCATATTGTCTAGGTGATGCGTCATCTTAGGGTGACTTGTTATCCTTCCGACCCCCGAGAAGTCGTGGTGAAGATTATACCAATATACCTAGGGTAGCACCTGCGGTACGGATCTCGTTAGGCCCGTCTAAGCCAAGTCGCGGTGGTAAGGGCGTGTCTATCGTGGTGGGGAAATTTGTACACCTCTGCAGAGTTTATTAGAATCTATTCGAATAGCCACGTCCTTGGAATGGGCAAGTGCTAGGCCGAACATCTATGATTAGATATACACTTATGATGACTAATTGTGGGTGTCATTGTTGACGGTAACCAATGACAAATTAAATACCGTCAACACAACACCAAAACAACCTAGAAATAGGGATTTCAACTAACATATTCCAAAGTTTTGGTGTTTATTTGGACTTGCAGGTACAAACTCATGGATGATCACTTTGGGCCAAAAGACAAAGAAAAAAGAAATAAAATCAACAAATAGAAAAAGGCCCAAAGGAGCAAATTGCAAGCCCAAACAGAAATCGCAACAAAACGTCGAAAACCAGGCCGGGCCAAGTCCACCTTACAACTTTTTGAGCAAGGAAGCCCGACCGCCGGCCCGGCCAGCCGCCCCGGCAGGGTGCACGTGCACCACTGGTGCGGCGGCGCACTCGGGCCGAGGCGTGTTCGAGCCCAGCTTCGGGAGGCGGTTTGTTACCTTCCAAAAACTGGGTGAAACCAACGTGGGATGGTCGGTTTGGCGTACATGGAAGGTTTTCCTAGGTCGGTTTGGGTGTTTTTTAGCACTTAGGTCCCTCCCCTTGTGTATAAATAGACCCCCTCTCTCCCTCTCAAAAGCAATAAAAATTCAAAGGAGAAACCAAATCCACTTGTGCAAGAGAGTAGAATTAGATCTTCTTCTTCTTCTACTTCTTCTATTCTATCTTCTAATTCTAGAGAGTGAGAGAGGGAAAGGCTAGAAAGAAGCTTGGTTCTTTCTACGGGAGTTGCCGGTTAAGCCCCTCGGTGTTCCGCGGTTCCTAGGAGGACGGAGTGCGGACTTGTCGGCACCCGCCCGGCTTGTACCTCTGCAAGCTACTTACACTTTGGTAAGGAGTCTTGTGATTATCTTGCAGACTACTTAATTTCCATCGTATATTTCTTAGCTGTTGTAGACTTGCGGGATTGGTAGATCGTTTTAACGTTAGTTCTTGGTGGAGGAACTCTTTGACCGGGGAACCTTGGCCAACATCAAGAAACTGTGACCAATAATGCAAACGTGGTGTTTGGACTAGCGTTCACCTACCTTTTGCGGTGCATCCCACGGTTGAGGGGTAGGCGGTTTGGTCGTGACAAGCCTTGTCCGCCCTTTGAAATCCCCCACGTTCGGGCCGTGTCATAGAGCTAATTGCCTTGGGACACCGCCCTTTGGGCGTGTGCCGGTGCCCGAAGTGAGTAGACAAATGACTTTAGGAATCACCGCCTCGAAAACTTAGTCTATAGATACCTCGCTACTCTTAGAAAACAAACCCTTGCCTTAGGTTGACATAGACCTGAAAAGCCACCGTATGCGACCGTCCCCGTGAAAAATACGATACCCCGCTTTACCACCGGGTGAAGTGCTACAACGGTATTTCCGTGCGCTTGTGGATTTCTCTCGCAGCGTAAGAAACACCAACAAGCATTTCGGGCGCCGTTGTCGGGACGGTTGTCATAGTTATATATCGAGCCGAGTCAACCTACGTGGATCGGGTAGTATCCTTTAAACAAAAATACCAAAAAGAGTTCCTCGTTACCCATGGAGCAACCCACTATCCAAATCCTATTCGCTCTTAAGGGCGAGCTCAGAGAACCACGCCAACCCACGAAGCCAATCACAGCTTCCGAGTATGAGCTCCGCCCTGGCTTTATAGCCATGGTTCGGGCCCGAGCCTTTTTAGGCTCGGAATATGAAAACCCCTATCATCACTTACGGGAGTTTGAGCAGCTGCGGGCTGCCCGACAATTGCGTGCATGACACATGACACGCTGAGGTGCAAGTTGTTTCCGTTCTCTCTCGAGAGGGCGACTCAATGGTACGCCCATAACGTAGGGTTGGTAAACGGAGAATGGGAAGAACCGCGGAGCAGATTCTCGTGGTAGCGTTCTACCCGATATCCAGAATCGCGCCCTGCGAAAAAAGAGATACTCAACTTCCGGACAAATAGAGGGTGAAATCTTAGGTGCAGCACGGGACCGGTTTACCACGCTTACACGATCCGGCCTGCACTGTTTACCCCCGCCGCTTGATTTAGCCGCCGGAGGGTCGTTTTCACATAAAACCACAAATAAAGGAGAAGCTCTCCTAAACCGTATTCTTGAGAATACTCCTCCGCTAGAACCCATCCGAGTAGAACCCAAGCGTAAAACCGGAGGAAGTCTCTTCGGCAAAAGCCGAACCCGTTAAACCTATAAAGAGACCCTCGCCGAACTGTAACACAAGGAGACCGTGTGCACGGATCTCCCGTTCTTCGAGGTTGACCTCCATGATCAATTCGGTGACACCTCGAAGCACGAACAATGGAAGAAACCACCGCCCCGGCTAGCCCTGAACAGCCCCTGGATAAAACTTTCCTCCGTGAGTCTATTAAGGAGCTAATGTACCTATAATGAGCACGGAATGGTTGAGAGAGGAAGGACCCTCTTTCTCGTAGAAATTCGGATAAGTGGCCCCTCTACACCAATGCATTGCGTATATCGGGGAAGTTTGGTGGAAGTCATGTATAACCCTTTGTGGGGATAAACATAATGTCCAAACCTTTGCACAAGCTTGTGTCGAGGAAGCTATTAGGACCCCCACAAAGACGGACCTTGCGCATAGCACCACGAACCACCATTGAATGCCGTGAGGTTATACATGAGTAAATCTTCCTGCATAAGGATGTCAAGTTGTCTCTCGGACTTTCACGTTTTTGATATCCGAGACTTCGACATCCTAATCGGGCATCCCTTGGAGAAGATTCTTGATCTACCAACATCCAGGAGATTTAGATGTCACACTTTCGGGAAGAAAAAGCTTTCTATCCCGGTTGCTCGAGCTAAAAACTTCGCAAACAGAACCCTTCCTTGAGTACGACACGCCCGAGGAGGTCGTGGGAGTTATGCTATATGAGAACCCGTAAACGGACCTTTTGAAAAAGACGCCCAATTCTTCATTGAAGAAGAGGACGATTCAGGGGAACTCATAGAACTTCCCAAAGAGGAAGAGCTAACTCGGCCTCCGGTTGAGCTTAAACCCCTACCCCGTGCCTACGCTTATGTCTTCCTAAATGGCGATTTACAAGCACCGGTCATCTTTAGCGATAAACTTAGTGACCAGGAGACTACCCAGCTAATAGCCATTTTAGAGAAACATAGATTGGTCTTCGGGTATTCCCTTCAAGATCCGAAAGGGGTAAGCCCAACACTATGCACACATCGCATCCCTATTGACCCCGACAAGCGGTACCCCATCATGTGAACCCCAAGCAGGCTCAATAATGCGATGCGTGAAGTCGTGAAGAAGGAAGTTCTCAAGCTTCTTCACGCCGGGATTATCTATCCCGTACCACCTATGATTGATTGGGTTAGCCCAGTCCAAGTGGTCCCCTAAAAAGGGAGGAACGACGATCGTTGAGAACGCTAAAAACTAACTCATTCCACAAAGACAAGTCACGAGGGTGGAGAATGTGTATTGATTGAGAAAACTTAACAAGGCAACAAAGAAAGATCACTTCCCGCTGCCCTTTATTGATGAAATGTTGGAGCGGTTAGCGAAACACTCTTTCTTACATTTCCTTGACGGGTATTCGCTACCACCAGATCCCGTCCACCCCGATGACGAGCAAGACCACGTTCACATGCCCATACGGAACCTATGCCTTTTCGTGAGAATGTCATTTGGGCCGTAATGCTACCGCTTTTCTTTTTTGGTGCATGATGTCTATCTTCTCGAGACATGATCGAAGAAATCATGGAGGTCTTCATGGACGATTTCTTTGTCTATGGTAAGACCTTCAAAAGTCGCTCAAGAACCTAGACCGGGTCTTTGCGATGCCAAGAAAAGGACACTGGTACTTAAGCGGGAAAAGTGCCACTTTATGGTCCGAGAAGGCATCGTTTTGGGCACCTCGTGTCCGAGGGGGGGATAGAGGTAGACAAAGCTAAGATAGAAGTTATCGAAAAGCTACCACCCCAAAGTGAACGTCAAAGGTATCCGTAGTTTCCTAGGCCACGCAGGTTTTATAGAAGATTCATAAAAGATTTTTCGCAAATCGCTAGACCTCTTACGGCCTTGCTAGCCAAGGATGTACCCTTTGACTTCACGGATGAGTGCCGCACGCTTTGAAACCCTAAAGAAAGCACTCATCTCGGCTCCGATCATCCAACCCCCGGATTGGTCGTTGCCATTTGAAATCATGTGCGATGCTAGCGACTACTTTGTTGGTGCGTCCTAGGCCAAAACCAAGGACAAAAAGCAAAGCATGCCATTGCATATGCTAGCAAAACTCGACAGAGCCCATTTTTAATTACGCCACTACGTAAAAAGAGCTCCCCGGCAAGTAGTCTTTGCTATCGAGAAGTTTCGATCCTACTTAGTGGGCGCAAAGATAATCGTTTATACAGACCATCTTTGCCCTTAAGTACCTTCTCACCAAAAAGGATGCGAAACCTCCTTCGATCCATTTGGATTCTTCTACTCCAAGAATTTGATATAGAAATAAAAGATAAAAAGGGAGTAGAAAATACAGTTTGCGGATCATTTGTCGCGTATGTAGGTAACTAACATGCGGGAACCACCAATCAACGATTACCTGCTAGCGACGACATGCTACTCAAGGTGTCGCGACTTCAACCCATGGTACGCAAAACATTGTGAATTACATGGTTGCGGGATATGTGCCACCCGGGAGAACAAGCGGAAGCTCCAAATGGAGAGCGGCGGCACCGTGGGATGACCCATATCATATGCGAGGGGTGTGTGGGGACGGCTTGCCGAGAAGATGCGTACCTAGGGGAGGAAGGAATGCAGATCATCAAAAATGTCATGCATCTCCCTACGGGACATCCGGGAGTATTTCGCACACAAGTCAAAATTTGGCAATGCGGATTCTTCAACCGACGATGTACGGCGACACGAAAAGAGTTCATCGAAGATGCTACAACGCGCCGGAAGACCGGGAACATCACATTTCGTGATGCAATGCCCCTACACTACAACCTTCAAATAGAAATATTTGATGTGTGGGGGGCATTGATTACATGGGGCCATTCCGTAAGTCCCATGATTGCGAATATATCCCGTGGCGGTGAGACTACGTGTCAAAGTGGGTAGAGGCAATACCGTGCGTAGTCGGCGATGGCAAGCACGCACGCCAAAGATGTTCCATGAAATCATCTTCCCCGTTTTGGAACGCCACGCATGGTGATCGGTGACGGAGGATCGCATTTCAAGGACAAGTCATTCGGGGGCATTCTTGAAAGAGCTCGGCACTCCGCGCACAATATCGCTACCCCTTATCATCCGCAAACCGGCCGGGCAAGCGAAACTTCCAACAAACAAATCAAGAACATCCCCGCAGTAAGACGGTCAACGAGATGGGGAAGGGTTGGAAGAATAAGCTACCCGATGCTCTCGGGCATATCGGACGGCATACAAAGCCCCCATCGGCATGTCACCTTTACAACGGTCTATGGCAAAACTTGCCATTTACCGGTTGAGCTGGAACATCGAGCTCATTGGGCCATCAAGAAGTGGAATATGGACGTCAGACTCGCCGGGAAGAACCGTCAGAGACAAATCTCTGAACTAGAAGAATGGCGAGAGAAGGCGCACCACATTGCAAAGCTCTACAAAGAGCGCACAAAAGATGGCATGATCGGCGCATCAAATTCAAAGAATTCGCCACGGGAGACAAAGTACTCCTATTCAATTCCGGGTGAAATTATTCGGCGAAGGGAAGCCGAGAAGCAAATGGAAAGGACCGCATAATCGTCATCAATACATCGCCACACGGCGCAATCACAATTCAAGATGATGCGGGTGAGATACAAAAGGTAAACGGTCAACGTCTTAAGCTTTTCTTCGAGCCAAGAGACGATCTTAACCAAGAGCTCGATAGAATAGATTTATGCTTTGAGAATTAATTTGTATGATCAGCATATAAAAAAAAAAATATAAAAAAATAATAATATATATATATAATAATAGTAAAACATAAAAAGTTATCTATATAGTTTTACTTTGTTTTTAATTAAGTATTTGCCTTTCTATTTTCTTTTTATTCTATTAAATTTATCTTTGGTCATTTGCTACACAAAGAATATTTACTTTCTAAATTAAATCAAAGCATAAACTATTTTCAAAATTCAAATTTGAAGATCAATTAGAGATCGACAAGCAAGGAAACGTTTCTCGTAGCGGCAAACCCGATTCAAAACTTTTCGTAAAAGGAAATGGATATGGCGAAAAACTTCGACCGGGGGACACTGGTGGTGCACGCGCAGCACCACCAGTGCGCCCTCACCACGGCCGCCCCCCTTCGGTCCGGGATTTCGCCCATCACTTTCTTCTTTCTCACAACTTCTTTGTAGTGTGGTGCGCTCGCGAGATTTCGACTGCTAAAAGCAGGAGAATTTGTCCTATAAAATCCACCCTCCTCCTCTCCATTCTTCACACCTCTCCTTCTTGCTCTTCTCCTCCTCTCAAATTCTCTTCTTCTAAGCCAAGAAACGGTGCAATGGCGAGACCATGCCCTTACCCTCTACAACTCCTCTCGTTCACTTTGCTCTCTCAATGAGGATGACTTGATCTTCCCTAGTGACGCAGGTGGAACCATCTCTGCCGCCCCTCTTGCGTGCTCCCTCCCCCACGCTACTCATCCAATTGGAGGGAAGCGACCATGTGTCCCGGGCAGATCGGATCCGACACACGCAAAAGAGTATCCTTGGCGCCCACCTCGTCCTCACGGTGGGCACCACGGGCATCAAGAGGAAGGAGCCCCGGCAGCGGTGGCGTCGTACTTCCTCAGCAGAGGCGTCCTCCTTCCACACCTCCGACTACGCCATTACCCGTACACGTTGTCGGTGTCGACATGCCCGAGGAGGGGCGTGGGAAAGGGCTTATGAAGAAGCCAACCCCCTGCTCAGCAAATGACGTCTCCAAGTGCTCCACTACGTATCCCCGGGCGAATCCTAGAAAGGCCCCGAATGTTGTTGAGAGTCGCTCGAGTAGTGAAGGCCCTTTGAGGGTACCCCCGTGCTGCACCTAGGAAGGCTCCTAATGTTTTCGAGAGCCGTTCGAGGGTACTCCGTCACTAAACACATTTGGGGAGTAGCACGGTTCCTAAGGTCCCTTCACTAGCAACCTTAAACGCTAGAGTTAACTCTCTAAACAAGCTAGTGAAAACCTTAAGCGCAGAGGTAGAAGGTGCAGATTTAGAGAACGCTGATATCAGGAAAGAACTAGACTCTTTCTGCCTAAGCTTCAAGACTAAGCTAGCTAGGGTCGCTAGAGCGGCTAATGCAGAGAGCGCCCTACGCAGGCCGACTTAGAAAGTGCTCTACCTCTTTATCAATAATTAGGCCAAGCACTAGTTTAAATTTCAAGTATTTCCCTTCCTATCATTTTGTAATTCCTTCAAGTGTGCGCCCCAGTTTGAATTATTTATAAATTCAATAAAGTTTTATTATTATATTATTGTCTATGTCTCCACTTGTTTTTGTCCTTGTGCAAAAAGAAAATAAAAATAGGTACAAAAAACAAGTGTGGGGAGGATTCGCAAGTCAAAGCTACGCAATTTATTAAAATTAAATTTTGACTTGTGATTTATCTTTAAATGCTAAAAACCTGAACTAAGTTAGCAAAACTCCATCTCTACATCTACCAATTGATACATGGCATGCGTACATTTTATTCCTCGCCCGTAATACCAAGCTACATTAAAACAACTACTCATCCGAAAAAAAACCACGATTCATGTGGGTTGCATATGCTCTATCTAGTCTAAGTTGTTGCCAAATATGATATGGTACAAATGGATTTGCTATGACTTCGTCGGAAGAGAAACTCAACATTCGGGAATCTATTCTTTAAAAAAGAGAAATGTCTTGGGCTATGCTAAAAAAAAATGAGATGAAAAATGGACAAGTGTCCGAGGGCGAGTAGAGCCCACATCTCTAAAAAAAAAAAGAGAGAAAAGAAGAAGAAATGAGATGAAAAATGGGCAAGTGTCTAAGGGCGAGTAGGGCCCACATCTCTAAAAAGAGAAAAAGAAAAGAGAGGAAATAAAAGACAAAAGTCTAGGGAGAGCAGAGCCCACCTCTCCAAAAAAAAAAAAAAAAAAGTTTATTATAGCAATAAAGCCCATGCTTTCTCGAAAAATAAAATTTTATCTAAATAAAACCCGGATAAAAAGTTGATCAAAAAGGATGAATGATAAGCACCTCTGTTATAACCATTCTATCGGCAACCACCCAAGGCTTGGAGAAAAGCTAGAAAGCCCCACTACGATGAAAGGTAATAAAGGGTGGGAAAAATGCTCACAAGGCGGGTAAGGCTTGGAATAACCTGTATGCAAGCTTACATCTTGGAGATTGAACCACTTTAGTCCTGTGCCTTCACTCGAGGGACGAGTAAAAGGGCTAAGTGTGTGGGGAGTTTGTTGACGGTAACCAATGACAAATTAAATACCGTCAACACAACACCAAAACAACCTAGAAATAGGGATTTCAACTAACATATTCCAAAGTTTTGGTGTTTATTTGGACTTGCAGGTACAAACTCATGGATGATCACTTTGGGCCAAAAAAAGACAAAGAAAAAGAAATAAAATCAACAAATAGAAAAAGGCCCAAAGGAGCAAATGGCAAGCCCAAACAGAAATCGCAACAAAGCGCCGAAACCAGGTAGGGCCAAGTCCACCTTACAACTTTTGAGCAAGGAAGCCTAGTCGCCGGGCGGGCGAAGCCGCCCTGGCGAGGGTACTGTAGCGCACCACACAGTGCGGCCGCACTCCCAGCCGAGGCGGTTCGAGCCCGGCCGGGGAGGCGGTTTGTTACCTTCAAAACTGGTGAAACCGACGTGGGATGGTCGGTTTGGCGTACATGGAAGGTTTTCCTAGGTCGGTTTGGGTGTTTTTTTAGCACTTAGGTCCCTCCCCTTGTGTATAAATATAGACCCCCTCTCTCCCTCTCAAAAAGCAATAAAAATTCAAAGGAGAAACCAGTCCACTTGTGCAAGAGAGTAGAATTAGATCTTCTTCTTCTTCTACTTCTTCTATTCTATCTTCTAATTCTAGAGAGTGAGAGAGGGAAAGGCTAGAAAGAAGCTTGGTTCTTTCTACCCTCGCTACCGGTCGCCCCTCGGTGTTCCGCGGTTCCTAGGAGGACGGAGTGCGGACTTGTCGGTACCGCCCGGCTTGTACCTCTGCAAGCTACTTACACTTTGGTAAGGAGTCTTGTGATTATCTTGCAGACTACTTAATTTCCATCGTATATTTCTTAGCTGTTGTAGACTTGTGGGATTGGTAGATCGTTTTAACATTAGTTCTTGGTGGAGGAACTCTTTGACCAGGGGAACCTTGGCCAACATCAAGAACTGTGACCAATAGTGCAAGCGTGGTGTTTGGACTAGCGTTCACCTACCTTTTGCGGTGCATCCCACGGTTGAGGGGTAGGCGGCTTGGTCGTGACAAGCCTTGTCCGCCCTTTGAAATCCCCCCCACGCTCGGGCCGTGGTCGTAGAGCTAATTGCGGGACATTGTCCTTTGGGCGTGGGCCGGTGCCCGAAGTGAGTAGACAACGGACTTTAGGAATCTTTATGCGGAAAACTTAGTCTATAGATACGCCGCTACTCTTAGAAAACAAACCCTTGCCTTAGGTTGACATAGACCTGAAAAAGCCAAGCGCGCGACCGTCCCCTGTGAAAAATACGATACCACCTTTACCACGGGTGAAGTGCTACAACGGTATTTCCGTGCGCTTGCGAATTTTCTCGTGTGCGTAAGAAACACCAACAAGCATGACAATGGCGATGACATGAGACAACCCGGGAACTAGCGAGAGCAGTTTTAGAGACTTCTCGCTAGGGCCCAAACCCTTAATAATTACAACCCCCTGGTTGGGACTTCTTTGAGTACGTTTGTACTCACCCCTCTATTTTTACGGATATCGGCACATGTGAAGGTAAGATCGGCGACAAGATAGAGGATAGCGTATCGTAGGAGTTTGAGAAGTGTTTGCTTAGGAGAAGGACGTTGAAGCCCAGATTTCATCCGTGCATAAGTGCACTTTGTGGAGTGCGGGCGGTGTCATAGTCAATCCACCGCTTCTCGGTTGGCCAACTCGATATTGCAACCCGGCTTGGTGACCCTTAAATTCGCCCTTTGTAAGCCCCTTCTATCCTATAATTCCACGACTCGGTCTATTATTAATTACATTTTACCATTGTGCATTACTAATAGGCGTGTTTGTGCCGTGATCTGGCGCAAACACGTGTGATTGACCCATTAAAAGTGGGGCATGACATCCACCTTCCCAACCGCCCCAGGAAGATCGGCGTTCCGGCGTACATCCTCCTTCTCCAAGCACGCCCCGACGAGCGGATCGAGGGTGCCACCGTCCTCCACTTTCGACAACAACGGTGGCGTCATCTTCCGCGATCGGGAACGTCACCGTCGGTGCAACATGGGCCTTGAGGAGATCCAGTGGGGCCGCCAGGTAGGGCACGCCAGCGACCTCCTCTACGCACTACTGATTTAAACTTGCACGGTGTTTATTTTTTTTTTTTTTCGTGGCGGGCATTTAGAAAACCGCCACGGAAAATAGTTGGCGTGGCAGCCCGGCCGGAAAAACCGCCACGGTTAATTGATTAAGCGTGGCGGTCTTTATAAAATAACCGCCACGGTTAATCGCCATTAACCGTGGCGGTTTTTTTTAATGCCCGCCATGGAAAAGTGCGGGCTATAAATACAGCCCAAACCTTCTTCTTCCCCACGGGAACTTCACCATTTTCTAGGGTTTTGAGCTTCAAAACTCTAGAAAACACCATTTCAGGGGGAAGGTTTTGCCCTTGGATTGATTGAAGTTTGGCACCGCTAGAGGGGTATTTCCTCTCTTTCTCCCCTCTTTTCTCTCCCTCTCTCTCCCTCTTTTTCTCCCTCTCTCCCGATCTCTCTCCCTCTCTCCCTATGCATGGTCCTCCATCTTTTTTAGATGTAATTGAATGTGGTTTGTGCTCTTTCTCTTCCCCCTCTCTCTCCCCCTCCCCCCCCTTTATCTCTCTCCCCCTCTCTCTCCCCTCTCTCTCTCCCCTCTCTCTCTCCCTTTCTTATTGAGATCTAGTTTTGATCTCTCCCTCTCCCTCTCTCCCTCTTAAAGGTACCTCCTCTCTCCTCTCCTTCTCTCTCTCTCCCTCCCCCTCCCTCTCCCTCTTTCTCCTCCCCCTCTCTCTCCCTCTCATTTGAAGTGTATGTGCTCTCTCTCGATCTCTCTCGTATTCCTCTTTTGCACTTTAGTTAACTCTCTCTAATCATCGACACTTGATCTCTAATCATCGATCGCTCTCTTTGGTTTGGTTTTAATTAATTTGAGAGGCCGTCATGGCGCCGAATAGGGATTGGATATGCAGTAGAGGATCGGTTTGGATTTCGTTGATGATGTGCGTAAGAAGTTTATGCCCGTCGCCACGAAGCATCGAATCGGTCGGGGTTTTGGAAGAAATGGTGTGCCCATGCTATCGGTGCAAGCATATGTTCTTACCCAAGGATGATGTCGCCGTGGAGCACTTGCTGCGGTATGGTTTCATCGGGGGCCGAGGTACACCGTGTGGAAGTATCATGGTGAAAAAGAACCGAGTGTGTCGGTAGGTTCATCACGGAGGACCCCCGTCCGACCGCAGAACGACGGAAACACCGGTGGTGGACGAAGGACGAGAACAAGTTGATAATCGTGATTACATCACCGTAGATGAACCGCTTGAAGACATGGGCGTAAGACAATGCGGGTGGAGATGATGGCTAACAAATGAGTAGTTGATGACATGTCGCCCGAGGATCTTTGCTCTTTTCGAGGAAATTGCTAACCTCAAAGATGAAGATGACGTGTTGTTTGGCAATCCAAGATGGCTCGAGAATTTTAGGCAGATGAAGCGGGGAGGCAATTGACCCTCTCTACAAAGATGACGGCAAATGTCCGGCAAAGGCACGGTGCTACGTTTTAACCTAATGATGTTGATGATGAAGGCTCGCCACGGGTGGTCGAACCACGAGCTTCAATGACTCGTTACGGTATCTCGGTGACAATGTTTTACCCAAGGGGAATAAGGTGCCCGCCAATACCTATCGGGTGAAGAAGCTGATTAGCCCCCCGTGGGCCATGAAGCTTAGGAAGTTTCATGCGTGTCCTAACCATTGTATTCTATACGGGGTAACTATGCGGACTTGCGAACGGTCCGCGATGTGGCGTGAGTCGTTACAAGAGGAATCGGGCCGTTTCGTGCCACCGATGAGGAGGGACCATCGAGAGGGCCCAAGAATTAGAAGACGGGCAAGAAGCGGATGCCACCGTGACGAGGGCGAGGAAGAAGATGGTTACACGTAGAGGAAGATCCCTGCCCTATCGGTGTGGTACCTACCTGCCCTGGATCGCTGCGTGCAATTTTTGGGAACCCGTGAGGATGCCAAGCGATGTCCTGGCATGCATCGGCCGAACGCGCGAAGGGCTTATGGCAAGCTACGACACCCCTCGGATGCCAAAATGTGGAAACGCATCAATGAAATGTTTCCGGATTTTGGGGACGAGCCTAGGAACGTAAGTGTTGACACTAGTTTTAGCATAATATTAATAGTCAACTAATATGAAATAAGGGTATAAAATGAATATCAACATAAGTCTAGGGGCTTTATTAACATAATTCCACTAGTTTTGGTGAATTGTATAATTTCGAGGGACTTAACAGATAAATGCAGAGAAAGATGGAGAAAGTTCCGAGAATATACAAGACATATGATGACAAGACTTGACCGTGAAGCATATCAACCCGAAAAAGTGGACTAAAACATTCTAGAAGACACCAGAAGACAACAGGAAGGACGGCGACTGGGCCCACCATGGCACCGGCGGGCCGCCAGAGCCTTTTGGCCGGCCGCCGGTGGGTCCCACTTGTCGGTCTCATCTTCCTAGGTCGGTTCACTACCGACATGGAGGTTGTATCTACACCGTTGCCAAGGTCGGTTTGATCCAATGGTGGAGATTGGTTACTTGTCCGCTAATCTACCTCGGGACTATATAAGCGACCCGTGGTCGACCCAAAGCATTATCTCTCATTATTCTCTCATTATCTTTCTACTGAGCAAAAGTTAGGGTTTCAATTAGAAGAGAGAGAGGTCCCTCTAGTTGTCTAGTTGACTAGTTGTCTAGTTCTTCTAGTTCATCTAGTTGTAACTAGATCGGGGAGAGAGTAGAGGAGATTTTGAAGAGCCGGACCTATCGGATCTTCTTCAACTTTGTATTCTTGCATCAACTAGTTAGGTCTTCAGCAATCTCGAGGTTCTTCATTTATTTCTAAGTATTTATTTAATTCTAGTTCTTGCCTTATTTTATTTCTTGGATCTCTGCTTTCGTATTGAGTGCTCTAGTTATTACGTGTGATTAGAGTAGTAATCTTTAGTGTAGACGTGGTGTCTAGACTAGATATTACCCGAGGTTGCGCCCAATCCACGGTTAGTTGTGGTAGCCCGGGGGTGGCAGACCTGTCGGGGCCGTTGTAATCCACCACGTTAGGGTTGGTGTTTTTCGTAGAGAGCTTTTGGCGACCTTCTTCCAACTACCTTCTTCCCAGTCTTTTTCGAGAGTTGGAGCGGACTTGTTGCTCAGTAGATAAAGTATAGTGAGCCTTTAATTAGATAAAACCACTTAGAAAACTCAAAACCTCTCTACCCATATCATTTATCTTATCTTGGGCGATCCTAATTCTCCTAGTACACTTTCACGTTCCCGTGGAAATTGATACCTTGGAATACTCTCGGGTGAAAGCTACATCGGTATCGTAAATGCGCTTGCGGATTTTTTCGCTTTGCGTTAATTTATACCAACAAGCTTTACGGCCGGATTTGCCGGGAACGGTATTTGTGCTAGTTTAGAACCAAGTTCGTCCTTTTATCCTTTTATCTTTTTAGCACTATTCTTACCACATGGATTTCACTCCCATCTATAAATTCTTTGCTCCAAAGGGCAACTTGTTGGTGCCTCCACCATCATCGGATCCCATTCTTCTGGATGGCTATGAGCTTTGCCACGATCTTATAGCCATGGTTGGGAGCAATCCTTCTCTCAGGTTAGAAGATGAAGATCCATACAACCACCTTAGGGAATTTCCGAGCATTTGTGTTCTTGCTTGGGACTATTCTGGCATGACACAAGACACCATTAAATGGAAGTTATTTCGCTTCTCTCTTGAGGAAGAGCAAAAAAATGGTATACTCATTACGTAAGAAGTGTGAATGGAAATTGGAATGAACTTCGAGACAAGTTTTGTCTTGCATTCTTTCCTCTTTATAAAATTGCTGACCTTAGAATTGATGTGCTTACATTTAGACAAAAAGAGAAGGAGACTCTAGGGCTCTTTGGGCTAGATTCATAAGCCTTACTAATTCGGTCCAAACCTTTCCTTGCACGACCATGTCTTATACATTCACTTTTATCGCGGTCTTAACAAAGGAAGTTTTGCTCTACATCTCGACATCGCTTGGGGAGGTTCATTCTCACATAAAATTGCTAGTGAGGGGAAAAGCCATACTTGATAAAATCCTTGAAAACACTCCCTACACTTGGTATTTTTGATGAGTTTCGAAGAAGAAGAAATCGAGCCAAGCCCCGAACAACAAGAAGAGACACACGCGGCCGAATCTGAAATCCCTATAAAACCCTCTAATGATTTGGTTGCCATAGAACCTTCTACTACGGGGAACACAACAATCTTTAGACAAAACTCTAGAGAGTGATGAACCCCCATCCTTGCACATTCTTATCGAAATCGAGGTCGATGTTTTGAAGATTTTGGCAATGCCTCGAATTGTCCAATGCAAGCAAAACCTCTTGTGCATTTCTGCTTTTGATTGAGGATGGTCCAAACAATGATCCATTCTTAATGGAACACATTAAAGGATTATCATCCATCATGAGCCATGAGTGGTTGGTGGAAACGGAGCTGTCCACTGAGGTAGCCCGAATCATTTCCCCCTTAGAGACCATATTTTGCAAAATTAAAGGGACCACCATCGAGGCTCATTATAGTCCGACCGTTGGGATGAATATCATTTCATGGGCTTTAGCTCAAAAACTTTGCCCCAACGAGTCTTGGATCCCATCTCGTAAGCTTCTTAAAATTCCTTTCGGAGTTATTCTTGAGTTGTGGGGTCATAAGGACTATTAAGTTAAGTATAGGAGGATCCAAAGTATTTTCTAGACTTTCACATCTATGACATCTCGGACATGTCAATCTTGATTGGTGTACCCATAGGAACACTAATTCAAGAACGACCAAATCAGGGTCTTTTGAATCTCAAGTTAGGAAAGTCTCCTATCGCCATCTCACTTGCACGATCACATAATGCGATAGTAGAACCCAAGCCCAAGAAAGACCCAATTGAAGATGTTTTAATAGAATCTCTAGAAAGCATGGGTGAACGGTCTTTGATGTTGAACACTTCATCGAAGAAGAGGAAGAATTGGCGGAGCCTATTGAATTGGATACAACCGAGGTGCCACCACGACCCTCAATTGAACTAAAACCACTTCCTCGGCCTAAAATATGTCTTTCTCAATAATAACCGAGAAACTTCAGCCATTATCGGCGACAAGCTTTCCCAAGAAGAAACCGATAGACTTGTCTTTGTTTTAGAAAGACATAAATCAGCCATAGGTTACTCACTTGAAGACCTCATAGGGATTAGTCCCCAACTCGCACACATCGTTATCCCTATTGATCCCGATGCATTACCCTCAAAGGGAACCACGGCGGAGGCTTAACAACGCTATGCGAGAAGTTGTTAAGAAAGAGGTTCTTAAGCTTTTGCACGCCGGGATTATCTATCACTGTGCCACATAGCGAAAGTGGGTTAGCCCTGTCCAAGTTGTCCCAAAGAAAGGAGGAATGGCGGTTGTTCACGAATGAGAAGAATGAACTCATTCCTCAAGACTTTATCCTGAGGGTGGCGTATGTGCATTGACTAAGGAAACTTAACAAGGCAACAAAGAAAGATCACTTTCCGTTACCTTTCATCGATGAGATGTTGGAGCGGCTTGCAAATCATTCTTTCTATTGTTTCCTTGATGGTTATTCGGATATCATCAAATCCCAATCCACCCTAATGACCAAAATAAGACAACTTTCACATGCCCGTATGGAACTTATGCATACCGAAGCGAATGTCATTCGGATTGTGCAATGCTCGACTTCCTTTCAAGCGGTGCATGATGTCTATTTTCTCTGAAATGATTGAGAATATTATGGAGGTATTCATGGATGACTTTACCGTCTATGGCAAAAAACCGATGATTGCTTGGAGAATTTGGACAAAGTTTTACAAAGATGTCAAGAAAATTCCTTAGTCTGAATGGGAGAAATGTCATTTTATGGTTGGGGAAGGAATAGTGTTAGGACATAAGATATCCGAACATGGGATAGAAGTGGATAGAGCAAAGATAGAAGTCATTGAACAACTTCCACCTCCCACAAATGTAAAAAGGAGTCCGAAGCTTTTTTAGGCCATGCAGGTTCTATAGGCGATTCATCAAAAACTTTTTCTCAAATTGCTAGACCCACGACTAGCCTCTTAGCTAAAGATGCACCTTTTGTCTTCGACAATGAGTGCTATGAATCATTTCAAATCCTTAAGAATGCACTCATCTCAGCTCCAATCATCCGGCCACCCGATTGGGCGCTACCTTTGAGATCATGTGTGATGCTAGCGACTTTGCGGTAGGAGCGTTCTTGGCCAAACTAAGGATAAAAAGCACCATGCTATATCCTATGCTAGCAAAACCTTATCAGGACCACGGCTTAATTATACTACCACTTTGAAAAAGAAATGTTGGTACATTGTCTTTGCTATAGACAAGTTTAGATCTTACTTAGTGGGAAAAAGATTATTATTTACAGATCATCTTTTGCTCTTAAATACCTCCTCACTAAGAAAGATGCTAAACCTCGGTTAATCCGATGGATTCTCTTGCTCCAAGAGTTTGACATAGAAATAAGGGATAAGAAAGGAGTAGAGAATTCGGTAGTGACCATTTGTCTAGGATTCCATATAAAGAAACATTTGAGTTACCTATTAATGACTATATGAGGGGCGACGACACGCTCCTCAAGGTCACACACGTCGACCCTTGGTATGCGGATATTGTGAATTATATGGTTACGGGTTATGTAGCACCAGGGGCGGATAAGAAGAAACTCAAATATGATGCTCGTTGTCACTTATGGGATGATCCATATCTTTATCAAGTATGTTACGATGGATTGCTACGGAGATGTGTCCCAATCGAAGAAGGGTTGAAGATTATAGGCGGATGTCACGCATCACCTTATGGGGACATTATGGAGCATTCCGTACACAAGCTAAGATCGGCAAAGCGGATTCTTTTGGCCAACAATGTATCAAGATACAAAGGAGTATGTGAGAAGATGCGCTAGATGCCGGAGGCATGGAAACATAAATGCTGGAATGCAATGCCACTTGAGAATAATCTACTGAGATAGAGTTGTTTGATGTCCGGGGAATCGATTACATGGGACCATTCCCAAGGTGCGGAGATCTTTGAATACATCTTGGTGGCGATTGACTATGTGTCCAAATGGGTAGAAGCACGCCATGTCGAGCCAATGATTGAAGCATGCCAAGAAGATGTTCCATGAAGTAATATTCCCAAGATTTGGCACACCTCGAATAGTCATAAGTGATGGAGGATCACATTTCATTGACAAGTCCTTGAGAAAGTTCCTTGCGAGAATATGGAGTAAAACACAATATTGCAACTCCCTATCATCCTCAAACAAGTGGCCAAGGCGAGACATCAAATAAGCAAATCAAGAATATTCTACAAAAGACCGTAGATGAAATGGGAAAGAAATGGAAATACCAACTCCATGATGCACTATGGGCATATCGGATTGCATTCAAAACACCCATAGGCATGTCACCGTATCGGTTGGTATATGGAAAAACATGCCACTTGCACGTTGAATTAGAATTTAGAGCTCATTGGGCAATCAAGAGATGGAACATGGATCTCCATCTAGCTGGAAAGAATCGTCGGATGCAAATCTCGAGCTAGAGGAATGGAGAGAAAAAAGCTTATCACAGCTCTAAGATTTACAAAGAAAGAACAAAGAGGTGGCATGACAAGAGAATCAAACATAAAGAGTTCAAGCCACGGAGATAAAGTTCTACTATTCAATTCAAGGGTAAAGCTCTTTGGTCATGGAAAACTTCGAAGCAAATGGGAAGGGCCATTCAATGTACTTGACGTTGCACCACATGGCGCCGTCACACTTCGAGGATGATACGGGTAACACATTTAAGGTAAATGGCCATCGTTTGAAAGTTTTTCTAGAACACGAAAAGTTAGAAGAAATTGACGTGATTGAATTCTTGCATTTCAATGATCCTATCTAAAAAGATAACTCCTAAAAACCTTTAGGCAACAAGGACTTAAGTGGTCAATCACTAACGCTTAACCTTTGTTCCACAAGTTTTGTTGTCTATTTGAGTTTTGCAGGATTCAAGGGAGAGAGACATGATAGGATGACATCTTCGTCTTTGTCTACCTTAACTTCCATCAACGACATGTTAATCTAGCTTGGGGAGGGCACCCCCGAGTTATCACGATAAGTATCTATTTACTATATATTTTTAATTTTTATCTTTTTTGTTTTGTTTAATAAGAGTCTAGTATTTAAAAGAGTTTTTGTTAGAGTGTAAGAATAAATAATCTAGAGGGAGTCTTCACCGGTATGCTTTTGCTCAAATAAAATGAATATTAAGTATGGAAATGATGAATAGTTGCTCTGTCGTAATTCTTTTGAAGTACCTAGTTTTCAACCTTGAATTCTCTCAAGTTTTGGACAAATTTGTTTTGACATATGATTTACTTTGAAATTGAAAACTTATGAGTAGTGAATGTTTGATCTAAGTCTAGGTAATTGACGGATATGATATATGTAAAGTTGAGTCTGCTATTTATTTTGTTCCTAGTGATACTAGAGTCTGGAGAATTTATTTCAAAAATATCAAATCAATAGCTTCACTTCATCTTTGTGGTAAAAAAAAATTATATCCTATTAGAGCCATGTTATGAATATTAAACCAGCAAAAAGTTAATTGCTTTGTGTTGAGCTTTGTCAAATTTTGTGACTCAAGTTGAGAGACTTGTCTAATAGATCAAGATCACGTACACTTGTTTTTATTTATTTATTTATATGCTCCAGTTGTTGATCTCTCTAAACTCAATAAATTATTTTTTGTACATCAAGGCATGGGCTATGCAAAAATAAATATCATAAAAAAAAGAGAAAAAGGAGATGAAAAACGGACAAAAGTCCTACAAAGCGAGTAGAGCCTACCTCCTTAAAAAAAAAAAAAAGAAAAGGGAGATGAAAAATGGACAAGTGTCCTACGAGGCGAGTAGAGCCTACCTCCCTAAGAAAAAATAAATAAAGATGAATAATGGACAAGTGTCCGAGGGTCGATAGAACCCACATCTTTAAAAAGAGAAAATAATGAGACAAAAGTCTAGGGCCAGTGAGAGTCCACCTCTCTAAAAAGAAAAATAAAGATAGCCCATGATCTTGTTTGCAAAAATATTTATTCTAAAAAAGAGAAAAGAAAAAAATAAGAGCATAGTAGAATTAGCACACACATGCAAATCTTGATCTAAGAGGATGTCTTTCCTTGAATCCATGTTTGATTTTGCAAATACATACAAAGTAAATATGCTATATCTTTAATAATCCTACAACTCGAATCTGACTTTATTAGAATTTTTTATATGTTATATTTATCTTTGTGTGAGGATCCACAAATACCACACATATATATATTCATTGAGTGATTTGAGAGTATCATAAAAGAAAGGAGAAAGCTATGTTTCTTTTCAAAAATCATTGCAAAAACTCGAGGATAATAGTTGATCTAAGAGCATGAGACATAGTGCTTGATTTGATTGTTACGTCTTTTCAATTGCTTAAGACTCGGGGAAAAGGCTATAAGACCTGTGATAGAAAAATTTAAGTTAAATAATAATAATAATAAAAATAAATATGATTTTTAGCATATATTTTTTCGAGGAGAATTCTTGTTTGAAAGCATATGTACTTTTGAGGCATGAAAGCATTGTAGCAACTCTGATCCATTGTTAAGTTTGGCTTTGCTAGGGACTAGCAAAGGTTGCTTGGGGAACTTGTTGACACTAGTTTTAGCATAATATTAATAGTCAACTAATATGAAATAAGGGTATAAAATGAATATCAACATAAGTCTAGGGGCTTTATTAACATAATTCCACTAGTTTTGGTGAATTGTATAATTTCGGGGACTTAACGGATAAATGCAAGAGAAAGATGGAGAAAGTTCGGAATATACAAGACATATGATGACAAGACTTGACCGTGAAGCAACTCAACCCGAAAAGTGGACTAAAACATTCTAGAAGATACCAGAAGACAATAGGAAGGACCGACGACCCTAGGCCCACCATGGCCTGGCGGCCGCCAGAGCCTTTTTGGCCGGCCGCCAGGTGGGTCCCACTTGTCGGTCTCATCTTCCTAGGTCGGTTCACTACCGACATGGAGGTTGTATCTACACCGTTGCCAAGGTCGGTTTGATCCAATGGTGGAGATTGGTTACTTGTCCGCTAATCTACCTCAGGACTATATAAGCAGCCCCAGGGTCGACCCCAAGCATTATCTCTCATTATTCTCTCATTATCTTTCTACAGAGCAAAAGTTAGGGTTTCAATTAGAAGAGAGAGAGAGGTCCCTCTAGTTGTCTAGTTGACTAGTTGTCTAGTTCTTCTAGTTCATCTAGTTGTAACTAGATCGGGAGAGAGTAGAGGAGAGAGTTGAAGAGCGGGACTGTGGGATCTTCTTCAACTTTGTATTCTTGCAAACAACTAGTTCGTCTTGAGCAATCTCCGGGTTCTTCATTTATTTCTAAGTATTTATTTAATTCTAGTTCTTGCCTTATTTTATTTCTTTGGATCTCTCGCTTTCGTATTGAGTGCTCTAGTTATTACGTGTGATTAGAGTAGTAATCTTTAGTGTAGACGTGGTGTCTAGACTAGATATTACCGAGGTTGCGCCCAATCCACGGTTAGTTGTGGTAGCGGGGGGGCGGCCCTGTCGGGCCGTTGTAATCCACCACGTTCGGGTTGGTGTTTTCGTAGAGCTTTTTGGCACCTTCTTCCAACTACCTTCTTCCCCAGTCTTTTTCGAGAGTTGGAGCGGACTTGTTGCTCGAAGTAGATAAAGTATAGTGAGCCTTTAATTAGATAAAACCACTTAGAAAACTCAAAACCTCTCTACCCATATCATTTATCTTATCTTGGGCGATCCTAATTCTCCTAGTACACTTCACGTTCCCGTGGAATTCGATACCTTGGAATACTCTCGGTGAAAGCTACATCGGTATCCGTGCGCTTGCGGATTTTCTGTTTGCGTTAATTTATACCAACGGTAAGATTCACAATGAGTACCGACGGGATGAATCCGTTTGGAGACCTCGTAGTAATACGACAAAGACACTGGCCGGTCACCCTCACCATATTCAACCCGCCTCCCTACGAAAGTGTCCGAGAAGCGCAAATTTCTTCTCGGCCATGCTCATTTTAGGACCAAAGCGGCCAGGGCAATGATATAGATGTGCTCATTGAGCCGAGTAATGGAGGAAGTGGCGGAACCGTGGAAAGGGGTTGACATTATGGATGCGCCCCAGAAGAAGAAGTTCACTCTAAAGGCAATGATAATGGCCACCATCGGTGATTACCCTGCTCTCTTTTTCATTGTCGGGGGCATTAAGGGGAAGACGGCTTACAGTTTGCATTGAGAATACCGCTCCATTTACCTTAGTGGATCCCAAAAGGCGGTGTATATGAAGCATCATAAATTCCTCGCAAAAGAACACAGTGTACGGGAAACTTTGATGGACGAGTACTTTTGACGGCGCGAGCCCGAGACATCAACGGAGGAGCCGGAAGGGTAAAGTACGAGCCAAAAGGTGTTTGAAATGGTGAAGAACATAAACTACGAGTTTGGTAAGAAGAAGAAAGCCGGTGGGCCAAAGGAAAAGAAGAAGCGGAGCGGAACAAAACAAAGCGGTGTAAGAAGAAGAAGAAGCGGTATGTAAGGGCGAGAACCCACTCGGCCGGCACGCCCAAAGTCCCATTCAAGAAGCGGTCGATTTTCTTCAAGTACCTACCATATTGGAAGATGCTCCATAAACCCCATGCCGCCGATAACATGCATCTACGTAAGAATCTCTTCGAGAGCTTGGTCGGGATGTTCCTAGATATCAAGAATAAGACGAAGGGCAAGTGTCAAGTCACGCCGAGGATCTTGCCGACATGGGCATCAGGCCCGAACTTCACGCCAAACCCTCGGGGAATAGCGGAAAAGTCGACCTTCCGACCCACGAGCTACAATCGACATGGGATGAAAAGAGGGATTTTTGCAAATGGCTCGAGGGGATGTGAAAGTGCCGACCGGTTTTCGTTCCAACCTCAAGAGCATTGTATCGATGAAAGACGACGACATCGTCAAACTTGAAGGCCCATGACCGCCATGTCATGCCGACGGTGTTTCTTCCAAGCGAGATTAGGTGCATCGCCCGAGTTCTTGAAGATGGCCGTTACATGCCCGTGCTACTTTTTAATCGCATCACGTAGAAGGTCATCGCTGAAAATGACCTCCCGACCGAAAGAGTTCATCATGGAGACTATATGCCAGCTTGAGATGTGCTTACCACCGTCTTTCTTCGATATTATGCCACACCTCATGATACACATGGTCGATCAGATAGAAGAATTGGGGCCTCTCTACCGCGACGAGATGTGGATGAACGAGCGGTTCATGTCCTCTCTTAACAGATCTGTCCTTAACCATGCATACCCGAGAGGGCTCTATAATCGAGGCATACACAACACGAGTCCGTTAAGCTGCCGCACTAGATACATCCGGGATGGAAATGCAATCGGCCTACCCGAACACCGCATGAAGGTAGAACCGGGGATGGGCTGCTTGGGAGGAAAGTACGAACCGATATAGAACACTAAACAATCGAAGAAGCCCATGACGTGTTGGCATTTCTTAACGCAATCAAAGGAAATAGGTATAAAACCCATCCCCAATAAAAGCGCCCGAGAAATGCACATTGTCATTCCCAAGTAAACCACCATGTCGTTGATCCAAAATGAGATTGTCAACGGGATAGATCTTGCTATCTTAGATATTCATCCGCAAGCGCACGGATCTATCATTGTAGCATTTCACCCGGAAGTATTCGGGGTATCGTTATTTATATTTTTCCAAAGGAAGGCATGTGATTAATAATTTGCATGGCATCCGAATAGAGGAACATGTGTTTGCTTAGACCAAAATGTTCATAACGGGGGGTAAGCAATACGGTATATGGATAGTGTGACACACACTTAAGAATCCACCAAACAAAAAGGATAAAGAAAATAGATAAAGAATAAATGAATAACCTAAAGGAGTAATTCTAATGTATCTAGTCATGGCCATACAAATGAATAGTTAGGATCATATGCAAACCGATTTAGTCGTGGTTAGGTCTAGGATAACGGGGAGACTCCCACGGATACCATACGGCCCGATAGGAAGCATTTACGAACTCCTACAAAGACAGCGAACGGGGGGGATTTCAAGGGGCGGTCAAGGCTTGTCACGACCAAGCCGCCTACCCCCTCAACCGTGGCATGCACTCATATCCGTGGGGTGTCGTAATACCCGAGCACCATGCACGCATATTAGAGCACTACTCTTGTCCCCCGGGATCCCCACTCGTCGAATGGACGGACTAGAACAAGAGCAAACCCGAAGGAACAACGAACCGATATCCCACCTCTAATCAAGTTAGGCATATGATGATATGTAAACTATATGCTAGTTCATATACCAACACAAGAACATGAACAAAACTATACTCTAGTTCATAAGTTAGGCCAAGAACATAGATATAAGACTTGTAAATAGAAGAATGCTCCATAGAGTAGATGTATTACCAAAGCACTTTCTTCTAGGAGACAAGCCCTCCTTGTAGCTCTTCTACTCCAAGTGTTAACTAAGAAAGAATAAAGAAGAAAGAAGAAGAAGAAAGAAGAAGAAAGAAGAAGTAGAAGAAGAGAGAGAGGTAGAGGTGGTAGAAAGAGAGAGATTCTTTGGTTCTTTGGACTCCAAGTGGTGTGTGTTGAGAGAGGGAGAGAGGGGGCCTACTTATACACTTGGAGGAGGGGCCTAAGTGCTAATTTACACCAAAACCGACACAGTAAACCTTCCTTGTATGCGCAAACCGACCAACTAAGGGCGGGAAACCCCGTTTGGAAGGTGCACGAACCGCCTCCCGAGGTCGGGGCGAAACCGCCTCGGGGAGGTGCGGCCGCACCAGGTGGTGCGCGCGCACCCCTCGGCTCAGCCGCCCGGTCTCGGTGGGGTGTCGTCTTTCGCCACGAAATGTTGTGGGGCGGGCTTTGCTCGCCCGCATTTGATGTTTTGGGTCGATTTGCTCTTGGGCTTGGATTTTGCAATAATGCGCTTTCAGGAAGGCGTACTTTGGTCGATTTTCCACTTGCTTTTTATTATAAATCTGCAAAATAAAATACAAGACACTACAAGTGGAATTTATTAGTGGTAAATGTATATGAGTATAAAAGGTTTAATTTTACTCCCTTTATTGTAGTAAGTTGACGGGGAAAAATATGTCGTTGGTTACCGTCAACAAACTCCCCTAAGCTTACCCTTTGCGGCGTCCTCGAGCAAAAGAGATAAGTACTTGGTTGTTGATCGGGAGTTGCTACTATGCCGATTACGTTTTACAAGTGCCGGGGTTATAATAAGATTTTCTACCGAGTTTGAATAAAATGGCACATCTTTTTTCCCACCCTTTATTACCTTTCATCGTAGCGGGGCTTTCCGGCATTTCTCAAAGCCTTGGGCGGTTGCGAGATAGAACGGTTATAACAGAGGTGCTTATCATTCATCCTTTTGATCAACTTTTTTTTATCCGGGATTTTTATTTAGATAATATTTATTTATTTTTCGAGAAAGCATGGGCTTTATTGCTATATTATATATTTTTTTTTTGGAGAGGTGGGCTCGCTCGCCCTAGACTTTGTCTTTTATTTCCTCTCTTTTCTTTTTTTTCTTTTTTTTTTTTTAGAGATGTGGGCTCTACTCGCCCTCGGACACTTGTCCATTTTTCATCTCATTTTTTTTTAGCATAGCCCAAAAAACATTTCTCTTTTTAAAGCATAGATTCCCGGATGTCAAGTTTCTCTTTTGGACGAAGTCATAGCAAATCCATTTGTACCATATCATATTTGGCAACAACTTAGACTAGATAGAGCATATGCAACCCACATGAATCAGGTTTTTCGGGATGAGTTTTAGAATTAGCCACTAAACCCAAACTTTAGAGAACTTGAATTATAAACTAGGCACATGTGCAAAGCATAAGACAGAGCAACTATTCATCATTTCAACAAGGGACTAAGACTAAACATTTTTATAGCTCATAAATATAAGCATTAAGGCACAAAGAAGAGCTACTTATTTTATTTTTTGGTTTTTTTTTTTTTAGGTTTTTTTTTCGATGCAATGTTCTTTGAAATGTAAACATGCTAAAATAAAATAAAATTTGATGGAATTAAATATGCAATGCAATGATACACGTGGGGGTCCTCCCCAAGCTATCCGAGGCCCGTGGGTATCTTTATTCATTTTTGTTCTTTTGGGATAATTATCATTTTACCTTTGACGTAGGGTCCACTCTTTTTGAGTCTCGTGGATTTGGGACTTTCTCCGATTTTGTCATTTGACGGTGCACCCGCTCCTCGGAGATACGGAGGGTCGCACCTCCTTTAGCTTCCACACCTTTTAGGAGGAGCATATTTTGATTGCTTCTTTGGTTCTTCTTTTTGGTGCGGAGCTGCTTTCCGGGGCCTTTTTACCTTTTGTAAAGATGGGGACCTTTTCCTTCTTTGGTTTAGGAGTGGTCTTTTTCTTTTATTCCCACCTTTTACTTTTTTGCCGACTACCTTGGAAATTCGCAAGCAATGGAAACTTGGGTTGAGAAGCATCCGGAGGAAATTCAGAGAAGCGTGTCCCGGCGCCTGAGAGGGGTGGGTACCGAGACAACACAAGTTGAATTTCACAACGTGGATCGAGAACGTGAGATACCCCTAAACGCGGATCTTGAAGAACCGATGCTTGCATACGGCCCATCTAGCCAAATCATCACATGGCAAGGTTACGACATCAATGGATCTGGGTTCCACACGAAAGAAAAGGACAACAAGTGTAACAAGTACCTTCAGATTATAGGGCCCACATACATATATCATTGTCCCAAAGACCTCTCGATAAGATGTATATGCACCAAATAATTTGGAAAGCACTATTGTGTTGTCCGCAGGATCTCATCATTTAGAGTCATTGCAACATCACGACAATTTATTCAAATATATTACAGAGTAAACAGCGGAAGTCTTACATAACTTAATTTTACAAACTGATTTTCAAACTTAAGTAAACTTAATACAAAAACCATAGTAGTAGAGTTTCAACAAAATAACATAAGACCCCGCCCAAGGGTCACCATCTACTCCTCCTCATCTTCCATCCGGAAAAGCAGGTCATGCAACAAGGACCAACACACATGTGGCCCCGACCCTCACCCGCAACAAGGGTCAAAGAACCACGAGTACGGGGAGTACTCAACAAGACTTAACCGACTAAAAAGAAAATAGGTGAAGACTCGGGAATCTTTGGTTATAGGAAAGGTCTTAGCAAGAACTCATTTGCATAAAAGCTTACTAAGAGTAGATCCTTACTTTCAAAGTTTTATTTCAACTTTAGTGAAACCTCTCATCTAGGTGATCATCTACTAAATCAATCACTTCTCAACCAACTCCCTTTTAAACTACATCAAGGTTCCATAATTCAACTACGATGGAGGTGCGAGGATCAAGTCTCCTTATATCGTAGAGCAACGACGATTCGAATCACTTGTAACCCGGTGGGGATACCTCACCACACGATATATGTAGCACCAAAGCTTGCATATATCAACCATCTCTCGATTCGTCCAAAACGGGACGCGTCCCACGCCACCCGAGAATACAGTACACCTCCAACCTGGGACTTTAACCCACTGAGGGTATCTTGTACTCCCGCCATCTCTCCACTTCCAAAGGTCTTGGCGGTTATGCGTTCCCGATTTGGCACACCCCCGAGATCGAGGCTTACCCAAAGCATGTGGCGGTATACAAAGTTCATGATCCAAGGGCCAACCAACGAACGGTGCTTAACCGACCTGTAGGAAACACTACAAAGAGACTCCTTCTCAATGCAAGTTACCCGACCCGGTCTCAAATTAACTTATCTCTCACATTCTATGTGTGAAACATTATTGAAGAACTTTGTAACCATTGTAAAAGCATTCTAACTTTTAGCAAAGCATAGCATCTAGCTCTTTTGAAATAAAACAAGGTTATCAAGGATGATAATTCAATAACAAGGATGGTTATGCATCAAATAGGTAATCACTCAACTCCTATTCACCTAATGCATCATATCATCAACATAAGTGATAATAAACTTTGTAAAATAACAAGGAAAGGTTTAAATACATCCGGGGCTTGCCTTGCGAAGTAGCACTCGGGTTCGGGATCCGATCCACAAATATCAAAACCCACTGAACTGGATTCACAATCTCCTCCGAAACTTCTTCAACTTTGAAGTTCCCACTATCGTTCTCTACACGAAGATAATGCATGCTTCAACATGATGCCGAAATGATAAACATGATGCTTTGAAGTGCATGGAATTTAAACAACAACATGAGTACAACTTTCCTTCACGATAAAGTTGCAACCTAACAAAACCAACTTGTTGAACTAATCTAAAGATATCATCACCATTGCCTAAGGAGTTCTCAAGGACCATCTTACACCAATAAGATTCTAATTCACAAAAAAACACAACATTTCTACATCAAACAACATTCATTTTTCTCTAATTAAAACAAAGCATAAAATAGAAAATAATTTAACTAACTCAAACTGATCCCAAACTTTTTCTACAAGTAGGTCCTATCATAAAACAGTTCTAAATAAAATTTCATGAATTTTGGAAATCTAGATTAATTTATAAAATTCACCAAAGTCTCATTTTTTAATTAAAGCTGCTAATTTTAGAACATGTCAAAACAGTTTAAAATTTAAATTTAATATTTTTCCTATATTCTAGACATCATGAATAGCACCTACAAAAATTTTCATAATTTTCTAGGCTTTGGATAATTTTCTATGAATTTTGGAAGTTTCTATACTATTCATACATAAATGAAATCGAGAAAATGGATTTTAAAAAGAAAAACCGCCATCACGGGCCAAACCTGGCCCAACACCGTTGGCGGCTCGCAGTTTATGCGCACGCAGCGCGCCCAGCGACACGGCCGCCCGGCCGGCTGGGTCGGCGCCGACCGGCGCGGTCGCGCAAGATCGATCGGGCGATTCCTCACGGCATGGGTCTCCGGCGACGGGGGCAGCTCTAAACGATCCCGGAACCAAGGCGACTCGGGCTAGGGCACAAACACGAAGAAAAACGGACCTGGGCACAACCACCGACGACGATGGCGGCCCGGCGGCGCTTACTGACGGCCGCGCGAGGCTCGCCCGAGTCGCTAGAGACCAAGACAGGGGCACCGGCTATTCCAAAGACCATCGGGCGAACCCGAGCCCCAACTAATCGGCCCTAAAAACGGACCCTAGACATGAGCAAAGATGACGCCGCGCGGCGCGGCCATGGCGGAAGGCGTCAGATCGGCGTTCCGGCGAACCTAAGGTGCTAAGCTTCAAACTAATCCGGGTGATTCGTGAGGCTCTAGGACGAGAGGATCACGGTGCTCACAAAGAGTTTGATGAAAAACAAGATGGAGCAGATGGTCGACGACGGCACGCGGCCACAAGCAAGCTCCGACGGGCGACGACGTGCTCGGCTGGGCCGGTGTTCTACCGGGGCAACGGACGAGCGCATCGTGACTACATCATCAAGGTGATCAAGAAACAAGGGCTGGTTTATGGGCGAAGCTCACCGTAACAACCTCGGTGACGGCGACCGAGCCGCGGGGGGCGCTCCGACCGGAGAGGAAGAAGACGGCGTCGCTGTGGGCGTTTCAGGGATGGTTTGTCGCGATTTTTGCGCGTTGGAAGCGCAATGGAATTGCGAGTGAGTCGAAGATTGAAGGACGAGAATTGAAGCCATTGGCTCCAATTTATAGAGGACGAGGGCGGTGGTCTCTACGGGCGCTGAGGTGCTCAAGTCGACCACGCCGTCGCCGAGGCCCTCCCCGCCGCGCCGGGATCGAGGGACGGACGAGGACACGACGGCGACTCGATTGACACCTAGAAGCAGGAGGTGGCGTGCATGGCGGCCGGAGAACGGCGACTATGCCACGGCGGCGGCCGACGGGACCGACCGCCTGTTCATGGCGGCGCGAGGTGACGGCTTCCCACGGCCTTGACACGATGGTCGGACCCTGGCGACTGAAAGTGACACGTCGGAGACAGACGTGGCACGGCGGGCGGCGGGGACCGGGCGAAGCGGCCGTAAAGGCGGCCGGCGGCAAGCAAATGCGTGGCGCCTCGCCTTTCCCCCAAATTCAAATTTCCAAACCCTAACTCTGTTTTGCTCAAATTACTTTCAAATTTTGAACTGCACTCAAAATCTCCAAACATGACTTTTGCATAATTTTTCGAGATCTACATTTTTCTCAATTGGAAGATTTCCTAATTCGGCCTCTAAGATAGACTTCTTGAAAAGTCAGATTTGAAATTTAAATTGGGATTTGAAATTACTTTAAAAATTTGAACTAAACTTGAAAAACTCAAAACACCAACTTTGTTCATCTCAAAAAGATCTACAAGGTTGATGTTGGAAGTTTTCCCAAATTTTGCTTAAATTTGGAGTAATTGAAAAGGGGCTAAAATAGGGTTTTGAAAAGCTAGGATTTTCACATGAAATATCAAACAATTTATCATTCAAATTGCATTTCCAATCACTTAACACACATTGCATTGAATTAAACTCATTTTAGTGAATGCATAACAAGGTTCTCAAAAGTATGCTTTGCAATGCATATGATGACATGGCCGATTTTAGTGATATAACACTGTGGTGTTACTGCTCTTTCCCCCTTAAAGAAATCTCGTCCCGAGATTTAGGAACACAAGAACAAGCATAATGGCAAAGGAAATGTGTCAGGAAGACACACCTAACTTGCTCACTAAACAACTAGGAGTTTACAAAAGTCACTTCTACTAAACTTAAAAGAAACCTTCACTATAATTACAAAGAACTACATCTAGATGGAAGCATAAAATTTCGGAAAATGTTCTTGGAGAAACTCTTCCGACTCGAGGTAGCTTCTTCTTTGAATGTTGATTCCATTGAACCTTATACCACACCTGGGTTGTTCTTCTTCGAGTAACACGATCCTTTCGGTCCTAAGATCCTAACCGGATACTCGGAATAAGTCAAATCAGGTTCAAGCTCGACTCCTTCAAAGTCAACCACTTGATCAGGTACTCTAAGGCACTTCTTCAACTGCGATACATGAAACACATCGTGTACCGCTGAAAGTTGTTCTGGCAACCTCAATTGGTATGCCACTTTGCCACATCGTTTCGTAATCTGAAATGGTCCAATATACCGGGGTGCTAATTTCCCTTTAACTCCAAAGCGTTTCACACCCTTCATTGGTGATACTTTCAGATAGACATAATCATTTACTGCAAACTTCAAAGGTTGACGTCTCTTATCCGCATAACTCTTTTGTCGAGACTGGGCTGCCTTCATATTGGCTCGTATAACCCGAACTTTCTCTTCTGCATCTTTTACTAAATCGACACCAAAGAACCATCTTTCTCCAGATTCAGACCAGTTCAGGGGAGTTCTACATCTGCGACCATATAAGGCTTCAAAAGGTGCCATCTTGATGCTCTCTTGATAACTGTTATTGTAAGAGAATTCTGCCAAAGGCAAGCATTCATCCCACTTAGCAGGATAAGTAAGAACACAAGCCCTTAACATATCCTCCAATATCTGATTAACTCTTTCGGTTACGTCCTCCGCCTGTGTGGGTGATAAGCAGTGCTATGAGCAAGTTGAGTACCCAAAGACTCTTGCAACTGCTTCCAAAATTTATCCATAAACACAGAGCCCCTATCAGATACAATAACTTTTGGCGCACCATGAAGACTGAAAATTCTTTCCACATATAACTTAGCACAGTCTAGTGTCTGTATCTGACTTCTTAATTGGTAAGAAATGGGCTATCTTGGTAAGACGATCAACAATAACCGAAATAGAATCATATCCTTTTGCGGTCCTGGGTAGTCCGACAACAAAGTCCATTCCAATTTCCTCCCACTTCCAAGAAGGAACAGGCAAAGGGTTTAATAGCCCTGCAGGCTTCATGTGTACTGCTTTCACTCGCTGGCATGTATCACATCTAGCTACATACCGGGCTATTTCAATTTTCATCTTGGTCCACCAGAATCTCTGCTTCAAGTCCTGATACATCTTGGTACTTCCGGATGAATAGAGTATCTAGTTAAGTGTGCTTCATCGAGGATCCGTCGACGTAACTCGGGGACTTTCGGCACTACTAACCGATTCTTGAACCATAACACATACGCTTCATCAATTCGGAAACAAGTAGGCTTCCCACTTCTAACTACCTCCTTGATACATGCTATTTTTTATTTCCTTTTCGTGCCTCAATAATCCGATCCTCCAAAGTTGATGCATAAAGTGAGATTGGCTATAGTTCCTTGTTTGACAATTTCTATATTAAATTTTTCTAACTCATGGCATAAAGTTACGTTTCTTAGGCTCTTTGTCAAACAATTACAATGAACCTTGCGATCGAGTGCATCGGCAACCACATTTGCCTTACCGGGATGGTAATGCACCTCAAGGTCATAATCTTTGATAAACTCTAGCCACCTTCTCTCATGTCGCATATTCAACTCGATTGAGTGAATATATACTTTAAACTCTTATGGTGCGTATAAATATGAGGTATTGCCCAACGAGATAATGTCGCCAAATCTTTAAAGCATGGACAACTGGCCGCCAATTCTAGATCATGGGTTGGGTAGTGTTCTTCATGACGCTTTGAGTTGTCTAGAAGCGTAGGCAATGACTCTACCTTCTTGCATAAGTACACACCCAATTCCTATTCCGGAAGCATCACAATACACATCAAACGGCTTCTCGATATCCGGTCGTGCCAAGATCGGTGCGATTGTGAGTGACTTCTTCAAGGTGCGGAAAGCTTTCTCACATTC
This sequence comes from Hyparrhenia diplandra, assembly GCA_015847255.1. Classification (NCBI taxonomy): domain Eukaryota; kingdom Viridiplantae; phylum Streptophyta; class Magnoliopsida; order Poales; family Poaceae; genus Hyparrhenia; species Hyparrhenia diplandra. Next base: position 348,605 of record JADLZK010011792.1, read on the forward strand.
GGGGTGACCGGACAAACTTAGTTTGAATTTTCAACAACTTCGGTAATAGTGGTTTGGCCACTTTAGAGAAGTCGGGGAATAAAACGACGGTAATAACCCGCCATTCCCAAGAAACTGCGAACTTCATGAACAGTGGTAGGCGGTTTCCGATTCGTAATATCCTTGACTTTGCTTGGATCTGTGAAACTCCATCAGCGGACAATACATGCCCTAGGAATTGCACTTCCTCTAACCGAGAATTCACATTTGCTGAATTTTGCATATAGCTCATGGTCTCTCAAACGCTTTGAACAATCCGAAGATGCTCGGCATGTTCTTCTTTGTTCTTGGAGTATATCAAGATGTCATCAATGAAGACCACCACGAATTTGTCAAGCTTCGGGCATAAAGACGGTGTTCATCGGATACATAAAGTGAGTTTGGGGCATTTGTTAACCCAAAAGACATCACCAAATATTCATATAAACCATATCCGGTAGTGAAGGCTGTCTTTGGTACATCTTAGGAGGCTTAATCTTTATCGATGATACCCCGATCTCAAGTCAATTTTGGAGAACACTTTGGCTCCCCGCAAGTTGATCAAACAAAGATCAATTCTGGGCAAAGGATACTTGTTCTTAATTGTTACTTCATTGAGTGGACGATAGTCCACACATAGCCTCAGGGTTTGATCCTTCTTCTTCACAAATATTGCAGGACATCCCCAGGGTGAAGAACTAGGTTGAATGAAACCTTTATCAAGTAATCCTTGCGGTTGAGTCTTTAACTCTGCTAATTCTTTAGGTGGCATTCTATAAGCTCTTCTAGATATCGGTGCAGTTCCAGGTTTTAACTCTATGCTGAACTGAACATCTCTGTCTGGTGGTAAACCAGGCAAATCATCTGGAAATACATCCGGAAATTCACGGACTCTTGGGATATTCTTAATTTCTTTGGCTGATGTAGCACAAACTCTTTCAACTGCTCTTTTAGGAATTGGAAGTTGAATAAAAAGTTGAGATTTGCTATCAGGGATGTTTACTTTGATAGTCCTATTCAGAATATCGATGACAGCCCCATGCTGATACATCCAATTCATACCCAGGATTACATCTATATCCTGATCCTTAAGGACTACCATACTTGGTGGGAAAATCATGCCCACCTAACTTTATAGGCACCGATGTACCATTTCCTTAGTACACGAGGCGTCCGGGGGTGTGTACGTATATGAAAATCTTCTTTTGCTTCCCCAATAGTTATTTCATGTTTGACCACAAATGTTCTATTGATGAATGTATGGGATGCACGGAATCAAATAAGGTAGCTGCGGGGTGATTGGCAAATGGGAAACATACCCATCATCACGAGGTTCTCCTGCGGTATTTCTCCAAAGATTCGTATAGAAAACCCGACCAGTTTTTCTTCTCCATCTTGCCCGCCGAGCATTCGGCCATTGTTGTTCTTATTCGCCGCTGTTGACCTCCCGGTGCTTTGTCGATAAGTCGGATTATACCTCCGAGGATTGGGACATTCTCGGGAGTAGTGACCAGGTTTGCCACAATTAAAACAAATAGGGCCATTTTGACCTTGTGGAGAAGGACTACGAATACCAGGGGTACTCGGCCGCGTGGATAGGTTAGAGCCGCAGCAGGGCGATAAATGGCTGGCGCCTCGGCTGGAATTGTGGTGGGCGATAGGAAGGGCGAGAATGATTCACGAGGATGATAAAATACCTTCTGACGCTTCATGTTGCCGCCAGAAGATCCAAAAGATACACTCTTCTTCTTCCCCTTCATCTCCTTATAAGCTGCGATATTTCTCTTCGGCATTCAGTGCTATATCCACTACCTCATGATAGGTGTCGGTAGGGACGAACCGTCATCATGGTCCAAGTTTTCGGACTTAGACCACGCAAAAACCACTCCTTCTTTTTCGCGAGACGTCAGACGACATGTACAGAAGCATACAGAGATAGGTGATTGAAACGACTGACATACTCTACCACAGTCAGATCATTCTGCTTCAATTCTAAGAACTCAGTCAACTTCTTGGCCATTACGCCTTCAGGGGATATAATGGGAACGGAAAGCCCGACGGAATTCGCCCACGCCACACGATGTCCTGGCTGGTTGCATGGCTAAGAAATTTGCCCACCATGCGGTGGCACCACCTCTAAGTTCTTTGAGCAAAGCAAAGTTAGGTTTATGATATTCGGTGCATCCCTCAACAAGCTCGAATTTCAGCTCCATTGTGCGGAGCCAATCATCAGCTTCCAATGGTTCTTCCGCCTTGCGGAAAACGGGAGGATGGGTTTCAGTGAACTTATGATATAAATTCTCATGCCCATTATTCTGGCGCTCCTGATAACGGTTCTGATTATTCTGCTCCATTTCCCTCATGAATCGGGTATTTTCTGTGGTGGCATTAACTAATGCCGCTATGGCATCAGTTAGGGTAGGAGGAATTGGTGGTGGATTTGGCATGTTATCTCCTCCCTGGGACGGACCAGCACGATCGGCAGATCGAGTGACAGGCATCTGTTAACAAACAACTAACTTAGACTTTATTTAACTAGGAGCAAACATACAAGCCAAGTACTAACCGAGTCTACAAAGTACCATAAGCTTCAAACAAACAAACCAACAAACTACTGGTTCTCACAAGCATCTTACACACACAAGTCTGCACGCAGGCACGGACCAACCTTCCCACTTGAGTTTATTTATTCTACAAGGCCTCCTATTTTACACCGTCTTCATTTTCCTTTCTCCCACTCAGGCTTCGTCGTCGCTGGAGTACACCTCCACTATCACAGGCTCCACTTCTTCCTCTTCCTCATCATCACTAATGACGATGACTTCAGGTCCAGGGGCTTCAGGGGCAGGAACATCCATGTTCGGCACTTCTCCATACGGATACTGGGCATGGAAAGCTTCATGGAGAGCATTGTTGTACGCCTGAAGATTCGCGACCTGGCAGTCTAAATCATAGACCTGCCACATCACATTAGTCATATCCTGTATTTCTTGTGCTCTTTCACGATCAGTTTCACGGGCCTCCGGTTCGCGGCGTTCGGCCCCCTTGAAGATTTCCAACTTGAATTATAGCCCCCTCCCCTCGCTTCGGCGGACTTACGCCGGTTCTGGGTCAACTGCCATATCCTTTGCTCTGGAGTGACATGGGCGCCACTGCTATCGCTGCTATACTCACTGCTGCTGCTGCTACTGCTCCCACTAGTGTGACTGCGGCTACTGCTGCTGCTGCTGCTACTACCACCATTGCCCCTAGGAGCAAGTTGGTGGCGGGAACTCAGCGTGGACCTGTCCTCTTCCTAGCAAGTCCTCCTGGTGAAAGCCATTCTGTAGAGGGCAAGACTAGAAATTAGACTAAGGAAGTCTAGGGTTTAGCAAGAATAGGATTATGATTCCTAACCCAAACCACAAATAAGGGGAAAGTTTATCAACATGATTAATTAAGCATGATGCATGATTCGAACTTACGAGAAACATTAAACCTAAAACATAGGGCAATATATAAGTTACTCTACTACTATCCTTTGAAATGTAGGAAAGAGTTTAAATATGAATTAAGATAAGTAGTAAGCAATTTGGACCAAATAGAGATTAAATTGCTTTGACTCAAATCATTTTGAAATTTTCGAAATAGCAATGCTACAATAACTTGTTAATGATGAGCTCTGATACCAGATGTAACAGTACCTTCAGATTATAGGGCCCACATACATATATCATTGTCCCAAAGACCTCGATAAGATGTATATGTACCAAATGATCTAGAAAGCACTATTGTGTTGTCCGTAGGATCTCATCATTTATCATTGCAACATCACGACAATTTATTCAAATATATTCTGAGTAAACAAATGAAGTCTTACATAACTTAATTTTACAAACTGATTTTCAAACTTAAGTAAACTTAATACAAAACCATAGTAGTAGAGTTTCAACAAAATAACATAAGACCCCGCCCCAAGGGTCACCATCTACTCCTCCTCATCTTCCATCCGGAAAGCTTGAGTCATGCAACAAGGACCAACACACATGTGGCCCCGACCCTCACCCGCAACAAGGGTCAAAGAACCCCGAGCGGGAGTACTCAACAAGACTTAACCGACTAAAAGAAAATAGGTGAAGACTCGGGAATCTTTGGTTATAGGAAAGGTCTTAGCAAGAACTCATTTGCATAAAAGCTTACTAAGAGTAGATCCTTACTTTCAAAGTTTTATTTCAACTTTAGTGAAACCTCTCATCTAGGTGATCATCTACTAAATCAATCACTTCTCAACCAACTCCCTTTTAAACTACATCAAGGTTCCATAATTCAACTACGATGGAGGTGCGAGGATCAAGTCTCCTTATATCGTAGAGCAACGACGATTCGAATCACTTGTAACCCAAATAGGGGGATACCTCACCACACGATATATGTAGCACCAAAGCTTGCATATATCAACCATCTCTCGGTTCGTCCAAAAACGGGACCGCGCCCTACGCCACCCGAGAATACAATACACCTCCAACCAGGACTTTAACCCATCGAGGGTATCTTGTACTCCCGCCATCTCTCCACTTCCGGTCTTGCGGTTGTGCGTTTCGATTTGGCACACCCCGAGATCAGGCTTACCCAAAGCATGTGGCCGTATACAAAGTTCATGATCCAAGGGCCAACCAACGAGCGGTGCTTAACCCACACAAAATTTAAACACTACAAAGAGACTCCCTTCTCAATGCAAGTTACCCGACCGGTCTCAAATTAACTTATCTCTCACATTCTATGTGTGAAACATTATTGAAGAACTTTGTAACCATTGTAAAAGCATTCTAACTTTTAGCAAAGCATAGCATCTAGCTCTTTTTGAAATAAAACAAGGTTATCAAGGATGATAATTCAATAACAAGGATGGTTATGCATCAAATAGGTAATCACTCAACTCCTATTCACCTAATGCATCATATCATCAACATAAGTGATAATAAACTTTGTAAAATAACAAGGAAAGGTTTAAATGCATCAGGGGCTTGCCTTCAAATAAGTAGCACTCGAGTTCGGGATCCGATCCACAAATATCAAAACCCTTTGGGAACTGGATTCACAATCTCCTCCGAAACTTCTTCAACTTTGAAGTTCCCACTATCGTTCTCTACACGAAGATAATGCATGCTTCAACATGATGCCGAAATGATAAACATGATGCTTTGAAGTGCATGGAATTTAAACAACAACATGAGTACAACTTTCCTTCACGATAAAGTTGCAACCTAACAAAACCAACTTGTTGAACTAATCTAAAGATATCATCACCATTGCCTAAGGAGTTCTCAAGGACCATCTTACACCAATAAGATTCTAATTCACAAAACAACACAACATTTCTACATCAAACAACATTCATTTTCTCTAATTAAAACAAAGCATAAAATAGAAAATAATTTAACTAACTCAAACTGATCCCAAACTTTTTCTACAAGTAGGTCCTATCATAAAACAGTTCTAAATAAAATTTCATGAATTTTGGAAATCTAGATTAATTTATAAAATTCACCAAAGTCTCATTTTTTAATTAAAGCTGCTAATTTTTAGAACATGTCAAAACAGTTTAAAATTTAAATTTAATATTTTTCCTATATTCTAGACATCATGAATAGCACCTACAAAAATTTTCATAATTTTCTAGGCTTTGGATAATTTTCTATGAATTTTGGAAGTTTACGTACTATTCATACATAAATGAAATCGAAAATGGATTTTAAAAAAGAAAAATCGCCACGGGCCAAACCTGGCCCAACACTGTTGGCGGCCTGCAGCTTATGCGCGACGCGCGGCCCAGCGACACGGGCCGGCCTGGGGTCGCAGGTAGCGGCGGCGGCGTGGCCGGCGCGGTCGCCGCAAGATCGACCGGCGATTCCTCGCCGGCGGCGGGGTCTCCGGCGACGCGGGGCAGCTCTAAACGATCCCGAACCAAGGCGACTCGGGCTGGGGCACGTATTACGAAGAAAACGGACCCAGGCACAACCACCGACGACGATGGCGGCCCGGCGGCGCTACGGACGGCCGCGAGGCTCGTCGGAGCTGCTAGAGACCAAGACAGGGGCACTGGCTATTCCAGCACCATCGGGCGAACCCGAGCCCCAACTAACTGGCCCTAAAAACAGACCCTAGACATGAGCAGCATGACGCGCGGCGGCGCGGCCATGGCGGAAGGCATCGGCATCGACGTTCCGGCGAACCTAAGGTGCTAAGCTTCAAACTAACGGGTGATTCAGAGGCTCTAGGACGAGAGGATCACGGTGCTCATAAAGTAGTTTGATGAAAAACAAGATGGAGCGGGGATGGTCGACGACGGCGCGGCCGCCGGCAAGCTCCGGTGGGCGAGACGACGTCAGCGGCTGGGCGGTGCTTTCGGGCAACGGACGAGCGCGATCGACTACATCATCAAGGTGATCAAGAAACAAGGGCTGGTTTCGCGTGAAGCTCACCGTAACAACCTCGGTGACGGGCGACGGCCGAGCCGCGGCGGCGCTCCGACCGGAGAGGAAGAAGACGGCGCCGCGTGGGCGTTCGGGGGATGGTTTGTTCGCGATTTTTGGCGCGTTGGAAGCGCAATGGAATTGGCGAAGTGAGCCGGAAGATTGAAGGACGAGAATTGAAGCCATTGGCTCCAATTTATAGAGGACGAGGGCGGTGGTCGGTGGTCGGAGGTGCTCAAGTCGACCACGTCATCGCCGAGGCCCTCCCCGCGCCTTGGCCGGGATCGAGGGGACGGGACGAGGACACGACGGGCGACTCGATTGACACCTAGAAGCAGGAGGTGGCGCGGCACAGCTACCGAGAACGGGCGACTATGCCACGGCGGCGCCGACGGACCGACCGCCTGCTCATGGCGGCGAGGTGACGGCTTCCTACGGCCTTGACACGATGGTCGGGACCCGGCGACTCGAGTGACACGCCTGAGATGACGTGGCACGGGCAAGTGGCGGCGGGGACCGCGAAGCGGCCGAAGATGGGCGGCCGGCGGCAAGCAGCGTCCGTGGCCGCTTTCCCCCAAATTCAAATTTCCAAACCCTAACTCTGTTTTGCTCAAATTACTTTCAAATTTTGAACTGCACTCAAAAATCTCCAAACATGACTTTTGCATAATTTTTCGAGATCTACATTTTTCTCAATTGGAAGATTTCCTAATTCGGCCTCTAAGATAGACTTCTTGAAAAGTCAGATTTGAAATTTAAATTGGGATTTGAAATTACTTTAAAAATTTGAACTAAACTTGAAAAACTCAAAACACCAACTTTGTTCATCTCAAAAAGATCTACAAGGTTGATGTTGGAAGTTTTCCCAAATTTTGCTTAAATTTGGAGTAATTGAAAAGGGGCTAAAATAGGGTTTTGAAAAGCTAGGATTTTCACATGAAATATCAAACAATTTATCATTCAAATTGCATTTCCAATCACTTAACACACATTGCATTGAATTAAACTCATTTTAGTGAATGCATAACAAGGTTCTCAAAAAGTATGCTTTGCAATGCATATGATGACATGGCCGATTTTAGTGATATAACACCGTGGTGTTACAACAAGAGTGCGTCACACGAAATGGGCGGCGTTCGGGTATGAGGGAATGGACATGGCCACCAAGGAACTCAAGACATACTATGGGCAAATCCAAGAGATTTGGGAACTTGATTATGGCAGAGCTACAGATACCCATTTTCCGGTGCGGTGGGTCAAGCCAACGGCGGTTGACGTGGGACGGTTGGGTTAACCACCGTTCATTTCGAAAGTACCGGAGATGATGAGTGGGTACTCGCAAAGTCGCGTGGCCCGTAGCCTACTACCCGTGCCCAAATCACAGGGCAAAAAGCAACTACATGCGGTCGGGGAGGGAAGCAAAGGATCGTGGGAGCCGATGGAGTGCAGAGTCCCGAAGAGTACAACAACTACGCAGCGAGTTTACGCTCTTTACCGATCATCCAACCAAGATCAAGGAAGTCGAGACACGCGTGTGGGGAATGTCCTCGAGGACCAAGACAAAGCCCCCGTGCCGCACCGGACGGTCAAGAGAAGAAGAAGATGGCAGCCCCGGCAAAAAAAAATAAGTCGACATTTATGTAATGGAACCAAAAATGTAATTGAACCAAATATGTATGTCACGACATTTATGTAATGGAACCAAAAAGTATTGGAGACCGCCGCACTTTCTCGAAACGCCCCCAAGTTGTCAATTAAAGTCTGTATTTTTTAAATCATGCAAAAACTATCCAAAATTCAAGTTTCACATTTTTCATGGGTACACATACTCATAGGGAGGCCACACAAAAATTTTTAGAATTTTTGAATGAACATTTGAATTGTTGTGAATTTTACAAATTCAATTTCGATTCTATTTTACGTGGCGGTCATTTTACAATGCCTGCCATGGAAAATCGATTAACCGTGGTGGGCATTGTAAAATGCCCGCCACGCAAAATCGCGCCCTATATATAGGTGATGGGCATTGCGGAATTGGCTAAGTCCTCCGGCCGTTCACTTGTGACCCCGAATGGCCGCCAAAATCTCCTCTCGGCCGCCGCCTGCGCATCCTCGGTCCTCACCGCCGCCGGCCGCTCCGCGGTCCCGCTTGTTCCCCGCCACGCCCTCCCTCCTCCCCTCCTCCCGTCGCACTTTTCGACTCGCCGCCGGTCCGGAAACCCTAAGCGCGCCGGCCGCGCCGGCGTCCTCCGCCCGTCGAGTTCCACTCCGGTGCCCTCGTCGGCGCCACGCCGTGCTCCTCCCGCCGAGCTCCACTCCGCGCGTGCACCGTCGCGTTGAGCTCCACTCCGCCTCCTCCCGTCGAGCTCCACTCCTCCCGTATTTGGAAACCCTAGCCGCGCCGGTGGCCCGACTGACGACGTCCTCTGCTCCCGCCCCCGACTCCGGCGTCCTCTGCTCGACCCTCCTCCCGTCGTCCTGCATTCTGCCCCGGCGGTGAGAAATCCCGTGAATTTTGGTTGAATTTGGGATGAATTTGGAGGTGCACCGTCAATTTGGGATGAATTTGAAATGAATTTGGAGGTGCCTGTCAATTTGGGATGAATTTGGAGCTAGTCGCCATCGCTATGATGCTATATACTTGTGAAATTTTGATTCAATTTGGTCCTAGCTGCCTATGATGCTATATACTTATGAAATTTTGAATCAATTTTGTCCTATGTCTTTGTGATGCTATATACTTATGAAATTGTTGCCCACGGGGTTTGTTTAGCTGAGCATATATGCCATTTGCCTATGATGCCATTTCCATTGCCATACTTATATGTGATGAAAAGGGATGAATTTGTATTTTCAAAATTTTGGTATGCTTGACCTTGTTGTCCCATTTCCTAAGTCCTCATTTACTCGAGAATTTAAGAATTTTTGAGGACTTAGCCGGCGAGAGAAAATTTTGGATGCCCTTCGTGGTAACAAGTGAGCGACTGGAGGACTTAATTAGTCGATTCCAAATGATGCTCGTCACATATATATTCACTACTACTTAGTTGAACTTCAATCTGTGGCGGTTTTTGGGTTTTCCATGGCATTTACTACAACCTTACTATCTACTTGAGGCATTTGCAATGAACTATTTGTATACTTAGTCCGAGGCAAAGGGCATATGCGATGATGTGAATATTTTATGCCGAGGCAGCGGCGATGATGAAATGTCCCCATACTTGTGAGCGGTTAAACGAGGACGGCTCGTATATCATATACAAGCAAAGTTTTCGACGCGATGTGATAAGGATAGATGGGTACTTCCGAGCCAAATACACATTTTTACACATTTTTTTTATTTTTACATTTATTTTGTATTGTTACTACTCTATGTCCATTGCCATTACTTATTAGTACACATTTTGTGTATTTTTAGTTTATTTTTGGTTTTTTTGTAACTACTCTATGTAAAATGGAAAACTATATATGTAATCATGAGAGGAATACAATAAAAATATGTACCTATTTTATCTATTTCCAATGCCATACTTATTAGTAGACATTTTGTGTATTTTTAGTTTATTTTTGGTTTTTTTTGTTAAATACTCTATATATGTAAAATGGAAAACTATGTAATCATGAGAGGAATTCAATAAATCTATGTTCGAGATGACTCTGTCACACTATACATACTACAACCGTACCTTTTCAATATAATAAAATGCTCTGCGGTGTTTTAAAGTAGAATCCAATGGCATCCGAACCAACCGATAAAGATCGTGCAATGGGTGCCCGTGAGCGAGGAGGATGTGGCCTCCACGTCCGATTCTTCCTCCGACAGTGGATACGTGAGCAAAGAGTTGACACCACCACCGATTCCGAGAAGAAACGCCCTAGGGAGGAGGAAATTGATCCGGACCGCAACGGAGGAGCCCAACACACGGGGTTCTCGAGTGGATAGCCCGGAACCAAAAAGGTAAGAATACGACAAACACAATGTCGCGTGTGCCTCATGTAAGTACCACGACTAATTTTAGTTGTTGTCGTGGATGATTACCATTGGAGCCTCTCCGTCTAGAGTTTGGTGAAGAGAGAGCTCGGTCGGAGGGGCGTGAATCTGGTCCCACCCCAAAGACTTCGGCGACCACCGTTGACACTAGTTATAGCATAATATTAATAGTCAACTAATGAAATAAGGGTATAAAATAAATATCAACATAAGTCTAGGGGCTTTATTAACATAATTCCACTAGTTTTGGTGAATTGTATAATTTCGGGGACTTAATGTGATAAATACAGAGAAAGATGGAGAAAGTTTCAAATATACAAGACATATGATGACAAGACTTGACCGTGAAGCAACTTAACCCGAAAAAGTGGACTAAAACATTCTAGAAGACACTAGAAGACAACGGGAAGGACCCGACGACTGGGCCCACCATGACTGGCGCCGCCCAGAGCCTTTTAGGGCGGCCGCCAGGTGGGTCCCACCTGTTGGTCTCATCTTCCTAGGTCGGTTCACTACCGACATGGAGGTTGTATCTACACCGCTGCCAAGGTCGGTTTGATCCAATGGTGGAGATTGGCTACTTGTCCGATTACTCTACCTCGTGACTATATAAGCGGCCTGTGGGTCGACCCCAAGCATTATCTCTCATTATTCTCTCATTATCTTTCTACAGAGCAAAAGTTAGGGTTTCAATTAGAAGAGAGAGATGTCCCTCTAGTTGTCTAGTTGACTAGTTGTCTAGTTCGTCTAGTTCATCTAGTTCATCTAGTTGTAACTTGATCAGGGAGAGAGTAGAGGAGAGAGTCAAGAGCCGGACCTGTCGGATCTTCTTCAACTTTGTACTCTTGCAAAGAACTAGTTCGCCTTCAAAGCAATCTCCGGGTTCTTCATTTATTTCTAAGTATTTATTTAATTCTAGTTCTTGCTTTATTTTATTTATTGGATCTCTGCTCGTATTGATTGCTCTAGTTATTACGTGTGATTAGAGTAGTAATCTTTAGTGTAGACGTGGTGTCTAGACTAGATATTACCCGAGGTTGCGCCCAATCCCACGGTTAGTTGTGGTAGCCCAGGGGTGACTGTCAGCCGTTGTAATCCACCACGTTCGGATTGGTGTTTTCAGAGCTTTTGGCAGCCTTCTCCCAACTACCTTCTTCCCAGTCTTTATCGAGAGTTGGAAAGGATCCATTTGTTCAAGTAGATAAAGTATAGTAAGCCTTTAATTAGATAAAACCACTTAGAAAACTCAAAACCTCTCTACCCATATCATTTATCTGATCTTGGACAATCCTAATTCTCCTAGTACACTTCACGTTCCCCGTGGAAATTGATACCTTGGAATCTCGGGTGAAAGCTACATCGATATCCGTGCGCTTATGGATTTTTTCTCATCTGCGTTAATTAATACCAACAAGCTTTTCGGCGCCGTTCGGGAACGGTAGCCGTGTTAGTTAGAATCAAGTTCGTCTTTTTATTCTTTTCCCTTTTACCACTATTCTTACCACATGGATTTCACTCCCATCTATAAATTCTTTGCTCCAAAGGGCAACTTGTTGGAGCCACTACCATCATCGATCCCATTCTTACAGATGGCTATGAGCTTTGCCCCGATCTTATAGCCATGGTTCGGGAGCAATCCTTCTCCGGGTTAGAAGATGAAGATCCATACAACCACCTTAGGGAATTCGAGCATTTGTGTTCTTGCCGGACTATTCCTCGCACGATGACACAAGACACCATTAAATGGAAGTTATTTCGCTTCTCTCTTGAGGGAAGAGCAAAAAAAAGTGGTATGCTCATTCTCGTAAGGAGTGTAAATAGAAATTGGAATGAACTTCGAGACAAGTTTTGTCTTGCATTCTTTCCTCTTTATAAAATTGCTGACCTTAGAATCGAAGTGCTTACATTTAGACAAAAAGAGAAGGAGACTCTAGGAGCAGCCCTGGGCTAGATTCATAAGCCTTACTAATTCCGGTCCAAACCTTTCCTTGCCCCGACCATGTCTTATACATTCACTTTTATCGCGGTCTTAACAAAGAAGTCGCTCTACATCTCGACATCGCTTCAGAGGTTCATTCTCACATAAAATTGCTAGTGAGGGAAAAGCCATACTTGATAAAATCCTTGAAAACACTCCCTACACTAGTATTTTTGATGAGTTTCCGAAGAAGAAGAAATCGAGCCAAGCCCGAACAACAAGAAGAGACACACTTGACCGAATCGAAATCCCTATAAAAACCCTCTAATGATTTGGTTGCCATAGAACCTTCCATTACGGGAACACAACACACTCTAGACAAAACTCGAGAGAGTGATGAACCTCATCCTTGCACATTCTTATCGAAATCGAGGTCGATTTGTTTGAAGATTTTGGCAATGCCTCGAATTTTCCAATGCAAGCAAAACCTCTTGTGCATTCTCGCACCGCTTGAGGATGGTCCAAACAATGATCCATTTTTAATGGAACACATTAAAGGATTATCATCCATCATGAGCCATGAGTGGTTGGTGGAAACAGAGCTATCCACCGAGGTAGCTCGAATCATTTCCCCTTAGAGACCATATTTTGCAAAATTAAAGGAACCACCATCGAGGCTCATTATAGTCCGACCGTTGGGATGAATATCATTTCATGGGCTTTAGCTCAAGAACTTTGCCCCAACGAGTCTTGGATCCCATCTCGCAAGCTTCTTAAAATTCCTTCTCGAGTTATTCTTGAAAGCTATGGGGTCATAAGGACTATTAAGTTAAGCATAGGAGGATCTGAGTATTTTCTAGACTTTCACATCTATGACATCTCAGACATGTCAATCTTGATTGGTGTACCCATAGGAACACTAATTCAAGAACGACCAAATCAGGGTCTTTTAAATCTAAAGTTAGGAAATTCTCCTATCACCATCTCACTTGCACGATCACATAATGCGATAGTAGAACCCAAGCCCAAGAAAGACCCAATTGAAGATGTTTTAATTGAATCTCTAGAAAACATGGCTGAACCAGTCTTTTGATGTGGAACACTTCATTGAAGAAGAGGAGGAATTTGCGTAACCTATTGAATTGGATACAACTGAGGTGCCACCACGACCCTCAATTGAACTAAAACCACTTCCTCCCGGTTTAAAATATGTCTTTCTCAATAATAACCGAGAAACTCCAGCCATTATCGGTGACAAGCTTTCCCAAGAAGAAACTCATAGACTTGTCTTTGCTTTTTAGAAAGACATAAATCAGCCATAGGCTACTCACTTGAAGACCTCATAGGGATTAGTCCCCAACTCGCACGCATCGTATCCCTATTGATCCCGATGCATTACCCTCAAGGGAACCACACAATGAGGCTTAACAACGCTATGTGAGAAGTTGTTAAAAAGAAGTTCTTAAGCTCTTGCATGCCGGGATTATCTATCCTGTGCCACATAGTGAGTGGGTTAGCCCCTGTCCAAGTTGTCCCAAAGAAAGGAGGAATGACGGTTGTTATGAATGAGAAGAATGAACTCATTCCTCAACGAACTATCACAGGTGGCGTATGTGCATTGACTATCGAAACTTAACAAGGCAACAAAGAAAGATCACTTTTCCGCTACCTTTCATCGATGAGATGTTAGAACGGCTTGCAAATCACTCTTTCTATTGTTTCCTTGATGGTTATTCCGATATCATCAAATCCCAATCCACCCTAATGACCAAAATAAGACAACTTTCACATGCCCATATGGAACTTATGCATACCGACGAATGTCGCTCGGATTGTGCAATGCTCCAGCCTTCCTTCCAACGGTGCATGATGTCTATTTTCGAAAAATGATTGAAAATATTATGGAGGTATTCATGGATGATTTTACCGCCTATGGCAAAACCTTCGATGATTGCTTGGAGAATTTAGACAAAGTTCTACAAAGATGTAAAGAAAATTCCTTAGTCCCCGAATCGAGAAATGCCATTTTATGGTTCGGGAAGGAATAGTGTTAGGACATAAGATATCCGAACATGGGATAGAAGTGGATAGAGCAAAGATAGAAGTCATTGAACAACTTCCACCTCCCACAAATGTGAAAGGAGTCCGAAGCTTTTTAGGCCACGCAGGTTCTATAGGCGATTCATCAAAAACTTTTCTCAAATTGCTAGACCCCCGACTAGCCTCTTAGCTAAAGATGCACCTTTTTGTCTTCGACAATGAGTGCTATGAATCATTTCAAATCCTCAAAATGCACTCATCTCAGCTCCAATCATCCAGCCCACCGATTGACGCTACCTTTGAGATCATGTGTGATGCTAGCGACTTTGCAAAGTGGGAGCCGTTCTTGGCCAAACTAAGGATAAAAGCATCATGCTATATCCTATGCTAGCAAAACCTTATCGGGACCACAGCTAAATTATACTACCACCTGAAAAAGGAAATGTTAGTCGTCATCTTTGCTATAGACAAATTTAGATCTTATTTAGTGGGAAAAAGATTATTATTTACACAGATCATTTGCTCTTAAATACCTCCTCACTAAGAAAGATGCTAAACCTCGGTTAATCCGATGGATTCTTTTGCTCCAAGAGTTTGACATAGAAATAAGAGATAAGAAAGGAGAAGAGAATTCGGTAGTCTGACCACTTGTCTAGGATTCCATATAAGGAAACATTTAAGTTACCTATTAATGACTATATGAGGGACGACACGCTCCTAAAGGTCACACACGTCGACCCTTGGTATGCGGATATTGTGAATTATATGGTTGCAGGTTATGTAGCACCAGGGGCGGATAAGAAGAAACTCAAATATGATGCTCGTTGTCACTTATGGGATGATCCATATCTTTATCGAGTATGTTCTGATGGATTGCTACGGAGATGTGTCCCAATAGAAGAAGGGTTGAAGATTATAGACAGATGTCATGCATCACCTTATGGGGGACATTATGGAGCATTCCGCATACGCACTAAGATCCGCAAAGTGGTTTCTTTTGGCCAACAATGTATCAAGATACAAAGGAGTATGTGAGAAGATGTGCTAGATGCCAAAGGCATGGAAACATAAATGCTCGGAATGCAATGCCACTTCAGAATAATCTCCAGATAGAGTTGTTTGATGTTTGGGGAATTGATTACATGGGACCATTCCCAAGGTCTGGAGATGCTGAATATATCTTGGTGGCAGTTGACTATGTGTCCAAATGGGTAGAAGCACTGCCATGTCGAGCCAATGATTCGAAGCATGTCAAGAAGATGTTCCATGAAGTAATATTTCCAAGATTTGGCACACCACGAATGGTCATAAGTGATGGAGGATCACATTTCATTGACAAGTCCTTCAGAAAGTTCCTTGCAGAATATGGAGTAAAACACAACATTGCAACTCCCTATCATCCTCAAACAAGTGGCCAAGCTGAGACATCAAATAAACAAATCAAGAATATTCTACAAAAGACTGTAGATGAAATGGGAAAGAAATGGAAATACCAACTCCATGATGCACTATGGGCATATCAAACCGCATTTAAAACACCCATAGGTATGTCACCGTATCGGTTGGTATATGAAAAACATGCCACTTGCGTGTTGAATTAGAGTTTGAGCTCATTGGGCAATCAAGAGATGGAACATGGATCTCCATTTAGCCGGAAGGAATCATCGGATGCAAATATCGAGCTAGAGGAATGGAGAGAAAAAGCTTATCACAGCTCTAAGATTTACAAAGAAAGAACAAAGAGGTGGCATGATAAGAGAATCAAACATAAAGAGTTCAAGCCCGGAGATAAAGTTCTACTATTCAATTCAAGGGTAAAGCTCTTTGGTCATGGAAAACTTCAAAACAAATGGGAAGGGCCATTCAATGTACTTGACGTTGCACCACATGGCGCCGTCACACTTGAGGATGATACAGTAACACATTTAAGGTAAATGGCCATCGTTTGAAAGTTTTTCTAGAACCCGAAAAGTTAGAAGAAATTGACGTGATTGAATTCTTGCATTTCAATGATCCTATCTAAAAGATAACTCCTAAAAACCTTTAGGCAACAAGGACTTAAGTGGTCAATCACTAACGCTTAACCTATTCCACAAGTTTTGTTGTCTATTTGAGTTTTGGCAGATTCAAGGGAGAGAGACATGATAGGATGACATCTTCGATCCTTTGTCTACCTTAACTTCCATCAACCCGACATGTTAATCTAGCTTGGGGAGGGCACCCCCATTATCACGATAAGTATCTCTTTACTATATATTATTAGTTTTTATCTTTTTGTTTTGTTTAATAAGAGTCTAGTGTTTAAAAAGAGTTTTTATTAGAGTGTAAGAATAAATAATCTAGAGGGAGTATTTACCGTTTGTTTTTGCTCAAATAAAATGAATCTTAAGTATGGAAATGATGAATAGTTGCTCTGCTTTGTAATTCTTTTCAAGTACCTAGTTTTCAACCTTGAATTCTCCCAAGTTTTAGAAAAAAAAACTGTTTTGACATATGATTTACTTTGAAACTGAAAAACTTATGAGTAGTGAATGTTTGATCTAAGTCTAGGTAATTGACGGATATGATATATGAAAAGTTGAGCTGCTATTTATTTTGTTCCTAGTGATATTAGAGTCCCTGGAGAATTTATTTCAAAAAATATCAAATCAATAGCTTCACTTCATCTTTGTGGTAAAAAAATTATATCCTATTAGAGCCATGTTATGAATATTAAACCAATAAAAATTTATTTGCTTTGTGTTGAGCTTTGTCAAATTTTGTGACTCAAGTTGAGAGACTTGTCTAAAAGATCAAGATCACGTACACTTGTTTTTATTTATTTATTTATATGCTCCAGTTGTTGATCTCTCTAAACTTAATAAATTATTTTTGTATATCAAGGCATGGGCTATGCAAAAATAAATATCATAAAAAAAAAAAAGAAGAAGGAGATGAAAAATGGACAAAAGTCCTACAAAGCGAGTAGAGCCTACCTCCTTAAGAAAAAGAAAAGAAAAAGGGAGATGAAAAATGGACAAGTGTCCTACGGGCGAGTAGAGCCTACCTCCCTTAGAAAAATAAATAAAGATGAATAATGGACAAGTGTCCGAGGGTCAATAGAACCCACATCTTTAAAAGAGAGGAAATAAAAGACAAAAGTCTAGGGCCAGCCGAGCCCACCTCTCTAAAAAAAGAAAAATAAAGATAGCCCATGATCTTGTTTACAAAAATATTTATTCTAAAAAAGAGAGAAGAAAAAAATAGAGCATAGTAGAATTAGCACACACATGCACATCTTGATTCGAGAGGATGTCTTTCCTTGGATCCATGTTTGATTTTGCAAATACATACAAAGTAAATATGTTATATCTTTAACAATCCTACAACTCCGATACAACTTTATTAGAAGTAGCATGTTCTATATATATATGCTTTGTGAGGATCCAAAAATACCATATATATATATATATATATATATATATATATATATATATATATATATATATATATATATATATATATATATATATATATATATATATATACTCATTGAGTGATTTGAGAGTACCACGTAAGAAAGAAGTAAGCTATGTTTCTTTTCAAAAAATTATTGCAAAAACTCAGGATAATAGTTGATCTAAGAGCATGAGACAGTCCTTGATTTGATTGTTCGTCTTTTCAATTGCTCAAGACTCAAGTAAAAGCTATTAGCACCATGATATATATATAAATAAATAAATAAATAAAAAAAGTTTGAAGTTAGAAAAAAAAAAATGTTTTATTCTAAGGAGAATTCTTGTTTGAAAGCATGTGTACTTGTGAGGCATGAAAGCATTGTAGCAACTCCCCGATCCATTGTTAAGTTTGGCTTTGCTAGGGACTAGCAAAGGTTAAGCTTGGGGAACTTGTTGACGCTAGTTATAGCATAATATTAATAGTCAACTAATATGAAATAAGGGTATAAAATAAATATCAACATAAGTCTAGGGGCTTTATTAACATAATTCCACTAGTTTTGGTGAATTGTATAATTTCAGTAACTTAACGGATAAATACGAGAAAGATGGAGAAAGTTCCGGAATATACAAGACATATGATGACAAGACTTGACCGTAAAGCAACTTAACCCGAAAAGTGGACTAAAACATTCTAGAAGACACCGTAAGACAATAGGAAGGACTCGACGACTGGGCCCACCATGACTTTGGCGGCCGCCAGAGCCTTTTAGGCCGGCCGCCCGGTGGGGTCCCACCCGTCGGTCTCATCTTCCTAGGTCGGTTCACTACCGACATGGAGGTTGTATCTACACCGTTGCCAAGGTCGGTTTGATCTAATGGTGGAGATTGGCTACTTGTCCGTTACTCTACCTCGGGACTATATAAGCGGCCCTGTGGTCGACCCCAAGCATTATCTCTCATTATTCTCTCATTATCTTTACTGAGCAAAAAGTTAGGGTTTCAATTAGAAGAGAGAGGTCCCTCTAGTTGTCTAGTTGACTAGTTGTCTAGTTCGTCTAGTTCATCTAGTTCATCTAGTTGTAACTAGATCGGGAGAGAGTAGAGGAGAGAGTCAAGAGCCGGACTGTCGGATCTTCTTCAACTTTGTACTCTTGCAAAGAACTAGTTTCGTCTTCAAAGAATCTCCGTGTTCTTCATTTATTTCTAAGTATTTATTTAATTCTAGTTCTTGCTTTATTTTATTTATTGGATGTCTCGCTCGTATTGATTGCTCTAGTTATTACGTGTGATTAGAGTAGTAATCTTTAGTGTAGACGTGGTGTCTAGACTAGATATTACCCGAGGTTGCGCCCAATCCCACGGTTAGTTGTGGTAGCCCGGGGGTGGGTGACAGCCTGTCGGCCGTTGTAAACCACCACGCGTTCGGATTGGTGTTTTTCGTAGAGCTTTTTGGTAGCCTTCTCCCAACTACCTTCTTCCCAGTCTTTATCGAGAGTTGGAAAGGATCATTTGTTCAAGTAGATAAAGTATAGTAAGCCTTTAATTAGATAAAACCACTTAGAAAACTCAAAACCTCTCTACCCATATCATTTATCTGATCTTGGACAATCCTAATTCTCCTAGTACACTTCACGTTCCCCGTGGAAATTGATACCTTGGAATACTCTCGGGTGAAAGCTACATCGGTATCCGTGCGCTTGCGGATTTTTCTATCTGCGTTAATTAATACCAACAACCACCACCTCCAAGAAGTCAGGCTTGAAAAGAGGCCAGCATGGGAGGCACCAGAAAGCTGAGGTGGTGCATAATATATTGAGGATAGGGGCGAATGGGGATCCCGTGCGGCCGAGAAAAATATCGGGGCCACCTATAGCCACCGGATCTGTTGTTGTAGCCAAGGAAATCGTGCCCATCACTTACCTAGAATGGAGGAACATTCTGGACGAATTTTGAAGAAGAAGGTGTGGAAAGGCGTGAAAGTCCTCTTCCATTATCCAGGGCCAGAGGCAGGCTTTGACAAAAAGAAATGCAAGAAGTATGTGTGGTCCGTTGCAAGCAAAGCACTTCGCACCCTGCGGAACCATCTGTACACAAACTATATGCAGAAGGGCAAGTCACCACTTCAAGCCTACAACTTCTTAAAGCAACCGGTCTGGGATGAGTTCGTCAACCTTACGACCAACGAAGAGTATGCGGCCCAGTCGAAAATGGGTAAAGAACTCGCAAAAAGAAGAACGAACTCGGGCACAACCTCGGCATGGTAGGATATGCCGGTCATAAGGGTGAATGGCGGTGGAAAGAAAGGGAGGACGCCGAGAAAGGGATAGAGAATCCGTTGCTAGCCCTTCCCGAGAGGGCACGTGACTTCTTCTATACCCGTCGGCCAAGAAGCGTAAGACGGACAACACGCCCAAGTACAATGACCCAAAGGTTGACGAGGTGGAGAAGAAGGTGATGCGTGTCAAAGAGGCCAAGGAGCGCGGGGAGTTCCAACCTAGGAGGGAGCACGACGAGCTGACCGAGGCAATCGGAAGACCCGAGCACCGTGGCCGAAGTTCGGGCCCGGGCTCGAGGTAATTTGGAAGATCGTGGATTCTGGGCATCCGATGCGGGCAACTACCACACGAGGTAGAGGTACAAGGATAACCTTAGGATGCAAGGCTATGAGGAAGCCATAAAGGACATAGTCGAGAAGAAAATAGAAGAGGTATTAACGAAGAAAGGTATTTCCAACATCCAAGGTGTGAGTACCTATGCTGGAGCTAGCAAGAACCCAATCGACGATCTCGTCGAACCCACGGCGGGCAATCTCTATATACCCGTTGGCAGGAAGGGAAAGAAGAAGGAGGTGGCCACTGCCGTGGTGTGTCCACCACGGACTGATATGTTGTACAATAACGAGCCGGTCCCACCCGAGTACATCTTCGTTCTTCTGCAATCAGTAGAACCCGGCCTTGGTGATGAGGAGATTGATATCCCAGGTGAAAGAGGAGAAACAGTACTCAAGGACCTTCGGGTGGAGGGGGAGTACCTATGGAACAAGGAAGACATTGCCCTGTTGAAACCGACGACACCACCTCCGACGGTAGCGGCCGCAGGCCCTCCTCCTTCTCCCCCGGGTGGCGGTGGCGATGACGATGATGATAACGACGACGATGGTGGCCGAGGTGCCGGAAGTCCTCTCCGAACCCACCGGAAGGAGAAGATGGTGGCCGAGGTTGTGGAAGTCCTCGTTCGAACCCACCTCCGGAAGAACCGGAAGAAGAAGACGGTGGCAAGACACCAACTCACGGCTCAGGCAAGAGGACACCTTCTCCTAACAAGGTGGCTCGCCGTCCTCCCACGCCGTTCAAGCGCCCAATGGTTGAGGAGGTTTCAGAAAATGTGACAGGTACTATGCATTAATTAGTGCCTAATGTCAACACATGTGACAGGTATAGCAAAAAATTACATGGCTAACTTGTACACATGCATAGGATTCTCAACACCACCTCGAAGCGGTCGGAAGGACGATGAGGTCGAATGCTCCCCCAAGCGCCCGAAGAAGAAGAAGCTATCAAAAGAAGATGAGGAAGTTCTTGCCCCGACCTCCAAATACTTAGATGATTGCGACGGGGGTGGAGCTAGCGGAGAGAGAGAAAAGGACCTCCGATTGGCTAAGCGGGAACCCGGGGCCGTGAAGACCGGCAGTACTAGGTACGTATATGCGTGATAATCTCAACCAAACTTAGCCAGACATATTACGTATGCGTACGTACCTAGATGATGCTAATATACATCTCCTTCTGTATAGGAATTATATACCCCATCGGCGGGGACAATGGGTCGGCCGGACTGCCTGCATCGGATTGAGCTTGGCAAGTTCATGGTGCCCAAGGGCCGGCTAATTGAGGAAGGGGAGTGGGACACTCGCGGGTTCCACCTAGTATATCGGCATGCGGTTGATCGGGGGTGACGGAGTTTCATTTCGGGGGTTCCTAAAGAGCTCTTTAACTTGGAGGAGGACATTTCACCGCCACTAGGCTTCGACGAAATGTGGCGGTTGCTACGGCGCCCGGGACCTCGACCAATCCGTTGTCACCCTCTATCTTTGCGTGAGTTTGTTTACCGATCATTACGCTCGTACACCACTAATTCTAGCTCTTCGATCCTATAATGACGTGACCACATGTGCTTGCGGGATGCAAGCATTGATAGCCCGAACGATGCATGAGCCGGTTGTGTTTCTATGTCCAAAGCATTTATAGAAGTGGCATATTTTTCTCATTTACGGATGGAGACCCGGAGGAACCAAGAGCTCAAGAAGCGAGGGCAAGGCCGAACAATATAAACACTATAAAAGTTTGTGCGATGCAAAAGTTAGAGAGATGGCAGACTACATCTGCAAGTGCATGAAGAAGATCAAAGGGCCGGCCGGTATGGTCGTTGCGGCCCAACATATCAAGTAATAATACTTTTTATTTTTTGAACACCTGGAATCTATCTCTAATCAAATAAAATGGTGTAGCCTTGCCGGTATACAAATAATAGCACACACCGCCTTTGGATTACTTGGCTAATCTTCCCTCGGGATGGATGTGCCCTTAGACTCGACTTCGTTGTATGATACGCCAAAAGGCCTCTATAAACATTTTGAAGAGGCCTTGCAAGCGTAAGTCATGACACTTGTATACTATTTCATACCATAAACTTACGTAAGTCATGAAACCGAGGGATTTCGCACGGGGCTTACAAGGATTACTTGGCGGACCCCGAGTCATACGATCAGAGGCAGCCCATACGCAAACAAAAACATGGGAGCCAAATGAAGATCAGGCGAGATTTCGAGGTATATATATGTAGCATTACTCTTGTTTGCTCGCCCATATTGAATGGTCTCATAATATTCTAACCATTTTTCTGGTACATATATCGTGCATGCAAAGTGCGGTAAGCGGCCTATAGGAACCAACCTTTGTGTGGTTTCTATACTGCACCTTCATATCCCGCAGTTGATGTGTACCGTACTACGTGGCGCCGGTGACGAAGAAAAACCACGGATTATTTTTGGATGAAAGGCTTGGGCGACCCCACGTTCAAGAAACGGTTGGTTCCATCTCGTAGGGGGCGTCATTGAGGGCGTTGTGCTACCTACCGGCCATTTCTTCGACCCTAAGAGCGCCCTTGCTACACACGAGGACTTATGGGAACTACGGATTTGGAGAAATGTGCTAGACATGAAGGACTATACGTGGGATGGCCCGGAGTTGTAACCTAGCTAGCTAAACATGTTTGAGCAATCGATCGTTGGATCGAGTTTTGTAAATTGTGATGTGTACAGTCCTCACTTTTAAACTCTAAGCGCTTTATATAATTAAATGTCCATGTTAGTTGAATGTTAAATTGTGATGCATATGTTCAAGATTTATGTGAATATTCTCTTATTTTATTATTTAATATGTGGCTTAAATCACAATTTACAATTTTATAATATTTTTGAATTTTTTTTATTAATCCTGAATTTCTTAACCGTGGCGGGCATATTATAAAAACCGCCATGGTTAATACATTAACCATGGCGGGCGCGTAACGATGCCCGCCATGGTTAATCTATTAACCGTGGCGGTTTTTGTTAAACGCCCGCCACGGTTAATATATTTTCCATGGCGGGCATAGAGTCCGCCACGGTTAATCGATTGATTAACCATGACCCTAGCTCCGTGGCGGACAGAATGCCCGCCACGGAAAATAAAAAAGACCGCCACGCAAGTTCATTTTATGTAGTAGTGACGGCTGCCTCCTCGACTTCACCTTTCGCCGCCTACATCGATCGGTCATGTCTGCGGGCAGACTCCATGCTAAGGTGACGATGCCGACGACCTACACTACATGTCTCCTCCGCCCGACACAACGGATGATCGAGCTGTCCGGGACCCTCGGCTCCGTCATGCGTCGTGCATGGGCGGAACGTCGCCGTGTAGCCCCCGCCGAGCTTCAAGTTCAGCATCTACCGGGCGACCTCCACCTCGACTTCGCCTTCGCCGATCGCGGCGCCCGATAATGCGCAACGACTTCTAGCGACAAGTGCGGCCTCTCGTCTTCTACTTCGGGCTGGAGTGGTCACCTCCCCGATCGGGCTGCCCTTCGCCCCCACGTGGTGGGTTGGGGCGGCATGTGGGACGCCGCCTCGTCGAACGGTGGGAGATGTCATGAACCCGAATTGGGCCACCCCGAGAGTGGCTAGATGGGCCAAAAACGCATCGACGCCGGCCCGGGGAAAGGCGGGGGCGTCTTGCGGGGGGGGCGGCCCCCGCCGCCGCCACCTTCCCTCTCCCGCACGACTCGAGTTTGCTTCATATTCAAGTTAGGAATATCTTAGGTAATTTTGGTGTGCAAGGAGATATCTCATCTATAAGGGAGACCCTTATTAGGAAAGAATAAGTTAGGATATGCTTTAAAAAATATTCCAAACGTATAAAGGAAACCTTATAGAGATTGCTTAGATTACAAGTCCCACTAGTCGGGCTATATAAACAAGAGACATGTAGTCTCTAGGGGATAAGCAAGCAAAATTAAAAAATATCTTTCGCCTTCCAGCCTCGTGTGTTGCCGCCACTGCCCCGCCCGCGCCCCGCTTTCCCGCCGCCCGCGGCTTGGGCGGCCGGCGAGCCCCCATCCACGCCACGGCTCCTCCCATCTACCTCGATCCTCGTGCCGCTGCCCGTCGCCGGGCGAGGAGCTGCAGCCCCCGTACACCATCTCAAGTTTCGTCGAGCGAGGAACACTTGTTAATTCCGGCCCAATCTAGCCGAATCGACGTAAAACCATGATCCATTGTAATGTGACTGTGTGGGTAGGGTCTGCTTGTCCGGCAAGGGCAGGCTCAATAATTCGTCTCGACTGGCCGAACGACGGAGCATGTGCTCGTTCACCTTTCCGGCTACAAGGCTGCTGCGTCTGCTACACGGCCGGCAGAACGCCGAGCCCACAAACCAGTGTTGCAGTTTGGACGGTCCAATAATAATCAAACGTCGTACACATCGAACAGATGCATGTGGATCATGCGATCCAGCGTCTGAAAATGTTTCACCCAATATTTTTGGTTCTCTCTCTAAACTAACCGGGCTAAGTTACAATCTCTGCCCTGCACCTACAAATGTTGAAACGTCTCGATCCCTGCTAACAGGTCTGCGCCCAATACGAATCATCTTTTACTCAGAGCTCACGCATCTATTTCGTAACCAGATTTCACACGAAAACCGGATCCATGTGTTTTCCGGTTACTGAAATTTAATTCATGTCATTGGAATAGAACTACCTGTATATGCCTTGCCCAGTCTTTCAACATAGAAGTATTTGTTGTTCAAAAAAAAAAAAAAAAAAAACATAGAAGTATTTGCAGCACTAGTACCGGATTTCTTTTTTTGCGGCGGGCGATTTTCATTTTGCGTGGCGGGCTGCCCGTCACCAACGAAAGGTCACGGTTAATCGTGGCCTTTCACGTGGCGAGGCGCATTAGGGACGCTGCCACGATTAACATTTCGCGTGGCGGGCGATTTATGTGGCCCGCCACGTAAAATTGTTTTTTAAATTTATTCTAAAAATTGTTCTAAAATCAAATTGTTCTAAAAATTATTTTTAAATTATAACAATTTGATTTTAAATGGTAAAAAATGCTGAAAAATGTTTAAAATGGTTCTAATACCTTTTTCATAATTTTAGGTCGTCTAGTGGTCCGTTTGACTAAGGTTTGACTAGGTCAAACTTGTGACTTTTTGAAGCTCTAGTTTTTGAAGCCCTAGATGTCCTCGATTGGAAAAGTCATGAATACCACTTTTGTTAAGCTCTCCAAGATCTACATTTGGTATTAGGGTCAACTTTTCGTTTTCGAACTTTTCACGCCTCGAAAATTAAAATTTGAATTTTTACACATTCGTGACGACATTTCAAGCCCCAGACGGCCAAGATTTAAAGAGTCATGAATACGAAAAATTCATAACTCATCAAGATCTACATTTCATATATAGGTCATTTTTGCATACGAGAAAGTGTTACAAACGTGTAGTTCAAAAATCACTAGTCTCCCCAGTAGTTCCCGAAACTCGTGTGAGATATATGATTTTAGGACTACTTTTTTTCTGTCACAAAAATGTCCTATACACCAAGTGTACATCTAGATGAGTACTTTCAAGTTTGTATTCAAAATTTTGTGAAACTAGGTCGTTTAGTGGTCCATTTGACCAAGGTTTGACTAGGTCAAACTTGTGACTTTTGAAGCTCTAGTTTTTTGAAGCCCTAGACGCCCTCGATTCGAAAATTCATTAATACCACTTTTGTTAAGCTCTCCAAGATCTAAATTTGGTATTAGGGTCAACTTTTTCAGTTTTCAAACTTTTCACGCCTCGAAAATTGAAATTTGAATTTTTACACATTCGGACGACATTTGAAGCCCCGGGCGGCCAAGATTCAAAGAGTCATGAATACGAAAAATTCATAACTCAGCAAGATCTACATTTCATATATAGGTCATTTTTTGCATACGAGAAAGTGTTATGAACATGTAGTTCAAAAATCACCGTGTGAGATATATGATTCGTAAAGTGTTACGAACGTGTAGATCAAAAATTGTTTACATGAGAATAATTACAAATCATTTTTACACATCATTTTTTGTTCGGTGCATTGGTGGTCTTCTTTCGCCATCGGGCAGGTCCATGGCATCATTTTAGTCTTGTCGGGATTGATTACGTCCTCAAGTGCCTTAATCTTTTTGGAAAATCAGTAAAGAGTTGGAACTCATCATAGTTGTTGTATGTTTGGGACTCTGGACCCCATCGCCTCCCACGATCCTTTGCTTTCCCGCCACAACAATATGTCTATTTATGTTCTCCGCATTCATGTAGTAGGCTACTTGTCATCGGATGCAAGCGCCCACCGATCATCTTTGTACGGACACTTTGAAGGTTCACGATGGTTAGCCCATAATCGTCCACTAGAAGCGCTCGCGGGCTTGACCCATCGGCAACGAAAAATGGTTATTTTGTAGGTTACCACCTGTTGGCATTTGTTAAGTGCTAAAAGAATATGAAGGATTTTGCAAGTTTACGTAACACCTACAATTGTAGCTTTTCCCTAGGATGAGTATTCTAGAGTATCGTATCCGCAGGGAAGCTTTGGCTAAAGAATTCTAATAAGTCACAATCATGTATCTACTAACTCAGCAAACCACTAGACTATAGTGAGGGAGGTAATTTTTAAAGGATAAATAAATATCAAAGCATAAAATAATAACCTACCTAAGATATCAAAGAATAACTAAACTAATCAAGTGGTCAAAAGGAGAGATTAAGGTTCCCGGGCGTTCTCTATTACTTAGGTTCTATGATAGCAATCATACTATAACACTTCGGGACATCGAGAACACTAGCCACGTAAAAGAGATGAGAAGGGGCCGGGGAAGCTTCGACTACGGTCCTATAAACACCAACCCGAACGTGGTGGAATACGTCGCCGTCGTTTTTGTCACCACGGGGGCTACCACTACTACACAAATGAACTTTGGTGGCGAGCATTTTGGCTTTTTCCGTGGCGGGCATTGTGTCCGCCACGGAGCTAGGGTTCGATTAACGTGGGCGGACTCCATGCCCGCCATGGAAAATATATTAACCGTGGCGGGCGTTTAACAAAAACCGCCCGCGGTTAATAGTTAACCATGGCGGGCATCGTTACGCCCGCCATGGTTAATGTATTAACCATGGCGGTTTTATAATATGCCCGCCACCCACGGTTAAGAAATTCAGGATTAAAAAAAAAATTCAAAAATATTATAAAATTGTAAATTGTGATTTAAGCCACATATTAAATAATAAAATAAGAGAATATTCACATAAATCTTGAACATATGCATCACAATTTAACATTCAACTAACATGGACATTCAATTATATAAAGCACTTAGAGTTTAAAAGTGACGCATTTGTACACATCACAATTTACAAAACTCGATCCAACGATCAATTGCTCAAACACGTTTAGCTAGGCTACAACTTCTGGGCCATCCCATTATAGTCCTTCATGTCTAGCGCATTTCTCCAAAGTCCGTAGTTCCCATAAGTCCCGTGTGTGTAGCAAGGGCATTTGTTAGGGTCGAAGAAATGGGCCGGTAGGTAGCACAACGACCTCAATGACGCCCCTACAAATGGCGCCAAACAGTTTCTTGAACGTAAGGTCGCCCAAGCCTTTCATCCAAAAATATTACGTGGTTTTTTTCGTCATTTGGCGCCACGTAGTACGGTACACGTCCACTGCGGGATATGAAGGTACAGGTATAGAAACCACAAAGGTTGGTTCCTATAGGTCGCTTACCGACTTTGCATGCACGATATATGTACCAAAAAATGGTTAGAATATTATGAGACCATTCAATATGGGCGAGCAAACAAGAGTAATGCTACATATATATACCTCAAAATCTCGCCCGATCTTCTTTTCGTTCCCATGTTTTTGTTTGCGTATGTGCTGCCTCTGATCGTATGACTCGGGGTCTGCCAAGTAATCCTTGTAAGCCCCGTGCACGAAATCCCCGAGTGTCATGACTTACGTAAGTTTATGGTATGAAATAGTATACAAGTGTCGTGACTTACAGTTGCAAGGCCTCTTCAAAATGTTTATAGAGGCCTTTTGGCGTGTCATACAACGAAGTCGAGCCTAAGGGCACATCCATCCCGAGGGAAGATTAGCCAATTAATCCAAAGGGCGTGTGTGTCTTTGTTGTTTGTATACCGACAAGGCTACACCATTTTATTTGATTAGAGATAGATTCGTGTGTTCAAAAATAAAAAGTATTATTGCTTTTGACTTACTTGATATGTTGGGCGCAACGACACAACCGGCCGGCCCTTTGATCTTCTTCATGCACTTGCGGATGTACTTTCGCCATCTCTTTAACTTTTGCATCGCACAAACTTTTGTAGTGTTTATATTGTTCGGCCTTGCCCTCGCTTCTTGAGCTCTTGGTTCCTCCGGGTCTCCATCCGAAATGAGAAAAAATATGCCACGTCTATATACGCATTTGGACATAGAAACACAACTGACTCATTCATCGTTCGGGCTATCAATGCTTGCATCCTGCAAGCACATGTGGTCACGCGTCATTATAGGATCGAAGAGCTAGAATTAGTGGTGTACGAGCGCGTAATGATCGGTAAACAAACTCACGCAGCATAGAGGGTGACAACGGATTGGTCGAGGTCCTGGCGCCGTAGCAACCGCCACATTTCGTCGAAGCCTAGTGGCATTGAAATGTCCTCCTCCAAGTTAAAGAGCTCTTTAGGAACCTTGAAATGAAACTCCGTCACCCCCCGATCAATTCGCATGCCGATATAATAGGTGGAACCTGCGAGTGTCCCACTCCTCTTCCTCGATTAGTGGCCCTTGGGCACCATGAACTTGCCAAGCTCAAACCAATCAGGCGTCCGGTGACCCATTGTCCCCACCGATGGGGTATATAATTCCTATACGAATGAGATGTATGTTAGCATCATCTAGGTGCGTCACGCATACGTAATATGTCCGCTAAGTTTGGTTGAGATTATCACGCATATACGCATTACCTAGTACTGCCGGTCTTCATGGCCCCGGGTTCTTTTTAGCCAATCGAGGTCCTTTTCTCTCTCCGCTAGCTCCGCCCCTGCCGCAATCATCTAAGTATTTGGAGGTCGGGGCAAGAACTTCCTCATCTTCTTTTGATAGCTTCTTCTTCTTCGGCGCTTGGGGGAGCATTCGACCTCGGCGTCCTTCGGCGCTTCCGAGGCGGTGTTGAGAAGCCTATGCATGTGTACAAGTTAGCCATATAATTTTTTTCTATTTTGTCACATGTGTTGACATTAGGCACCAATTAATGCATAGTACAAGTTAGCCATGTATTTTTTTGCTATGTACCTGTCATATTTTCTAAAACCTCCTCGACCATTGGGCGCTTGAACGGCGATGGGAGGATGGCGAGCCCCCCGTGTGTTGCTTAGGAGAAGGTGTCCTCGCCGTCGCCGCCGTAACGGGGTGTCTTCGCGACCGTCTTCTCCTTCCGGTTCTTTAGGAGGTGGGTTTGGACGAGGACTTCCGCCACCTCGGCCACCATCGTCGTTGTTATCATCATCGTCATCACCACCACCACCCGGGGGAGAAGGAGGAGGGCCTGCGGCCGCTACCATCGGAGGTGGTGTCGTCGGTTTGAACAGGGCAATGTCTTCCTTGTTCCATAGGTAATCCCTCTCCACCCGAAGGTCCTTGAGTACTATTTCTCCTCTTTCACCTGGGATATCAATCTCCTCATCACCAAGGCCTGGTTCTAGGGATTGCAAGTTAACGAAGACAAACTCGGGTGGGACCGGCTCGTTATTGTACAACATATCAGTCCATGGTGGACACACCACGGCAGTGGCCACCTCCTTCTTCGTTCCCTTCCTGCCAATGGGTATATAGGGAATGCCCGCCGCGGGTTCGACAAGATCATTGATTGGGTTCTTGCTAGCTCCAGCAGAGGTACTCACACCTTGGATGTTGGAAATACCTTTCTTCGTTAATACCTCTTCTATTTTCTTCTCGACTATGTCCTTTATGGCTTCCTCATAGCCTTGCATCCTAAGGTTATCCTTGTACCTGCGCCTCGTGTGGTAGTTGCCCACATCGGATGCCCAGGAATCCACGGTCTTCCAGCTATACCTCGAGCCCTGGCCCCGAACTCGGCCACGTTGCTCGGGTCTTTCGATTGCCTCGGTCAGCTCGTCGTGCTCCCTCCTAGGTTGGAACTCCCCGCGCTCCTTGGCCTCTTTGACACGCATCACCTTCTTCTCCACCTCGTCAACCTTTGGGTCATTGTACTTGGAGGTGCTGCCTATCTTCTACTTCTTGGGCTGACGGGCATAGAAGAAGTCACGTGCCCTCTCGGGGAAGGGCTAGCAACGGATTCTCTGTCCCTTTCTCGGCGTCCTCCCTTTCTTTCCGCCGCCATCCACCCTTATGACCGGCATATCCTACCATGCCGAGGTTGTGCCTCGAGTTCGTTCTTCTTTGCAAGTTCTTTACCCATTTTTGACTTGGCCTCATACTCTTCGTTAGTCGTAAGGTTGACGAACTCATCGAACCGGTTGCTTTTAAGAAGTTGTAGGCTTGAAGTGGTGACTTGCCCATACGCACATAGTTTGTGTACAGATGGTTCCGCAGGGTGCGAAGCACTTTGCTTGCAATGGACCACACATACTTCTTGCATTTTTTTTATCAAAGCCTGCCTCTGGCCCTGGATAATGGAAGAGGACTTTCACGGCTTTCCACACCTTCTTCTTCAAAGACGTCCCGAACATTCCTCCAGTCTAGGTAAGTGATGGGCACACTTTCCTTGGCTACAACGGAGATCCGGTTGCTATAGGTGGACGATATTTTTTTCGGCCCCACGGGATCTCCATTCGCCCTATCCTCAATATATTACGCACCACCTCGCCTTTACGGTGCCTCCCGTCTTTGGGCCTCTTTTTCAAGCCTAACTTCTTGGAGGTGGTGGTATTTGAAGTCTTTGGGGGTGGGACGATTCCTGCCCCTCCGACCGAGCTCTCTCTTCACCAAACTCTAGACACAGAGGCTCCAATGGTAAGCTGTCACCACAACAACTAAAATTAGTCGTGTACTTACATGAGGCACACGACGTTGTGTTTGTCGTATTTCTTACCTTTTTGGTTCCAGGCTGTCCACTCACGAGAACCCCGTGTGTTGGGCTCCTCACGGTTTGCCGGTCGGGATCAATTTCGTCCTCCCTAGGGACGTTTCTTCTCTCGCCCCGGTGGTGTCAACTCTTTGCTCACGTATCCATTGTCGGAGGAAGAATCGGACGTGGAGGCCACATCCTCCTCGCCTACGGGCACCCATTGCACGATCTTTTATCGGTTGGTTCGGATGCCATTGGATTCTACGGGGAACAAACGTAGCATTTTATTATATTGAAAAGGTACAGTAGTAGTATGTATAGTGTCACAGAGTCATCTCGGAACATAGATTTATTGAATTCCTCTCATGATTACATAGTTTTCCATTTTACATATATAGAGTATTTACCAAAAAAAACCAAAAATAAACTAAAAATACACAAAATGTCTACTAATAAGTATGGCAATGGAAATAGATAAAATAGGTACATATTTTTATTGTATTCCTCTCATGATTACATATATAGTTTTCCATTTTACATAGAGTAGTTACAAAAAAAAAAACCAAAAAATAAACTAAAAATACACAAAATGTCTACTAATAAGTAATGGCAATGGACACAGAGTAGTTACAAACAAAAACCAAAAATAAACTAAAAATACACAAAATGTCTACTAATAAGTATTTGGCTCGAAGTACCCATCTATCCTTATCACATCGCGTCTAAAACAAGGTTGCTTGTATATGATATACGAAGTCGCCCTCGTTTAGCCGCTCATAAGTATGGGGACATTTCATCATCGCTATTTGCCTCGGCATTAATAGATTCACATCATCGCATATGCCTTTGCCTCGGCATTAAGATTCAAATCATTACAAATGCCACAAGTACATAGAGAAAAACCGCCACGGAAGTTCAACACAAGTAGTAGAGAAAATAGAGTCTAAGGTTGGGACTTAAAAGAGGTAGAGAGAGAGAGCCACCATATGTATGTGACCCGCCGTGGAATCGGCTAAGTCCTCCGGCCGTTCATTTGTCACCCCGAAGAGCTGCCAAAATTTTCCGGCGACCGACGCAATAGAAACGAGAAGCTTGTATGGCAAAAGCATCTCAATTTGGACAAAATTATATCAATTTGGACAAAATTCATCTCAATTTGGACAAAAGTCATCTCAATTTGGACAAAAGTCGGGCAAAAGCATCATAGGCGGTGGCATAATATAGTGCTTTCGGCTAAAAAAATTTCGCATGACTTTCCATCCAAAGCATCACAGGGCGGCATTAATTTTGCATTAATTTCCCATGATTTTTGCATCAATTTCGCATCAATTTCGAATCAATTTCGCATCAATTTTGCATCAATTTCGCATCAATTTCCATCACAACCGGCATCACAGACGGCCGGGTTCCTCACCGTGGAGCACGGGGGCGAGGGGAAGTTCTCACCATGGAGAGCACGGGGGAGCGGGGAGCGGGTGGAAGCCGGCGAGGGGGGGCGGGGGGAGGCGCGCGGACGGGGGGAGGCGCGCCGACGGGGAGGAGGGGCGGGACGGGGAGGCCGGGAGGAAGCCGGCGAGGAGGCGCCCGACGGGAGGCGCGACGGGGAGGAGGCGCGGCCGACGGAGGGGGAGGCGCGCTGACGGACGGGCGGCGGAGGAGGCGCCCGGCGTCGGCGGCGGCGCTAGGGTTTCCTGCCCGGCCGGGCGTCGGTAGTGGAGGCGGAGAGGCACGCGGATGGGAAGGCGCACTCGAGGGGAGGCGCGCGGACGGGCGGCGACGGATGGGGGCGGCATCGGACGGTGAGGCGCTGACGACGGGGCGGCGGTCGCGAGAAAAAAATTTTGGCAGCCCTTCGGGGACACAAATGACCTACTGGAGGACTTAGCCCGATTCACAGCCACCGGCCACCTATATATAAGCCACACGATTTTGCGTGGCGGTCATTTTACAATGCCCACCATGGAAAATCGATTAACCGTGGCGGGCATTGTAAAATGACCGCCATGCAAAATAGATTCAAAAATTGAATTTGTAAAATTCATAACAATTCAAATGTTCATTCAAAAATTCTGAAAATTTTTGTGTGGCCTCCCTATGAGTATGTGTACCCATGAAAATGTGAAACTTGAATTTTGGATAGTTCTTGCATGATTTAAAAATACAGTCTTTAATTGACAAGTCGGGGATGTTTCGAACAAGTGCGGCGACCTCCAACACATTTTTAGTTCCATTACATAAATGTCGTGACATACATATTTGGTTCCATTACATATTTGGTTCTATTACAAAAGGATCAACTTATTTTTTGCGGGGGCTGCCACTTTCTTCTTCCGACCGTCAGGTGCGGCACCGGGGCTTTGTCTTGGTCCCGAGGACATTCCCCACACGCGTGTCTCGACTTCCTTGATCTTGGTTGGATGATCGGTAAAGAGCGTAAACTCTGCGTAGTTGTTGTACTCTTGAGGACTCGCACTCCATCGGCTCCCACGATCCTTTGCTTCCCTCCCACGACCGCATGTAGTTGCTTTTTGCCCCTGCGATTTGGGCACGGGTAGTAGGCTACGGGCCCCACGCGACTTGCAGTACCCACTCATCATCTCGGTACTTTCGGTGAGCGGTGGTTAACCCAACCGTCCCGTCAACCGCCGTTGGCTTGACCCACCGGCACCCGAGAAAATGGGTATGTCGTAGCTCTACGCCATAATCAAGTTCCCAAATCTCTTGGATTTGCCCATAGTATGTCTTGAGTTCCTTGGTGGCCATGTCCATGCCCTCATACCCGAGCGCCGCTGTTACGTGGCGTGCTCTTGTTGTCCTTTTCTTTCGTGTGGAACTGTATCCATTGATGTCGTAACCTTGCCATGTGATGATTTGGCTAGATGGGCCGTATGCAAGCATCGATTCTTGATATCAGCGTTTAGGGGTATCACTGTTCTACGATCCACATTGTGAAAGTCGACTTGTGTTGTCTCGGTACCCACTCCTGCGTGCGTCGGCCACGCTTGCTGCGAATTTCCTCGGATGCTTTCGGCCCAAGTTTCCATTGATACTAAGCGGTTGAGCGGCGTCATGGGCTTCTTCGATTGTTTCGTGTTCTATATCGGTTCGTACTTTCCTCCCAGCGCAGCCCATCCCGTGGTTCTACCTTCATGCGGGTGTTTGGGTAGGCCGATTGCATTTCCATCCCGGATGTTTCTAGTGCGGCGGTTAACAGACTCTCGTGTTGTGTATGCCTCTATCATAGAGCCCTACGGGTATGCACGGTTGGGGACAGTCTGTTAGAGAGGACATGAACCGCTCATTCATCCACATCTCGTGCGGGTAGAGAGGCCCCGGTTCTTCTATCGATCGACCATGTGTATCATGAGGTGTGGCATAATATCGAAGAAAGATGGTGGTAAGCACAACTCAAAGGCGGCATATAGTCTCCGTGATGAACTCTTTCGGTCGCGGGGAGGTCATTTTCAGCGATGACCTTCTACGTGATGCGATTAAAAAGTAGCACGGGCGTGTAACGACCATATTCAAGAACTACGGGCGATGCACCTAATCACAATTGGAAAGAACACCGTCGGCATGACATGGCGGTCATGGGCCTTCAAGTTTGAAGGTGTCAAGTCTTTCATCGATACAATGCTCTTGAGGTTGGAGCGAAACCGGTCGGCACTTTCACATCCCCGAGCCATTTGCAAAAATCCCTCTTTTCATCCCGTGTCGATTGTAGCTCATGGGTGGAAGGTCGACTTTTCCGCTATTCCCGAGGGTTTGGCGTGAAGTTCAGGCCTGATGCCCATGTCGGCAAGATCGGCGTGACTTGACACCGTCCCGTCTTATTCTTGATATCTAGGAACATCCCGACCAAGCTCTCGAAGAGATTCTTACGTAGATGCATGTTATCGACAGCATAGGGTGTATGGAGCATCTTCGGTATGGTAGGTACTTGAAGAAAATCGGCGCTTCTTGAATGGGACTTTGGGCAAAGGCCGCCGAAAGTGGGTTACGCTTACATTTTACGCTTACGCTACTTCTTCTTCTTCTTGCTTTCGCTGTTTTTGTTACGCTTCGCTTCTTCTTTTCCTTTGGCCCACCGGCTTTCTTCTTCTTTCGAACTCATGGTTTATGTTCTTCACCATTTTAAACACCTTTGGCCCGTACTTTACCCTTTCGGCTCCTCCGTTGATGTCTCGGGCTCGTAGTCAAAGTACTCGTCCATCGAAGTTTCCGGTACTGTGTTGTTCTTTGTAGAGGAATTTATGATGCTTCATATACACCGTCTT
Organism: Hyparrhenia diplandra; assembly: GCA_015847255.1. Classification (NCBI taxonomy): domain Eukaryota; kingdom Viridiplantae; phylum Streptophyta; class Magnoliopsida; order Poales; family Poaceae; genus Hyparrhenia; species Hyparrhenia diplandra. The sequence continues at coordinate 384,416 of JADLZK010011792.1, forward strand.
TTTGGGATCCACTAAGGTAAATGGAGCAGGTATTCTCAATGCAAATTGTGCAAATTTGTCTTCCCCTTAATACGCCTACGACAATGAAAAAGAGCGGGGTAATCGCGATGGTGGCCATTATCATTGCCTTTAGAGTGAACTTCTTCTTCTCGGACGCATCCATAATGTCAACCCCTTTCCACGAGTTCGCCATTTCCTCCATTCTTGGCTCAATGAGCACATCTATATCATTGCCCGGTCGCTTTGGTCGAAATGAGCAAGGCGATAGAAGATATTTGCGCTTGAGACACTTTCGTAGGGAGGCGGGTTGAATATGGTGAGGGTGACCGGCTAGGTCTTTGGCGTACTCTGCGAGGTCTCGAGGCGGATTCATCCGTCGATTACTCATTGCGAATCTTACGTTCCTAGGCTCGCCCCTAAAATCCGGGAACATGTCATTGATGCGTTTCCACGTTTTGGCATCCAAGGGGTGTCGTAACTTGCCATCGCCCGCCGTGTGTTCGGTGATGCATGCCGGGACATCGACTTGGCATCCGGGTTCCCAAAAATTGAGGGCGATCGGGACGGGTAGGTACCACACCGATAGGGCGGGGATCTTCCCTCTGCGTGTAACCATCTTCTTCCTTGTCCTCAAGAGGTGGCATCTCGCTTCTTGCCCGTCTTACGCTTCTTGGGCCCTCTCGATGGTCCCTCCTCATCGGTGGCACGACAGCCAAGCATTCCTCTTGTAGCGACTCACGCCGCATCGCGAATAGTTTACAAGTCCGCATAGTTACCCGGTATAGAATACAATGGTTAGGACACGCATGAAACTTCCTAAGCTTCATGGCCACGTAAGCGAATCGGCTTCTTCACCCCGATAGGTATTGGCGGGCACCTTATTCCCCTTGGGTAAAACATTGTCACCGAGATACCATAACAGGTCATTGAAGCTCGTGTCGACCACCCGTGGCGAGCCTTCATCATCAACATCGTTAGGTTAAAGCGTAGCACCGTACCTTTGCCGGACATTTGCCGTCATCTTTGTAGAGAGGGTCAATTGCGCTGCTTCATCTGTCTAAAATTCTCGAGCCATCTTGGATTGCCAAACAACAGGTCATCTTCATCTTTGAGGTTAGAAATTTCCTCGAGAAGAGCAGCATCCTCGGGCGACATGTCATCAACTCCGATTTGTTCACCATCATCTCCACCCGCATTGTCTTACGCCATGTCTTCAAGCGGTTCATCTACGGTGATGTAATCACGATTATCAACTTGTTCTCGTCGCCGTCCACCACCACGGTATTTCCGTCGTTGCGGTCGGCGGGGTCCTCAGATGAACCGGCCGCGACACTCGGTTCTTTTTCACCATGATACTTCCACGGTGTACCTCGGCTCCACGATGAAACCATACGCAACAAGTGCTCCACGGCGACATCATCCTTGTGTAAGAACATATGCTTGCAGCGATAGCATGGGCACACCATTTCTTGAACCACGATCGATTCGATGCCGTGGCGGCGGGCATAAACTTCTTTTCGCACATCATCGCGAAATCCAAACCGATCCTCGGCCTGTACATCCAATCCCTATTCGGCGCCATGACGGCCTGCTCAAATTAATTAAACCAATCAAAGAGAGCAATCGATGATTAGAGATCAGAAGTATCGATGATTGGAGAGAGTTAACTAAAGTGCAAAAGAGGAATACGAGAGAGAGAGAGAGAGGGAAAAGAAACACGTACGTACACTTCAAATGAGAGGGGAGAGAGAGGGGAGGAGAAAGAGGGAGAGAGGGGGAGGGAGAGAGAAGGAGAGGAAAGAGGAGGTAGCTTTAAGAGGGGGAGAGAGAGGGGGGGAGATCAAAACTAGATCTCAAAAGAAAGGGAGAGAGAGAGGGGGGAGAGAGAGGGGAGAGAGGGGAAGAGAGATAAAGGGAAGGGGAGGGGAGGGGAGAGAGAGGGGAAAGAAAGAGCACAAACCACATTCAATTACATCTCAAAGCGAGGGAGGACCATGCATAGGGACAGAGAGGAGAGAGAGAGGGAGGGAGAGAGGGAAAGAGAGAGAGGGGGAGAGAAAAGGGGGGGAGAGAGAGAAAATACCCCTAGCGGTGCCAAACTTCAATCAAACCAAGGGGCAAAACCTTCCCCCTCGAAATGGTGATTTCTAGAGTTTTTGAAACTCAAAACCCTAGAAAATGGCGAAGTTTCGTGGGGAAGAAGGAGGTTTGGGCTGTATTTATAGCTTGACCTTTTCCGTGGCGGGCACTGTAAGAAAACCGCCATGGTTAATTAACCGTGGCGGTTATTTTATAAAGACCACCACGGTTAATCGATTAACCGTGACGGTTTTCCCCGGCAGGGGGCTCACCCGCCAAGTATTTTCCGTGGCGGTTTTCTAAATGCCCACCACGGAAAATAAAAAATAAACACCATGCAAGTTCAAATGCGTAGTAGTGTACCACAAACTATCCGTGGGGTTGGGTGCAATCTCAGGTAACTTATAGCCTAGACACCAAGTCTACACTATTGATTACTACTCTAGCTACCTTGCATAACTAGAGTCCTCAATACGAGCGGAGATCCCATGCAATAGTATAACAACTATACTTAACCAAATATATAAAAGTAATGGAAGTAAAATAGAAGATAAATATATGAATCATATAAGTCTTGTAGAGAAGATATAAAAGATATACCATACTCACGAAGACATCTCGAGGAATAGGAGCATAGCTCCACTCTCCTTTACTCTTGATTAGATCTAAGTTAGATCTAATCTAGTTCTAATTACATGGCTAATCTACTTCTAATTACATGGCTAATCTACTTCTAATCTACTTCTAATTCACTAATCCCATAGAGAGGTTATCCTTACATTTGGGACACCTCTACAAGCGAGAGATAATGAATAGAATGAGATAGAATGAATTAGGGGTTTAACCACGGGGTCGGGGGTCTTCTTATATAGGCCTTGGCGATGAATGATGACCATTGGATCAAACCGACCTTCAATAACGGTGGAGATACAACCTCAAGGTCGCTAGTAAACCGACATACAAAAGCTGAGGCGACATGTGGCCCTGACTTTGGCGGCCGACCTAGTTGGCAGGCGGCGCCGGGGTGGCTTGCCACCTCGGCTTTCCGTTTCTTCGATGTCCTCGGTACCTTCTAGAATGTTTTAGTCCACTTTTCGGGTTGAGTTACTTCACGAGTCAAGTCTTGTCATCGTATGGGATGTATATTCGAACTTTCTCCATTCTTCTACGCAATTATACGTTAAGTCCACGAAAATATATAAATCACCAAAGCTCGTGGAATTATGTTAGTAAAACCCTAGTCTATGTTGATATTCATTTTACGCCCTTATTTCATATTTAGTTGACTATTAATATTATGTTATAACAGGTGTCAACAAGTTCCCCCAAGCTTACCCTTTGCTAGTCCCTAGCAAAGCCAAACTTTCCATAATGGATCGGGAGTTCTTTGCAACGCTTTCTCACCTCAAAAGTACACATGCTTTCAAACAAAATTTCTCCTCTAGATAAAACTTGCTCAAATTTTAACTTACCTATATTACCTTTAACCATGGAGCTTATAGCCTTTTCTTGGGATCTTGGGTAATTGAAAGATAGAAACGAGTCAAGTCAAGCACCATATCTCAAACTCTTTGTTCAACCTTCATTACGGAGTTTTTGCGGGTTTTCAAAAGAAAACTCAAAGTTCCTAGTATGACTCTTTCTAGTCTCTCATATGTGGTATTTGTGGATCCTCACTTAAGCATTAATGTTGTGTTGCCTTTCTCTCATAATATGTAGTATTTTTAGAATAAGGCGGTAGGACACTATGCCTTCTTCTCTCTCACCCTATATCTAAGGCTTATATCCGGAGCTCTAGGTGGGAGAAAACTAAATCTACTTACTAAACATATATTGTAAGTTCAAGCAATGGATCCAAAGTCACGAGTCATCTTGATCAAGTGATGCATGTGTATGGTGGAGTATGATGGTAGGTGTGTGAAGTGAGTGCAATGAATGTAATGAGGAAAAGCCTAATTCTACTTTGCTCTGTAGGAAACATATCTCTCTCTTTGGAACTTTGAAAGTATTTGGGAGAACGTGGGCTGTATACTCTTTCTATATATATATATATATATATTTTTCTTTTTCTCTATATTTTTTTCCATGGAGAGGCGGGCATCTACGTAGCCATTGTTTTATTGCGGACACTTGTCCATTTTTAACTCTCCTTTATCCTTTTTCTTTTTTAGGGAGGTAGGCTCTACTCGCCCATAGGACACTTGTCCATTTTTCATCTCCACTTTCTTTTCTCTTTTTTTTCGACTATACAACCCAAGTCTCTTTTTGCAATAAACTTGTAGAGATAGAAAAAAGGTGTTATGGAGCTTTTGTAAAACATTGGCTAGAAATGTGTGAGTGGATGAGTATAGGGAATATTTTTGGTTGTTCTCTCCCGGGATAGGAGTAGAACATTTTTGGTGGATATTTGGTGGATGCTTTGTGGATGCGTACTTCGAGGGGTAGAAGTAGCATAAGTGCAAGTGAATAAAGTGGAGTGGAGTGGAGTGTGAATGATCAGCATGACAAGTTTCTAAGGGTGACAAAGATTGAACAAACTCAATTCAAAGCAAGCAGCCTATATATATATATGCCAAAGGGTTTTCCTAATCTAGAGAGCATGTATATATGGGCTGTGGTAGGAAGGTTCAAGACTCTTGTCACACGAGAAACTTATCATGTGCACTTCAATTTTAAAAAGATAAATTTCGTAAATCTAGTATCACTAGGAGTAAGATAAATAGCAGCTCGGACTCTCATATATCATATCCGTCAATCACCTAGACTTTAGAGCAAGCATTTGCTACCCATAGGTTTAAAGTTGAGCAAATCTCAAGTCAAAGTAGTTGCAATAAAAGCTCGAGAGAAATTAAGCTTGAAAGGTAGGTACTTGAAAGGAATTCTGACGAAGACAACTATTCATCATCTCCATGGCTAGAGATTATCTTTAGAGTTTATTTTATTATCACACTCTAATAAAGACTCTTTAATAAAAACTAGATAGACTCTTTTTATTTGGTTTCCTTAGTTATGCATCTATTTATTTCTTTCTAATAAAACAAACATATCTATCTAGTAGTAAATAAGATAAAGGGGTACTTATGCGGATACATGGGGGTTGCCCTCCCCAAAATTTGGATGTTGACATAGTCTTCGATGTTCTTGATGGTTAGAAGTAGAGGTAGATAGTGATGATGGCTGATTGATCTTCTTTGCTTATTTGGACACCATGTGTGTCATGTTTCTCTTCCTTGGGATCTCTTGAACTCAAATAGACAAGAAAGCTAATGGAACTTGATTAAGCATTAGGGATTAGCCATGTTGCTTCTTGTTGCCAATGATTATGATTATTCCTTTAACACATGTAGTTCAGCAACATTAATATTTTTGGATTTTCTATATAAAATAAAGAATGATAATGCATACATATTTATTTTATTTTTATGCCACCATAGTAAATATCCTTGTGGGTTGTTACACGCCACAAAATTACTCACATGGGGCTTAAAGTTTTTCAATGTATATGCAACAAACAAACAAATATTTATTTTTTTCTAATGCAAGGCTAGTGCTATAATGTAAATATGCTAAAGGAAAATAATTATGCAATGCAAGGAGATAAATATGGATAACTACCGATCTTACCTTTTGGTGAGGGTTCGGTATTTTAAGTCCTACGAGCGAGACTTCTTACCTTGTCGTTTCCTTGAGTGTATTATCGATCTTGTCGTGCTCCTTGAGATGGTGAAGGGCGGCGTCACCCATGTTCTTTGTCTTATGAGTTGGAGTGAAGCATTGATGTAGGCGATGTCTTGTTTAGTGTGCATGCTTGTAAGACATTCACTTGTTGAATTTTGGAGAGACTAATAGGCTTCTCCACCTTTTTGCTCAAAGTGTGTCACGCTTGCAAAGTCAAGGTAGAGATCAAGTGCATGGGCTGTTGGTGGGGAAAACACCAACGGAACCAAAACTTCATTCATTTTTTCTCTAACCATAGGCACAACAAACAAGATAGAGTTGATTTATTATACACTTTTCTTAAACCTATCTTGGGTGACAAGATCAAAAGATTGAGCAAGATTGTTTGTGGTTAAAACTTTTTGATGATTGAATCAAGCTCGTTGACTCTTGGAAGGGTTTTCTTATCTAAACATCAAAAACATGATTATGATTCTTCCAAAGCAAGGTAAGCAATATTACGGCTTACAAGATGAGGACTAAGAGATCAAGAGAATGATAGTAGGAACAACTAAAGAAACAAAAACATGATGAGCTAATGAAGTTGGATCGGGCAAAGTTGTTACTCTAACATGTTTAATTCTTTATTTATGAACAAGCCATTCGGGATTAAAGCTTAAGTAATGACATCTTACCTCAAGATGTTACCTTATATTGGAATGTGACAACATCGTAACACCTTGTGATGGTCCTTTTCTTACGCTCTAAGCTTTTCTTCTTCGGCCTCTTGTGTATCTTGTTCCTTACTTGCCTCTTTTATTGTATCGTCCTTTCTTTATTGTTCTTTAAATTATGCTAAAACCCTTTTGCACCTCTCATGATTTTATTCTGCAGTATTGGTTGACAACATATACCCAGAAGGAATATACAAGTAATTGTAAACAAGGGTAGAATTATCATGGAGCTAAAGGTTGCTTCTATGTTACAAAAAGATTGGTTGGAAATTTTTAAGTAACAAGTGCTCACTATTACTTTTTTCTCTAGTGGGAAATTTTATTATCTTAAGTTTGATTTTGATGTATGACATTTATTAACCGTTCAAACTTAGGGAGATAAAGTAATTGTGAGTAAAGGGATTGCAAACCAGCATGTCAGTGACGGAAACTTGAGTAGAGGCAAAGCATGTCGGATGTTCTTTAGAGGAGTCGACCTTCCACCCCATGCTCGAGCCTTCTGTCACTCGACACTTTAAGTGTGAATCTTTGAACCATCCCAAATCGTGTGTTGCAATCATCATGTCCTTAGGCGTTGTTCATCTTGTCTTTGATGTTCTTATAACCTGTAGCTTTGTCCATCCACTTCTTTTGAGTGATTACTTTTCTAGATTGTGTTTTATGGCACTCTTCTCCATTGAATAGACATAGCACGAGATCCTTTTCCTACAAAATATTAATGGACACATACGGGGAATATACAACATGGTTGAAGCGAGGGTTATTGTCCATGGCATGGGCGGATCTCGCTCCTTGCGGCCGGATCGGCGGCCGCATAGTGCTTGGGCGGCGCTCGGCGGCGGGCTGGTACAGTGGGACGGCGTCACGGGGCCTGGGGCACCGAATGCTCGGTCCTCTCGGCCGGATCCGGGGCCCTTTGGGGCTGGGGTGGCCCAACGGCCGGATGGCGGCGGGTTTTCTTCTCCACGCATCCCCAATGTCCTCTTTGTCGGTGGCGGGGTCCTTTGACGGATTGTCAGATCCGGGCGCCTAGGGTGGCCGGATCGATTGCCTGCTCGGCTAGTTCGACCTTCTTGCTTGCGGCGGATGCGGTGGTGGCCCGGGGCGTGCTTTGGTGGCGCGGTCGTTGTGCGGGCGTTGGGGGACGGCTCTTCTTCTACCTTTGTCCCTCCCCGTTGGCCTCAGTGCGGTGTGCCGTCGCCATGGCTGCTATGGTGGTTGTCAAGATGAAGACATCGGCGTTGGCGTGCGGTAGGTGGACGCGTGTGCGACGGAGCAAATGCTTGTTTTCAAAGATGGCGTCTTGTCGGTGGGGGCCGACGCGACTTTGCGGGCTGCGGCGCGCGCCAAGGCGGCGTCGCTGCCCTTTGGCGAAGTTTTTCAGGGGACGACCCGGCAACAAAGGCGGTCGTGACAAGCAAGGATCCGGAATCCGGGCCGGCGTTGGAGCGGGGTTATTCGGGGCGAAAGCCTAGCGGCAGCCGGCGCCTACGGCGCCGTTTTCCCTGTTGGGGCGGCGCGCGAACGTCGTAACCTTTCAAGGCGCGTCTGCGGGATTTCGACCTGTGTTTTGCTTGTGCTGGGCAACGATAACCTACTTGGTTTCCCGGGTGCTCTGGATTCTATCTTTTTCGGGTTGTTGTTCTCTCTGTTGTAATTGCATGAGTGTGGTTTCGGGCCCGGTTTCCCTCAAAAACTGGGTCAACCTTCTTCTTATTAATCCAAAGCTAGAACAGCTTGTTCTTGGATCTTTCAAAAAAAAACATTCAAGACCTTTTAATATGCATGCATGCATGAAATCCAGCTATATATACTACGGATGACTGGATTCCTATTTGCACTATCTAGCTAGTAGGTCACAACTCACAACTTGTATTTTTGCTTGCTCTAATCTTTCATATACACCAGTGAAAGTGATACTTCTATTCTAACGTCGTTGTTGTTGGGCCAGCTTACTGATTGTCCGGCAACGGCAAGCTCAATAATTCGTCTGAACTAGCCTGTGGACGGTGCATGCATGTGCTTGTGTACGTGCAAGCATTGCCTTTCAGGTTGTGACTGTATCATTTCAGCTCGTGATTGTACAGAAGCTGCAGGCTTAACGCTCAATAGTTTGCATTGGCTGTGTGCTACACTATTACTAGGCCACTAGGGGCCATTGCTGCCGTGTCCATCTTTTTGAAAGCATGAGAGCAGGCCTAGCAGGCTAGCACTAGGCAGCGTCAGGCAGCGTCAGGCATCTTGAATAATCCTCGTCCATCTTTTATCCTGTACTTGATTTTTTTTTTTTTTTCTTTGTTGAGCGGATATGGCATTTTGTTATTGTTTGACTACAAAAATATTGTAAAGTATACTCTTTTTGTATAAATTGGTAATTATATACTCTCTATTTGCATGCAGGCCTCCTAGGTTTCCTTCTCAGTTTAATCTTTTAGATTTTCTAGCCTAACTCAACATGTGGACATAAGTCTTTGGCTACTTGTGTTCACATGGACATGGTCATCCATTTGTACCTCTCTACTAAGCTTTGCAATGGAAGCTAGAGCATGCAAGGCTGCAGGGTTTTCTAGTCACTTGCCAAGCCCTATAAGTAACGTGTCTTCACTTCCATGTTAACTGCATGCTTAAATTTGTTGACCGCCACTCCTGCTTTTCTAGGCCCACAAATTAAGACATCATGGTGCTTAAGGGCCTTCTATTTTGCATTTAACTCTTTGACGATATCAAGGATTATTTCCTTAGTCATGTTTCTAGCAATCTTTTATCTCAAGACAAATTTCTCAATGATCATATGTCTTGTCATGTATATTTCCACAACTTGAGGTGTTCCACAACAAAGAATCTGATGAAACTCATGTAACAATTGACCTCTTCAGGCTCTAGTTTAGTGACAATATCATGCACAGATCTAAGAACACTAGTAACGAAATGATTTTGCGAGACACCCTAAATATTAACCGTGGCGGACACTTCTTTTGCCCTTCACGATTAATGCCCCGATTAAGCTTGTGGCGGGCACTTTTCGATTACCGTGGCGGGTAGGTTTGCCCCGCCACGGTAAATTGATTTTCCGTTGTGGCGGGCACTTTTCATTTACCGTGGCGGGTAGGTTTGCCCGCCATGGTAAATCGATTTTCCGTGGCGGGCACATTAAAAAGCCCGTCACCGAAAATGGAGAAGCCCACCAAGCCCGGTGAGGCCCGATAAGCGTCTTCGGGTATAAATATAAAGACCTAGGGTTTCCAACCATATCCAATCGCGCCACCGCTCCTCACCCTGCGGCCGCCTCCCCGCTCCTCATTGACCTCCCACCGGCGCCCCCTCCATCAATCTCCAATCGGTGCCTCCTCCTCCCTAGCTTCTCCCATCGGGCGCCCCACCGCTGCTTCTTTGTCGGCGGCCCTCCCTTGCTCCCCCTCTCTTGCCGTCGCCCTCTCCGGGGGCGGATCCGAGGGAATCGGAGGCGCGTCGGCCCGGGGGCACGCCGGATCCATGGTGGATCCATGGCGGACGGCGGGGCTGGGACTAGGCCTCTTCATGCGGGGGGCGGATCCATGGCGGCCGGCCGGTATGACCCTCTTCCTCGATCTCCTTTCGCGGATCCATGGCGAATCCATCCCTCACCCCCTCCCTTGCTCCGGCGATTTCGATGCATGGGCGCATCCATGGCGGATTTGGCGGCCTGAGGCTCGAGTTGTGGCTGGTCCGGCGTGGATCCTCGAGCTAAAGCCGCGGCGGTGAATCCGACCACCGAGTGGTGAATCGGCCGGCGGCGGCGGATCAGCCACACCAAGCGGCGGATCTCGGCGGGCGGTGATGGCAGCGGCGGGTTCGGTGGGCTATCGGCCGGCAGGCTCGGTGGCCTACCGGGCTTTTATTTTAATTCATTTTCCGTGGCGGGCATAAAGCGCCCACCATGGAAAATCTGCCATTAACCTTGACCTTGAGTAGGTGATGGATGCCTCACGCCCCCCTGCAAAATCAATATCGCCCATCGCGCCAAAATCATTTTAGATTTACTAGTGGAAGCTCAGCATGATAAGTAGGCATATCCAATCATAACAATCATTCCACTTCCCATATATGATGTCCAATACTATAGTCTCGTTTGAAGATAGTCCAAAATAATTTTTATTTCTGTTGAAAAACAAAAGTACCATGTACTACCTGTGGACCAGTTTTTTTTACCTGTGGACCAGTTTATCATAGCATGATCTCCCTTTGTTGGCTAGAATCAGTCACACAAATGCATGTGGTGTCACTATAGTACGTGATGAGTCATGCATGACTTTTGGCCCCACTAAAGGTCTAGTTCCTAAACATTTAGTTTGCGACATCCTTTTTGAAATATTAGGTTTCTTGGCCTAAACTTAGAAAAATTCCCCTCCACCCTCCTATAAGAAGGCCTCCAGCCTCATACAGATAGTTGTAGGAAGAAAACCCAAGCAACAAACTTTGCATCGTAGCCTGTTCTGTTCTCGCCAGGAGAAAGAAAGATGAGGCCTCAGGTGATACTTGGCGTCACTCTAGCTGTTCTCACCATTCTCGCATCTGAAATGCCGCTCGGCAAAGGTGACGAGTCAGAAACCTCTTGCATGCATGCACTCTAAATTTTCGCCAGGATCACCACTTATTATACGTTATTGATGCATGCACACTCTACTCAAAATTTGGACTACACTACTTGCTGTTATTGGTGGCCACAGGAAACAAGGAGGAAGCTGGAGCGGCCGTCGCCGCGGACGCTGCCGGCACGAGCTCGTGGCCGTGCTGCGACGACTGCAGTTATTGCCTCAGGATGAACCCGCCGAAGTGCCGGTGCGATGACATTTCGCTGCACGGGTGCCGCCCGGAGTGCAAGAAGTGCGTCAGGTACACGCTCAGCGCCGAAGACGATGGCATCGAGATGCCGGCGGCCACCTCCACCGCAGGCCGTCCCGGCCCCGTCCGCACCTACCGCTGCGAGGACCTGCTCACAAACTTCTGCGAGCGCCGCTGCACGCCGGCGCCGGCGGCAGTGTTCCTCGGTGAGGCCTTGATCTGACCGGCCGGACCACGCCGGCCGTCTGCTGCATGCAAGGCAACTCGAGTTTGCTTCTTCTTCAGCTTTATAAAGGGAAGAAATAAATAATGTCGCGGATTGGCTCGATGCTTGCTCTTGCTTGTGGTTGGTGTCGTAGTAGTGGGTTTATGAATAAAGAGCCATGCCATGCTCAATTGCTCATGCATGATGCATGCTGTGCTCAAATCACTGTCGTTGGCTGGTTTTCAGTTACTAGCTGCTAGAGTTGGTAGGATGCTACCTTTTGCATGCTTGTTTGTGTGACTCAAAATTCTATCTGCTTAATAAAATACGTGCCTCTGCGTGATCTAAAAAAATGTTGTCGTGTTTTTGCAGTTATGGTCACGACGACTCATGAGTTTTTGAGGAGAGTAGCCTGGTTATATTCGTTGTATTGCCCAGAACTTTTGCTGCGATGCCCAAAACGTTTTGGAAGACACTAATCTTTCTGCAGGCAGAGGACATAAACGGGAGGGGTCTGAACACGGGTCCACGGCCGGGCAGAGAGCCCCACACCGTCGACGCGGAGGGCCCCCAGCTGGCTAACGCGCACAAGCGAGGAAAGCCCATGGCCTGAAATTCTGAAGGGGATGGGCCAAAAAAAATTGATCAAGAATGCCCTAGGCCCGCACTCGGATGGGGCGTGTTAACGGCCGACCATCTTGGTCGTGGGCGGCCCAGCAGCGGCCTGCTGGCCGCCAACTCGTCTTCCTCCTCCGCCCGATCCGCCCCGTCGCCTCCGCCTCGTCTTCCACCTCCGCCCCCGCCCCGCCGCTCCGCCCCCGCGCCGGCGCCGTAGGGCTTCGCCGGGAGCTCCGGGCGAGCCCTACGGCGCCCGGCGGCGCAGTCCCTCCCCCCTTCTTCTTCTTCCGCCCAACGCCATGGACACCGCCGGCTCGGAGCTCCAGCAGCCATGGACCTTGCGCCCCGCCGCGCCGGCCCATGCCCATCCGGATGGGGCTCTCCGGCCCGGGCTCGGCGGCGCCCCCGCCCCGAGCTCACGGCCGGCTTGGCCGCTGCCGCCGCCGTGTCGGCGGCGCGGCCGGGGCGGGCTCCTTCTATGGCGGGGAAGAGTAGAGGGGGCGAGGATGCCGGAGGCGGGCGCGCTGGACCTAAAGCTCTGGCGAGGGCGCGCGACCATAAAGCGACGGCGAGGGGCGGCGGCGACCAACTTCGGCGGCGGCGGGGAGGACGAAGAAGAAGACGACAGCTTTCGTTGCGGTGCCTCCTCGCGTCCCGTTGCGGGCCCTAGCAGGCTGCCCGGCGGTCGGGCCATGGGCGGCCCACCTAGGGGTGGTCGGCGCGGCCTCCGGCGCCGCCGACTGGTCGGCACTTAATATTCCCCACTCGGATGGGCCTACACGGAACACGATCATTCTCGGCAGTCCAAGCTCTTGTTCCCTTCCCTCCCATATACACGTCTGTAGATATACTCCGTCCTCAGTTCCCATTATGAATCACCACTCTTCTTCTAAAAAATGGTTGGTGCAGAGTTTCAATTTTGACACAGGAGCACAAGGGATGCAGTAGCATGGAAAACAGTGATTTCATCTTATATTTGCGGACTGCTAACTGCATGCCAGATGTGCAACGATCTGAACAAACAAGAAAGACGGTTTCAGACCATTCAAAAACCTAATGAAACATTAGTGAAACAGGTCTAGTAGCAGAGCCATGATTATAGTTAGGACTCACATGAAACTCACTCTCAAGGACGACGGGTATACAAAAGCTACGAGCCACAGCCAGGCATGTGAAGCGAAACAGCAACGTTGCTCATTTATTCATACAAAAATACACAGTAGTACGTCTAGTGCTATATATGTATCATAGTACATAGATATGCTCTCTTCGAAGAAAAAATGTAATAAACACAAGGGTAGCGGCACGTCTGCATATACGGAGACACGCTCAAACCTTCAGACAGGACTCAGTTAACACTGCACATCTGACGATCCAAACTTATGCAAAGAAGCACATCTGTTGTATTCAAAACATAGTGTGCCTTCGTCAAAGTTAGGCCCTGCAAAGAGAAGATACGACAACACGAGTGCCTCCAGTATTGGAACTACTCCTCTGTGCGGTGACACCACCAAGCAGGGATAGCATATTTCCAAGATTTTGGTTCCAACAGTTTAGGCCCTGCAAATGGAAGATGCACGTTACTAACTGCTGCATCCAGGAATGCAAATCAATAACCGTATGAACCAAACCGACAATATGGATGGGGTTACATCAGAGACAGTGACAGTCTAGAAACAAGACTGCAGACCTCCACCCACCTATTATATTCTCTCTATTCTAAATTATAAGATGTTTTGGTTTTTTACGGTGCATTGTTTTTATTATGTATCTGCACATTATTTACATATAAGTGCATAACAAAAACTACATCTCTAGGAAAGACAAAACGTCTTATAATTTAGAATTGTGGGAGCATAATTAATCCATCAGACATCAATAATAAATTAAGGAGGGTTGGACCTCATTACAACTTAGATGGTCCGGATTTACAGCATATATAAAGAGTGCGCAGAGAAATTTAAGGAAACAAAGAAAACAAAATTGAACAGTATACCTTCATGTGGGTTGCTTGAACGAGCGTGTGATATTTCTTTCTGTACGAGGCCTTCAAGCACATTTTTGTTAAACTGCTTCATATCCAAAGCAGGGCAGTATTTGATTTCAAGTCCCTGAAGAGCAGAGAAAGTCCCAGGACCACCGCTGGATCCTAAGGATGCAAGACATTGGCAACTGGAAAGAAACAGTGTTTCTAATGATGACGCGGCTTCAAGGGATTGGACTGTCTGCAGCTTATTGCAATTAAAAATATGTAGTTCCTCGAGTCCACCAAGCTGTCCTGACACGTAACAGAGCTGCCCACACTGGCAGATCGTCAAATCCTTGAGGGACGGTGGTAGATTCGGAAGTGCTACCAGGTTATCACAGCCTAGTATGTACACAGTTACTAGACATGGACAAGGAATCAATGGATACGGTGACTGCTCTGGTGCACCGGTAGGTGCCGTGTCTTGGCAGTATTCCAGTGATGTACAGGCTTCAAGATGTTTCTCCTTTTCCCATATGAATTCAAGTTTTGGGCATCCCATAATATTTATAATTCTGAGAGATGGGGGAAGACTGAATAGCTGTACTAAGCATTCACAGTCACGTACAGATATCTTGTTTAAATGTGGCAGGACTTGCTCTGTTGTTTGTGTAGGTTCTGCATCTGTCACCTGCTTGGGCCCAATTAGCTTATTACAGTACTTAATCGACAAACCCTTCAAGGACACCAAGGTTTTGAATACATGTTCAGGCCAGTAGATCAGCACGTTGCAGTGTTTAATTGTGAGATCTACAAGTTTTTCAAAGGAATTCCAGGCCACAAATGTTAGCTCTGATTCACTTGGGAAGAAGAAAAAGTTGCAGCCAGATATGCTCAGTTCTGACAGAGGTGCTGCTTTCATGTTATGAAGGGATGGTTCTAGGTTCTGCGATGAACCGCAGCTACTATCTATCTGAGGAGATGCTTCAGTGTCACGGACACACATTTTAGCCTGGAAAGTGAAGTCATGTGCCTTGATTTAATTATTCCTAGGGATAGCAGTGCCTTGCCTTCGTCCAGCCTTATGACCTTGAGCCCTGGTGCTTCAGGAAGACTTCTCAACTTTGGACAGTTTTCAATGTCAATCTCCTCAAGTACAGGAAAGGTTAATTCATCTTTTCCTTCTGTTGCCACCCACCTCTCCAAGCTCTCCAAATCATGTAATCGGAGTTGCTTCAGTGCTGGGAATGGTGCAGAGACCATATCACTGCATAGGCTTTGCAATTTGTCCAACTTTTCCAAGTAAAGAACTTCAAGACCTTTGAAGTGGTAAAATTGAGGAAATTCCTCACACAGCGTACAACCATGCAGATGGAGTTCAGTCAAGTGCTGTAATTTCCTAAGATCGGTTGCCCATGATGGTAAACTAGTGCCTTTGTAGTTGACTATCCTCAGAGATCATGAGGTTTAAGGGCATATAGCACATTCTTTTGGCAATCCATTTGCACTGCTTGTTCTTGACCCTTAGTATCCCATTTAAGAGATAAATGTCTGATCTCTTCTTTATGTTCAAGTCTGACTCTTTTTGCAAATGTTTCGCTTACATTTTCCAAACCACTTAACTCTACCTCACCACCAAGGTTTAAATTTCCAAGTTCTCCTATTGTACTGCAGTCTGAGCTGGCACCAGCAACAAAATATGTTAGAGTCCGTAGCGAAGTCATCTGTCCGAGTCCAGGAGGCATGCATGTCAATGATTTACATCCATTTGTATAGAGGTGTCATAGGTTTGCCATATACTTTATATCCTTTGGAAGCTCACGAAGGTTCATACAATAAGAAAGGTTCAATGTTTGTAGATTATACATAATGCTAATATCTTCAGGAAGTTGCACAAACCTATGTCCTGACAGATTAAGATACCTCAGGTGGTGTATCTGTCCTGTAAGGTGTTTCTGTACTGTATAGTACTCTGCAGGAAGGTGTAGGGCTCGCAAAGAAGTGTACTGTGATATGTCAAGGCTGTCATAATAATCTGTGAAGGATAATGTCTGGAGCATTGAAGTTTTTTTCTTCAATAGATGATCCAACGAGAACATAATCAGTCTTTTCTGAAAAACAACACTTGCACCATATACTGACAAGAAGACGTGGCGAGTAGGATTTTGCAACAGCTTGTTGATAGTGGGCTTACCAACTATGGTGGCGCATTCTTTCCCCATAACAGATAGAGCAATGTCATGCATGAGATCATGTATCTTGCATATGGTTCTCTTACGAAGCGACAAGCTTCCACTCAAATAGTGACCAACTGGAACAGTTTGCTTGATATCTTGAAAGAATGACCTCCAAGTTAGATCCTTGAAAATTTGTTCACCTACAGTTTCAGGCTGGTCGCCATCCTGCACAGGTATAAAGTCATGTGCCATCCACAATTGAATCAATAGTTCAACATCAATCTCATAGTCTTTGGGAAATAAAGCACAAAATGCAAAGCACTGCTTCATGTGTGATGGTAGGTCATCAAAACTGAGCTTGAGTATTGGTAAAATTCCACTTGTCTCATTACATATGTTACTTTTGGCCAATGTATGTTTCCACTCATTCATGCTAGTCTTGTTACTCAACATGGAGCCAAAGGCTTTGGCAGCCAAAGGAGAACCAGCACATCGGTCAACAATCCTACTGAAAATGCGATCCAGCTCATCACTATTTGGATTTTGCAAGCTGAAGGCCCTGCTCTGGACAATTTCCCTCAAATGCTTGTCACTCAGATTCTCAATGTTATGGGCTTCATTTACACCCATGGCCATAATTTCAGCCACTTTTGAATCACGGGTTGTTGTCAGTACTACACTGCCCTTGCCACCATGCTTAAGGCAGGTCATTAGTTTTCCCCACTTATCAGCATCCCGATTCCATACATCATCTAAAACAATGAGGTACCTTTTTCCACTTATTATACTTTGAAGATCCCGCAATGTTTTTTCAGGACCTTTCTCATTGTTCTGACATATATTGCTTGCAATGGTGCCAATATCAAAATCATCTGACACACAGCACCACCTCTGAAGCTCAAAACAATTCATAATTTCAGGGTCATTGTAAATGAGTTGAACAAAGGTGGTCTTGCCCATCCCGCCTCGTCCAACAATTGGAAGGACCATGAGATCCATGTTGCTAGTAGCTTGATCAAGCAGCATCCCCACAATTTTATTCTTCTCTCGATCTCTAGATCTGCTAACAATATCCCTGTCGGAGTCAATGATTATGGAATCCGTCTGTCGCCACTGCCTTGAGGGCTGTTCTAGCTGCAGGTGTCTGAAATCGAACTTATTCATCTCAGTGACCAGGTCATCGATGGTCTGCACAATCCTGCGTAGCTTCTTGCCCATCCTGTAGCGGAACACAATGGGGTTACGAGCTGGGACCAGGAGCCTTGCAATCTCAGTTCCACGCTTGCCGTGCTGGCCCTTCTTCTTGGCTTCTCGCCGAAGTGCCTCATACTTGAACTCATCAAAGACGTCATTGGCCTCATAGGCCGCTGTCTTGAGGTCTTTGAGCCAAACTGCTACATCAGGCCGGGAGGCCCCTTTCTCCTCTGCATCCTGGATGATGTACAGGATTGCTGGTAGGATGCACTCTAGGATCTTGTGCTGCTCCTCCATGCCTTCCATGACCTTGTACTGCTCCAGCAGGTAGCTGGATGCCTTCTCCTTCAGCATAGAAACCAGTGGCCCAATCAGCAACTCGGCCATTGTATATGCTGCTCTCACAACACACAAGAACACAAGCAGATCAACAGGCTCCTGATGTGTCCTCCTCGATCTCCTGATGCAACCAGAAGATTGAATAGATAATTTATTCTCCAAACAAGTCACAAATTACAAGCCAAAAAAAAAAGAGCAGAGAAAGAAGCACGAACCAGTGAGTAATATGTGTTTGTACAAATTGCTTCAAGAAAATCAGCTGCTGAACCAGCTGGATTCCAACGGCTCCGATGGAGGGATCATCGTATCACTGATGAGTCCATTGATCACCAGCTCGATAGAACTTTCTTCTGATTGCAACAGATACACACATACCGAGGAGGATGGGCAGCTAGCACTCGACAGAAATACATTGTCGTCTCAAATGTGCTTGTTTTGCTGGTTTGCTTGGCTCAATTATTTGGACGAGTCATATCACAGTCAATAATGTTAATGCATTCATTCATCGATGGGGACCCAACCAACTAAAAGTAATAAGTACGTGATGCTGCTGATAGTGTGAACTAGTACTGCTTCCACTGTTCCACAACCAACCACAGGCCAGGCAAAGCACATGGAGAAATTGAATTCTAGATGGGGATCCATCGCGAACCATCACCTGCTACGGCTCCCACAGGTTCCTGTCTGATGCACTGATTGTCTCATGCCAGCACAATGACCTACCGTGGACAGATCTTATTCTCATTAGATGGTTTCTTCCAGCTGTACAGTGGCCATCAGCACAGCTTGTGTTGGTTGCACAGGAATGAAGCCATCATCGCCCACAAGTTTGTATATGACCAGCTTCCCCAACCCTTTCATAGGCCCCTCATGCCCATTGCCTGCCCATGCCGTTCACACTTGCTCGCAGCATCTTGTAGCCAACATAGGTATCTATCAGTATGGATGTGACTTCTCTAAGAATGATGACTCCCTAATCTAATGAAACAACTGTACACATACAATGGATGGAACTGGGAGAATAGCTTGTAAACTACAAATTCATATTCCAATTTTTGCAGATAACATATGAAGACAAACCAGATATTTTCTTTTACCATACAAGCAAGAATATTTGACTATCAAACTATAAATACCGGACAAAATCTAGCCATCCAGCTGGTTTCAAAAGTATTTTTGTATTTTTTTAAAAAAAATAACTAAAACTTATTAATTTTTTAATAATTCGTAACCAATTCATTTAAATAAATCATAAAAAGTATGAAACTAATACTAATGTGCATTGGTGCTACATCTGGAGTTTGCTAGGGGAGTCACCATTTCATCGTTTTCAACCTTTTGTCTACTTCTGTGGTTAGTCTTCTGTCAAACACTGGCAAACCAAAACATGTCATTGTGAAAGGATCCTAATTTGCCATTGAAAGCCTCAGTAATGGTGTCAGCTTCTCCACTGCTCTGTGTCAATTGTGAATACCTCACTTTTATTACAGTTGATTCTCATGCCCTGACATTTCGTCGTAGCATAGCAAAATGAAGTTGAAATTTGCAAATATGTTGTACATTAGGTTTTGAAAACAAAATAGTAACATACTCGTACTTTAGGTGAGTGAGCCCCACTCTCCACTAACTCAGGTACCAATCCTTGGATTGCCCCCTCTCGCTAGCAGTCTTCGGTCTTCAACAGGGTCGCCAGCAAATCACTCAATATGTTGAAAAGAAGAGCCGGATGTAAGCATGGCCAGTTAAACGTGACGCTAGACAGCAACTCCCCCACACCCCACGCCCTTAATTTCTCTACCAAAACGCTGCATAATACTTTGCAGAAGACAAGCATAAACAGAGGACGAGAAACAACTATCTACGAGATCTCAGTCTAAGGGAAGCAAGGCGTTGGAGCAAAAAAAAGGAAATCGAACATACTGCAAACCTCGTTTTGGGAGCACTAGCCTGCTAGAGCCAATGCCGCCGCCGCCGCCGGATTCGACGGGAAGGTACGGCGGAGGCCCTCGGGTCTTCCGCCCATCTCCATCTATCACCCATCGGGAAAGCTCTCCTCAGCGCCTGGCCACCGCCGTGCTGCGCTGCGCTCCATCAGTTCCGTTCCGTCGGCCACCTCACCCACTGCGCACCACCGCCGCCATCAGCGGCGTCGCCAGTCGCCAGGTTACCGTGAATCGCATCGCTCCGCCACCTGGTGCGGCCGTTGGGCCGGCGACGCGGTCGCCCATGAGGCCGGGCTGCTACATCTCGAGGGCAGGAAAACATCGTGATGGGCCTAAAATGGATCGTTCGAACATGTTTTCCCCTTTTTGGGCGGTGCCTGGATAAACTCCGATGGGCCTCATCGGCTCATGTGGAGGTTCATCGGATCGCAGGATATTTAGAGCATTGTAGGTTCCTGTTCAAGTTCAAGCAACTTTTCTCATCGAATCCGCGACGCATAATTTACAACGGGAACACGAGCAGCTCAACAGAACCAAATGGTGTGTGGTTAGAGAACTAGACGGGTGCCTATTCCCGGATGATGTGCCCTCCTCTTTTGTGTGCCCGCCTCTACTGAGCCAAATTCTCATGGACCTAAATGAACCGCGATGAGCCGATGACTTTTAATTCTCATGGACATAAATTTTCTCATGGGCCTAAACGAAACATAAGTGGCGAATTCTGCGGACGAGGTCACCTCACCATAGGATGGCGCATGCGGTGGTCGGTGGCAATAATTATGGGCTGTTATCAGGCCCAGATTATCTTATCAGGCCTAATGGTGTAGCAATAATCATGTACGGGATTTGTTCCGGTGTTACATACTCATGGGCTGTCTGGGCTTGCAGTAAACACGCTTGACGATCAAAACTGGTCCATCATGTCATGGGCCTAGGTGGACCTGTAAGTTACACACTCTGAGAAGCCATCCAAGCATGCAGGCAAAGCAAGGAGGTCCAGAGAAAAAACGCAATGCAGAGTTGGACGAAACTCAATGGCAGGGCAAAAAAGAGCAGAGCCTATCCAACCAAGTCATGAAAAGAATATACCAGATTTATGGTCTTAAGAATGAATCTCATATACAAACCAAACTTTCTCTTGCAAGAATAGGACAGAACGTATACGTTTTTTTTTTAATCATCCTCATCTAGTTCAGAAGCTCGGCAATCAGCATTACACACTCAACAGTTGGGAACACAATGAGTACAACATTATTATCAGTCGTGGTCATGCATCACAGCAAAAACATAAGAAACAGAAAGCTGCACGCCATTAATGGTCTTGTTTCAAATAAAGGAAGAGTGAAATGAAGAAAAAAAATGCGAACTCACAAGGCCACAACTTTTCAGGGATGAGAACATCCGCACATCATGCGACCTGCAGCTTGGGCCGCATTAATTGTCCAAGCAGCTTGTATTACGGCATCACAAGCTCATTGCAGTGAGTAGGACACTATGGATCAAAAAAAACAAGGAGGCCTAGACTGGCCGTCCTATTTCCCCTAAAAAAACTGAAGAAATTGTGTAAATACAATAAAAAAAACAGAGGACAAAATACGTGATAAATACCAGGACCAAGATAGACACAGTGCTGTTTGGTTTCTAGGGACTAAACTTTTTTAGTCCTAGGGACTAATAAAAAAAGTCCCTCCAAAAGAGTCTTTTAGTGACTAATAGAGAAAATGTCTCAAAAAAAGTCCCTCTTGTTTGGTTTGGTAGGGCCTAAAGGGATTTTTTTAGTCCCAAGAACTAAAAAGTCCCTAAACCAAACAGCCATTTTGAGTCATGTCCTGCACGCATGAACCATGTATTGTGTGAGGGCTGACCTGATTGAAGCACGCCCGCGGCCGTCGGAGTTGACCGACGAGATGCCAGCGGCAACCCCCTCGGCCGGCCCTTGGACACCCGCGCTGCTCAGCCCCTCTCTCACAAACGCGGTTTCCCGCGCGGCCGCCTCCTTTTGACGCGCCGCCCGACTGCGCAGCCTCGACGGGTTGGCTGGCGGCTCCGTGTTGGCCAACCGCCACCGGGGTGACTGGTGAGAGCGTTGCTGGGCCATGGGGGGCCGTCGACGCGGCGGGCACCCATGAAGCTGGGCTAATGAGCTCATAAAGGGACAGCCCTGAAAAATGGATGCTACAGAGTTTCATTTATTCTGCCTTGTAAATGGCCACTCTGCTCCTGAAAAATGGATGCTACAGAGTTTGATTTCTGAAACAGGAGCACAAGGGATGCCATAGCATGGAAGACAATGATTTCATCCTTGCATCCAGGCTGCTAACTGCAAGTCAGACAATGAACTGAACAAACAAGCAAGGCGGTCTCAGGAACAAGCATGGAAGCGAAACAGCAACGTTGTTTAAATTCTAGTCTGGAATAAAGGATACTTGCTTGTTTCAATTCATTTATTTATTCATATACAATACACAGAAGGATGTCCAGTGTAGTATATCATCATCATATATATGCTTTGCACAGGAAAAAGAATGTAATAAACACGAGGGTAGCAGCACATCTTCAAGTACGAAGACGCACTCAAACCTCCAGACGGGACTCAATTAACGCTGGGGACGTCTGACGATCCAAACTTATGCAAACAAGCACATATGTTGTAGACAAAACGTAGTGTGGCTTCACCGAAATTTGGCCCTGCAAATAGAAGATGGGACAACACGGCTCCATGGGTGCCTCAAGTCTTGGAACTAGTCCTCTGTCTTGTGACAAAAAGCATATTTCCAAGATTTTGGATCCAACAGTTTAGGCCCTGCAAATGGAAAGTGCACGTTACTAACTACTACTGCATCCAAGAATAAAAAACAATAAACGTATGAACCAAACCAACACTACGGCTGGGGTTACATTAGAGACAACTAGTATTACGCCCGTGCGTTGCTACGGGATAAACTTTTATTTATACTAACTCAACACGGATCGTCACGATAAAAATTAAATACCAATGTTAAAGTGACATTTAATCCAAAAAGCAAAGTCGAGCGCCGCCTCGTAGACACACAAACTCTATGATTGTCAGTGCATTGCAACGAGAGCAACATTAACTTTCATAAGATATTTGGTACTGTCTGAGGATTATCACCATGCCAAAATCAATACAGTATACTCATGTTTTCCTATGTGTTCCAAGTAATTTGTTTCTAAGAGCTTCATATATATAACTGAAATATGCATATCCATGTTGCCCAACTAAACTTCAGTCTCTCGTTTAGGTCCGGTCCATATCGAAGTGTTTGTAGAAACCCACATTTGATTCAATGAATGACTACTAAGCATTGACCTCGAATTATAGTGCGAGGCAATATGCCAAGGCCTTGCACCACGGTAATGCTCAAATCCACTATACATGGTATTGTGATGTCAAAATTCTAAAATTTACCTATACTCAAGAGCTGAGTACCTGCACAAGAGTAGATTGTTAGCAAGTTCAGATTTGGTATTAGCTAATACATAACAGCTACCTGAAACCCCGAAAGTTCGTGATGTCAGTACATCTATATGGGGAGTCAAATCTGGCATTTTGCTGACCCAAAATCACAGAAGTATTTATCAAGGATCCACAAAAGTATATGCTAGCCATCATGTACAAGGTACAAAAGATTCAAGGAAAAATCCTTGTCAAAAGTTTTGACCTAAACTCTAAGCACACATGAATCACTTCATCAAATTTAAGTTAATTTTCTTTTTTTCCATGGTTTCTTTTCCCTGAGCTGGTTTACGCACATGGAAAGACAAATACAGTTGCAAATGCAAATAATGTGTTACAGAGAACAATCCAAATCAATAAAAATAAAATTTTGATACTTCTAAAATGATATCAACATATTGGTAAATGACTTCCATTGTGCTTTCTCAATTTTTAGAGTTCATTGTGCTTTCTCAATAGCAGACAGTAACAAAAAAAATGCAAAAGAAAGATCAAATTATTACAAACATTGGTGGCTAGCTGTTTAGGAGCCTTTCCTCCAATGAAACTGCTAGATGTTTGCTTAGCCATTGACAGGCAGGACTTCTGTCACACAGTAAAGAACCAACTTTCAAATATATTAAAAACAAACCTGCAATACTGGAAATTATTTTCAATCAATCAAAAGATCAAAAGACCCTCATGAACAAGAAGAGTGAATTTTGAGTCACTTGCTCTTGTAACCACATAGTCCTACCTGTTTGAAGATGTATTATACTATTATAGTGTAATCCTTTTATGGAACACAGCAATGATCCTTACTTTTTGTCGATGTAGCCCTAAGGAACATATTCCTGCTGGAGCTACTGAAGGTATTATTCACTTGCCTCGCCATGAAGATGGCTATGGTTTGCTCTGGGCAGACGGTTCGATGAGCTTTTCCTTTTTCTTGCTGCAATCACAACCTCTAATCAATACAGATAGACCAAGCCAAAAACAACAATTTCCATTAAGAACCATACAACTTCCACTGACAGCTCCATCTGTTTACAGCAACATGATATCAGCATGATATCATCATCTATTTAAGTAGTTACTTCCGCAATAGATAATTGCTATTCGGTTAGAATTATTAAATGATCAGCAGCTGTCTAGAAATTATTTGTAGCCATGATAAACAATACTTGAAAATAAAGTCTTAACTGAGTCTAACATGTATAATTGAAAGCTCTGTAGCTCCATATGCCTAGACTAAAACATGTGGTACTGTTTCTCAGAGCCTGTAGTGCTCCTATATCTCACAGTTATTACTAATGAATGGTGAGGGTGCACTGAATATGAATGCAGAAACAGAAAAAGAATTGCAGTTCAGTACAGATGTCTCTTTGATGTCTTAAGATCAGTTGTACCTAGTATAATTAAACAAGGCAACAAGAAGTCTGAAACTGATACAATTGTTATAATTCTTACTGAGCTGCTCCCATCTTCCCTGAATATATCGAATAGGGATGGTGAAGTGCAGAAGACCGCTCCAATGCAAATTGGCAAACAACAATTAAAGAAGAAACATGACCCAAAACAATGCTAATGAGGAGACGTACTGGCTGCTGGGCCAGGAGAGCAGCGCCAGCAACCCGCGGTCCAACTCCGATGTAGTACACAATCAATCTGCTGGACATTGTAGTCCACCATGAAGTCGTGGCAACGGCCTGAGAACCTCCGAGGTGCCGGTGGTGCATCCAACGATGCTAGGGTCCATCCGTCCATGGCGTCGAATTTGGCGGTGAAGACATTGACGGGGTAGAGAAAGTGACGGAGGAGTCTGTGACAGTCAATCCACATTGTGAGCTGAACTGAAGAACAATCAGAAAGTGAAAAATACGAACCTTACCAAGGAGTTGTGGGACGAAGAAACTGATGGTGATGGAGATGCTTGACAAAGGTGAATACGTCAATGGTGCCGCATCTCCATTCTGCCGCATGTGTGACGGCCAGCAAAAAGAAAAAGATCGGATCGGGGCGGGTAGTGGATGGTGGCGCTGGCAAGTGCATCGAGCAGCCACGTGAGGTCCATGCTCCTCGCCGGCTTCCGATGACGAGGCGGTCGATCTGCGGCCTTGGGGGTGGGGCGCTGACGAAGAGGGAGCGGATCCGCCGTGCAACTGCCGCAGTGGATCTCCGGCCTTGGGGCATCGATGGGGGAGGATCTCCGACCCTGGAACGCGGAGACCGGCACACCTGGGGGCACGACGGGCCCTCGGCACGGCGGCGTGGCTCACTCCCATCCTGGCACCGCTGCCTGATGCCCCAAGCACGACCATGTCGAGGACGACCGAGGCTGAGGCGGTAGCGTCGCGAGGAGGAGACGGCGTCGTGTGGAGCAGGCAGCGTTGCGAGGCGGAGGAGGCGTCATCGTAGGCGGAGTAGGAGGCGGCGGCGGTGGCGGGGCGGGGCGCTGCTGTGGCTACCTCGGCGGCGCTGTGGCTACGACGTGGTGGAGCAAGGCCGAGGTGGCTTGGCGTTCCGTGACCACGACGTCTGGGCGTAGGCGGCTTTGGAAGTTTGAAACGACGGTGGCATCGGCATGATGAGCGTGGCATCGATGGTGGCGTGGCTCTGGTGCGGCGGCAGTGGAGCTCCAGCTTCGTCAGCTGAGCGCGGTGGCGGGTGAATCGCGAGCACGGCGTCGTCGTCCTCGCCAGGAGTTATGCTCCGCGATCGCACGGGAGAAGAGGAGATCTGCGAGAAGAGGACGCGGAGATTAAGGTCACGGTCTGCGCCGTGATCACGGAGGCTTTCCTTTTAGTTTCACTTGTATCCTTTTGGTATGTAGACACCGGTGATTTTCCTTCCAAAAAAGAGAGAGAAATTTAGGGAGGGAGGAGATCGCGGGGAGACCGATCGCACACAGGGGGAAGCGGAGCGACGGGTCTTCGTCGCACCAGGCGAGGCGACGGTGATTTTTTTTTTACCGCACGAAAAAAGTCTCACTTTCATCCTTTTATGTAGTAAAGATAAGGACAGTCTAGAAACCAGACTGCTGAACTGCACCCACCTATTATATTCCCTTCATTCTACATTATAAGGCGTTTTGACCGTTCTAGGTGCATTGATTGATTTTATTATGTATCTACACATAATTATATCTAAGTGCATAGTAACAACTATATCCCTAGAAAAGACAAAAACGTCTTACAATTCAGAATTGCAGGGGTACAACTAATCTAACGGACATAAATAATAAATGCAGAAGGGTCTGACATGATTAAAATTTAGGTGCTCCAGATTTTATAGCATATATAAAGTGTAGGCGGAGAAATTTAAGGAAACAAAGAAAACAAAATTGAACAATGTACCTTCACATGGGTTGCTTGAACGAGCGTGTGATATTTCTTTATGTTCGAGGCTGTCAAGCACACATTTTTGTGAAACTGCTTCATATCCATAGCTGGTCAAGTATTTGATTTCAAGTCCCCGAAGAGCCGAAAGTCGCGGGACCACCGCCCGGATCCTAAGGATGCAAGGCATTGGCAACCAGAAAGAAATAGTGTTTCTAGTGATGAAGCGTCTTCCAGGGAATGGACTGACTGCAACTTATTGCAGTTGTCAATATGTAGTTCCTCGAGTCCACCCAGCTGTCCGACACAGAACAAAGATCCGCACACCGGCAGATTGACAAATTCTTGAGGGACTGTGGTAGATTCGGAAGTGTCACCAAGTTATCACAGTCATATATCTCTAAACTTGCTAGAAATGGACATGGAATCATTTGGGACGATAGTTGCTCTAGCATGCTAGTGGACTGTAACACCTGAGAATTTCCGGCATAAAAAAAAATGGATCTTTGTTTATGGATTAAGAAATTTATTTAACGTGGATTGATCGAATTTAAAGAGAGGCCGTAAATGTGAATTTTGATTTGTCGCCGGATGGATAAACTGAGACTACTGATGCGTACAGCTTGATGAAACAGTTTTGTTTTGCTAGTCATATATGATACTCATAGCTTGGATAATAGAGATATGTTTGGCGCAAGATTTAATAAGGCAAAAATGGTCCTATACCATGCTGCTACAGTAATGTCGCGAAGCTACAGTACCTGACCAGCAGCCCAAGACCCCTGCTGTGGCCAAGCCTATCTTTGGGCTTTTCGTTTTTCCTTTCTTTTCATATTCCCTTTTTCTCTCCCTACCATGAGATCCCATCTAGACCTGGTCATTTCCTCCCTCCTACAACCTTTAGGTGTTGCCCTTGGCTGCTCACGTGGGGGAGAAGAAAAGAAGAGAGGGAACTAAGAAGAGAAGGGGAGGAGAGAAGGGAAGAGAGGGGATGATTTGAGGCCTTGCCATCGTCACCGTTGCCGTCATCGTTTCTGATCTTCCCAAAACCGGTTAGGGATCTTCTCATCTCTTTGTTTTGTACTCAATCCATTGATCCCCTCCCTGTCCATGATGGCCACACTCACGTTCCTCGTAGATTGGGATGTCGAGAGAGTCGTAGCGGCAGGGATCGTCATAAGGTGGAGAAGAAGAAGGAAGAAGGGGGTGAAACGCAAGGGGGTTTGTCATCGTCCTCGCTCCAGTTGCCCTAGGTGAGGTGCCAAAGCCTAATCTACTTCTTTGGATCGAGTTTTGTGGATCGAATCATTGAATTAGGAGGGTTATAGTTGGAGTAATTCATGAAATTCTCGAAATTAATTTCAGTCATGTTACGAATTTCGTCGGCCGACCGGATTCTATTTATTGCTGTTTTCGGGTACCTTAACGGCCTTATCTTTGTGTTTAGTTGGTGGAAAAGGTGGAAAAAACACTGTTCGAATCAAAAAGTAAATGTAGCACGTTTCGTTTGTTTGTGGTAAACATTATCCTACCATGGCGTAACTAGGCTCAAAAGAATCGTCTCGTGCCGCGTGTACATCAAAACTATGCAATCAGTTTTTTTTATTTACCTACATTTAGTGGTCGATACATGTGCCGGCATTTTGATGTGATGGGGTGAATAGTGAGTTTGGATTTTCAGTTTCGGCATCTAAACACAGCCTTACTAAATTTTGCCAATGTGGAAAGATTTGTAGAGGACTTCAATACCTTTCTTTTTTACTCCAATATCACTCTTATCTCTACAACATAAAAGGGATGAAAAGGAGGCTGTTTCGTGCGGTAAAAAATTGGTGCGTCCTAGTCTTCACGGTGCGATCGGCGCTCCCTCCGTAAAAACTCTCGCCGCCATGTGGGACCGCACGAGCCAAGAAGGAAACAACGCCGCGCCTTCGCGGCGGTGATCGCGGCGCTTCGCGTGCCCCGGTCTCGCCGCACGATAATAACGCGCTGATCGCGGCGCTGCCCGGTCTCGCGTTGTCATCCGGATGAAGGTCTCCACTCTTCGTTCCTCCTCGCATTGCGGATCATCGCGATAACCTTCCATCGCTAGAAAATCCCTTAGCCCGACATCACCGCGATAACCTGGCTTTCCTCCCAGTGCCACATCCCCTTCCATCACCCACGATGCATCCTCCTCACACACGCCGCCGTTTGCGTCATCTCGCCCATCCCCAATCTACTGCCGATGGATCTCCGAGAAGACCACTCCACCGCCTCCCAAGTAGGAGAAGGACCCGACATTGTTGTTTGCGCCCGCACCGAGTGCCTGATCGTCCTCGCTACGCCTCGACCTGCGCGCCGTCGTTCTGCCCCGATCCGCTGCGCGCCGTTGACCTCGCCATCGGCCGCCCGATTCGCTCCCCTCACCGTCGAGCCTTGAGCGGCGACCCCCGCGCTCCATCGCTCCCCACCGTAGTCTCTCTCTCTCTCTCTCTCTCTCTCTCCCGGTGATGCCTGGTCACTTCGTCGGCGATGAGCACCGACCAGGTATATATGCCACCCCTTCCCTCCCTCCCTTCTGCACGAAACTGAGCATCCAAATCCTAAGTTAAGCAGCAGCCACATCCATTCTTCATCCCCGATATATGCAGCAGCGATGGTGGCGCCCCCTTGATCAGCAGTGGTGGCGTCCCGGCCGCAGATCCATCGGAGCTAGGCATAATATTTTTGATCTAGGCACAATATTCGCTAGGAGCAGCACGGTCTCCCTCTGCGTGCATCCATGGTGATCATGGTGGCGCAACGTGGCCCTTTGGCACGCTGGCAGTGGTTCCACAAACGATGGTGTGGCCTCCTGACATGCATGAACTGCAGCCTGGGCATTGGATTTGTGATGATGAAACTTCTTCCTGGAGTAGGGCTACATCAATCCACAAAGCAGGTATGACAGAGAAACCACACATAATGTCCAGTTGATATCTCCATCCATTCATTTATTCAAGTTCCAAATTTTCTATGTTATTGGCAGATCCAAAATGAATGCTTCATTCCACGAGCACAGATTCCCATGTTTTGTGATGTTTTTCGGTGAGGATTGGAACTACACTATTCTTGTTTTTGGATTTGTTTTCCTACATATACTGATTCCTGTTAAGTTGTGTGATGGAATCAAGGCTTCAAGCTTAGTCATGTGTTCATATCTATCCTGTTGTAATATCAAATACAAATTTGTTAGATGCAAATCAAGCTTTCTGGAATAATTCAATACAAATAGGTACTTTCAGTATGCCAACAATCTGAAGTTTGCATACAACCTTTTTATGTTTGCATTGCTACTTTGCTCAGTTCTTAACCCAGCTTCACTATTTTTTATGGTCAGAACATGCATGGATACAGTGGAAGGCTGAACCCTGAACTAATAGATGATACAGATACATGTGTACAGGTTCCTAATTATTTATTTAATACCACAATACTTGTGTACAAGTGAATGAGAATATTCATATCAATTTTGGTTTAGTAGAAGTGTAGAACAACTTTTTTTAAACATTCAAAATATGAAAAGGAGGCCAATTCTAAAGACATGAATAGCTAAGAGGTGATGGGCTTCTGAAGAAGTTTTAACGATTTGGGAAGTTTACAGACCAAGCATGGAGATCGGGACCAATATCTTTAGTTCTACAGGATAACACATCAGGGTTTGGTACATGCATGGGATCATTGTTGTTTCCTTTGTATGTTGTCTTTCTTGATGGCGTTTTTGCTCGATTCGTGTGTTGTTGATCTTCAGTGGGGTAATATTCTATATTATGATTAGACTTTTTGCTTGCAAAGTAGAGTCTGACAGATTGCAGTTTAAGTGACCATTGCCAGGCGACGAGTTCCCAGTCAATACCAAAGTCACCAGCAGCCTCTCCTTTCATGGAGGTACTATGGGAAACAGAAAGATGAATTATGTCATTAATGATCATTCATTTGATATAAAAATACCTAGAGTTTAACAGATTGTGATAATATAGGAAATTTGGGTAATTAGTAGTTGCTTGAATAAATAGATTTCGTGAGGTGCCAACCACACTAAATAAAATACTGAATGTCTGCTGTTTTTGAACAGTAAGGAATTACTATGCAGTATATATCACTTTAGATTGTTTCAGTTTTTTATCATGGAGTATTCAAATCAAACACTAAATTTGGTTCGCTAAATCAATATGAATTTCAGGGTAGTTGAAAACCGCAGGGTTATTTCTTCTGTTTGGATTAGCCTAAAAAAAAATCTAGAATGCAGTATCTCTCCCAAACACCCTAAGATTCCAGTGGACTTTTTAGAGGTCAACCGGGGGGAGCTTAGAACCGATCTCCACCTACATTTTCATTCCAGGAACCCAGGTGATGGATCGCTAGAGCCTTGCACAGTTTTACAAAGGTCTATCCTTGACTAGGATCCGACATTTCCAATCTTTGCTTGCTGCTTTGCACGCAGCTTTGAGGCGACGAGCCTCGGGTGGGGGAAGCGACGAGCCTCGGGTGGGAGTCCTCGGAAGATGGTGTTTGTTCCTGTGCTTTCAAATTTTTCAGCATAGGAGAAGGAGAGCAGGGGGTGGAGAACCTTTTCGGCTACCTGTTGGGGGGTGGGGATGCTGTTCCAGAGCTCGACGGCGGGCGCCACATTGCCCGGACTCCACCCAGCCCTGCCCGAAGGAGTGCACAAAGGGGCATTGTGAGAAGATATGATCAACAGATTCATTGGCCCTCTTGCAAATCTCAGAGGTGGCGGAGTCCACAATATTCTTGCGCAACAGAGCAACCCGGCAATGAATCCTGCAATGAAGTGATATTTGTGATTGTATTACTTTAACTTACTTGTTTGGATTATATATCAATGTAATATCACTAATTTCATAGTATTATATCTTATCATGTGATCCATGTGTTTTTATATAAAATTTAATTATCCCGTAGCAACACACGGGCATTTAACTAGCAGCCTCTGTAGTTTTGGAGATATAGTGTTTCTTAGCTGGTTATTTTGCAGTGACGAAAATCTGGATAGTTTCAGATCTAAGCAGTTTTTGACTATTTAAATGAATTAGTTTGATCTTTCCACGTGAACAAAAAGTCTAGGAATTTTCTTAAGCTTTCCAGATTGGTAACTTATATATTTTTTTATTTAGTAAATCTTCAGTTATGAATTTATACAATTTGATATTCTGTTTTGGTCGGCAGAATTGTTCAGCTATGTTCCATGGGTAATTACTCCATCTTAGGGGCGTGTTGTGCAAAACTTCCCAATACAAAAATTGTTTATAATGATGTTTTACACCTTAAGTAGAAGTTTCATAATTTTTTTTTATGAGTAATTTATCCTCAGTGAAAATGTGAAACAAGGTTGCTGCTGTTGGTTGATTGTTTGATCGCTGTTTTTTGGGGAAACGGTAGTGCTGGCCATAGAAGTGATCTAAGTGTCATTGTGAATGTTTGTTTGAGTTTATTTTCTGAGGTGATGATATGTTAACAGGTGGTGCACCTTTGGATCGTCCTTAGCTCACGTTTGCATCGTCGTCTTAAGGCAAGTAAACGTAGCGGTTGATTGCTACAGACTTGACATGTTGTTTAATCTACCTACACTATGTCATAACATTAACCAATCCAACATAATATCTACAATTGTTAATTCACTTATCCCTCTATTAAGTAACTTATATATATATATATGGTTATCATTTGTTGAATCTTTTATCATGTTTCTATCAACACGAGGTAAGTCTTATGTTCTACAACGGTGGATGTGCGTGGCATATGTGGTAAATGTTTATGCGGTTGCACCATATATCATTGCATCATATTGCATTGCACTACATTCGTGGATGTCGCCACTTGCTGGCCACGACCGTACCGGTACAGATCGTCGTTGCCCGAGGAGGGGCGCGATGCGACTTCATACCTTGTTGGGTGTGGAGGCGGTGGACATGCATATGCATTGCATCCGCACTCACGAGGTTTATTTGCATTGAGGTTGTGGATATGAGGAGTTTATTTCCCATTTGAAGAGGTGGTTTATTTTATTAAATATCATGGATGTTGTTTTCTTCTTTTTGTGGAATAATTTGTCTATGAATTATAAATTTCTGATATTGTCTTATATACAACATTTAAGTCGATGCTTAATGAACTTGTAGTTTCAATGACATGATCAGGCAGTTTGCTTGCTTTGAGATTTATTCTCACCCCTATCATTTCTAGGTGTTTGATTGGATGCTTTGAAATCTCATGTTTGGTTTTGGAAATTGATGGCGACACTTGTGGACTAATCCTTTGCTCTAAGTATGTGACTTTAGAAAGGATTAGGTGGATGACAAGGTGCATGATGATCATGAACATGGACAAAGTCGGTGGACTTGATGGATCGTCAAGCTCGGTGATCGGCTTGAGAGGAACCCGGGAGATCAAGGCAAAGGTATACTTGATAGGGTTTTCCTTTTGGTGATCAAGACACGATAGAGCGTGTGATCACATTATAGGATAGATGGCCGACTATCAAGAGGGAATGCCGCGACAATCCTTGCATGAAGTGCTTCTAGGTCCATATCGATTTGCATGATGCATTTAGGATATGAGAGCACTAACCGATCTTGCCTAACATCTCGACGTGCTAACATTGGTGATAACGTGGTCATCTTGGGCGTGTTGGCAACCTATGGCAAGAGGCGAAGCAAGTTGGAAGCTAAGAGCAAAGAAAGGAAGAAGATGCCGCGTCGAGTGAGGCGACCGACGCTGGGAAAAGTGACCGACGCGATCGACCGGAAGCGTTCGGGTCGCGGAGCACTCGGTAGCGAAATTGACCGGACGCTCGACCGGAAGCCGGACCGGATGCTTCGATTGCCCGACCGACGACGCGCTGCGGATCGGCGCGGAGGAGGGCGCCCGCTACGTGGGCCCGACCCTTGTCGGTAGCGACCGGAAGCGGCCGGACGGCCGGACCGGAGGATTGTGCATCCGGTCAGCCGCGTCCGGTCACCCCAGAGAGCCCTTTTGAACTCCAACGGCTCTTTCTCGAGGGGGTCTCTATATATACTTGTTTGGCCGGTATTTGGAGCTCTCTCTTGCACATTTGAACACTCCTACACACTTGTGAGCTTGTGAGACTCCTCTCCACTCATCTCTTCACTCTAACTTCGAATCTTGAGTGAGATTGAGAGTGATAGAAGTGCATTGCTTGATTAGTCTTGCATCTAGAGGCACTTCATCCTTGGAGAAGCCGCGGGATTCTTGTTTTCTTGGGAATTTGCTTGGTTCCCTAGCGGCTTGGAGCAAGAGGCGGTGTTGAGCTCGATTGGAGCTTGTTCGAGGCCACACCGGTGGTGATTGTGAGGGGTTGAGCCTTACCCCGCGGGAGGTACGCGAAAGGCATCACTAGTGGATTGCTCGTGGCTTGTTGGACCCTCTCTTGTGATTGTTGCTTGAGCTCCCATAGGGGATTTGGCACCGGCCATTAAGCTTGGCAACATCAAGTGAGTGTGTCGCCACAACGGGAGTAGCGTCTTAGCAAGCAAGCACGTGAACCTCGGTGAAAAATCATCGTGTCACTTGTTCTTGCTCGTTGGAGATTTCGGTGATCACGGTGATTGGCTTCCACCTCTACACTCCGCGGTGGTATTGTACTCTAACCTTTTGCATTACTTTCACTAGTATTCTTGTGTAGGTTTGCTTAGTTGAGTAGTGTTTTAGGTTGCTTAGCCTTGTTAGCTCCTAGTGGTAGTTTTAGTTAGATTTGTTTGTCCACCTAGGAGTAACTTAGCGACTTAGCCTTGTGTGAATTAGAGACAATAGAATTGACTTGTGGCTTGCATAGCTAGTCGAAGCATTGCTTAATTGCTACGCCATCTTATTGTCTAACCCGGGTGCTTAGTGTTGTTGCAAGAATTTTTAATAGGCTATTCACCCCCCCCTCTAGCCATTAGGACCTTTCAAGTGGTATGAGCCGAGGCAACCGTATTTGAGTGGCTTAACATCCAACGGTGATAAGAAAATGGCTACTTTCCATGTCAACAACACCAAGAAGGCGCCACCTTCGATGGCACCAACTTTGGGCATTGGAAGTTGAAGATGACCGCACACCTCAAGCAAATCAATAGAGAAGTGTGGGTTGTCACCGAAAACAAGTTTGAAGTGGCAAAGCCAAATGAGCCAACCGCCCGCGGAAGAAAAGAAGATATATGCCAATGATGTGGCCGTGAGTGCTTTTCATGAGGCATTCAACGATAGAGTGTTTGAACAAGTGAAGACACTCACCATCGCCCATATGACATTTGGAAGAAGCTAGAAGAGTGCTATGAGGGCACCGAAGGAGTCAAGCAAGCCAAAGCCTACATCAAGCTTGAACAATTCAATAGCTTCAAGATGGAGGAAGATGAGAGTGTGCGAGGAGATGTTCCACCGCATGCAAGTGTTGGTGAACGATCTCAATGCTTTCGGTGAAGACATCAAGGACACAACATTCAACATGAAGTTCTTGAGATGCTTACTAGGAAAGATTTGAGATGCTCAAGACCGTGCTAGTGAAGACCAACTTGAAGCTCTTGACACCGAATCAATTGCTTGATGAGGTGATGACCGATGACTCTTTTTAGAGATGACTCAAAGAAGCAAGAGCTCATCAACAAGGCAAACAAGAAAACCAAGGATGAGGACAAGAAAGATGACAAGAAGGGATTGGCCCTCAAAGCTAGTTCTTCATCCAAGGGCAAGAAGAAGAAGGAAGAATCAAGTGATGAAGAGGATGGCACATCTACTAGTGGAAGTGAGATTGATGAGCACTGGCCCTCTTTGTGAGGAAATTGGGCAAGTATGTGAAGAAAAGCTACATCTCATCAAAAGAAGAATAAGAAGAAGCAATCATTCAAGAAGAAGACCAAGGATGGCAAGAATGAAGGCAACATGACATGCTTTCGTTGCCATGATGATTGTCATTTGATTGCGGATTGCCCATATGATAGTGATGATGAGAAGGGCGTCAAGAAGGCAAGAAAGAAGAATGATGCCAAGAATGAGAAGGAGAAGAAGCCCAAGAAGAAGAATGAGTCCCATGTGGCTATGTGGGATAGTGATGGCTCATCTTCTTCAAGTGATGAAGAAGGAGGACAAGAAGAAGAAGAAGGGACAAGCTCACCTTGCTATGCATGACAAGATCTCCTTCTTCGACACTCCTTCATCATGCTTCATGGCTAAGGCCACTAAGGTACAATCTATCACTAAAGATGATGATGATAGTGATAGTGATAGTGATGATGAGGAGCCAACTTACACTAAGGAAGAATTGAAAACCATGCTTGATGATAGTATTGACATGTACAAGGATAGTAGGAAGGAGGCCAAGGGCTTGCGTAAGGAAATAAAAAGCCTTAAGCAAGAACTTGAGGAGCTTCGGGCATCTTATGAGAGTCTAAAGGTAGACCATAAGACGCTTGAGAAATCTCATTCTAAGCTAGAGAAAGCTCACTCCTCTCTACTAGAAGAGCACAAATTGTGCCAAGTTGTGGAAGTTGTTGATACATGCAATGCTAGCATCATGTGTGATATTCATGTCGATGAACCATCTCCCATATGTGTAGCCTCCACTAGCTCTATCACTAGCACATCCATCTCTAGTGAAGATACATGCAACCCTATGCTTATTCATGAGAATGCATGTTTAAAGAGGGAAGTAAAGGAGCTTAATCACTCCTTGGCTAAGGCCTATGGTGGTGAGGACCGATTGCTTATGTGCTTGGGTAGCCAAAGGGCATCCTTATACAAGGAGGGCTTAGGCTATATCCCCAAGAAAGGCAAGGCCGCCTATGTGACTCACAAGACTCGTTTTGTGAAGAACAATGGTAGCTATTGCAAAGTGTGCAAGCAAGTTGGTCATGTAGAGCAAAAGTGCATGAACAAGAGAACCAATGTTACTTCTATCAAGCTTGATCATTCTTATATGCTTGTAAAGAAGAACAACGGTGTTCGTGCTAGGTACATTGGTGCACCATGGATGGGCTCAAAGAAGAAAGCCATTTGGGTACCAAAGACCTTGGTGACTAACCTTGAAGGACCCAAACAAGTTTGGGTACCTAAGAAGAATTGATCTCTTTTTGTAGGTCAATTACCGTGCCGGAGGAGAGCATTGGATAATGGATAGTGGGTGCACTCAACACATGACCGGGGATTCTCATATGTTCAAGACTATTAGTATCAAGGGCATTGATGAATATGAGTCAATCACTTTTGGCAATGACAAGAAAGGCAATGTGTTGGGGCTAGGCAAGATTGCTATCACTCAAGAAAAGAGCTTATCAAAAGTGTTGCTAGTTGATCATCTTGACTACAACCTCTTGTCGGTCTCTCAACTTTGTGACCATGGGTACAAATGCATATTCACAAGTCAAGAAGTTGAAGTGGTTAGTGGTGATGGTGCAAACATGATCTTCAAAGGGATTTAGATATGGTGATCTCTACCTTGTTGATTTCAAGTCCAAAAAGCCAAATTGACAACATGTCTACTCTCCAAGGCTAGCAAAAGGGTGGTTGTGGCATAGAAGGCTTGGTCATGTTGGGATGAAGCAATTGAACAAGTTGATGAAAAAATGACTTGGTTAGAGGCTTGGAAGATGAGAAGTTTGAGAAGGACAAACCTTGTGGAGCATGTCAAGCCGGCAAACAACATGGCAATGCACATCCAACCAAGAGCATCATGAGTACAAGCAAGGCATTTGAGTTGCTACACATGGACTTGTTTGGGCCAACATCATATTCAAGCATTGGTGGCAACAAGTATGGTTTTGTCATAGTTGATGACTACACTAGATACACATGGGTGTTCTTTTTGCATGACAAGAATGATGTGTTTGAGCTTTTCAAGACATTTGTCAAGAGGGTTCAAAATGAATTTGAGACATCCATCAAGAAGATTAGGAGTGACAATGGAAGTGAATTCAAGAATACAAGAATTGAAGAGTTGTGTGATGAGCTTGGTATTGGACATCAATTCTCACCAACCTACACTCCTCAATCCAATGGTGTAGTTGAGAGGAAGAATAGAACCTTGATTGAAATGGCAAGATCAATGCTTAGTGAATACAATGTTAGCCATTCCTTTTGGGCCGAAGCAATCAACACGGCTTGCTATTGTAGCAACCGACTCTACTGTCATGGGATGCTTGGCAAGACACCTTATGAGTTGCTAAATGGAAGGAAGCCCAACATTGGATACTTTAGAGTCTTTGGATGCAAATGCTACATTCTCAAGAAAGGCACAAGATTGGGCAAGTTTGATAAGAAATGTGATGAAGGTTTCCTAGTTGGATATTCAACCACAAGCAAAGCATATAGAGTATGGAACTTGGGTAGTGGCAAGCTTGAGGAGGTTCATGATGTTGAATTTGATGAAACCCAAGGTTCTCAAAATGAAGTTGAAAATCATGATGATGTGAGTGGTTCCAACTTGGAGAATGCAATGAGGACAATGGATATTGGTGATATTCGGCCTGGGCAAGTGAATGATGATGATGACACTCCATTGCCTACTACTTCGGTTGATATTGGTGCAAATGAAGCTAGCACTAGTGGCACTCAAGATGAAGATCAAGATCAACAAGCTAGTCCAATTCCTCATCCTAGTCATCAAGTGCAAGTGATGCAACCATCCAACATAGCAAGAGATCATCCAATTGATCAAATTGTCGGTGACATCAATAGTGGAGTGATCACTAGAGGAAGATTAGCGTCTTTTTGTGCACATCATGCTTTTGTTGCACAAGAAGAGCCGGAGAACACTGGAGATGCACTCAAGAAGGAAGATTGGATCAATGCCATGCATGAAGAGTTGAACAATTTCAAGAGGAATGATGTATGGGAATTGGTGGAAAGGCCAAAGAACTACAATGTGATAGGAACTAAGTGGGTCTTCAAGAACAAGCAAGATCAAGATGGAATTGTTGTGAGAAACAAGGCAAGGCTAGTAGCTCAAGGGTATTCACAAGTAGAAGGTCTTGACTTTGGAGAGACCTATGCACCGGTTGCTAGACTTGAAGCAATTAGAATCTTGCTTGCCTATGCATGTGCACATGACATCAAGCTCTATCAAATGGATGTGAAAGGTGCATTCTTGAATGGATTCATCAATGAGTTGGTGTATGTGGAGCAACCTTAGGGCTTTGAAGATGAGAAGTATCCCAACCATGTTTACAAGTTGAAGAAGGCTTTGTATGGCTTGAAGCAAGCACCTAGAGCATGGTATGAGAGGTTGAGATTTTTTCTCCTCTCTAAAGGGTTCAAGATGGGCAAGGTGGACACCACACTCTTCATCAAGAAGATTGGCAAGGACTTGTTTGTGTTGCAAATATATGTTGATGATATCATCTTTGGGTCAACCAATCAAGAATATTGTGAAGAGTTTGCTAAGATGATGGCCAATGAGTTTGAAATGTCAATGCTTGGAGAGCTCACGTTCTTTCTTGGTCTCCAAATCAAGCAATTGAAGAATGGCACATTCATTAGTCAAGGCAAGTACATCAAGGATATGATCAAGAAGTTTGATCTTCAAGATGCCAAGTCTATGTCAACACCATTGGGCACCAATGGAAGCTTAGACCCCGATCCTAGTGGTGACATGGTTGAGCAAAAGAAGTATAGGTCGATGATTGGAAGCTTGCTCTATGCAACCGCATCAAGACCAGGACATTGCATTTAGTGTGGGCATGTGTGCTAGATATCAATCCAATCCAAGAGAGAGTCACCTCAAGGCAACCAAGAGAATCATTAGGTACTTGAAGGGCACTCAAGATGTGGGACTATGGTATCCAAAGGGATCCAAGTTTGATTTGATTGGATATTGGATTCGATTATGGAGGATGCAAGATAAATAGAATGAGCACAAGTGGCACATGTCAATTCCTTGCAAGGTCACTAGTATCATGGTCTTCAAAGAAGCAAAATAGTGTTGCTCTCTCTACCGCCGAAGCCGAATACATTAGTGCGGGAAGTTGTTGCACTCAATTGCTTTGGATGAGGTCAACATTGAAGGATTTTTGGATTCACATTTGACAAGGTTCCATTGTTTTGTGACAATGAAAGTGCTAGAAAGATGACTCAAAATCGGTTCAACATCCAAGAACAAAGCACATTGATATAAGGCACCACTTCATAAGAGATCATCAACAAAAAGGTGACATTTGTATCA
This sequence comes from Hyparrhenia diplandra, assembly GCA_015847255.1. NCBI lineage: Eukaryota > Viridiplantae > Streptophyta > Magnoliopsida > Poales > Poaceae > Hyparrhenia > Hyparrhenia diplandra. The sequence continues at coordinate 424,136 of JADLZK010011792.1, forward strand.
TGGGCATTGGCACGAAAGATCAACTAGCCGACATATTCACCAAGCCACTTGATGAGAAGAGGTTTTGCATGCTAAAGGGAGAATTGAACATTATTGACTTCTCCAACTTGAGTTGATGCACCCCACTTATATGACATGCCTCTCCTTCGACAAACCCAAGGTAAAAGTTGTTTGTCATGGCATTCATACTTGCTAAGGACTTGTTAGTGCATCTAGACATCATGCAATTTAATAGGCTCATTCATGGAAAATAAAATGTTTTCAATGTATGTGTGGCACCACTATTGCTTTGATTGCTTTTATGATCTAGTGGTGGCATATGATATGTTTATGTGCTTGCAATCCTAGTGTCAACTCTAGAATATGAGCTATTGATGTGTATTCTAACATGGTGCAAGATAACCCTTATGTATATGAGGTGTGAAAAAGCTTGTCCTTGGTTCAAACTTGAATACATAGAAAGGCAAGTGATCTAGACGAGACCACATGAGATACTTTGATTGACTTGATTTCTCTCATTTACACCTTTTTTGGTGATTGTTGACAAAGGGGGGAGAAATAAGTCACAAAAGATGTTGGAAAGGATCACACAAATAGGGGAGCAAGCTCATAGACTATTTGTGCATTTGTATGTGCATGATCATAATGAAATGTGCATTGGCAATCTAAATTCAATATACATGATTGCTTGATGTATGCTAGCTTTTGAAAAATTGATTGGTGTATTGACCAACTAGCATGCATAGGATGTATCTAGACAAAAGCTCACATTTTAAGCCTATAATGTTGATCTCATGGGGTATGTTGAGTTTTTGATGAAGTCTAGATACATGATGCTAAGGACTCCGATGGTTTCACGCTTCAAAGGTCCAATTTCTATAACCTTAGCATCTCTTTTTGGTACTAGTATCTCTCCCCATGATTTCTATCCAACATATGTGCCAAAACTGAACCAAACACATGGAAGCACATATGTAGGGGGAGCCACTACTACCAAAAACCGAACCTTGAAATGATTGTCCATTCCTTGACTTTTGTTCAAAACTCTAATGGGCAAGCAATTCAAGTTAAATTGAATTTATCTCTTATCTTTGTGAGTTGGTTGTCATCAATTACCAAAAGGGGAGATTGAAATCTCATGTTTGGTTTTGGAAATTGATGGCGACACTTGTGGACTAATCCTTTGCTCTAAGTATGTGACTTTAGAAAGGATTAGGTGGATGACAAGGTGCATGATGATCATGAACATGGACAAAGTCGGTGGACTTGATGGATCGTCAAGCTTCGGTGATCGGCTTGAGAGGAACCCGGGGAGATCAAGGCAAAGGTATACTTGATAGGGTTTTCCTTTTGGTGATCAAGACACGATAGAGCGTGTGATCACATTATAGGATAGATGGCCGACTATCAAGAGGGAATGCCGCGACAATCCTTGCATGAAGTGCTTCTAGGTCCATATCGATTTGCATGATGCATTTAGGACATGAGAGAGCACTAACTTCGATCTTGCCTAACATCTCGACGTGCTAACATTGGTGATAACGTGGTCATCTTGGACGTGTTGGCAACCTATGGCAAGAGGCGAAGCAAGTTGGAAGCTAAGAGCAAAGAAAAAGGAAGAAGATGCTGCCTGTCCAGGCGACCGGACGCCGAAAAGTGACCGGACGATCGACCGGGAGCGGCCCGAGCAGCACTACTTAGCCACAAATTGACCGGGACGCCGACCGAAGCCGGACGGATGCTTCCGCGTCTCGATCGACGCCGTGACCGGACGCGCGAGGAGGGCGCCACCGGGAGGGCCCCGGTTTTTGTCGGACCGATCGGCCAGCGATGGACGGCGACGGCGGACCAGACCCGGGCCAGTGCGTCCCGGTCACAGCGTCCGGCCACCCCGAAGAGCCCTTTTGAACTCCAACGGCTCTTTTCTCGAGGGGTCTCTATATATATACTTGTTTGGCCGGTATTTGGAGCTCTCTCTTGCACATTTGAACACTCCTACACACTTGTGAGCTTGTGAGACTCCTCTCCACTCATCTCTTCACTCTAACTTCGAATCTTGAGTGAGATTGAGAGTGATAGAAGTGCATTGCTTGATTAGTCTTGCATCTAGAGGCACTTCATCCTTGGAGAAGCCGCGGGATTCTTGTTTTCTTGGGAATTTGCTTGGTTCCCTAGCGGCTTGGAGCAAGAGGCGGTGTTGAGCCTCGATTGGAGCTTGTTCGAGGCCACACCCGGTGGTGATTGTGAGGGGTTGAGCCTTACCCCGCTGGAGGTACGCGAAAGGCATCACTAGTGGATTGCTCGCGTGGCTTGTTGGACCCTCTCTTGTGATTGTTGCTTGAGCTCCCATAGGGGATTTGGCACCGCCATTAAGCTTGGCAACATCAAGTGAGTGTGTCGCCACAACGGGGAGTAGCGTCCCGGCAAAGCACGTGAACCTCGGTGAAAAAATCATCATGTCACTTGTTCTTGCTTTCGTTGGAGATTTCTCGGTGATCACACGGTGATTGGCTTCCACCTCTACACTCCGCGGTGGTATTGTACTCTAACCTTTTTGCATTACTTTCACTAGTATTCTTGTGTAGGTTTGCTTAGTTGAGTAGTGTTTTTAGGTTGCTTAGCCTTGTTAGCTCCTAGTGGTAGTTTTTGTTAGATTTGCTTGTCCACCTAGGAGTAACTTAGCGACTTAGCCTTGTGTGAATTAGAGACAATAGAATTGACTTGTGGCTTGCATAGCTAGTCGAAGCATTGCTTAATTGCTACGCCATCTTATTGTCTAACCGGGTGCTTAGTGTTGTTGCAAGAATTTTTAATAGGCTATTCACCCCCCCTCTAGCCATTAGGACCTTTCATGCTTGCTTGGAGGGATGGGATTAGTGGCACATCTTCACTTTACTTTCACTTTTAGATATAATAATGTCACCCTCGGCTTTTTGTCATGAACTTAGTTGTGTTCATGGTGATACTTTATGGTTCAATAAATCTTTAAGTTGGAATTTTATTTAATTACATGGTTTTATTCCCGTAGTAACTTCCGCGCTTTACTTTGATGTTCGGTTTTTGCTCCCGAGTTTTATACTCGGCATGAGGGAAGGGATGTTTAGTGACATCGTAGGCTTTTGTGGCGCTGGGGTGTTACATGGACATAGTGCCACAAAGAGTATTCCAGTGATGTTGACGTCTCAAGATGCTCTTCCTTTGTCCAAATAAATTCAAGTCTAGGGCCTTTGCACAATATCAATAGCTCGAGGGATGGGGAAGAATGAAGAGCTCTTCCAAGCTTTCACAACGGGCTATGAAAATCTCGATCAAATGTGGCAGGACTTGATCCCTTGTTTGTGTAGGTTCACCATCTTTGGCCATGCGGGCCCTATTAGCTTGCCACATGACTCAATCCACAAGCGCTTCAAGGATACCAAGCCACGGAACACTTGTTACGGCGATAGATAAAGCAAATCGCATTTTTCAATTCTCGAGATCAACAAGGTTTTGAAACCATTTCGAGCACAAATGTTAGCCGTGATTGACTGGAGATGAAAAAAAGTTGCGGCCGGATATGCTTAGTTCTCGACAGAGGTGCTTTGCATCCATGTCATGGAAAGACGACTCTAGTTTACGTGATGAATCCCGGCTACTCTCTATCCGAGGCGGTGCCGGTATCACGGACATACATTTCTAGCCCGACACGGTGAAGTCATGTGCCTTGATTTAACTATTCCTAGCGATAGCGATGCCTTGCCTTCATCCAAATTTTATAGCCTTGAGCTCGGTGCTCGAGGTAGAGTACTCAACTTTGGACAGTTTTTTATATCAATATTCTCAAATACGGGGAAAGGTTAATTCATTCCCTTCTCTTTTCATTTGCCACCCACCTCTCCAAGCTCTCCAAATCATGTAACAGAGTTGCTTCAAAGATCGAAATGGTGCGAGACCATATCACTGCATAGGTTTTCTTAATTTGCCCAACTTTTCCAAGTAAAGAACTTCAAGAGCTTTGAAATTGTAAAATTGAGGAAATCCCTCACAGAGCATACAACCATACTGATGGATGGAGTCCGGTCAAGTCTTTTGCAATTTCCTAAGATCGGTTACCCATGATGGTAAACTAGTGCCTCGTAGTTGGCTATCCTTAGCATTTGCTTGGCGATCATGAGGTTTAAGAACATATAGCACCTTCTCATGGCAATCCATTAGCACCGATTGTTCTTGACCCTTACTATCTATGGATACGGATCACCTTAGGACTCCGAGAGAGTTGTTCGCGAGGATTCTATCCTAGCCCCCGCGACCACAAAACAACTCCCGTAAGGCAATGGAAGCATAGCTACGGTAGACTTCGTTGTAATCGGGATAGAACTCTAGTCGATTACCATGTTTAGAGTTTGGGTGTTCGAATCCTCGACGGACAACCCTCTCTCAGTATCCGACTAGGTCCAGTAGCAAAGCTCTTTGGCCCCTTGAACTATAAAAAGGCGGCCAAAGAGCACCTCAGAGAGGAGAGCGCAACTTGAACACATCAAGTGCGGTAAACCTTTCAACCGATCCTCGGTTGACCCCATCAATCAAACAAGGCTCGCCACATTTGGGCGTAAGGTCTTTACTCGATCAAGGATCGAGGGGCCGGTACCGATATAAAAACCCGTCTCCATGTCAATAGCTGCAACAACAAACCGCCGACTCAGGGTTCATCGAGGGGCCAACAAACCGCCCGGCCACCCCGTGGCGGGCTCTGGTCAGAAAACATCGGCAAATGGGCGCTCGTGTGGGGCTCTCGTCGAATTTCAGCACGAGTTCGGCGGACCACGACATCATGGGCTCGACGGACGAAATACAATCATCTTGGATCATGGACTTGCGAGATCGGCGACGACGGCAAGACTTCGAAGCTACATCATCGAAATCAAAAGGAGAATCGAGAACTTCGAACCGAAGCTCGAGCGATTGGCCTTCAGCCAGACATCGCCTCAGCGGAGAACAAGCTCGACACCGATTCGGAGGACTACGTCAAGAGACGAAACCTAAAGCAGACTCGGGGAAAGGGAGTCATCCAAGGTTCAAAGGCGGACTCGAAGGCAACTCGAAGCAGTACTCCTACTCTGGCTCGCATAAGGAACCGGATCAGTTCGAAAAAGAATTTTTTCAAGAAAGGCTACCCCGACTCGGAGAAAGAAGGCAAAAACCGAGACAAATCTGGGTATCAACCCGGGTTACCTTACCAATTCCCAACGGGACTACGTGAATGCCGAGATTCACACATACAAGGTGTATCAAGACAACTTTCAAAAAAGAAAAGCGGAGATTCCTTTGAAGGGCGCCAAGAACCAGGACTCGCCCTAACAAGGACGCCGGAGGAGTGCATCATCCATCGCCTAGAACCCTCACAAGGACGGAACGTCAAGAAACGGCGGTGTACGGGGGATGGCAAGTTTACCTAATCTTCCCTCGACGGAAGGAGTGGCGTCCAAAGGCTCATGATCCCAACGAAATCTTGGTGATAACAAGAGCCCGCGAGACGCTTAACCCTCCGTGATGCCCCCGACATTAGGTCCAATCGACGAAGGTCTATCAAACATCTCGCGGACTAAAGAACCCAAGAAGACGAAGGAGAAGACCGGCGTCATTCAAGGCTAAGAAGAAACAAGTCAAGGGAGGACGAGAGACAAGAGCAAGCAAAGGCGCAAACAAGCCCGAGCAAATACCAAGCCGACCTGGCAGCCGAATATGAGAAGATGAAACCGAAAGGGAAGTCAAGATATCGGACAACACACGGAAAGATACAAGAGTTGATTGAACGCCCCAAGATCGCTTCAAACCTAAATGACGAGGAGAGGCTCATCAAGGAAGCGCCTCCAAAGCCACCCAAGAAAGAGATCCCGCCAGGTCACGGTCGAAGGCAAACAACTTCGCACATACAAAGAAGTCGGTCTAACATCTTCGAGGTTGGGCACGCCCAGGAGAACTCCCGTAAACTCAAGGCGACTCGGAGGGATGGAGGAAACCGAGAGACCCCAGAGGGCTAATCTCACCCCAAGACCAAACCGACACGAAGAAGTCGCGAGTCCACATATAGACCATAAGAACCCGACACAAGGGCAAGATCCTCGGGACAAATCGAAGGGAGGATGTGAGGGGGCTATGACAGATTCCCTTGCTTCGCGCAGAAAAGACTACAAGGAGTCAAACTACCCCCAAAGTTCAAACCTTCAAATCACTCAAAAATACGATGGGAAAACAGAGCCCAAGCAATGGCTCAGAGTCTACTCACAATCCATTGAGCCGGGCCGGAGGAGATGATGACTTAAAAGCCGTTTTTCTTTCCCATGGCCCTAGAAGCTCTACCGGCCCAATGGTTTGACAAGATCGAAGAGGGCTCAATAGAATCTTTGGGAAGATTTGCGTAAAGTATTTTGCAATAACTTCGCAGGAATCATCACCCATCCCATCACGCAGCCGAATTAAAGAGCCTCAGCGCGTAAGCCCGGGAGAATCCTTGAGAGATTACTATCGAAGATTTGGCGAGATGAGATCCCAGTGCATGACATCACGTAAAAGAGAAGTGGTGGATGCGTTCGGCAATGGAATCTCTCAAAGATGGCAATTCTCGAGACTTCTACAAAGACAACCCGAGGACCAACGAGCAGTTCAAGCTCACCGTTGAGAAAATGATCGGAGCCGAAGAAAGAACCCGTGATCGCTTCAGGAGAGAAAGAACACGGAAGGCCCAAGAAAGAAAGAATGTAACAACTCTCAGCAATACAAGAAGCGAGGACCGAGACAACACGTCGCGTTCTGCGAAAAACCAAAGAAGCCATACAAACCAAAGTACAACGGCAACAAGGGCAACGGCAACGGCAAAGACAACATCAAACTAGAAGACTTGCCTTGCGTCTTTCATCCGGGAGCTCATCATACGCCGGAAAGCGCATCGACCTTCCGGGAAAGATATAAAGGAAGAGATTCAAAGCGAGAAAGGGCCGCGACCAAGACGAAAAAGGAGAAGACAACAACGGACAAAAGACGGGGACTTCCGAGGAAAGCAACAAGATCTCTAAACGTCATATTCTCCCGGAGTTCCCCGGATCAAAGAGCAAGAGACAAGACAAGCTAGCACTACGATCGATCATGGCGGCGAGAACCCGCGAATGCCGCACTACCTCAATTGGTCCCAATACCCATACAATTCACAAGGAAGGATCAATGGACAAGTGTAGGCAACGCCGGATCAGTATCCCTTGGTGATAGAACCCACCATAGTCGGAGTAACAAAGAAACCAAGGTACTCGATCGACGAGGTGGTGGCTGAACATCATATTTCTCGAGACTTTGGACAAGATGGGACTAGACCTCTCAGGGTTAATTGCTCCCTCCAAAGACCCCTTTCTACGGGATAGTCCCCGGACGAGCAGCGATACCAATTGGACAAGTCACCCTACCGGTCACTTTGAACACCTTCAAACTACCGAACGGAATACGCCAAGTTCGGCAAGCAGATCTCGAGTCACCATATCATGCCATCATGGGAAGACCGGCAATTGCAAAATTCATGGCTATTCTACACTACCCGTATCTATTGCTAAAGATACCTGGCGCCATTTGGAGTTCTTTCAATCAAAGGAGATCTCAAAAAGGCTTTCGAAAGTGCGACGCCCAAGCCATTGAAATAGCGAACAAGACTGGTACATTCTTGGAGAAAAGAGAAGTCAATCAAATGGCACGGAGACAACCGAGGAACTCGAGATACCGCCAAGAAACAAGCAATCTTGGTACCCCGAAGAAGCCGACGCGTCAAGCACATCGATTTACGTGACGGGTGATCCATCCAAGACGGCGATCATCGGCTCTCACTTATCTCCAAAATAGGAATTCGCGCTACCGGCTTCCTAAGGCAACACAAGGATATATTCGCTTGAAACCGGCAGATATGCCCGGCGTTCCAAGGAGCCGGCCGAGCACAGAATTGATATCAATATGGGATCCAAACCCATCAAGCAAAGGGCGAGGAGATTCTCACGAGAAAAGAAAGAAGCCATCAAAAAGGACATCGCGAAACTACTCGCGGCCGGATTCATCGTGAGAAATCCTACATCCGGATTGGCTAGCTAACCCGGTTCAGTGCGTACAGTAAGAAGAACACCTCAGAATGGCGCATGTGTGTAGACTACACCGACCTGAACAAGCATTGCCCAAAAGATCCATTTGGGTTACCAAGGATTGACCAAATAGTGGATTCCACAACGGGATCAGCCCTATTATCATTCCTAGATCGCTATTCAAGGCTACCACCGATAGCTTCAAAAAAAGAAGATCAGAGCAAGACCTCTTTTATCACCCTTTCGTGCCTACCGCTATAAAAACAATGTCATTCGATTTGAAGAACGCCGGAGCAACGTATCAAAGAGCGATACTGACTTGTTTAGAAGAGCGGGATTGGCAAAAACGCCGAAGCATACGTGGACGACGTGGTGGTGAAAACAAGGGAGCCAGGATACTCTAATTCAAGACTTGGAGGAGACTTTCAACAACCTTAAGAAGTGGAGGTGGAAGCTCAACCCAACAAAATGCGTTTTTGGAGTACCATCCGGATAATTACTCGGTTCTTGGTCGCAGCGAGAGGCATAGAAGCCGACTTCAAGCGGATCAAAGCTATCACAGAGATGAGACAACCCCCTTAAAACGCCAAGGACGCCCAAAACTCCGCGGGGGTGCATGGCGGCACTCAACAGATTCATATCTAAACCGGGAGAAAAAGGATTACCTTTCTTCAAATTGATCAAGACCAAGGGAAAGTTCGAATGGACTAAAGAGGCGCACAAGGCATTTGAAGAACTCAAACAAGTACCTAACGTCGGCACAGTCCTCACTCCCTCGAAAGATCATGAAGACCTCATGCTTTACATAGCGGCTACCAATAAAGTAGTCAGCTCGGCAATCATTGTGGAGAGAGAAGAGCCCGAACAAAGAAAGTAAAACCCGAGGCCACTTTTACTACGTGGCGAGGTCCTTTTCGTAATCCAAAGCTCGATACCCTCACGCACTAAAAGCGCTCTACTCCATATTGATCACATCAAGGAAGCTACGGCACTACTCGATGACCACAAGATAACAAAGGGTCACGGATAATCCACTCGGAGACATCCTACGGAACAAGGATTCAACAGACGCATATCAAAATGGGCGGTAGAACTCGAGCATTAAATCTAGAGTTCACCCCACGAAGAGCAATCAAATCTCAGGCACTTCCAGACTTTATAGCAGAATGGACAGAGCTCCAACAACCCATACCCGACGACATCAAGAAACATTGGAGCATGTACTTCGATGGATCATTGAAGCTCGGGGGAGCAGGAGCTGGGATTCTCTTCATATCTCCAGAAGGGAGACAACTCAAGTATGTGCTGCAGATAATGTGGCAAGCTACCAACAACGAGGCAGAGTACGAAGCACTCATCCATGGCCTCAAAATGGCAAAAACTCTGGGAATCAAGAGACTTCAAGTATATGGCGACTCCGCGGTTGTCATAAATCAAGTCAACAAAGACTGGGACTGCACCAAGGATAACATGGGCCTCTACCGCGCAGAATTACGCAAATTGGAAAAACAACTTCCAAGGCCTAGAAATCCTACACGTGCTCGAGACGCAAACGTGGTCTGCAGACGTATTAGCCAAACTCGGATCCGACAGAGCTCAAGTCCCACCCGGGAGTATTCGTCGAAGAATTATCGAAGCCTTCAATCAAAGAGAACCGAGATCAAGAAAATATGGAGCAATCAGCTCTAGCGAAGTGATGATAATATCTCCGTGTCGCAGAACCACCCCCCGGATCGAGGACATCATCAACTTCATCAAAACAAAACGCTACCCCCAAGACAAAACGAAGCAACAAGGATCTTAAGAAGAAGCAAGAACTATGTGCTCATCGGGGACAAGCTATATAAAAGAGCAGCATCATCGGGAGTACTACTCAAATGCATCAGCTCTGAAGAAGGAAAAGAAATCCTCGAAGAAATCCATTCTGGATGCTGTGGAAACCACGCAGCGTCGAGAACCCTCATGGGAAAAGCATTCGTAATCGGGATACCACCGCCAACGGCTCTCAAAGACGCAGAAGAACTCGTCAAAAGGATGCAAAGGATGCCAGATGTTCGCAAGACAGGCGCATGTACCTGCACACAACCTAATCTGCATATCACCATCATGGCCTTTTTCGTGCTGGGGACTAGATCAAGTCGGACCACTTAAAAGAGCCAAAGGAGGATACGAATACATTTTCGTAGCAATCGACAAGTTCACCAAGTGGATAGAATACAAGCCTTTGGTCAACTACAGCTCCAACAAAGCAATCGAGTTCATCCAAGAGATCATGCACGATTCGGGATGCCCAACAGGGGATCATAACAGGACCTCTGATCACCCTTCACAAATGCAGGGGTCGAAGATTGGGCACGAGATTGCGCATACAAATCGATTATGCCTCAGAAGCACATCCTCGTGCAAACGGACAAGTAGAAAGAGCCAATGGACTCATCCTTGCCGGTTTAAAGCCAAGACTATATGAAGAACTCAAAGACTACGGAGCAAAATGGATCGAAGAGATACCAAAAGTTGTCCGGGGCCTAAGAACTCAAATCAGAAAGCAACAAAGCTACTCACCTTTCTTCCTAACATACGGATCGAAGCGGTACTACAAAGCCAGATCTGGATATGGAGCTCTCCACGGATAGAGCGGTTCGAAGAAGGAGAAGGAGAATGGACAAGAAGACTTGAGATCGACCGCGCGAAGAAGTCGAGAAAATGCCATCCTTCGTAACGCAAGATACCCGCAAGGACTCGGAAGGCACTACGACAAGAGCACACGACCAAGAAATCTAAACCCGTGAGATCAAGTACTCAAAAGAAACCAAAAGACGTATATAAAAGTACAAATTGCTCGGTCAGGTAGGAAGGACCCTTCATCATCAAAGGAGTAATCTTTGGGACCGGGGAACCTACAAACCGATGACCACGTAATGAGAAGAAATGTAAAACTCTTGGCACATCGGCCCAACCTCGAGGAAGGTTCTACCCATAAAGACTCTGACAGCCACAGAGAAGTCGCAGAACACAGACCAACTCTCTGAAGAAGAAGAAGAAAATGGCGTCAGAAGAACTCTAGACCCACAAGAGGTACTAGAATGCGCGGCACTCTAAAGCGAGTTCAAAAAAAAAAGAACTCCAAAAGAGCGCGACCGCATGCCTCCCAAGAGGAGAAGAACAAAAAACAGCCCAAATCGGCACTTCAAGAAGAGAAGTCTAATCGACAGAAGGCAACCCCCGACCAATTTAACGGAGGTCACCAAACAAGGGTGGAACCACACGAAGTCCTCTGGAATAGCGTCCACACCTTAAATCCTAGCGGCAGATCGTGAACCACGACTCAAAGAAGAGAGGACGTGGGGATCGGCCCGTTTAGGTCGCAGAGGCCATCGAGGGTCCGTAAAGAGCCAATATGTCCTACGGAAGAGGGACGGCCTTTCGACCGGGCGGAACGGTGTAGTGTTATGAAATAGGAACCCATCGTCTCACATCAAGTCTCTCGCGTGAGCAGCCCAAAACCGTGCAAGGTGGATTGTAGTGTTGTGAAATAGAAACCCAACCATCTTGACCTTCAAATCCGCAAGTGCACTTAAATGGGCCCTGACCGAGAACCCTATATAGGATCGCCATGCTATAGTCCACGGACGGCATGGGAGAGCCCTTGCCCGAAGCGGCAACCCGAGTTAGAACAACTCTACTCGAGCACGACTCCACCAAACATCTACTAGCAAGTCTAAGAAAAGACAAAAGCTAGAGGCCTAACGCCGGGAGCAAGACTCCACTTATCGCGGACATGACTCGTAAAGGAGGCAACAAGTCACAAGCCGTAAGAAAACAATCCTGCCGGTATGGGCACGACCCCGACCCACTTACGGCAAGTCTCAAGCAAAGACAAACAAAAAATCGAGAATAAAAACAAGTTCGCACTACCGAGCACGACTCCACATCTACGCAAGTCTCGAAAGAAGACAAGTCGTGCGGCCAAAGGAAGGAACCGCAGACGCGGGGGGCAAGGCCCCACCTATTTCAAGCAAGTCGAGAAGAAAGCAAGCTCAACAACGAGGGAAAAAGACAACCCGCAACCCCGAGCACGACTCCACACCAACGACAAGTCTCAAGAAAAAGATAAGTCAAGGCCGAAGGAAAGAACCCTAAGATGCGGGGGCAAGGCCCCACCTATTTCAAGCAAGCCGAGAAGAAAGCAAGCTCAACAACAGGGAAAAAAACAACCCCGCCATCACGGAGCACCACTCCACGATAGATCTCGAGGAAGAAGACAAGTCAAGCGGCCAAAAGGAAAGAACCCGGAAGACGCAGAGCAAGACTCCATCCCCACGACAAGTCTCAAGAAAAGAAGACAAGTCGGGCGCCAAGGAAAATAACCCGAAGACGCAGAGCAAGACTCTATCCTCACGACAAGTCCCAAGAAAAGAAGACAAGTCGGGCGCCAAGGAAAATAACCAAAAAGGCGCGCAAGAGCAAGACTCCAACAATCTACGGCAAGCTTAAGAAGAGCTAAAGTCGATGCAAGAAACATCCCCGATGATTATGGAGCCGACTCCGCACAACTATTCGCACAAGTCTACAAGAAAAGGACAAAGCCCAAGGCCTAGATCTAAAGGCACAAATCACAACAAGTCGCAAACAAGGCTGCTCAAGGCGTAACAGATAACAGTTTTAAAAAAGTCAAAGACAAAAGCGGACTCAATTGTTCAAACGCCCCAAAACAAGAGGCCACCAACAAGACCGTTCATTACAAGACGACGGCCGCCACAAACCGTGCACTCAGCCGCATCAAAGTCAAGCTCCACGGCGTCATTCATCCCAAGATCAATGGTATCCACAAGAGACGCCACGGCTGCATCCACCACAGGGTTCTCCTCCTCCATCATCTCAACATGTTCCATAGAGGCAAACCCATTTACAACAGTAGCAATGGGCAGCTCCGGGACAAGATGATGGAAATAATAGAAAGAGCTCCTCGAAGCCTACCGCAACATCCCCCCACATATAAGCGGAAGCGTTCGGAGGCTTGAGGAAGGAACCCCTCCAGGTCAACTCTTGATCTTGAGGAAGACGGATGACGCCGAGAAGAGGAGACACGCAAACGCCAAAGCTCGAGAATTTCTCCCGAAGGACAAGCCCAAAGAATCCTTCGCCCCGAAGCTCGGTCTCGCGGCTCGTTGATAGTGGCCTCCCTGGCTAGTCTTGGTCACACGGAGGGCTATAAAAACAACTATCGAGAAAGAGCAAAACGTAAAACAACAAAGAAGAGCAAAAAGGAGGGAAGAAAAATACCTTCGACTTCTGGACAACCTTGCCATAAGACTCGGTCAACCCCCATCGCCAGGGGGCGGGCTTCCCCGGGGTTGTAAACGGAGAGCTCGCTCGGACTCTCGAAGATGAGTAACCTCGCCCCCAGAGAGTCACTCTCTTGGCCGAAAGGAAGACAGGGAAGGTCACGCACAAAAGACTGCAACAAAGTCAAAAATTTAGGAGACATCTCAAGAAAAGAAGAAAACGATCAAGATAACCGTCACATACCCGAACTTGTGATCAAGAGCGGATAAAGCATCGGTGGCAGCCTTATACACCACAGACAAACCACCAACCCGGAGAGGACGGATCAATTCAATCAACAATGAATCCGCAAGAACCTTCGATCGAGAAAGAGAAGGATCCGGTCGAACCTCGGGGTTGGAAGTATGCACAGCGAACCGGATGCGTAAGATCGCCCGGCCGCCTGACGTTCGCATCGAAGTCGGAGAAAGAACATCCGGAACTTCACAGAGGGCCTCCTACAAAAGAACCCCTCAAAACAAGCCACCTCATATTTACACCGGAAATAAGAACTCAAAAACAAAGAGAACTTACCGAACGACACTCGAGGAGCGAGGAGGCGGGGCCGCCGGACATAGAAGGCTTCACAAAGAAGAGCAATGGGAAGCGAAGAAGAACCCGAGCCGAAGCATCAACCTTCACAACAGAGGAACTGCAGAAACAAACCTCATCAAAGACCACTACATAGCCAAAGAACCCCGATTTAATGAGCTAAAAAAAAAAAAAACTCACGGGCCCGGACAAGAGACTCCACTTGCTCCTCATCATGCTCAAAAAGTAAATGCAGAGCACCATCCGAAAAATAGAGACACGGGTTAACTCATATAAAAAAGAGTGGGGTTGACAAAGAGACAACAACCCCCTCACCTATGAGAATATTACCCGTGAGGCTCCCCGCAAGGAAACCCGAGAAGTGGCGTAACCAGTCCTCTTGGGCGTAGTGGTAGCGTAAGAAGTAACAGTGTTCTTCAAAAGAACGACGCCGACGCTTGCGGCCTATAAGGGCAAGAACCCGTGGATCCGGAGTAAAGGGAACATACGAAGAACTCCCAACACTCATACCGGAAGGATCAAAGACTCACCGTAAGCCGGCGGGCAAGGTAGCAAAAAGCCACCAAAGCGGACTCATCATAATTTTCGCCAAGATGCTAAAGAAGAAAGCAGAGTCGAAAAACAATCCCCATTGGATAAAAAGAGCCCGGCTGTAACAAAATATCACTTACAAAGGGAGGAGGATTAGCAGCAGAATACTCCAGAACTTGAATCGAGTCGTCGTAACATCCTTCAACACAAGGCGAAGGGAATCCATCGGCTCCTCCTCGCACAACTCGGTGCCTCCACCACCAACACGAAGTATCCTCGGGACCGGTGTACTCAAAGCCGTACTTCTCTCGGACATCAAGGGCTGAACCCGCAGAAATAAGAAAAATCGGCAACAATACCGGGGCCGTTAAGACCAAAGACCTTGTTTGTAAATTTAACCCGATTGACAAACTCAAAGAACCTCCGACTCGCCGGGAGAGTCCACATTGAAGGCCGGCTTGATCAACCGGGCTCATAGAGTCATGGTCGGCAAGAAAGCGGGAGGAGGGTTGTTCACATAGAACCAACCGTAGCGCCAACCGCAGAGAGAGTCGTGGAGCTCATAATCAAAAACGCACCTTCCGGCCACGACGGGCCCGGATCGGAAACACATCCAGAAAGCGGATGGATCGGATCCGTATGGCGGCGGAAGAAATAGCGAAAGAGCTTCAGAGAAGGAGGAATGCCTATGAACGCCTCACAAGCATGGACAAAGATAGAAAGAAGAAGAACCCCGTTCGGGAAAGATGAGAAAGAGCAATCCCGTAGGATTGAAGAAATTCATGAAAAAAAGACCGGCAGAAGACAGAGACCGATCGCGACGGCGATGCGAAGGACAACCTCAAGAGGATTAGGAGCGGGAGGCGATGACCTATGTGCGAGACGCCACCCAAAGATTCTCGAGGGAGAAGAAGCCTACGCCTCTCCAGCTCCGCCATGTCGCCCTCGCTAGCCACGGACTCCGGCCGGATCTTCATGGCCTTCTCCATCTCGGGGATGGCCTCCCCTTCCCCCGCGGACGAAGCCCGAGAAGAGGACCCCTTCGTCATCAGCACGGACGATGGCGTGAACCGCAAACGGCGGGGGACGAAAAGGACGACAAACGGCGCGGGAGAATTAGGGCAAGGAAAATTTGCTAAACGGGCGCAGCAGATGGCGAGGGAAAGAAGGAACGGCGTATCCAAGTATTTAAGGGAAAAAAATTCTGCCGTTAAAGGATAAAACTCTCCAAAAACGGAGTCTCTACAACTTCAAATTAAATTCAAGTGACAACGGCTCTCCTTTTACGCGAACAAGGCAATAGACCGACACAACGGTCAAAATCCTCGTCCGAAGGAAAAAGAACCCTACAAACGCCATGTCCACCAAGAAGAAGTCGCTAAAAGCTTAAACGGTCAAAAATCCCCGAGGACAGTGAGAACCTCTAAGATTCCTTTCCAAAGAAAGAACTCCTAGACGCTCGGGGCTGCCGGATACCCCGGACAAGATTTTTTCCGAATCGAGAAGAACTCGAGGATAAAAGATCTCAAGATCGCGTCAAAGCTTCATCCGAGGAGAGCAAGGAAAACACTCTCATGACTCATACTTGAGATGCTCGGGGCTCGCGAAGAAAAGATCCATCCAGGAGAAAAGGACTCCAAATACGAGAAGAACTCAAGACAAAGGAAAAGATCTCGAGACCACGACTAAGGCTCCGGCCAAGAAGAGCTCGCGGAGAGAAGAGCAATCTAGAGAGAAAGAACTCTCGTAAGGTGTCAAGACAGAGGCAAAGAACTCAAAGACCTTCCAAGCTCTTTTGTGCCAAAAAGCAAGAAGCTCTGGGGTTACACCCCTACGGGTGCACTTTAAAAAAAAAGAGCACACCCGTGTGATGATCTCAAGACCATATCAAGGCTTCGCCCAAGAAAGAGCGAGGACTACTTCCACAACTCAGCCTTGAGATGCTCGGGGCTTGTGGATACGGGATCACCTTAGGACTCCCGAGAGTTGTTCGCAGGATTCTATCCTAGCCTCGCGGCCACAAAACAACTCCCCGTAAGGCAATGGAAGCATAGCTACGGTAGACTTCGTTGTAATCAGGATAGAACTCTAGTCGATTACCATGTTTAGAGTTTGGGTGTTCGAATCCTCGACGGACAACCCTCTCTCAGATCCGACTAGGTCCAGTAGCAAAGCTCTTTGGCCCCTTGAACTATAAAAGGCGGCCAAAGAGCACCTCAGAGGAGAGCGCAACTTGAACACATCAAGTGCGGTAAACCTTTCAACCGATCCTCGGTTGACCCCATCAATCAAAAACAAGGCTCACGCCGACCGGACGTAAGGTCTTTACTCGATCAAGGATCGAGGGCCCGAACCAAGATATAAAAACCCCGTCTCCATGTCAATGGCAAGAACAAACCGCCGGACTCCAGGTTCATCGAGGCCCGAACAAACCGCCCGGCTCACCCCGTGACGGGCTCTCGGTCGTCAAAAACATCGACACTATCCCATTCAAGAGACAAGTGTGTTATCTTCTCTTTATCTTCAAGTCTTTTTTTTTTTTGCAAGTTGTTCTGTTACATTTTCCAGACCACTTAATTCTAACTCACCACTAAGATTTAAATTTCCAAGTTCTCCGATAGTACTGCAGTCCGAGCTAGCACCAGCAACAAAATATGTTAGTGTCTGTAGAGAAGTCATCTGTCCGAGTCCAGCAGGCATGCACGTCAGTGATTCACATCCATGGGTATAGAGGTGTCGTAGGCTTGCCATATGCTTCGTATCCTTTGGAAGCTAACGAAGCTCCGAGCAAAAGGAAAGGTCCAATGTTTGTAGATTATACATAATGCTAATATCTTCAGGAAGTATCACAAACCCATGTCCTGACAGATTAAGATACCTCAGGTGCTTTATCTGTCCTGTAAGACATTTCTGTACTGAATATCCTATTGCAGGAAGGTGTAGGGCTCGCAAAGAAGGGTATTGTGATATGTCAAGGGGTTCATAATAATCTGTAAAGAATAATGTCTAGAGCATTGCATTTTGTTTCGTCAATAGATGATCCAACGAGGTTATAATCAGTCTTTTCTGAAAAATGACACTTGAACCATATACTGACAAGAAGATGTGGCGAGTAAGATTTTGTGATAGCTTGTTGACTGTCGGCTTACCAACTATGGTGGCGCATTCTTTCCCCATAACAGATAGAGCAATGTCATGCATGAGATCATGTATCTTCATATGCTTCTTTTACGAAGCAACAACCTTCCACTCATTAGGTGATCAACTGGAACTGTTTGCTTGACATCTTGAAAGAATGACTTCCATGTTAGCTCCTTGAAAATTTGTTTGCCTACAGTTTCAGGCTGGTCGCCATCCTGCACAGGTATGAAGTCATGTGCCATCCACAGCCAAATCAATAGGTCGACATCAATCTCATAATCTTTGGGAAATAAAGCACAAAATGCAAAGCACTGCTTCATATGTGCTGGTAGGTGGTCAAAACTGAGCTTGAGTATTGGTAAAATTTCACTTGTCTCATTCCATGTGTTACTTTTGGCCAATGTATCTTTCCACTCGTTTATGCTAGTCTTGTTACTCAACATAGATCCAAAGGCTTTGGCAGCCAAAGGAGAACCAGCACATCGATTAACAATCCTACTAAAAATGAGATCCAGCTCATCATTATTTGGATTTTGCAACCTGAATGCTCTAATGTGGACAATTTCCCTCAAATGTTTTACTCAACTTTTCTATATTGTGAGCTTCAGCTACACCCATGGTCATAATTTCAGCCACTTTTGAATCACGAGTAGTTGTCAGTACCACACTGCCCATGCCACACTGCTTAAGGCAAGTCAATAGTTTTCCCCACTTCTGAGCATCCAAATCCCACACATCATCTAACACAATGAGGTACCGCTTTCCACTTATTAGACTCTGGAGCTCACGTAATGCTTGTTCACGACTTTTCTTGCTGGTCTCGCAGATGTTGCTTGCAATGGTACTAATGTCAAAATCATCCGACACACAACACCACCTCTGTAGCTCAAAATGCTTCATGATTGCAGGGTCATTGTAAATGAGCTGCACAAAGGTGGTCTTGCCTAGCCCACCAACCCCGACAATTGGAAGGATCATGAGATCCATGCTGCTAGTTTGATCAAGCAGCATCCTCATGATTTTCTTCTTCTCCTGATCCCTGGATCTGCTAACAATATCCCTGTCAGAGTCAATGATTATGGAATCTGTCTGTCGCCACTGGCTTGACGGCATTTCTTGATGCTGGTGTCTGAAACCAAACTTATTCATCTCAGTGACCAGAACCTCGATGGTATGCACAATCATGCGTAGCTTCTTGCCCATCCTGTAGCGGAACACAATGGGATTACGAGCTGGGAGCAGGAGCCTTGCAATCTCTGTTCCATGCTTGCTGTGCAGGCCCTTCTTCTTGGCTTCTCGCCGAAGTGCGTCATACTTGAACTCATCAAAGACATCATTGGCCTCATAGGCCGCAGTCCTGAGGTCTTTGAGCCAAACTGCTACTTCAGGCCGGAAGGCTCCTTTCTCCTCAGCATCTTGGATGATGTACAGAATTGCTGGCAAGTTGCGCTCCAGGACCTTGCGCTGCTGCTCCGTGCCTTCCATCACCTTGTACTGGTCCAGCAGGTACCTGGATGCCTTCGCCATCACCATGGAGACCAGCGCCCCGATCACTAAATCAGCCATTGCTAACACAATACACAGGAACAGATGCAGCCACATATTTGGTTGTTTGGCAAGTGGACTAGCAGAGGGGTTAATCCAAGCACTTTCCTCCTCCGGCCTGCGCACAACAAGCCGATAAAGGCCCTGTTTTGTACTCAATCTCATTAACAATTAACCCAAAAAAAACTACACAAACGAGAGAAGCAGATGGACGGACGGACCAATATTCGTATGAATTGCTTCACTAATTAGCTGCTGCACCAGCTGGGAACCAGTACTTGTGCTGGAAAAAACATCACCCAGTCGCTTCAACTCCTTTCTTCTGATGGTACCAACTAGTACAGAAATTGGGCACCGCAGTAGATGAGTTCAGGCAAGATAGGATTAGAGCAGACAGAGTTAGGTGAAACCGTGAAAGTGGAATGATGCTAGATTTCACAAAGGAAGCAACATGTTTGTTTTGGTGGGATGCCTGTGGTGACAACGGACAAAGCACCTCTCAGAGAGCTTTATTCAAATAAACATTCTTTGATCTAATCTTATTCTATACATCCCAAAATAAATAACTAAAGGGAAGAACTGGATTCAGCTTTAGGAAAGAAGCAGAGCATCTTGTTTTCTACTTCCTCTTCCCTTCACCTTTGCCCTCACATGGCCTCTGTTTTGGTTTTGAGCTCCAAAGAGGAGTACTCTATGACATTGTGTTCCATAATGGTTGAGTATAGACTGGCCATTAAAGTTTGCTTGCCTGAACATTGGATTCAACCTTGTTTGCATCTCTGTGCTAATCTCACAGGTACAGGGGATGTTGCATCGCATGAATAGTAGGAAAATAAGTTGAACATGTAATGTAGACAGCTCAGTTTAGTAACCAAGCAGCCAATGTTTTTCTTTTTTTTTAGCACAATTGCATTAAGAAACAAATGAACTGACTGTAGTCTGGAAACAGGAGATATACTTCTGGGATAGACAAATTAAATCCTGACTTGCTGAGCTCATGCCCTGCTAAGTATATGGCATAGGGCCATTGAATCTACGCTGTAGTGATACATTGGATCACCTGCGACAACAAGGTCGCTCTAATTACTGAACATCACCATCTCACGCACATCAACGGAGTCGGCGGAGACAAATTCTAAAAAATTCAGTCAAATCGCGCAAGCTCTGCAGAAGATAAGCAAAACGGACAGAGCAAAATACCTGACAAGTTTCAGAGGGCGAAGCATTGGAGCGGCAAATCAGATCTCGTAGCGAACCTTGGTCGGGAAGGGTAGCCGGCTTGAACGCGTGCCGACGGCGCCGAAGCCAGAGCCGGCGGTGCGTGCGTTGTGGAAGTGATTACGGTGGGACCCGCAGGCGAACCTCGAGGGAATGGGCCGCTTGGCCCCGACGAGGAGCCATTGGGCACTGCTGCTCAGAGCTCCGTCCCCTGGCGTCGAACTCCCATCGCTCGGCGGAGTGCCCCACCGCAACCGGTAGCTCCCCCAACACCGCCGCCGTCCACTGCGCCCTGGTGATGCTGGCCTTGGTTCGTGTTCGGCAGCTGCGTCGTGCCGCGGCCTGAGGACGCTGCTGGGCTAACGCGCACATCCGGGTCACGAATTTCCGAGGCCTGCAGTCCGATGGGCCTACACGAAACGACATCACTCTCGGCAGTCCAAACTCCCTTCCGCCAATCTGTTCTGAATGTCGCCCACTCTGCTTCTGAAAATGGATGCTGCAGATCGAGTTGCATTTCTGAAACCGGAACACAGGGGATGCAATAGCATGGATCACAATGATTTCATTCTTATATACGTTACAGACTGATAACAGCATGTCAGACAATGAACTCAATACGTTCAAAAAAAAAAAGACAATAAACTCAACAAAGCATATGTTCCACAAACAAAGGGTCACTTGCTTCTGAAAAATGGATGCTGCAGAGTTCCATTTCTGAAACCCGAACACAATGGCTGCAATAGCATGGATCACAATGATTTCATCATTCTATAAATTACAGACTGATAACAGCATGTCAGACAACCAACTCAACAAAGGGTTTCAAACCATTCAAACAGTGCTCACCCTAGTCTGGGTTGAAGAACAAGACGAAACTTATATTATATATGCAAACCGGATGCCCAGCCAAGTTTGCATATATGGTCCACATACAAATTAAAGGTTCACTTGCTTGTTTCCTTTCATTTATTCATAACAATATACAGCAGCTGAACTAACACAGAAAAAGCTGTAATAAGGCAAGTTTTTCACGATCCAAACTTATGCAATGAACCATATATATGTGCCGCTGACAAACACATAGTCCGGCATCGTTGTCATACCATGCTCTGCAGATAGAAAATGGGACAATAATACTCCATTAGTGCCTCCAGTCCTGGAAGTTGGAACTGATTCCCTCCAGAACAACAAGGGTTTCAGGATCTCATTAGTCATTTCAGTACTACTTCGATGATGCCGGACCACCCCAACTCAGCAACAAGCCATGAGAATAAATTAGATGGGGATCGTCCGCACCTGCTCGCCGTGGGCACCTGTAGCCTACGTCTGACGCGTGTCCGTTTGAGCCGCAGAGGCGAAAACTTGGCTTCAGCTACGGCTCGGCTCGTAAACTCAGCTTGCACAAAAACACACACGGACGGACCTTTCTTTGTTCGTAGAGAAGGATAAAGGTACGGGCCCACCTGGTTCCTTCGTAGAGAAGAAGCAGTCCAGACTTACTGTACGAGAAAAGGATGCCGATTCCCACGGCAGCGATTCGAATCCAGATCGATCGAGAGCGTGATATCGACATCAGAGGGCAGAACTCTCTTGCCGGCACTAAGCTGCTTGAGCCACCACCAGAACTGGCCGAGGAGAGGAAGCTGTGTGTGGTGCCTTTCTCGCTGGCTTCTCTAGGTCCACGCGGCCGTCTCTTCCATGAAGCACCAGTCCGAGGAGGCCGCACAAAACCATGATTTGCCACTGGAGTTGCCGGCACCATCCGAGAAGAAAGCTGGATGTGCGTCTCCTACTCGCGCAAGCAAAGCGAGCTGCGTTTTCCAAGCACAATCAGATAGCTCCATGTTCATTCCACCAATCCAAGGAGAATATACAAATCTCTTACTTCAAGTGCAATTGCTAATGTGCACCGGTGTACATTGAGCTCTCATACAATTTGTCTTTTGAACATGGTACCATGCTTTCCAATTATACTAGTTCAGTAAGAGAAGATAGAAGACATTAAGCTCTCATACAGTTTGGTTTTTGAACATGGAAGCATTCTTCATTACTCTTTAACAAAGGCCAAATCGTTGGACAGAAGTACCTGGATACATCGAGGAATACAATGCCAAATCGAGGTTGAACCTGAATTAAGAGCTCCTACAACAGCTAAATTGCAAAGACATGGAGTATGTAAAACTAACTTGGAAACAAAATTACAATAAAGCAAGCCCCAGATAAGGCCGCTCGCAGAACGAAGATCAGCCTCCAGCGGTGTTTATCGGTTGCACAACCATATCAGCACATTCGTTTCCAGCACGAAAGCAGCGCAGTCACGACGTGGTGGTGAGCATTCGGCGGTGGCAAATCTGATCATTCGAACGACAAGGCGGCCGACAGCTGCAGTTAGTGCTGGGTGGAGAAGCTGGTTGGCGGACAACGCGAGTAGCAGGTAGCTGCTACGACGGAGCAGCTCACCTCGACCACTAGAGTCCCCACGACCACGGACTCGATCAGTCGCACAGATGTGGGTTCTGAAGGAGCACGCTTTTCTAGCTCTTTTTTTTTTTTTTTTTTTTTTTGCTTTCAGAATGAAAGCTTCCTAGTAATATCTGCAGAGAACGTATGTAGAGACAATCAGCATCTTGTCTTGAGTGTACAAGTGCAACTAGTAAAGTAAGTCAGTAGAAATTACACAGTAGAAATTACAATGATTACTCTTCTTTTTAGGGTATGTAACCCACTTTGGAGCACTACAGTTAGAAAACCAGGGAATGCAGGAAAATTGCACTGGAGACCTATAGTTTCTAATAAACTACTGCAAGGGAGAAACATAATACCTGAACTGGTGAAGCTGCTATGGAAGTCCTGCGACTGCACCAGCACCACCCAACAGATGACCATCAGCACCAACCAGTGACACACTGAGCCTTCCAGTTCAACTACAAGCACCATGCTTAATATTAACCAACCTACACACTGAGCCTTTCAGTTCAACTACAAGCACCATGCTTAATATTAACCAACCTCTGAATTCAGTTGGCCCTTTGAATCCCGACTGGTGACACACTTCTCATTAATGAACTTGACAAAGTCGCCCAAGTCCCGGCCACCATCATTGTTTCCCTTAGGGAATAAACTTCAACGTGGGGAAACCAGAAACACCATGACTGCAAAGGTAGCATATATATTTTAAAAATTCTGCCGTGATCATGGAAGAAAGGACAGACGAGAAAAACTTATAAAAAATAAAGTCAGAGGTTGTGTTATGCCTCTAACAGTCTGTCAAATTACAAAAGAACGACTTCCATATTTCCTCAGGAAAATATTCCATCATAATCAGTGTAAGATGAAAAATCCAACCATATTAAATTAAAGACAGAAAGGTAATGTACTAATAAGAATCCATACCTTTTCAGCCAAATCAGTGTGCTTGTCAGCATCAAGATTGGTGATCACAACACCGTCGTCCTGCTTGAAAACTGAAGCCATTGAAATTGTTTGTTAGCTCCTGTTTCCTGCTTGCCTGGCCTCCTCCGCCGCACGGGGCCAGAGCCGCCTTCCTCCCCCCGCGTGAGGCCCGAGCTGCCATCCACCGCCGCCACGGGGCGGAGAGAGGCCCGAGCCGCCGGCCTCCGTCGTGACGGGGCCGTGGCTGTCTTCCTCCTCCACCGCGAGGCCCGGACCGCCGTCCTCCGCCGCACGGGGGCCTGCTGCCTTCCTCCGCCCGCGCAAGGCCCGAGCCGCCGTCCTCCGCCGCGACGGTGCGGAGCTGCCTTCCTCCACCGCGCAAGGCCCGAGCCGCCGTCCTCCGCCGCATGGGGCGGAGCCGCCTTCCTCCCCGCGAGGCCCGAGCCGCCATCCTCCACTGCACGGGGCCCGAGCCGCCTTCCTTTGCTTGTATTCTAGTCAAGGCATGACCACATGAGCAAATCAAACAGGTAGTGGTTATAGTAGAGACCTAAATGTTGGAATACACCTACTAATACCTACAATTGAACAATAGCTACACACAAGCAAAGGAAACAGAAAATTCATTCCTCAGAGCACTCAGCTTATAGCAATTTCGAGGGTTATACATGGAATTTCTTGATCAAGCATATGTATATGTATATCGCATCCAATAAAATTTTCTGTTTCCAGCATTCAGCTCAATGATTTAATAAGAGATAAAATACAGCTGATCCCATGAGAACACTAATACGATTCAAAGATCATAAACAATTCAGTGAGAAAGTGACAAACAATCATTGTGTACATAGCTTCATCTGATTGACATATATAATATTTAATCCAACATATGCATATTTATACCAGCTGACTATTGCAATTCTGACCCCTATTGCTACATGGTTTGGCCCTTATGTAATGTAAGATATAGAACAACCGCCTACATGCTCTGATAGAGTACACAGAGACTGAACCTTTTATGAATCTTTGAATGTCCAAAGCAAAGAAATAAATACATTGATTTAACTATTGCTACCTAGTCATCTCTAGCTGCAAGTTACAATAAAACAAATGACTATTACTATAAAAAGTCCACTTTCAACAAAGCACCGTATATTCATACTCACTGAGTATTCAGAGTTCCAAATGCTCTGAAGTCTGAACATTCAGACCATTGAAAAGTCTACAAAATTATTCCAAATATGCAGACTTGATTAATCTTTCAATATTTCAGAATAAGATGCAAAGATGCAAAGTAGTAAAGCAAGAAGATTATAAAGTAGCAACCTGAGCTATTTAACTTGAAGGCAACATTCCATGTACTCAAGATGCAAATTATGTAAAATGGATGAAGAGTGCATGCATGCATGTACCAGTTTAAGAAAACTAGGAAAAAAAAAATATAAGAAGTGAAGGCCACACCAGCGTTGGCCCTCTCAATCTCTCATCTCCCCAATAGCCGTGACAGGATTAAACAGTAACATGATGAACTTCCAAACATAACTCATTGATGTTCATTGCGCATAGCAAATTTTCCATTTATAAAATAAAACTGCATTATTTGGGGCCAAACTATTCCTGCAAAATATTGTATTTGGGACCCCATGAAGGTACAAGTGCTAGATTGGTCTAGTGACCAAAGCATACTAATATCACATATTACATAAGTCAGCTTCCAATGGTTATTACGAGTGTTGGACAGCTACAGACATACATCAGGCTGCTTTGCGGACAGACATTAGCTAGGCTACTTTGCATATGTACGAGTATTGAGTAATTACCATGATTCAGATGCAGAAGAGAGATCAACGCCGGCCCCATCAAACCAAGCTGGAGACGATGAAATACAGAACGGAAACCCATCCATGGATGACGAAGAGCAGGGGAACAGGGTTTTCAGATGTCAACTGATCACTGCAAATCCTAAACCACCCTGCTTGATCACATGATCACATTGGTGAACTCGTTGTATCATGAGTTGGTGTTGCCAAGTGGTGGCCAACGCTTCAGCTGTCAGCTCGGTCGTCACCTACGCAGCAGCAGCCTGGGGACGACGTGGTTGCATAGGCGGGCAGCAGGTTGGGCATTCTGTCGAACGCCTGGCGTGCAGCACCAGCTGGAGCTGGTAGAGCGCACTGGAGGTGGAGCTGCTCGGTCCTTGGAGCCCAGGTCGCGCCGGCCGGCCGAGCGGCGGAGCTGCGCAAGGGCCGGTGACCGGTGGCTGCGCTGCGCTACGGGCGTCTGGTGGCGACGGAGCTGCGCGAGGACGGCGACCGGCTCGTGTTTGGGTGGCCACCTCTACCATGCGCTGCCGGGCGGTTCTGCACCCGCCGCCACCCACATGCCCGCCACGGGCACGGCGAAGATGCGGGCTCCGCCGTCCAGCGCGTCGGCTCGAACTCCTCCCGCGCGCCATCCCCGAGCCGCCCGACCGCCCGCCGCCCGCCGAGGTAGAGATCGCGACGCCGGGAGGTCGCGGCGCGCCGTCGAAGAGGAAGCGCCGTTTCGCTGCCGCCGATGAATCGAGGCAGAGAAGAGGACGGAAGTGGAGAGGACCGCCGCCTCCGTCCCCACCTCTTGTACCCTAGGCGACGGGGCGAGAGACGGCGGAGCGGCGGCCGTGGTCCAGGAAGGCGCGCTTGGCGGAGACGCCAGCGGATGCGCAGCGCCCGGCCGCCGCCGCCTTGGGGGCAGCGGGCCGGGGAGAGCGCTGGGCGGTCAGGGATTCGGCTGCGGTCGGGGGTCAGCGGCGCGGCACCGTGTGTGACGGCGGCTGAGAGCGTGAGCGTGAAAGCAAGGAGCAGCCGAGCACTCACAGCTTCAGCCGTGCAACCGAAGTCGGACGAAATCAGCCATGTGGGCAGCGGCTCGGAGACACGCGTCGCGTGTGGATCTTAGGTGCCCAGTGGGGACTGTCCCCACTGAATTCGCTTCCCAAGCCATAGCGCATATTTTCAAGATTTTGGTTGCCATAGTTGAGTCCCTGCAAATGAAAAATACACGTTACAAATTACTGTGCATCCAAGAATAGAAATCAGTAACCGTATGAACCAACAATGTGCGTGGGTTTACATCATAGAGTCAAAACAGACAGTCTAAAAAAACCAAACTGCAGACCGTCAACCACATAAAACTAATATACCAGACATCAATTATAAATGCAGCCGCAGGATCTCGTACCTGATTAAGGTTTATATAGTGTGGATTTGCAGTGTATATAAAATTTAGGTAGAGGAATTTAAGGAAACAATGGTAAAAAAAATTGAACAGTGTACCTTTCATCTGGATTGCTTGAATGAGCGTGTGATATTTCTTTGTATTCAAGGCTCCTGTCAAGCACATTTTTGTTAAACTGCTTCATATCCATAGCTGGGCAGTATTCAATCTGAAGTTCCCGAAGAGCTGAGAAAGTACCAGGACCACCGCTAGATCCTAAGGATGCAAGGCTTTCGCAGCAGGAAAGAGACAGTGTTTCTAATGATGACGCATCTCCCAAGGAATCGACTGACTGTAACTTATTGCACTCAATAATTCTTAGTTTCTCAAGCTGACCCAGCTGCCCTGACACGGAACAGAGCTCCCCGCACCTGTGGATTATCAATTCCTTGAGGGACGGTGGTAGATTTGGAAGTGTTACCAGGTTAGCACAGTCTCTTATCTCTAGAGTTACTAGGCATGGACAAGGAATCATTGGATACGGAGATTGCTTTGGAGTACCGGTAGGTGCGGTGTCTTGGTAGTATTCCTGTGACGTACAGGCTTCAGGACGTTTATCCTTTTCCAATATGAATTCAAGTCTAGGACAATCCATAATACCAATACTTCTCAGCATGTCGCACCAACTGATTTTAATCGTTTTAAGAGCCTGGGGCAGCGCCGGAAGATGTTCCATCTTATTGCAGAGCACAATTGTCAATGTCTGAAGCGACACCAGGCGCTCCATATTTTCGGGCATGCTGTCCCAGTCACAACGGAGAATGGTAAGCTCACGCAGACCAATGAAGAGTTCACTACCTTCAGGAATAGATGTCAGCTGGCAACAAAAACAGAGTTGAAGTTTGTGTAGTAGCTTTGGGGCATCTGGTCGGTGGGGATTCAACATCCAGCTAGGATACCTTAAACCCCAGTAGTACGTGATATGGAGCTCCTGAATATCCTTTGGGGGGCAAATCCCCTCAAGCACCTCTGCTTCCACGTCTAGATCCCTCTCCGTCCTCTTATAGCAGCCAAACTCCAGTTTCAGTCTTCTGAGTCGCTTCTTGTGGATTAGGTGGGCTTCAATAGCTTGGTCTTTGCTTCGGGCAGTCCCAAGCCTCCCTATACTCAGAGAACCTCGAAGACTGTTTAGGTGCATAAGCTGCTTCAACTCATGCCCTGGTTCCTCCTTCACTATGAACTCTTTCAGTGTTTGCAGTGTCGTCAGCCTTCCAATGTTGGGGAAAGACAGCGGAGCAGAGATGTGCCGTAAATAGATTAGATTAGCCATATCTTCCGGACAGGATACATGGAAACAAGGAATATCTATGGTCTGGATATGGTAAAGCTTGCTAAATGTGCTTGGCAAAATCAGACGGACTGAGCCACTATGAAAATGGAAACCAAGATAACGAAGATGCTTCATCTGATCAATACATGCTGGGACTGTGAACTTATCTGCAGTACAATTTAGATTAATAATCAGCACCCGCAGTTTCTTCAGACTCTTGAACAATCGCCCCAAGAGTTTTTCTAAGTCATGATTTGTGTTCCTGGTTTCCTTGCGCCATGACCATGAATGATGCTCCTTAATGATCAGGGTGCGCTAAAATTTTCTATGTCCACAATTTTCTCTGCAATCTCTGCTGCCTTGTTGGTCTCAGTGAAGATATGGTGAACACCTCCAGGGATATCTTTAGGTGGGTCATTGGAACCAATTCTAAAGAAGTCACCTCTAGAAACCCTCTCTGCTAACTCGTGCATCAGGTCATGTATTGTGAATGCCTCGGTCTCCTCAACAAAATATGTTCTTTTTACTTGCAGAAATGAGAATGTCAGTAACTGGTCAAAGTAGCTCCGGCCTATATCTTCCAGTTCCTCTGTTGCATTATTCCTGGTGTTTACAAACCCTTGTGCTATCCAGAGGCGAACCATCTCATCGCGTTTTATTCCATATCCTTTGGGGAAAATCATACAGTATGTAAAGCATTGACAGATGTCACCACCAAGCTGCTGATAGCTCCACCAAAGAGCTCCCATTGTTTCATTCAACACGTCAAGGTTTGCTGTTGTTTCCCAGAAATCAGTACTGTTATTACTCTTAAGACGTGCTGCCACTATTCTTGCTGCAATGGGTGACCCATGAAGCTTTTTGGTAATTTTTCTACCGATTGCTTCATATCTTCCATAATCAGTAGTGTTAACTTGACTGACGTCTATGGCATAGTGCATGAACATTGAAAGGTACTGATCCACTTCCATATCAGGTACTGGGATTTGCTTCTGAGCACCTAAAGCTGCAGCTGCATCTTTCTTTTGAGCTGTCACCAGGATTCGGCTTCCTGTCTGCCCAGAATTAAGCACATCAAGTAGAATCCCACGTTCCTTCTTATTGTCAGCATTGACCCAGAGATCATCCAGTACCAACAAAAAACATTTGTCATGCAATTCTTTCTCCAACTCTGCTTTTAGACTTCTTAGATCTTTTAACTCTGTTTTTTGGATTTCAGGACCATTGGTATCCGAGGGCTGTTGTTGCTTGATCTGGTCCAGCATTTCACGAAATATATCACAGATGTTGAATGTCTGCCCCACAAGAATGAACATGATAAGTTTGAAATGTCCTGCATCCTTCTCATAATCACAAACATATTGTGCCAGTGTACTCTTTCCAGAACCTGTAATGCCATATATGCCAATCACAGAACAAGGTTTACTGGTGCTCGAGCTTGCTGCATCGGGTACCTGGTCCTCACGAAGCATCTCACTTATATGCTTACGGTCCTTGTCTCGACCGAAGACTTTCTGTTCAATGCTTCTGTACAACTTGTCTATTTCTTTCTGCTTGCTGCTGCTATCTTTGTCACTGTTCTTGGCAGTGCTGTTACTGCTACTTTCCTTGTCATCATCCTTGGCGGTGCTGCTGCTATTCTGATTCAACAGATTTGACTTCTTTGAGGAAGTGAGAATATCTTCTATGCTCTTTATTTGCTTCCTTAATCTGATTCTTTCAATAATAGGCACGTTACTATCCTTCTGCAAGAAGGAAGCTTCAAATCATTATCTTGACCACATATTATTGCGACTTATAATTACTTTCAAAACACAAGTCATTCTATACATGTGAAATAAATTTTTGAAAGTGGATTTGAATTAATATTTAAATAAAAAAGTATTCAGGTTCATCTTATTAAAAAGGAAAATTTTATTTAATAGCAGTAGGCCATCATTCATGCATCTGCAGTTTGCAAGGAACTGTCAGAGTATATTGACTCCTTTTGCATGGAACTATCACGATACATTAGTTGTGCTTGTCCCATGTGTATGTATATTTAAACAATGATACACGCATCAATCTAGTTATGCAATAATCCTGAATTTAGTCACGCAGCTACATCGGGTGTTACTCCTGATTAATTACTAGTCTGTGTCAATCTGCGCCGCTTGCACAAACTAGATCATCGAAGATACACAAATTAGCTACCAACAATGTATTGTATGATTTTCCATCTATATCCATTATCTTTTTGCTGTCCCTCTTACTTTGAATTTTGTTCTTATTAGTCGCTACATCGACTGAATTGAAACTCTTGTGTGTTATTATAACTTGTATTCAAATCTCTACCTTTTATAAATTTAGTGACCTCTGGTGTATTCTGCTCTATATTTTATTCATTAGGATATTTTTAGGCTATATTTCAAGTGCTTGATTTTTTTGAGTTTTCAGGCAACTCACGAGTGACAATGAACAATTCTTTTCTAAAGCCAAATATTGACAAAATTGTATGTTTAGGAGAGGTGAAAGAAAATAGAATGCTAGCAGTTCAGTTGGAATCATGGAATTTGACACAAGGATCTGATCAGATGGTACGTACCTGCTCATTAATTTTGAAGCTAACTT
Source organism: Hyparrhenia diplandra (assembly GCA_015847255.1). Lineage (NCBI taxonomy): Eukaryota > Viridiplantae > Streptophyta > Magnoliopsida > Poales > Poaceae > Hyparrhenia > Hyparrhenia diplandra. Next base: position 455,069 of record JADLZK010011792.1, read on the forward strand.
GTTCATATGACCAGTCCCTGTAATAGCGGGCATCAGCAATCCGATCAGTACACAAGCTGAGTAGGGACCGATAGCAGCTGGTGATGTTTGCAACGATCTTGCTGCACCAACTGCAGAGACTCTGGACCCCGACAGTGGATGTTGCTTGGGAAACTGGTAGAAGCGCCTGAATTCAGTAGGCTGATGGTACCTCCGAATAATTGCCCCAGCTTCTGTTTCATGCTCTGGCCGAACTCCAGTAGTGGAGCTGGGGTGATGTGTATGATGCATCGCGGGATCATGGTCCCCATCCAGCAGGCGATGCAAGCGCCAGCATCGTGGAGGAGTCCCTGCAGGCCCCAGTTGCTGCTGTCCCCAGTCACTTCCTTCTCGATTTGGTGATAATCGACAAGATCTAGGATGTCTTCCGCTTGGCACAAGGCAGACTTGAGACGCAGCGTGTCCAATTTGTCTAGTCTCTCCAGTTCAGATCGAGAGCCATCGTCTCTCGCTGCCCCCATCATCCTTTTCTCCTCAACGACTCTCAGCGTCGCCTGAAGAGCTGGGACGGTGATGAACTCCAGCTCAGGGAGCTCTTTGGATGCGTCGAAAAAGAGGTAGGCGAACAGCTTGTTCACGAGCAAGCTGATAATCGGTACCAGCAGCCAACCTATTACGATCACAGCCCAGCCCGTCGCTGCTATGCTCCAGGGATTTGCCATGGATCGAGAAGCTATGCTATCTTCGCTGTAGAAGAACAAGGGAAGACGAAGTAGAGAGAAGCCTGGATGATGTGGATGGTAAGAACACGGCGCTAGACAAAGCGCGACCTGTTCTCCACTGCGGCTATAAAACTGGGATCATGGTTTTAGACACTACACGCTGCATATACGCGTGGCCTTGCATTACAAGGCTGTTGCATGACATGTTGACATTTGACAACCACTCCCATGTTTTAATAGAGGAGGAATAGGTCTCAGGCCCAAGGTTTACAATGGCCGATTCAGTGTTCCATTGACTGTTCAAGTCTTTGTAGTAAAATATTCAGTACGTGTTGTTAAATCCAAAGGTGGCATTTGTAAATCTTAATAAAGGACAGTAAACATTAGGCTTGGAATTGGAACATCCAAGAACCCAATAACCATCTCATGTATCAGCTAACTTGTCACCCCAAGCGAGAATACTTTACAGCTGACGAATGTAAGCAGAGTCTGCAGTTTCATTAATTTTACGGCATTTGATTTATTTGGTCACCTGACCAGTGGCTGCTGTTACATCAATTCTCTGCTTCTCTTTGATTTGCAGGACTAACAGTTTCAGTGGAAACTCTATCTGTCTCCATTTTTTGCTTTGTCCGAGCTTCACTGCTTCAGAACATCTACAGATTGGAGCGTTTTTTGTTTTTTTCGGTGTATCGTTACGGTTGTTTTGTCTTGGTATTTTCTTAGTGAAGTAGTTAATGCTAGTCCTGTCTTTTTTTTTTGTGTCACGTAGTTCCTGTGTCTTAGTTTGTTTGTGTGCTCTATACTAGCGATTTTGTGTCTTGTTTTCTGGTTTTAATAAAAAAAAGAATCTTGTTTGTTTTGCTTCCACATTATTTTGAACAAGTTTTAATCATTCCTAGAGTCAACATATCACTAGTTTTTCTCCATTACGGAAAAAGGTTTGTACACGCTTATATTAAGAAGGTAGATAAATTCTGTACAACACGCCTTACTGGCACCCTTAAGGAGTCAATAAGTTGTACATGAATGTTCGGACCCTTCTATTGTATTGCAAGCTATACATTGAATAGACATCAATCGTTATTGTGACGTCGGTTAGGAGACCTAATCCCTGGTTGCCAAACGGCAGCAGCGCCATTTGCGCAGGCCGGGCCGATGTCAGCGTCGTCGAATAGAATATATCACAAGTTAGCTTATATGACTTTGGTAATTAGAAGAAAAGTGTGCGGTCCAAACTGGGATAGACTGAAGTTCATGTGAAGAATTGTAATTATTGGCTCTCATTCACCAGGTCACCGTTCCGGTCCTTCATTGGCCAAGTCTTGTGTCCCCTCTCCTAACCTTACCGACGGGTCCTTCATCTAGCCAAAACTGGGATTATCTTTTAGGAAAAAAAAAAATGATGACTAGCTGCATGCCCGGGCGGTCACTTCTGTACTCTGCACTCCAAGAGCTCAAAGCCTTCCTCAATTATTTCCAAAAAAAAATATTTGGTGAAGCTCATTAATTATAACATATATTTCCTCACAAAACAAAGATAAGGGGCATGACAACTGCTCCCATTTCTTAATAGAGGAGGAACAGGTCTCTGCCATAGTTTACGATGGCCGATTCGGTGTATCATTGACTGTGCAAGTCTCTGTTGTAAAATATTCGATGTGTATAGTTAAATCCAAAGGTGGCATTTGTAAATCTGAATAGGAGGACGGCAAGCAGTTGACTTGGAACACCAAACCAACTCAGGCATCAGCGAAACTGTCAATCCAATCGAGAGTACTTTACAGGAGCGGAACGTAAGCAGAGTCTGCATTAAATGAATAAATAGGCAATGGAAAAGAAAAATAACTTAAAATGATGTGTTGCTACAACTAAATATCAGGAAACAAATTAAAGGAAACAAAGAAATGGGGAAGGAGCTGGAAATCATAAGTTGGTGGTGGGCCACTTGGGCCAGCAACTGCGTGTAGATGGGCCAGCACATGCACCTGAATGGCGAAAGCATCAAGAAGGTACGGGGAATTTGGTCATCATATTATTTGCATTGGACGGAATGTCATTTTTTTTTTGTTCTTCTCATCACAGGTAGTGGCACCAGGTAGATTGTGACACAAGGTAGTGATATGTGAAACTACATTTGAGGTTCTTCTGGTTTTGCTTCAAGTAAGGCTTATTCTCATTTGATGGATCCTAATGCTACTAAGAAGAAGGAATATGGAACTTCTAGCTACATTTGTGCACCGTCAGTTGAAAACAGAGGACTCAACTCATCATATTGTTCTAGCTTCCTGGAACCCTCATGGACCGGCACACGTAATTCAAGGAGATGTTTTGGACACTCTGGCTTCTTTCAGACTTCATCTCCGGAGACTTTTTGTCATGGAAATTAGTATTGCTATGTTTTGGGCTATTTGGTCTGCAAGGAACGATGTCATCTTCAGAAACTAACAACTGTCCCTTTAGATATGTGAAGTGATTTTCAAGAAAAACTTGCTCGAGTTAAGCTCAAAGCAAAAGGCGGCCCAAAATTGCAGTTAGATTTATGGCTAGACAATTTTGTGTAATTGATCTATTTTTCTTCATTTCCTGTTTTAAAATAGTGTCATCCGCATACAGTAGGAGAGTGAAGACCCCTCTCCACTAACTCAGGAACCAATACTTGGATTTGCCCCTTCTGGCTAGCAGTCTTTTAACAGGGTCACAGAGCCGGATATAAGTATTGGTCAGTTAAACGAGCTGATATACAGCATCCCCACACACCCTCAGTTTCTCTACCAAAACGCTCCACAATAGTTTGCACAAGTCAAAGCATAAACAGAAACCGAGATAACTATCTGCGAGATCTCAGTGAAGCAAGGCGTTGTAGAGAAAAAGAAAGAAACTGAACATACTGCAAACCTGGTTTGGGAGCGCTAACCCAATGCTGCCGCCGCCGCCGGCGGAGACCGTCGGATTCGACGGGAAGGTACGGCGGCGGCCCTCGGGTCTTCCGCCCATCTCCATCTATCACGCATCGGGAAAGCTCTCCTCAGCGCCGGGCCACCGCCGCGCCGCGCTCCATCCATTCCGTCGGCCACCTCAGGCACTGCGCACCACCACCACCACCATCTGCGGCGTCGCCACCAGTCGCCACTCGCCAGGTTCGCAGGACTCGTATCGCTCCACCACCTCGTGCCGCCATTGGGCCGTCGACGTGGTCGCCCATAAGACTGGCTGGGCTCATTGATAGCTACATCGGCATCCCATGATCCACGACCCAAAATTGTCATGGGCCTAACACGGATCGTTCGAACATTTTTTTTTTTTTGGAAAAAGTCCACATTCCATCCCCCAACTATCACGTAAGTTCACTTTTCCTCCTTAACTCCAAAACTGCACAAATCACCTCCCTCAACTTTTCAAACCACGCATCGGCGTGAGAACATCCGCACATCATGCGACCTGCAGCTTGGGCCGCGTTAATTGTCCAAGCAGCTTGTATTTGTATTACGGCATCACAAGCTCATTGCAGTGAGTAGGACACTATGGATCAAAAAACAAGGAGGCCTAGACTGGGCGTCCTATTTCCCCTAAAAAACTGAAGAAATTGTGTAAATACAAGCAAAAAAAAAAAAAAAACAGAGGACAAAAAACAGAGGGAAAAAAAAAACAGAGGATAAATCCCAGGACCTAGATAGACGCAGTCATGTCCTGCACGCGTGAACCATGTATTGTGTGAGGGCTGACCTGATTCGAAGCACGCCGCTGCCGTCGGAGTTGACCGACGAGATGCCAGCGGCGACCCTCTCGGCTTCGGCCCTTGGACACCGCGCTTCTAAGCCCCTCTCCCACAAAGCCGCAGTTTCCACGCGCGGCCGCCTCCTTTGACGCGCCGCCGACTGCCGCGGCCTCGATGGGTGGGCTGGCGGCTCCGTGTTGGCCGACCGCCACCGGGGTGACTGGTGAGAGCGCTGCAGGGCCACGGGGGCCGTCGACGCAGCGGGCACCCATGAAGCTCGGCTAATGAGCTCGTACTGAGCTCATACGGGGACAGCCCTGAAAAATGGATGCTACAGAGTTTCATTTATTCTGCCTTGTAAATGGCCACTCTGCTCCTGAAAAATGGATGCTACAGAGTTTCATTTCTGAAACAGGAGCACAAGGGATGCCATAGCATGGAAGACAAGCATATCATCCTTGCATGCAGACTGGTAACTGCAAGTCAGACAATGAACTGAACAAACAAGCAAGGCGGTCTCAGGTCATAGCATGGAAGCGAAACAGAAACGTTGTTTAAATTCTAGTCTGGAATAAAGGATACTTGCTTGTTTCCATTCATTTATTCATATACAATACACAGAAATATGTCCAATGCAATATATCATCATCATATCTATGCTCTGCACAGGAAAAAAAAAAAAATTGTAATAAAAATGAAGGGTAGCAGTACATCTTCATGTACAGAGTCGCGCTCAAACCTTCAGACGGAACTCAATTAACTCTGGGGACGTCTGATGATCCAAACTTCTTATAAGAAGAAGCACATATGTTGTAGACAAAAATAGTGCGGCTTCACAAAAGTTCAGCCATGCAAACAGAAGATAGGGACAACCCAGCTCCATGAGTGCCTCATGTCTTGGAACTACTACTCTCTCCGGTGACAAACAGCATATTTCCAAGATTTTGGTTCCAACAGTTTAGGCCCCGAAAATGGAAAGTGCACGTTACTAACTACTGCTGCATCCAAGAATAAAAACGATAAACGTATGAACCAAACCAACACTAAGGATGGGGTTACATCAGAGACAATAAGGACAGTCTAGAAACCAGACTGTACACCTACACCCACCTATTATATTCCCTCAATTCTAAATTATAAGATCGATATGTATCTACACATAATGTATGTAAAAATTCTATCTCTAGAAAAGACAAAACGTGTTAGAATTCAGAATTGTAGGGATATAACTAATCTACCAGACATAAATAATAAATGCAGAAGGGTCGAACTGGATTAAAATTTAGGTGGTCCGGATTTTATAGCATATACGAAGTGTAGGCGGAGAAATTTAAGGAAACAAAGAAATCAAAATTGAATAGTGTACCTTCACGTGGGTTGCTTGAACAAGCGTATGATATTTCTTTATGTTCGAGCCTGTTAAGCACATTTTTTTTTTGTGAAACTGCTTCATATCCATAGCTGGGCAGTATTTGATTTCAAGTGCCCGAAGAGCCGAGAAAGTCCCAGGACCACCACCGGATCCTAAGGATGTAAGGCATTGACAACTGCAAAGAAACAGTGTTTCTAGTGATGAAGCGTCATCCAAGGAATGGACTGACTGCAGCTTGTTGCAGTCAAAAAAATATGTAGTTCCTCGAGTTCACCCAGCTGTCCTGACACGAAACAGAGCTCCGCACACCCACAGATTAACAAATCCTTGAGGGACTGTGGTAGATTTGGAAGTGTCACCAAATTATCACAGAGCCTTATTGCTAAACTTTCTAGAAATGGACATGGAATCATTGGGGACGACAGTTGCTCTAGGGTGCTAGTGGACATGTCACAGCAGTATTCCAGTGATGTTGAGGTCTTAAGATGTCTTCCTTTCCCCATATAAATTGAAGTCTAGGGCATTCCATGATACCAATAGCTCTGAGAGATGGGGGAAGAACGAAGAGCTGTACCAAGCTTCCACAACGGACTATGAATATCTCGATTGGATGTGGCAGGAGTTGATCCATTGTTCGTGTAGGTTCACCAACTTTGACCTGTTTGAGCCCTACTAGCTTGCCACACGACTCAATCCTCAAGCACTTCAAGGATACCAAGCTCTGGAGCACTTGTTCTGGCCAGTAGATCAGCAAATCACAGTTTCCAATTCTCAAATCAACAAGGTTTTGAAACCATTTCCAGAGCACAAATGTTAGCTGTGACTGACTGGGTGTGAAAAAAAAGTTGCAGCCAGATATGTCTAGTTCTGACAGAGGTGCTGCATCCATGTCATGGAAACACAGCTCTAGCTTCTGTGATGAATCCCAGCTACTCTCTATCTGAGGCGGTGCTTCAGTGTCACAGACACACATTTCTAGCCTGGAAAGTGAAGTCATGTGCCTTGATTTAACTATTCCCAGCGATAGCAGTGCCTTGCCTTCATCCAGCCTTATAGCCTTGAGCTCTGGTGCTTCAGGTAGAGTACTCAACTTTGGACAGTTTTTTATATCAATATTCTCAAGTGCAGGAAAGATCAATTCATCCCCTTCTCTTTCTGTTGCCACCCACCTCTCTAAGCTCTCCAAATCATGTAACTGGAGATGCTTCAGTACTGGAAATGGCAGAGACCATATCACTGCATAGGCTTCGCAATTTGCCCAACTTTTCCAAGTATAGAACTTCAAGAGCTTTGAAATTGTAAAATTTAGGAAATTCCTCACAGAGCATACAACCATACAGATGGAGTCCAGTTAAGTGCTGCAATTTCCTAAGATCAGTTAACCATGATGGTAAACTAGTACCTCTGTAGTTGGCTATCCTTAGCATTTGCAGGCATTCATGAGGTTTAAGAGCATATAGCACCTTCTCATGGCAATCCATGAGCACTGATTGTTCTTGACCCTTACTATCCCATTCAAGAGACAAGTGTGTTATCTTCTCTTTATGTTCAAGTCTGACTTTTTTTTTGCAAGTTGTTCTGTTACAATTTCCAGACCACTTAATTCTAACTCACCACCAAGATTCAAATTTCCAAGTCTGAAACCAAGGCAGCAAAGGATTTTTTTAGAACAATCGCATTAAGAAACAAATGAACTAACTGTAGTCTGAAAACAGGAGATATACTGCTGTGATAGAAAAAATTTCCTGACTTGCTGAGCTAAAGTGTGATAATCATCAATACAGCTAGAGTTGGAGTACCTGCTGAGTATATATTTATGAACTAACCTTTCTTCTTAGTAAAAGATCATATATATACAGGATCAGAACCTGCTATTAGTTGAATAAGAGAGCTGCAAATTGTCGCAAGGTCCAGACAATAATTTGCTCAAGGATTACAGTCTTCCATCACATGGGGGTATCCGATAGAGCCCTTGAATCTACATAGTGATATTTTGGATCACCTACGACAACAAGGTCCACCGATACATCTGTATGACTGTATGTATTATTTATTCCATTCTCTGTTCCTGTTATGAATGCCTTGTAAATGGCCACTCTGCTCCTGAAAAATGGATCATACAGAGTTTCATTTCTGAAACAGGAGCACAAGGGAGGCAAAATAGAACGGAACACAATGATTTCTTCCTTATATACAAAAAAAGACTGGTAACTGCATGTCAGACAACGAACTGAACAAACAAGCAAGACGGTTTCAAACCGTTCAGACCGTGGAACTAGCCCCTTCCCTTGGCCTTTGCCTCTTTGGAATAGATCGACTGTTTTGCTTGTGATCCATAATGCTTTCATTGGAATATAGATCGACTGGGTAAGTTTGATTGCCAGAACATAAGATTAATTCAACCTTGCTTCCATCTCTGTGCTAGTCTGACAGGGAAAGTGAATGTTGCATCACATGATGACATGAATATAGTCGGAAATAAGTTGATATGAAATGTAGATTAAACAACTCAGTCTAGTAAGCAAAGCAGCAAAGGTTTTTTTAGAACAATCACATTAAGAAACAAATGAACTAACTGTAGTCTGGATACAGGAGATATACTACTGGTATAGAAAAAAATATACTACTGGGATAGAAAAAAAAAAACCTGACATTACAGCTAGAGTTGGAGTACCTACTGAGTATATATTTATGAACTAACATTTGTTCTTCATATACAGGATCAGAACCTGCCATTAGTTGAATAAGGGAGCTGCAAACTATCACAAAGCCGAGACAATTCTTTGCTCAAGGATTAGATGGAGTCTGCCATCGCATAGAGGATACAGCCATTGAACCTACGAACTAGTGATATTTTGGACCACCTATGACAACAAGGTCGTTCTAATTACTGAGCATCACCACCCTCATATCAACATAGTCGGTGGAGGGAAATTGTTTTAGATAAAAATTGAGTCGAAGTGCACAAGCTGTGCAGAAGATAAGCAAAACGGACAGAGCCAGATACTGACAAGTTTCAGAGGGCAAAGCATTTTAGCGGCAAATCAGACTTGGTAGCGAACCTTGGTCGGGAAGGTAGCCGGCTTGAACGCGTGCCGACGGCGCGGTGCGTTGTGGACGGTGGGACCCGCAGGAGAACCTCGAGGGAAAGGCCCGCCCGGCGCCGACGAGGCACCATTGGGCACTGCCGCTGACTGGCGTCGCACTCACATCCCTCGGCGGAGTGCCCCACCGCCACCGGTGGCTCCCCCAACACCGGCGCCTGCCCGCCGCCGTCCACTACGCCTTGCTGCGGCTGGCCTGGGTTCGCGTTCAGCCGCCTGGCGACGCTGGGCTCCTCCACCGTCAACCATGAAGCTGGGTTGCACGGGAAAGCCCACGGCCCAAACCTCTGTATGGGCCGAAAGACGAATCAGGAATTTCCAAGGCCCGCAGTCGGATGGGCCGGCCTACACAGAACGCCATCACTCACGGAATTTCCCTTTCCCGTTCTCTGTTCTGAGAAATGCATGGATGCTGCAGATCGAGTTGCATTTCTGAAACCCAACACAAGGGATGCAATACCATGGATCACAATGATTTCATTCTTATATACAGACTGTCAACAGACAAGCAACTCAACAGACAAGCAAGATGGTTTCAAACCATTCAAACCGAAGGCAGTTTCCTTTCATTTATTCATGACAATACACAGCAGCACGTCTGCATGAACTAACACAGAAGCTATAATAAGGAAGTTTTCCACGATCCAAACTTATGCAGAGAACCATATGTGCCGTTGACAAAATACAGTCCGGCTTCGTCATAGCTTGGGCCTGGCAAATACAAATGGGACAACAATGCTCCTGGAGTGCCTCCGGTCCTGGAACAAGGCTTTCAGGATAAAATTGAAGATATTTAAATTAAATAACAAGCAAAAGCACAGGACGAAATAATTGATAAATTTGAGCCATGGCACGGATGCGGCCATGCGTTTTGTGATGGCTGACCTGATTGGAAGCACGCCCCCGCCATCGCAGGGTGGAGAACCTGGCGGCGGCCCTGATCTGCCTCTGGGCTTCCGCCCTTCACACACCGTCGGGCAGACGCCTGCTACGCTCAGTGCCTCTCCCCCTCCGCCGCGCTGTCCCTGTACGGCCGTCTCCCTCTGGTGACGCGCCGCCGCTCTGCCGCCGCCGCGGCCGACCGCCAGGCGGGATGAGAGTGCTGGGCCACAGGGCCGCGGACGTCGCGTGCAACCATGAAGCTTGGCTGAGCCCACGACCCAAAACTCTGAAGGGCCGGCCAACTCGGGATCACGGATAACAAAGGCCCACGGTCCGATGGGCCTACACGCTATGCAAAAATACGCACTCACTCTGCTTCTTCTATACGCACTCTGATCACTAATGTCCTGTTCATACGCACTCTGCTTCTAAAAAAAATGGATGGTGCGCGTAGTTTCATTTGGAACAAAACAATTTCATCTTATACACAGACTGATAACTTCATGTCAGAGTCAGACATGGATATGGTTGTGCCTGACATGAAACCTGTTGCAAAAACATCAATGTCTAACTTGCAGCAACGAACTGAAGAACAAGCAACACGGTTTCAAACCACGGGAACCAAGACAGCCTACCCACTCCACCAAACCCTGGAGAACGAGTACCAAAAGCTACCAGCTACCTGGCACGTATGTGAAGCGAAACAGCATCGTTCAAATAAATTCTAGGGACAAAGGGGGACACCTGGTTGTTTCCTCCCATTTATTCATACATACATACACAGCAGCATGTCCAGTACTATATATGTGAAATACATATATGCACGCTTGCTGCACAGGTAAATGTAATAAACACAAGGGTAGTAGCACATCTGCATGAAGACGTGCTGAAACCACAAAAGGAATTCAATTAACACAGAAGCTAGAAGGCACGTTACTGATGATCCAAACGTATGCAAAGAAGGAATATATGTTGTTGACAACACATTCCGGCTTCGTCATAGTTTTGTGCCCAGCAGATAGAAAATGGGACAGCAAGGCTCCACGAGTGCTTCGACGAGTCTTCAAACAGCTTCACCTGTTCTCCAGCAATGCCGCATCACCCCATCTCAACACCAAGGGATAGCATACTTTCAAGATATTGGTTTCCATAGTATAGGCCCTACAAATGGAAAATGCTTGTAGTTAACTACTGCATCCAAGAATAAAAATCAATAGCCATATGAACCAACAATATGGGGACTACACATCAGAGACAAGGAGAATCTAAAAACCAGACTGCAGACCTCCACCAACCTATTACATTTCATCCATTCTAAATTATAAGATGTTTTGGCCGTTCAAGGTGAATTATTTTTATTATGTATCCAGACACTACACATAATTATATATCTAAGTGCATAGCAAAAACTATATCTCTAGAAAAAGTTAAAAACGTTTTATAATTTAGAATTGTGGGGTATAACTAATCTACCGGACATAAATAATAAATGCAGGAGGATTGGACCTGATTAGAATTTAGATGGTATGAATTTACAGCATATATAAAGGGTAGGCAGAGAAATTTAAGGAAACAAAGAAAACAAATTTGATCAGTATACCTGGGTTGCTTGAACGAGCATGTGATATTTCTTTCTGTACGAGGCTGTCAAGCACATTTTTTGTGAAACTGCTTCATATCCATAGCTGGGCAGTATTTGATTTCAAGTTCCCCGAAGAGCCCAGAAAGTCCCAGGACCACCACTGGATCCTAAGGATGCAAGGCATTGGCAACGGGAAAGAAACAGTGTTTCTAATGGTGACGAGTCTTCAAGTGATTGGACTGACTGCAGCTTATTGCAGTTAAAAATATGTAGTTCCACAAGTCCACCCAGCTGTCCTGACACAGAACAGAGCTGCTCACAGTCGCAGATAGACAATTTCTTGAGGGACGGTGGTAGATTTGGAAGTGTTACCAAGTTATCACAGTCTCCTATCTCCAGATTTACTAGGCATGGAAAACGAATAATTGGATACGGCAATTGCTCTGGAGTACCAGTAGACACAGTGTCTTGGCAGTATTCCAGTGCTATACAAGTTTCTAGATGTTTCTCCTTTTCCCATATGAATTCAAGACTAGGGCAATCATCAATATCAATAATTCTGAGAGATGGGGGAAGAATGAAAAGCTGTACCAAGCATTCACATCGACTTACAAATATCTTGTTTAGATGTGGCAGGACTTGCTCTGTTGTTTGTGTAGGTTCATCATCTGTCACCTGTTCGGGGCCAATTAGCCTGTGACATTTCTCAATCGACAAACTCTTCAAGGACACCAAGCTTTTGAATACTTGTTCTGGCCAATAGACCAGCACGTCACAGCGTCTAATGCACAGATATACTAGTTTTTCAAACGATTTCCAGGCCACAAATGTTTGCTGTGATCGGCTAGAGAAGAAGAAGTTGCAGCCAGATATGTATAGTTCTGAAAGAGGTGCTTTCATCTCATGGAACGATGGTTCTAGCTTCTGTGATGAACCCCAGCTACTCTCTATCTGAGGCGGAGCTTCAGTGTTAAGGTCCCACAGTACTAGATTCAGCTTGGACAGTGAAGTCATGTGCCTTGATTTAACTATCCGTAGGGATAACAGTGCCTTGTCTTCATCCAGATTTATAACCCTGAGCACTGGTGCTTCAGGTAGACTACTCAACTTTGGACAGTCTTTAATATCAACCACCTCAAGTACAGGAAATATTAATTCATCTTCCTTTCCTTCTGTCGCTACCCACCGCTCCAAGCTCTCCAAATCATGTAACAGGAGTCGCTTCAGTGCTGGAAATGGCGCAGAGACCATATCACTGCATAGGCTTCGCAATTTGTCCAACTTTTCCAAGTGAAGAACTTCAAGAGCTTTGAAATAGTAAAATTGAGGAAATTCCTCGCACAGCGTACAGCCATGCAGATGGAGTTCAGTCAAGTGCTGCAATTTCTTAAGATCGGTTGTCCATGATGGTAAACTAGTGCCTCTGTAGTTGATTATCCTTAGCATCTGCAGATAATCATGAGGTTTAAGGGCGTATAGCACCTTCTTATGGCAATCCATTTGCACCAGAACTTCTTCATGTTTAAGTGTGTGAAAAACGACTTTTTTCATAATGTCCCATTTAAGAGACAAGTGTGTGATCTTTTCTTTATGTTCAAGTCTGACTTTTTTTGCAAATTCTTCTGTTACATTTTCCAGGCCACTTAACTCTAACTCGCCACCAAGGTTTAAATTCCCAAGTTCTCCGATAGTACTGCAGCCTGAGCTAGCACCAGCAACAAAATTTGTTAGAGTCTGTAGAGAAGTTATCTGACCGAGTTCAGGAGGCATGCACATCAATGAATCACATCCATTGGTATAGAGGTGTCGTAGGCTTGCCATATACTTCATATCCTTTGGAAGATAAAGAAGACTCAAGCAGTAAGAAAGGTCCAATGTTTGAAGATTATACATAAGGCTTATTTCTTCAGGAAGTTTGTCCAACTGCCAGTGTCCTGACAGATTAAGATACCTTAGGTGATGTATCAGTCCTGTAAATTCATTCTGTCTGAGAAGGCCATTCTGTCGAGAACTGTATGGTGCACAAAGGTGTAGTGCTCGCAGTTTAGTGTACTGTGATATACTCCTATATATATCCAGGGCGTCATAATAATATGGAAGGAATAATGTCTTGAGCAATGCAGCTTGTTTCTTCAATAAATGGAGATTTCCACCATCCACTGACAAGAACATGTGGCGAGTAGGATTCTGCAATAGAAGTGGCTTGTTGGTGGTGGTCTTACCAACTATGGTGGCACATTCTTTCGCCATAACAGATAGAGCAACATCATGCATGAGATCATGTATCTTGCATATGGTTCGCTTATGACGAGGTGGCAAGCTTCCACATAAGATATGACCAATTGGAAATGTCTGCTGGACATCTTGAAAAAATGACCTCCAAGTTAGCTCCTTGAAAATTTGTGCGCCTACAGTTTCAGGCTGGTCGCCATCCTGCAAAGGTATAAAGTCATGTGCCATCCACAGCTGAATCAATAGGTCGACATCGATCCAATAGTCTTTGGGAAATAAAGCACAAAATGCAAAGCACTGCTTCATATGTGGTGGTAGGTCGTCAAAACTGAGCTCTAGTATTGGTAAAATTCCACTTGTCTCATTACATAAGTTACTTTATCTTTCCACTCATTCATGCTAGTCTTGTCACTCAACATAGAGCCAAAGGCTTTAGCAACCAAAGGAGAACCAGCACATCGATCAACTATCCTACTGAAAATGTGATCCAGCTCATCACTATTTGGATTTTGCAAGCTGAATGCTCTACTCTGGACAATTTCCCTCAAATGCTCTCCACTCAGATTTTCAATGCTATGGGCTTCAGATACTCCCAAGGCCATGATTTCAGCCACTTTTGAATCACGAGTTGTTGTCAGTACTGCACTGCCCTTGCCACCCTGCTTAAGGCAGGTCTTTAGTTTTCCCCACTTGTCAACATCTCGATTCCATACATCATCTAATACAATAAGGTACCTCTTTCCACTGATTATACTCTGCAGCTCCCTCAATGCTTTTTCACGACCTTTCTCTTTGGTCTCACAGATGTTGCTTGCAATGGTACCGACATCAAAATCATCAGACACACAGCACCACCTCCGAAGCTCAAAATGCTTCCTGATTACAGGGTCGTTGTAAATGAGCTGAACAAAGGTGGTCTTGCCCATCCCGCCTGGCCCAACAATTGGAAGGACCATGAGATCCATGTTAGTAGCTTGATCAAGCAGCATCCCCATGATTTTCTTCTTCTCCTGATCTCTAGATTTGCTAACAATATTCCTGTCAGAGTCAATGATTATGGAGTCTGTCTGTCGCCACTGTCTTGAGGGCTTTTCTTGTTGCAGGTGTCTGAAACCAAACTTCTTCATCTCAGTCACCAGGTCCTCAATGGTCTGCACAATCCTGCGTAGCTTCTTGCCCATCCTGTAGCGGAACACGACGGGGTTACGAGCTGGGACTAGGAGCCTCGCAACCTCCTTTCCGAGCTTGCTGTGCTGGCCCTTGTTCTTGGCTTCTCGTCGAAGTGCCTCATACTTGAACTCATCAAAGACATCGTTGGCCTCATAGGCTGCTATCTTGAGGTCTTTGAGCCAAGCTGCTACATCAGGCCGGGAGGCCCCTTTCTCCTCTGCATCCTGGATGATGTACAGGATCGCTGGCAGGTTGCGCTCCAGGATCTTGCGCTGCTCCAGCATGCCTTCCATCACCTTGTACTGGTCCAGCAGGTAGCTGGATGCTTTCTGCTTCAGCATAGAGACCAGCGGCATAATCATCAACTCGGCCATTGTATGTTTCTCACAGCTCTCACAGCACACGGGAGCACGAGCAGATCAGCAGAATCAAATGGTGTGTGGTGGTAGTGCAGAGGACTAGATGTCTAGATGAGTGCTTATTCCTGGATGATGTGTCGTCCACGATCTCATCCTGCATGCAACCAGCAGATTTATCAAATAATTTATTCCCCCAACAAGTCACAAATTCTGAGCAAAAAAAAGAGCAGATGAAAGAAGGGGATGCACGAACCAGTGAGTAATTTGTGTTTGTAAGAATTGCTTCAAGAAAATCAGCTGCCGCTGCAGCTGGATTCCAACAGTTCAGATGGAGGGATCATTGACCCATTGTATAAATGATGAGCCCTTCAATCACCAACTCAATCAATCTTTCTTCTTCTGATTGTAACGGGACACAAATGCAGAGGATGAGCAGCTAGCACACGATGGAAAAGTGGTTGTTTTGGAAGCGATACACATACACTCTCGTCTCAAAAGTGCTTGTGTTTGCTGGGCTGATTGGCTCAATGATGGCTAATGCATTCATCCCCCGATGGGACCAATCCAACTACGTCTAATAAGTTCCACATGACTGTCCACACACAGAACAGAGTGCCAGACAGAGCACATGGAGAAATTGAATTCACACACAGGACAGCTCTGATTGTCATCGGATGCTTTCTTCCAGCAGTACGGTGGTCATCAACACTCATGCGGCCCGTCAGTGCCGTTCACACTAGCTAACAGGATCTTGTAGCCAACTTTAACTATCTGTATGGAGGTGACTTCTCTGAGAACGATGACTCACTAATCTAATCAAACAACTGCACATATACACTGGATAGAATTGGCAGAAGAGCACGTAATTTACTCTATCTAAAACCAAGAATCTTTTACTATCAAACTATCAATATAGGACAAATCTGGCCATCTAGCTGGTTTCAAAAGTGGTTTTGTATTTTTCTAAAAAATAGTTAAAACTGAATAATTTTCTATAAATTCATAACCAATTCATTTCAATAAATGATAAATAATATGAAACTAATACCATTTTTTTTAAAAAAAGCAATGTACTGTATTTTTCCACATTACTGCCCACACACAGGACAGAGCACATGGAGATAATAAATTCACGCACAGGACCGTTCTGATAGTCATTGGATGCTTTTTTCCAGCGGTACGGTGATCATCAGCACAGCTTGTGTTAGTCGTAATGAGTACTAGGCCATGGTCGCCTAAAAGTTTGTATACGGCCAGGTTACCCTACCCTTTCAGTGGACACATGCACAGGGCCTGGTGCCGTTCACACTAGCTCACAGCATCTTGTACACAACTTAGCTATCAGTGTGGAGGCGACTTGTCTGAGAACCATGACTCCCTAATCTAATCAAACAATTGCACATATACACTGGATGGAAGTGGCAAAAGAGCGTGTAAGCTACTTTATCTAGAAGCAAGAATATTTGAATATCAAACAGAGTGGTTTTGTATTTTTTCTAACAAAATAATTAAAACTGAGTAAATTTCTATAAATTCAAAACTAATTCATTTCAATAAAACATAAAAATATTTTTCTATCAGCGACATGATGTTGTTTTGTTGTGAGAGAAAGAACACTCGTACCATGGCCGATAAGCCTGGTTGACAAGTTCAAGCAAACATATATGAAACTGGTAACAATTTTCCTAAAAATTGTAATGTCCATTGGTGCTACATCTAGAGTTTACTGGGGATTCATCCATTTCAGTGGTTTTAACCTTTTGCCTACTTTGATGGGGAGTCACCCATTTCTCTGGCAAACCAAACTATTTCATTGGGCAGGATCCTAATTTGCAATTGAAAGCCTCAACAATCAGATCATCTTCTCCCTCCTCTATTTCAATCGTGAATACCTCACTTTTATTATAGTTGATTCTCATGCCTCACATTTCCTTATAACAATGCAAAAGGAACTTGAAAATTGCAATCTGTTGTACATTAGGTTCTAGAAATAAAATAGTGTCACTAAGGTGAGTGAGGCCCCCTCCACTAACTGAGGTACGAATCCTTGGATTTGCCCCCTCTCTCTAGCAGCCTTCAGTCTTTCACAGGGTCAGAACATCGCTCACTATGAAAAGAAAAGCCGGATCTAAGCCTTGGTCAGTTAAAGGTGGCACTATACAGCACCCCCACACACCCTCAATTTCTGTATCAAAACGCTGCACAATACTGTGCAGAAGACAAGCATGAACAGAGGACAAGAGACAACTATATGCGAGACCTCAGTGAAGAAGGCGTTGGAGCGAAAAAGAAAGACATTGAACATACTGTAAACCTCGTTTGGGAGCGCTAACCTGCTAGAGCGAATGCCGCCGCCGCCGGCGGAGACCGTCGGATTCGACGGGAAGGTACGGCGGCGGCCCTCGGGTCTTCCGCCGTGCCCATCTCCATCTATCACCCATCGGGAAGACCCTGCTCAGCGCGGAGCCACCGCCGCGCCGCGTTCTATCCATTCCGGCGGCGTCGGCAGTTTTAGGCCGACTTCCTGCCCTCGAGATGTAGAGCCCAGCCTCATTTGCGACCGCGTCGCCGGCCCAGCGATGGGATTCTTGTGAACCCAGCGATTCACAGTTATGGCCCATCCGATTTTTCCAAGCGTGACGCTCTGATGGGCCAACACGTTTTTTTATTCTTTTCGGGCGAGCAGGATAACTAATGGGCCTCATCGCTTTATGTTGAAGTTCTCCATAATTCACAGCACACAGTGTTCAAAATTTTGGCAAAATTTAGTAATTTCGGTGGTAGTTGAAAGAAAACTTTGAAAATTTGTCATAAACTAATACATCTGCTATATAACTCGAAACTTATTTTTATTTTGTTTTGTTTTGTGCACATCGTTGTTATTTTCCATTTCGTAGCTTGATTGCCATTATCTTCTTATACTATTTTTTTTTCTAATTTTTTCAATCCAACATTTTCTTATGATTTTATATGTTTTTTTTTAGTTTTTATAAAACCTACCAGAGTTCGTAGAGCCAGAGCTGTACCACACAGGATGTAGCTATGTTTGCATGGTCATTTGAACAGTAGGTAGCAGGCAATCCATCTCACTTCAAGTCGGCGACGAGGTGGCAGTGGCATGCTGCCGTTGCACGCTGCAATAGAGCAAGAGAGTTCCCTCGCCATTTTCGGTACTAGGGGGATTCCCAGCGTTGCCGCGGGTATGAAGAGGGTATTGTTGAAGGATTTAACTGTAATCACTAATAAATACGATCAGTTAGAAATACGATCATAATCAATAAGAAATGTATGAATCATATTATATAGCCATTGGTATAAAGATTATTTATTTTTATGTTTGAACTCCAAGATGAACCAAGATGGAACATATAAAGATTACCAAAGGTTATTTTGACATATAAATATGAACCTGTTTCGGGAACAAAAGTTGGTGGCACAAAATACCCAAAAAATTATTTGGGGATGAAAATATCAGCTGAAGACATGAAACAGTAAAAGAGAAGGCAAAACATCTTAAACTGTACATCTAGCACGTCCATAGCTAAAATAACATTGTGTTATATAAGGCCTGTTGTTACACTGCTTCTGGATCTCTATTACTGCTCTTGTGAGTGGCGCTGATGGTGACAATTGTGAAGTCCCTGTAAGAGTTTTTGTTAAAATAATGAAATTTGTGGGCGTACATTTGAGTTTAGTTTTAGTGAACATTTGCATGGAATTGCACATCGAGTAGGCAAATACTGTTGTCAGTCAGAAGACATAGTAAAGTTCGAGGAGGAAGGATGCAACCTATCATGCTCCAGAGCATGAGGTCATATACTTATATGAAAATTCTTGTACAAAAAAATCCCTGATTGTATGTAAAATAAGCATAAATGTGGCAGAACAAAATTCAAGAAGCATGGAATCTACCAGGTCAAAGCATCACCTTGTATAGAAGGGAGATTCTTGAAGAAAAAAATGCCCTGGGTGTACCTAAAATGAGTATGTGCATGAGTAATTAAAATAATTTCGAAGATCAAAACACAAATGAGATTATGGATTGAGCATCTGGTGCCTAAGTCAGAACATTTAATTTAAGGAAGGAATCTGCACTGTTAAGAGCATACTATCATTCATATATTATACAGTAGAATAGCAATTGTTGTAGCAGTTCTGAAATTAGCTTGGTGGTCCAAAGAATAAAAGTTTGATGTAGCAAAGTAATAAGAAACCATGAAGAATGGAAATGGATGGTCTAATCAGAAAATAATAGAAGGTAACATATGGTCCTTCAATAAATGTAGAAGGAACACAATATGTGGAATTCTTTAACACCCATTATGTGCATATGATATGTAAGATTAAACGGAGAGAACATACCTTTCAATTTAGGATTTTCGTGGCGGCAGTAAGAAACCCTTAACTATTTGCTTGCTTTTTATAAGCCAAAACCTGGACTTGCTTTAGCCTGAAAGAGCATAAGTGATAGAGCAACCAATTAATCCAAACACATTGACCAATTGTCTGCATTAATGGTAGTAAAAAATATATTCCTTGCATGTAGTGGGAACACTCTGTTCACATAAAGGGAGAAACTCTGACACGATAGTATTCTTAGATTAGATATCTGTACTTGTGAGCTTTGATCATATTTGACAGTTTGCTTATCATAAAACATAATGTCATTGTTCCAAACGAAAATTACTTTAATTCTTGATCATGCCTAAGCAATATGTCAAATTGAAGTCACTATATGTATAATAAGAGCAAAAGGCGTGATCCTAGCTTGGCAAATGATTGAGTCACTTGAACTTTGTCCTTCATGCATTATTTGGAGATGAACTTTGTAACCTACCTGCATTAAGAGATTGTACAATATAAATGTTAGATATTTGTTACTAAATATTAAAATTAATCACACAAGCTGCTTCCTCTTCCTAATGCCATATAAATTTTGACTCAGCCGAAGCCATCAGCCATTACCGCTCAATACTCTCTGCAGCAAATGTTCTCTACTATACCTCTTCGCCTCTAGCTAGTTCTCATGCCCGTTTGTCTTACATACAACCATGGTGATTCACAAATATGGTTTTCAGATCAACCTGCTTTCAAGAGTAGCCATAATGCTATTTAGAAATTTAAATAAAAAATACTATAAATAAAATATAGAAAAGTGGAGGATCAATTGGAGCCATGAGACTGTTAAGGTAATGAAAATAAGAGACAGTGAAAATAAGATATATTCATGGCTGCAATTCAGATCACCGAAGCAGACGACCAAGAAATTAATCTTGCAAGGATCCCAATAAAATTCTAAAGCAAATACTGTATGTAAGCACAAAGCACATCAAGTAAAGCTAAATCCAATGTATATGTGGACAGTAGCCTTTGGCCATTTCTAAAATACCAGAACTGAGCAGCTTTAACATGAATTGCAAGGGAAAACAACACTTCTTCACTTTGTTCGCTGAGAAGCAAGAATGCTTGATTTGAAATAATCAGAGCCACAAAATAGTCATGCAGTCTAAATAGTCCACAAATAAATTTCGTAATAATAAAAAGTAAAGCGGATTGAATCAGAACGAAGTGGATCATGTACCTGCCACTGGTGCTTGTCGTCACTTGTCGCATCCGCCGTACCCACATGGCTGTTCTGTAGGCATTTCCACAAACAGTTGGTAAACACAGGACATATGAAGGCAGAGGACGATGAGCAGGAAGCAGATCAAGCCACAGAGTACTCACTCATGTGTCATACAGCGCCCAGAGTCGGAACCTAACCTTGTGTTCATCAAGGGATATTGGGTGTCGGCCAGAGAGTAGGCAAGGCCGGGCATCCCAGAAGAGGGGGAGGCGAGGTTGGCGAGCAGGGACTACAGTTCGGTGTTGAAGACAGCAGCCATCCAGTTCCGGTCTTCTGCGCAGGCCCTCGTGGCGTCCAGCACCCGCAACACCGGCAGGCACCCAGGGAGCCCCATGTTAACGATGGCGAGCCGGGAGTGAAACCTATGACCTGGTGGCAGGGCCTCTGATGTTCCTCGGCCGGCTTTATAAATTAGTGCACTACAGCAAAACGGTGGTTCTAAATGAAGAGCAAACTGCAAAACCGGATAAAATTGATTCGAGTTTCAGATTTTAGTATATATATGAATAGCATTTACAATCATTAATGCTTTCCATAAAAAGTACAAAATTATTAAGCTTTTTACAGAGAAGGTTTTTGTGTCAATCGAGTACAATTAAAAGGATAGACTACCATAATAAACCAATCAATATAAAAGGCACATTGTCTGCACCTGAGCTGGTTTCGCAAAAATTGTTAAATCTATTCCATGTGCTGCATACAGCTGTAATGCTTGATGATACGTTGCACTAAACGGGATTTAGACATCATCCAACACTTGATGGATTGTGAACATATCATCTAACAATATTCAAGGTGAGAATGGGAGGTAACCTGAACTTTTCCTTGATATGTGCCTACAGCAACCTGAGTGACGCACTGCACCCACCCCACAGAACAAACATTGTCATCCACCCCGAAATCACAAAGCTTTGTGACCTATACAATGATAAATCTGTTAACAATCCATCTTCAGTTCTCAGTGACGATATAGCTTAAGGATGACCACGGTTGCTTACCTTGCTGCTGCATGCATTCCACAAGTAAACGCAATTGCCCAACCCAACAGCGAGGACTTTATGTGAAGACCAATCGACGAGGTTGAGGTAGAAGTCGTCCTGCAAAGCGGGCGCATCCAGCACCTAGAAGCAACAGCAAGAAAATTAGCTCAAAGACAGAAAAATTGTTGGCACAAAGACTACAGATTTCGCATTATGTGCGTGAAAAAAAACTCGACTCTTTGCAGCATTTCGAATGCAATTGGCGAGATGTCAAATCTTTGACACCCCCAAGAAGCAGCAGAGGCTAGCTCAAGAAACAGAACCCAAGAAACCCAAATCAAAGAAAGCGAGAAAGCCCAATCAAGAAAGCAGCAAATCCAATTCCCCTTCTCATTGACCTCAATTCCCCTTCTCACTGACCTTGTAGGGCGACCTTTGAACCTTCCTGGGACTCGCGCCCCTGGTGTTGAAAATGTCGGGGTCCTCCTCTCCGGGAAAAAGTGCCCTCTTGGCACTCCATCGCACCTCCGTCTTGAATCTGAAGATCTTCCCGGTGGCGGGGTGCCCACAGGCGAGAGCACGGGGAGGAGGACGACGAGCACGCGGTGGCCGAGGACGCGACCCTGTCGGGCGTATCTGGCCCGAAGAGCACGGCGCGGTGCAGTAGGGCGACGCTGCTGATCTAGACGAGGCAGCGGGTCCGCCGCCTTCCTGGGAGGTGGATGCGGCGGCGAAGGAAGGGGAGGAGGAGAGGTTGAAGAGCGTGAGGTTCGATCCGGCGCGGCTAGGGATGAAGCAGTCGCTGTAGACTGTGCGGGAGCCTGTCGACGTCGAGGCAGATGCCAGCGCGGACGCGTGCGACGGCGTGGCGGAGTGATGGGAGGACGGCACCGAGGCCAGGCGCGAGTTGGGCGTGGGCTCCGCCGCCGAGTTCTCCATCGGCGACGACGGCGTCGGCGTGAGGTGGTGATCCATGGGGAATTGGGGGATTCAGGGGATGCGGTGGCGACTGCGATGGTGGGTGTGGGTGTGGGTGGGTGGGGATCGGGATCTGGCAGGGGAATAGACGGCCGAGGAGGAGAGGGAAAAGCCGGTCACGAAAGGAGGTGAAGGGGGCCGGTGCGGGGCTCAGTGCGTGCGTGAGGGTTACCGACGACGTGAGCTGGAATGAAATAAAATTTCGGGTCCGACTTTGAGTGGATGGTGGGCCTACAAACGACGTGGCTTCACCAGGGAGCAGAGAACCCTCGTAGTGGGGTTTCTACATTAACAAAGATTTCCTCAGTTTCAAATGTAGTTCACTTCGGCTTTTTTAGATACATTGATTTTCAGAATGCACCTAGTTATCTGTTATGCCTGGGGATACGTAGTAAAGAAATGAATACAAAAGCCAAAGTGAACTACAATTTGAAACGGATGAGTACTTCACTGTTTCCGGGATTTATAAGTCGGATAACGCCGACGTGACCAAGCCAAAATGACTTAAAAAAGAAATGGAGGGAGTAGTAGATTTGACAATGTACTCCCTCCGTCCCACCGAGTCCGATGGATTCTACGACCAGGCTGTTGTCCCACGAAGACTGTCGTTCTAGATGCAAAGCTAGCAGGGAATAGCCTTGTAAAGCTGGGTAGCAGAGTACGGGATCCACTCATGGCTGTATAAAAAAAAAAAAAAATTTGCATGCGTGTTCAGCAGCATGGATCTACGCATAGCAGAGCACACGTGGATGCTTGCCCTCCACAAGTTCAAAGAGCAATTTCCATAGTCATACAGAGTTGCAATAGCGTAGGACCGACATGGGGGGGCATTGGTTTTGCTGCAGAGTCCTAGAATGACAGTCTCCCTGGGACAGAGGGAGTAGACTTGAAGTTCATGAGTCGCACAAAATAAATAAACTATTTTAAATCAAAATTATTGATTAGGTGTGTAGCCGGTGAGGGACAACGAATTAGGCGTAATGGCGCGACTGCACTGGTTGTTGCTTCTTCACGTGACGACATCAATGTTGTATGCATGGTCGTTGTCCACATCATCCGAATAGCAGCTCAAGTATGAGGTAGTTTCGTCATCGTCGCCGTATTGAGTATTCAGCTCGGCACTATAGTAGGCATCTAATGATGTCTCACCCGCTCCGCTTAACATAGGCAAGATCATACTGTCGCATTTCAGCATCATGATAACATCCGACATGGTTGGCCTGTCCGCCCGATTTAGTTGAACGCACAGTAGTGCTATTTGAAGGCATCGTAGTATCTTGCTTATTTGAGGATCGTCACGCAGTGATTTATCTACTAGCTCCATTGCTCTTCCAGACGACCATAATTCCCAAGCCTAGCAAAATACAATTAATAGCGATAAAATTGGATTAAAATTATAAAATGAATATAAATAAAAAGAATTGAGGGTTCTTTTTTATGAAAGAATGGTGTTGACTCATATTATTGATTACGAATACCAAGTGTTTCAAAAAATGTACTTAAATGCCGAGTCAAAACTTGCTCCCGAACTCCAAGATTTTCGGGGTCTCGGCGCCTAGGTTCCCTAGGCGACTCGAGTAGGGTGACACGGCGAATTCTCATCTCCTTCCCCCCGATCTTGATCACCTTGATCGAGATCCTGTTAGAACCCAATCCTCTCCTCACAAACTCCGCCGTCCGATCGACTCATCTGATTCGACGTGGCAGAATTCCCCTGGATCTCTCGATCCGGGGCCTCGAGTCCACGAAGTTCCCACAAAAACCCTAACCCTAGTCTTCTAGCCTTCACCCGGTGTCCACCTTCTCGTCGCCGTTTGTCACCTTCGCAACTTTTCTGTGATCATGGACGGAGTGGAGGGACTGATGAAGGCATTGAAGTTGTCGGAGGATGAGAGAAAGAAGATCCAGATCGGGAAGAAACTGGCGGTGGCGGGATCGGTGGAGGCAAACCCCAGAGCCTTCGCCAAACCGATGTCGAGAAGGAGATCAAACCGGAGGTGGTGGCGCAGACTGTTGGGTGGATCTGGTGCCCCATGAAGGGCATCGAGTGCAAGTGCTTGGGAGATAATCGTTTCCTGATTATGTTCCTGCAAGCATTAGGGAAACGGAAGGCTCTTGATGATGGTCCATGGACAATATCAAAGGAGGTGCTGGTGGTGACGGAGTTTGATGAGTCGAAGTCCGGTGATGAAGTCGAGTTCCACTACATCCCGATCTAGATCGGGGTGGATCGCTCCCAATGGGAATGATGAACGGAGAGGCGGCGGAGACGATCGGTGAGGACATCGGCCAATTCATGGAAGTCGATTTTGACAAGGTTGAGGTGGCGGCGGGTAGATACCTCCGGGTCAAGGTCAGAATCGACATCCGTAAACCGCTGAGAAGGGGCATTATGGTGGACATGGGCGAGGATGTCGACGAACATTGGTGCCCCATCCAATATGAATTTCTCCCGGACTTTTGCTACACTTGTGGCAAGGTAGGGCATGTCGATAAAGCGTGCTTGGAGAAACTTCGGTCCGGGGAGAGAGGGCGCAGTATGGCCGGAGCTACGTTTCGTCCCACCAAAGAAACGCTATGGAGGGAGAGGCATGGCGCCCGCAGAGTATAGGAGTTCATCCGGGGGGAGGAGGTGGAGGTGGAGGGTCCGGCTCATAGGGCTCTAGAGGTTCGGGGAGGTCGAGGTGGAGGTAGATCAAGAAGTGATGCTTTGTCCCGGAGGAAAGATGTAGGTGAAAAGGAGGGAAAGCAAAAAGGTGAGGAGGATGAGGTGCAAAGCCCACAAAAACAAATGCAACTAGGACCTAGTGTTCCCGCCCCAAAATTGAAGAAAAACCTCACCGCAGTTCTAGAAGATGCGAGTGGTGGCGGTGAGGGAAATAAGGAGAAGGAGGGTGTGGAGAAGAGGAAGGGTAGCCTTACCGAGGAGCGGTAATCAGCGGCTATAGCAGGGAGAGATAGCACCAGCCGGGAGAGGTGCAGAAAGAGGTGATGAAAGGGTCACAGAGAAAATTCAAGAGAGAAAGGCTCGAGTGGGGGAAGGGAGTGTCTCTGGAGGGTGAGCAGCTTGAGGGGAACAAAAAGAGAAGTGCAGAGGACTCGATGGAGGTAGATGAAGAGGTGGAGTGGAGTGACAAGAAGATGCGCAGCGAAGGGGTGTTTCATGAGACGGAGGTGGCAAAAGATGTTGAAGCGGGGCTATCGGAATAGCTCCGCAGGACCCAATGAAGATAGTGGCGTGGAAGCTGCCGGTCCGGGCAACGGTACCGGTTCGGCGGGCTTCGGAGCTCCGAAGTCCGAGGGGGCGGACATCCTCTTTTTGTCGGAAACAAAGCTAGACGATAAGAGGATGCAATGGTTTAGGTGGGCGCTTGGGCTCACGAACATGGTGGTGAAAGATTGCGAAGGGAAGAGTGGTGGTCTTGCGGTGTTGTGGCGGAAGGGGGTCGATGTGACACTTAGGAACTTTTCCAAGTATCATATTGACATAGTGATGGAATGGTGCTTCCCCGGGCGTCTACGGTGAACCGCAACCGGAGAAACGGGAGCAGGCCTGGCAAATGTTGCGATCACTGATAACAGCCCCAGTTAAACCGTGGCTGCTAGCTGGTGATTTCAATGAAGTCTTGTTTGCTCATGAAAAGGAGGGAGGGAATCCACATAGTCAGAGGAGCATGGACAGATTCCGTGCTGTGCTGGAAGAATGTGGAGTGGAAGACATTGGGTTCGAAGGTGATAGGTATACATGGAGGAATAATAACCATCTGGTGGAAGGGTATATACGCGAGCGATTAGATCGTGCTGTGGCGAATAATGAGTGGCAGGAGATGTTCTCGAATGTGAAAATAATAAACGGGGATCCCCGCCACTCAGATCACCGACCGGTCGTTGTTGATACAGGTCCGGAGGAGGTGAGAATAAGAAACACCGCAAGATCTTATCGCCGAAGGCTGCGTGGGTTGAAGAGGAGGAATGTAGGGAAGTGGTGAAGAGAGCATGGCAAGGAGCGCAAGGTGGTGGGCGAGATACCGGTGATGGATGCCATTGGTGTAGTGTCAGGAGAGCTTGCACAGTGGGGCACTAATCTGCTAGGGGGAGGGGGGTTGGAGAAAAAATTAAAGGAGTTAAAAAAAAGAATTAGAGGTGTGTAGATGGAGTGGAGTGAGCCAGGAAAACATATCGAGAGAAGGTGTTCTGAAGTATAGGATCGATAAGGCGCACGAGTAGATCGATCTTTACTGGAAGCAAAGGGCCCATGTGAAGTGGATGCAATTTGGAGATCGAAATACGGCGTTCTTTCATGCCTCGTGTACGGAGAGAAGAAGGCATAATAGAATAGGAAAACTGAGAAAGGAGGATGGAGAGTGGGTGGAAGAAGAGGGAGAAAAGAGAGCTTTTATTACTAATTATTTTTCCCAACTTTTCAAGTCCTCCCGCGACCAAAACTCACAAAGGTTGCTGGAGTGTGTGAAGGAAAAGTCAGCTGCCGAGAAATGAACTCTAAATTAACAAAAGAGTTTCACGAGGGAGGAAGTGTGGGCAGCCCTGAAATCAATCGGCAATCTGAAAGCCCCTGGCCCTGATGGTAATCTGGCACTTTTTTACAAGGAGTTACGGGAGGTGATTGGGGACGAGGTGGTTGCAGCGGTTCTTGGGGTCCTCGCTGGTGGCCCGATGCTAGATAAATGGAATGACACGATAGTCGATTTTAATTCCAAAGGTAAAACGTCCATAGCAAATAAAGGACTTGAGGCCAATCAGCTTGTGCAATGTCATATACAAGCTGATCTCCAAAAGTCATGGCAAACAGGGTGAAGAAGATCTTGCCGGATATCATATCGCCGTTTCAAAGCGCTTTTGTTCCGGGCAGACTGATCACGATAACATACTGATAGCATATGAGCTCACCCATTACCTGAAGAAAAAGAAAAAAGGAAAGGAGGGCTATGCTACTATTAAGTTGGATATGAATAAGGCGTATGATCGTGTCGAGTGGTCATTTTTGAGGGATATAATGTACAAGATGGGCTTTGTGAGAAGATGGATCGTTCTCGTTATGACTTGTGTCACAACAGTGAAATATCGTATCAGAGTGAATGGGGACTCAGGAGTTTGTGCCTAAACGGGGACTGAGACAAGGAGACCCAATCTCCCCGTACCTGCTTTTGTTATGTGCTGAGGGGTTCTCAGCCTTGCTGGCGACAGCAGAGGAGGAAGGAAAGATTCATGGGGTGCGGGTCTGTAGGGGAGCTCCCACTATCTCTCATTTGCTGTTCACAGACGACTCTCTCATCTTATGCAAGGCAGACGGCAGGGAGGCTGAAAACTTGTTGGAGATCCTAAAAATATATGAGGAATGTTCAGGCCAGATGATAAACTCAGATAAATCAGCAGTCATGTTCAGTGCCAAATACGAAGAGAGTGTTCGGGTGAATGTGAGGAGAATATTGAGTATCCCTGCTGAGGCTAGGAGTGAGAAGTATCTTGGACTACCTGTCTATGTGGGTAGATCGAGAACAAATGCGTTCGCTTATTTGAAGGAACGGGTGTGGCAGAGAATACAAGGGTGGAAGGAAAAACTCCTATCCAAAGCCAGGAAAGAAATTATGATCAAAGCTGTGGCGCAGGCGATCCCGGTCTTTGCCATGGGATGTTTTGACATTACAAAGGAGATGTGCAGCCAAATCAGTTCAATGATAGCAAAGTATATATTGGCGGAATAACCAAGGAAAGGACACTAGCATACATTGGGTCAGTTGGGAGAAGTTGACTCTGTCTAAAGAGGAAGGTGGGCTGGGGTTTAGGGATCTGCATTCTTTCAACATGGCTATGTTAGATAAACAAGGATGGAGATTAATCCAAAACCCCGACTCAATATGTGCGCAGGTCCTAAGAGCTAAATATTTCCCTAATGATCATCTGTTGTCTGCAAGAGCAAAGGAGGGCTGTTCTTATACATGGAGAAGCATCATGCATGGCGTTGAACTACTGAAGGAGGGGTTTATTTGGAGGATAGGTAATGGGGAGAATGTAAGCATCTGGGATGATCCATGGTTACCCAGAGAGACCACTCGCAGACCAATCACACCCCGCGGGAGCACATTACTCCGGCATGTTTATGAGTTGATTGACCCGACCACCGAGCAATGGGACTCCCAATTACTATAGCAAACGTTTTGGGAAGAGGACGTTGCTCTGATCCGGACCATACCAGTGCATATGGAGATGGAAAATATTATGGGGTGGCATTATGACAGGAAGGGGTGCTTCTCAGTCAAATCGGCCTACAAATTACACAGGGCTATGCTTAGAAGAGCACAAAGATCCAACAACCCTGGAGGAGCAGTAAGTAGCCAGGGTATACCTGATTTCTGGAAAAAGCTATGGAAGCTGACCAAAACTGAAACATTTTTTATGGAGAATGTGCCACAACACACTGGCAGTTCGCTCTGTACTAAAAAGAAGAGGAATGGAGATTGATACTGAGTGTTGCATGTGTGGCAGACTTGATGAGGACGGAGGCCACCTTTTACTTAAATGCAAAGAAGTGAGAGAAGTGTGGAGAGTGCTTTGTTTGGAGGACATACGCGCTGATCCGGCCAAGTCATGCTCGCCAATCGAAATGATGGAAAAAATATTCAAGCTGAAACAAGAGCAGCAACTCACCATCTTGACCTTGCTGTGGTTATGGTGGTAGGAGCGGAATCGATGGTGTGAAGAGGGACGCAGAAGAGGTGGTCGAGACCTGGCTTACATGATCGCGGCTCGAACTGAATTGAAACAGGGGGCTTCACCAACGCTATTGTCGGATTTTTTGTCAGACTAAACAGTGGCGCAAACCTGACAGCGGGTGGGTGAAGATCAACTCTGATGGAGCTTTTTCACAGCAAAAAGGGGCAGGGGCTTGGGGCTATGCAATCAGGGATGATCAGGGAATGGTGAAGAGGGCTGGTGCAGGAGCGGTGTCAGCCCTACAAAGCGCCTTCCATGCCGAGCTGCTGGGTTGTCTCGAAGGCCTGAAAATGGCTGCTGAAATGGGCATCAGCCGCGTGATTCTAGAAACAGATGCACAGATGGTGAAGTCAGCTGTTGAAGGTGATGATTATCGACTGTCATCGATGGGTGGAATAATCACCGAGATCAAACAATTGATGTATTTTGAGTTTTTGTCATGCTATATTTGCTTTTGCCCACGGTCTTGTAATAAGTTAGCTCATGAACTTGCCTCATTGGGCTGTAGCTTACCCGGTGATGAGCGAATCACTTGGGATTGTGTACCTCAAACTCTTGAGGATCTGGTGTCCAGTGATTCAGCTGTGACAGAAGGGTAATAAAAAGCTCTTTGTCTCAAAAAAAAAAAAAAACTTTCTTTCCCGAAAACACTCAGAGTCTGACCCCAAGTTGCTTTCTATAGCATGTCGAGCAGAGATTATCTCGAGACATGTGACACCAAAAGCCATACACGTCACTTTTGGTTGAGACAATACCAGTCTTAATAAATACAGGATCCAGGTAACCCCTGCAATCCTTGACAAACAATGGTTCAGACCATGTATGAATATTAACAATTGAGGGTTCTTTTTTTTTTTTTTTTCGAAAGCGAGCTTAGCTCGTACTTCATTAAGAGAAATTAGAGAATTCGTACCGACTTGTGCCAACTCCCGTGGCGAGTTGCCGGGGAGGTGGCCAAGTAAAAACACTAACACACAAGGCACCGGGCTGGAACGGGTGGTGCGAAAAAGGTGTAAACTAACGGAAAACACAATTGTGCGACAGAGAGATGGGAATCCACTCGGGGGACGCCCTAGAGACGTTCAACCATCCTCACCCAGCGAACCGCGCATGGGGGAAGATCTCCCGGACGTCCGTGCGCTTAGGAGACCCCACGGCGTCCAGCGAGTGGCTGTTGAACCTGGCGGCGATGGAGGGATCGAGGGGTGGTCGACGGCGCCCCGCCGGCGGCCCTCCCATTTGTCGAGGAGAACGCGACGCGCTTTGCCGCTTAGGGCGAGGGTCGCGGAAGCGGGTAACTTGGCCGCAGGCCGGTCCTGCGCCTAGGTACCCGGTCCTCAGCGATGGTGCGCGCGCGCCTCGGCCGCGGTAGGCGCGAGGGGACTCGATGGCGCCGTGGCGTCGGCCTCGGTCGGCGGCCCCTTCCTTCCCACGGCATCCACGGTGGCGACCGGTGCCATGCTCGGCGAGGTGGGGCCGACTGTCAGCGAGCCCGGGCGGCGTGTGGGCACGCCATCGCCGTCCGCGCAACATCCAGAGTAGGCGTCGGCTGGGTGCACGCACCCTCCCAGGCGATCGCAGCGACGGAGGCGTGGGGCGGTGGTGTCGGGGCGGTGTCCTCCATGGCGGCATCCCGAAGCCGCGGCGCTGTGCCGGCTGCGTCCCCGTCGTCCGCCCTCGGCGCCTCAACATCGGGGGATTGCTGACCGTGGGGAGCAGGGTGCCCACGAGATCTCCAGCCTCCCCGGACGCCACACCATCCACGAAGAGCCCATGCGGTAAAAAGCGGCGGGTCTGAAGTGGAGGCGAAGTGAGGGGGACGTGAGGGGTGTAGGGCGAGGGCCGTATGCCGGCGTCGTCGTCGACATCGGCGGCGACGCGTGGCCCGGCGTCGTCGGCGGTGGGCGCCGGCGCAAACCCCTGTTGCCGAGAGAGGCGGCGGTTGGCGCGTCTGCGAGGAGGACCGACAACGCCAACCGTAATGGTCGAGGAGGCGGGCGAGAGGATCTGCCCGATGACAGCGAGGGGGCGCGGGGCTCCGAATCGGCGACAACGACATGGTGAAGAGGAGTAGTGCACCCACGACTCTCCCCGCAGATCGCCGAGGGACAGGGCTCCTGAGTACGGCCCGCCGAAGGACCCCGGGGCGGACAGCGCCGGGCGATGCTCGCGATCTCGCCCGGTGCAACGTAGGCGAAGGAGGAGACAACGCGATGGGGAAGTGCACCGGGCGGCAAGGTGATCCCCGCCAAGCAGTTGAAGCATAGTCCAACAAGTGAAGGCGGCACCAGCCGCTGAGGCGAGGGGGATGCAGGCCACGGCGCCTTCGCCGTCGGCTCTCCACAAGGGTGAAGCCATCGGCGTCGACCGGGCCACCCACGGGGGTGTGGAGGGGAGGGCGGCACAGGCGCCCGCCATTTAAGGTGCGGCGACGGAGGAGCTGGCACTCGCCGATGATGACGGCCACCAGACATTGGTGACCGATGGATGCGACCAAGGCGCGGTGTGCAGGGACGCGTGCGGCCGGCCGCGGGCCGAGCCGCAGGGGCGAGGATCCTGGCAGCCGTTTTCTAAAAATAAGATGCACTCTTACATAGTCCCTGTGACATACTCATTTGCTTTCTGGTCTTCATCTGAACTTAAGATTTCAGAGCAGCCAAAATCGGTAATCATAGGAGTCATATCATAATCCAACAAAATATTGGCCGGTTTCACATCCCCATGAACTATGAATAGTCGGGAATGCTTGTGCAGATAAGCAAGACCATGAGCAATACCTTCAATTATCCGAAACCGTATAGGCCATGCGATGGACGCACCTGCTTTTTCAGCTCCACACAATAATGATAACACTTAAAAGGGGCCCGGAATCAGCAATGAACTGCAAAAAAGTTCACGTGAAGTACTATACCATGAACGGATTTTTTTGCAAAATTTAGCCCTTTTTCAAAACAAATTTCAAATCTATCCCTAGTTTGAAACATATTACACCCGGTATCCCTTTATGTCGCGCCAAACTCGTAGGCGTGACATTTACACATGTCGCGCCTACGCATGTGGCGCGACGCGTCCCGCCACGCTGGCTGGCGCCGATTGACCCGCGGCGGGCGTGGCGCCTTGGGTCCCCGAAGTCGCGCTGGTGCATGCGGCGCGATCGGCGCGATCGCGCCGATGCATCGGGCGCGACGGGCCCGTTATTGCTTACGTTTGGGCCGGAGTGAAAGCTTGTGGGTCCCCCCCTCCGTCGCGCGCCAGCAGGTTCGGTTGACATGTTGATATAAATGCCTCCCACCGCTTTTCCTCTCCTTCTCTTCCCCACTTTCTCCCTTCACTGTCACGAGAGCAGCAGGTCAGTGCTGCCATTGGAATGTTCTCCTCTCCTTTTGTCCTCCTCTTCATGATTTGCTTTTGTTTTGTAGTTTGTAGTTTGTTTTTTTCCTTGTGCTATGCTATTTGGCCCTCATTTGTGTTTGATTTTCTTTGTTAATCTTGTGTTGCTTAGTTCTAATTGTGCTCTCAATCCCCAAACCTAATTCATAGGAATGTTCATGGCAAATTGGAATTCTTGTAGTGATGTTTGTTTATGTTTGTGTCATACTTTTGGCAATCATATGTGGTAAAATTGTTTTGTTATCGATGATATGGTTAGGTGTAATTGTAAATCTTGTTTGGTCATGGCAAAACAAATTGATTTCATGAGTCATGGCAAATGTGAAATCTTGTTTGCTACTACGTAGATGACCTCATTGTGTATTGAAGATGTGTTCATTGTTTTTATGCTTCAATTATGAAGTGCTTACCATCTAAGGAATGAAAATCTCCTTGTCTTAGTTGTATATTTTATTTTATTTTTTTAGAATCCGTATGAACACTAATGAGATTGACACTATTTGATAATAGTATTTCCCATCCATGCTTTGTTGTTTCATTTAGCACCTATGTTTTGGACACATGTACGGAAGATCCTTTGTGTAATAGTTGTCATTGTACTTTTGCTAGGTGTCATGGACTTGTCCCTGTTCGTGCACCATCCGGAGGACCATGATGGGAAGGGTCCATTCCCACCACCTGTGCCGACGCCGCATTGTCACTGTCGGTGGCCGGCCAATGTGAAGCAGTCCAGGCATCCTTTGTCCGGGCGGGCGTTTTTTTAAGTTGCCGATTACGGCGTGGTCCCCGCGCGAGACAGATGGGCGCACGGATGCAATTTCTATCAGTGGATCGATGGTAATGAATGGGTGAATCATTCCATCATGTTGTTTTCCTTATGACCCTTGGAAGACCGTTAAGCTTGATCAGTTTGAGCGGTGGGTGGCTCCGCCTCCGAACCCACTGTGAGATGACCGAAGCGGAGAAGGTTGACGCCGCACATCACCGTCTACAGAATCCTCCTACATGCCATTGTGGGGGAGAAGGCATTCCTCCAACTTCCGAGCCGACCGGATTTGTTCCTCCTTTCTATCGTTGTGGTCGCGATTTAGTAAGTGGTTTTTCGGCTTGTGACTTTGAGGAGTATAACTATGGACCAAAACCTGCGTGGCCTAACGAGAGGTTGCAAGAAGAGTATTCCAATGGACGCATGCCATGGCCATGCCTTGGTCTTCCGGATAAGAAGTGCAAGTGCGGCATCAAGGCCCGTGAAGGAGTTGTTCCCTCTGAGTTTGGGATTGGTTACTACTGTGGCAATGCTTATGGTGGGCCAAATGAGTTCTTTGTGAGTATAACGAACTTGTGTCTTGCATGGCTACTTTATCTTACTTTGGCAATGCATAACTTTGGTAATGTTTGTTTATGTTTCACTCAGGCTGGAAAGACTTGTGATTGGGAGGATTTCCCAGGGCGCGGTGAGGTTATGGCCAATATGTTTACTCCCAAGTTCAAGTCCCCCTTGGAGAGGAAAAGGATGATTGCGAGGAGGCAAAAGCTGAAGAGAGAAGTTAGCCTGAAGGCCCGTGTTGCAAGACCTGCGGGTAACACCTGGATGAAGCTCGGTAAAGACTACTGTAAAGCTAAAGGAAAGGACATAAGTCCTTACCATCTCCAGTTTATGGGCGACGAGCTCCTTCAGTATTGGCGGGAAAACAAGGCACACTACGACCGCCTCGAAGCGGAGGAAAGGAGGGAGCATCGTGAGCGTATGGAGCGGGTTCTCGAACTTGAAGGTCAACGACGACGGGCTTTGATACGCGAGCTTTGTGAGCATTTCTTGTTCTTCGAAAACTTGTTTTCACATTTCGCTATTTATTAAGGTCGTTGGAATGTTGACATGTTTGTTTCTCATAGTTCCTTCGCCACCACAAGAGGACGAGGGTAACGAGGACGATGGCAAAGAGGTGCATGATCAGGACAAGGGTAACGAGGACGAGGCCAAGGACGTGGACGACCACGACAAGGAGAACGCCCATGAGAATGTTTGGAATGATCTCGACTACGAGGATTGGAATCGGACTGTCTGGGAGGACGATGATGATTTTGGCTGGCCTTGACTTAGCTATGAGGAAGGCATTAGTGGCCATGACTTAGCAATGCTTTTGTTCGAACCACGAAGTGTATGATGCATGTACCCTAGAATTGTCGGTGACCCACTTATGTAACTCATTGTAGTGACTCTTCTTTATGATTTGAACTATTGTGATGCATGCGAAGTAAAGTTATGGCTATGTGTTGGCATTTCAATGTTTGTACATCGTTTTTGTTCATCGTACTCAACCACTTAACAACACTTCCTACGCCGATGAGAATAAAAGACCAACACCGTACATAATTGTTGAAACATGACATGGTTCAATACAACAACTAGAGATACATGGTTCAATACAACGTCCGATACATGGTTCAATACAACAACTAGAGAGCATAGTTTCGTACATGGTTCATTACAAATAGATTAGACATTGTTCCATACATATGGCAACAAATGAACGTTGCACTTCACAAATCCTCGTCCGTGCCCCAATCCTCCGATATTCGGCCGTCCGTGCCCCAATCCTCTGTATCTTCGTCCGGGCGTGTCCCAGCCCCCTCTGGATATTCGTAGCCTGGAGTCGCATACAAGTAGCCTAAAATGTAGCCATCATATGGTAAGGATTCGTCCGTAATCAATCCTCCGTTGCATCTTCGCCGCTTGGGATAGTAGAAGACCCCGAAACATAGGCATCACACTCTTTGTTGTACTTTGCATCAACCTCATCCGCTAGCTTCAAGCCTCCTCCCAGAATTGATCCTCGCTGCCCTCCCGCAAATGTGCCAAGTCCGGCACAATGTCCTCGTGCACGGGATGCACGCGGGAACAAAGTCGAGGGCATGTAGTATCCGATTAAAGACGGTTTTTAACACTGGGGCACGCCCGTGACTGCCGTCCTTCTTGTTGGGCTTTCAAGTCAGCCTCGGCTAAGGCAATGAGCTCATCCAACCGTGAGGTGTCGTCGTCACCCTTATCATTTTCACTCTGCATCCGAGCCTTGGCCCACTCGGCCTTGCACGGCGCAAGATGCTCCGGCTTCCTCTCCCTCTCATCCCTATTGACTTGAGCTATCCGCCTTTTCTCTTGCTCCCTTCGCGCCTTCTCGGCCCAGCCGCCCGCTTCTTATCCTCATCGGCCCTCCGTTGAAAGTATGCCGAAACTCCTTGTGGCCTTCCAAGAATTTCTTGTGTTCCTCATCGATCTCAAGGTCGATCCATCGCATAAAATCACAGAGCGCGGTGGGGGTGCGCAACTCAAACATTTGTCGGGGAACCGAATATATACTCATCAAACAAATGGACCAAAACTAATATACGCACCATGAAATCTGGGCGTTGTATCGGGCCCGGCTCCCATCGATAATTGGCACACATCCAATACTTGCGCATGTAGGTTTCCTCATCATCTTCATCCCATTCAACTTTGCATGGATCACCACACCAACACTTGGGCACCGTACACCCGGCGGGAGTGGCTTATGGACATAGGGATCCGGCAGCCTCAAGTAAGGATTGAAGGCCTTCTTTTTACCACGCCTCGGCATGCGACAAGTGTAGCTACGAAACAATCGAACGTCCAAAGGAGGGACTAATTATTTGTAAGTAATCACACAATTGTCTTTCTTTTCTTATAAATCACACCAACCTCTATCGTAATGGTAACTTGCATTTATAAGAAATTGACACCATTCTCATTTAACACGTGCCATACTAATCAACAATATAACCACGACCAAATAAACTAATGGAGATTCCAATTAACAACTAAACCCTAAACCACTTCCAAATAGTATGAATTGAATGAATAAAAACAAATCCAAAACACTTACATAATCCACAACGAGGAGGGGGCTTCGAGCAGCCTTGAAGAGTTTGGTGGAGGATGAGAGGGGCTTGGGAGGGAGGAGGAGCCTTGGGTGGAGGAGGAGGGGGGGCTATGGGTGGTGGGGGGAGGAGGAGGGGGCTATGGGGGGGGGGGGTACTTTGGGGGTGAGGAGGAGGGGTTTGGGGGCTTTGGAGGTGGGTTGGGGAGCTTTGGAGGCGGGTTCAATGGTGGTGGAGGCGCACCTTTGCAGGGAAAGAGAGAGAGGGGGTGGAGAAGAGCGCCGTCGAAGGAGGAAGAAGGTGTTTATTACGCACGCCGCGCCGGATACGTAGGGCGACGGGAGTCTCGCGCCGACTCATAAGGCGCCGACGGGTGACGTGTCGTACCCCGTTGGATGGGGAACTGGCGCTAGTCGCGCCATAGATTTAGGCGCGAGAGCCGTCGCCAAACACCCTGAGGTTACCATTTCTCGGCCAGGGGTGGGGCTCTTGGCCACGTCGCGCTAGGGCCCGTGGCGCGACATGTTCGCGCCATATACTTAGGCGCGACGGGCTGAAAAACCGGGGGCCCGGATTGTCGGACTTGTCGCGCCAAAGCATAGGGCGATGCAAGGGGGACACGTGGCGCAACATGTCGCGAAAGCGTCGCGCCCGGATGGTTTGGCGTGACACGTCGCGCCAAATACCCCCGACGTCACAGTTTCGGCCAGTGAGGGCCTCTTTGCCGCGTCGCGCCTATGGTCCTGGCGCGAGACGTCGCGCCAACAGATAAGGCGTGACGTTCGGACACGTGGCGTTATATGTGCCGACACGAGTGGTTGTCGGCCGGAAGGTTAGGGCGCGACTTTTATGCAAATGGCCGCCGCGCCTAACCATTTGGCGCGACGTTTAAAAAAAAAAATTTTTTACAAAGCACATAGCATAACATCACAAATAAACACAGATTCATACCACAAAATATCACAGATTTCATAGATTTCATCTCATCATATACCACAAAAGATCACATAATTCATACATAACAATATCATACCAATTTGGTCCACATATAGCAAATCCATATCACAATTCACCATAGAGTCTACAGCCATAGTTCACACATAGGTCACCAAAGTGTCGCGTGAGCACAATTTACATAGTTCACCCAAGTTTCATGACCACAACTCACATAGTTCCTGACATACTTCAAACATAGTCGATACATTCACAAACATAATAGCAAATCCATCCATCCCCACTCCAAAAAGCAAGGCAATGGAGTCCACTGAAAGGTCGCCGCCGTTTTACGCACACATGGGGATAGAAACAATTAGAGATATGTATTCGATTATGTAATTTCCCATATTTCCAGCAGAGCAAGGTTATGAGTTGTGTTGTTAGTTCTCATTTCCCCAACGTTGCTTCTTGTTTGCTAAACACTCACCTTCTCACGGGGAAAAAAATTTGAGGCCGACGGCGTTGACGACCAGGCCGTGTTGCTAGTACATTTGGAGTCCCCACGTCGGAGCGGTCTTTACCTTTGCGGCTTTCCCCGCCCACGCCGCCGAGGTGTGACCTTTGAGATGCACCCTACAAAACTCAGAATTTCAGATATGGTCCAAATGTTAATACAAGGTGACAACTATTTCAACAAAGATAGAAGTTGAACTCGTGTTTGGCTCACATAAGGAGCATCATACGTTTCGAAGAACCAATGACCTCTGCTCAAAGTCTGGATCCTCGTCGCCGTCCGCGTGTCATCACCGCTTCCCTACTTGGGCTTGTGTCCGAGGGGTGCGTGCAATCGCTTTTCCCCGGTACTCCGTCTTGTACGGAGAGGCCACCGGTGACTCCTACAGGCTCTTCCTGTTCCTCACTTTCAGCTCCCTCGCGGAGGCCTCCTCCTTGCGCTGCTGCGCCGGCACCCCCATCATCCTCACCTCTAAAGCAGCTCAACTTGCCGGCCAGGGCGGCGGCAGAATTTCTTCACTTTGCTTGGTCATTTATTTGGCGAGTTAGGACATACAAACACATGCGTCCTAGCGGAATTATATTGAGTCGGCGTCATACCTCCGCAAATTCTACAAGCTCACTACCTTCTTGCCCCCCGCGCGCCCAATATGCGCTCGGCTTCATTCGAAAGGTGGGCTAGCTGCGTGGTCCGTGTCTGTAGGGAGCAAGGTTAAAACTTGAATGCGATGCTAAACCCCGAAGAAATGTACGCTCCGACTCAAAATGCATGCTTACCGTGTAGTTGATGAGAGGTGCTCTCGCGGGCTGCCGGCCTCCCCCTCGTTGCCTTGTCGGGGGGTCTTCTTGATCGCTCTCTCCATAGAAGACTGGAGTCACCGAGTGTGGAGTGTGAAGACGCACTCTAGTCACCTTGAAAAGGTACACGAGGTACCGATGGTACTCTTGGGCCACCGATCGAGGCCCACTATCGTGCCACAAGCTTCATGAACCAAGACCAGCTCAAAAGTGTTCTCGCTCTCGGCCAAAGCAAACGCTAAAGGCACAAGCCGGTTCTCCGGATCCACACCGACCGCCATCATCGTAACACCTTTGTACTTCCCCCGTAAGGAATGTTGCATCAACAAGCACTACAGGCCGACAATGCTTGAATGCCTCTACCGGGGGGGAAAACACCAAAACAACTGTGCGTAACATGTTTAGGCACGCCGTCCCGTGTCATCCACTATCCGACCAAACAAGAGGATACCACCTAAGCCCCTCGGATTGTAGTGTTTCATGGTCGTAAGGATCCTAGGAGCTTGGTTGTATGCCTCCTTCCAATCACCCCACAACAGCTCTATAGCATGCTGCTTTGCTCGCCATGCCTTCATGTAGCTCACTCGATATCCGGTCCACCCCCAAATGCTCTCGATCAGGGAGGGAACAGATATATCGCTATCGGCCTTAACAAGGCCGACAAGACGACGACTCAGATAACGGGCCGTGTTTCGTGCGTGAACCCCCTTAGGCTTAGAAGACCGACACGTGTGAGGTTGCTTCACATTCGAATCCTCCAAGTCTTGTTTGGCGCCTTCCTCGCCCAAACTCCCCAACCACATTTCTTCTTGCAAAGCACCTTTGTACCGCTTCTCATGGTCGCAGTGATCAACACAGTAGGGCCTATGATACCTAACGGCGTAGTCCGCAAGAAAAAACTTGAGATGATCCAATGTGTCAAAGACCATCCCCTTCTTAATCTCCATCTCCTCGCTCTCAGTCCCCTCATCGTCCAACAACGACAGACCGGTGTCACACACCGCTTCATCAACCATACTAATGTCCATGAAGTTGGGTACGGAGGGTACCTCAACATGGACCTCCCTCAACTGACTTAGCTCCACATCAGTGTACTCCATTCTAAATGACCCGTCAGGTGGATGCAATATCCCCCTATACTCATCGCTTTCATCCTCCGTACTAGGCTCCGACCTATACTCGTCCTCTACAACCTCCTCAGAGCTACTTTCACTGAAAGTGAGCTCATCTCCGTACTCTCCATCATCCTCTGATCCTACAAACATGTCGTCCATAGCACCAATCTCCTCCTCATCGCACTCTTCCATACCTACCATCACTACATTATCATTGTCCCTAACAACAAATCGGTTGCACCTCTTCTTCTTCCCCGAGTCAAGTGCTCTACGGGCTCCTCATCCACGTTCTCGACCGCAGCACAAATAAGGGTTCATCACCTTCTCCACAACAACTTC
This sequence comes from Hyparrhenia diplandra, assembly GCA_015847255.1. NCBI lineage: Eukaryota > Viridiplantae > Streptophyta > Magnoliopsida > Poales > Poaceae > Hyparrhenia > Hyparrhenia diplandra. Next base: position 495,493 of record JADLZK010011792.1, read on the forward strand.
CAAGCAACGAACACTACTACCCTTCACAACCTCCACAAAGTTCTTCCAATCATCTTCACATGACAAAGGCATAAGTGCATAGTGTGCTCGTTCCTTCCCACAGTCAAATCGACCAATCAAGCTAGACGGCCATCCATACTTCTCACGACAATGTCCGACCAAATCATCAAAGCTAGGAGGTCTACCAAAAAAATGAACTTGTTCATGCATGTTCTCAAACGTGCCATCCTCTCTAACTTTGCCACCAATATAAAAGCGCACTAAACGGTCCATCTACAAATTATTCGGGAAATAAAAGCTATAAGTAAAACAATCATATTGACAATATATATTAGAAACAAACTCAACACCTCCATGCATCCAACAACTACATTCCATTAATTTTGTTAAGGATAAAAAAATGCATTAATTAGTTATTAGTATTATCTAAAAAGAATGCATTAATTAGTTATAAGTATTATCTAAACAAGAATACATCAAATCCACAATCTATCAATTAAAGATTCAATCAACGACCATTTCATATTAACCAAAATCTTACCATGCAAAACAATAAAGCTATAAGTAAAAACAACCATATTGCCAATATATATTAGAAACAAACTAAACACCTCCATGCAAAAAAGAACTTTATTCATGAAAAATCTAATCTAAGTGAAATCCAAAGAAAAAACATATCCTAAAACGTTTCCACGTACCACATTGCATCAATAAACGGCCCAATCACTTATAATTTCACATTGGAAAATAGAAAAAAAATTGAAACCCTAAGCCTCCATGCATGCATCCATGAACTACTTTCATGCAACTCGTTCTCTTAACCAAATCCACGACCAAATCGAATCCTAAACCGATTCTCTACGAACCACATTGTACCAATTGACGCTTCAATCACTAACAATTTCATATTAATAACCATAAACCATGAATAAACCATGAATAGGAGGAGGAGGGAAGAAAGAACTACTACCTACGCGGGGTTTTGAGAGGAAGAAGGGGCCTCCGCCGGCCTTGCTCCGGCCACCGCCCGGTGAGAGCGGCGCCGCCGCCCGAGGCTACCGGGAGCCGCCACTTGCCGCCGCTTGCCGCCGCCTAGGGGCCGGCCCCTCGTGCCCGCCGCCACCAAAAACCCGCCGGCGGTGGAGGAGGCGGGTGCGGGCGGGCGGCGGAGGAGGGCCGGTGGAGGAGGGCCGGCGGTGGAGGAGGCCGGGCGGCGAGGCGGGCGGGCGACGGGCAGGTCGGGAGTGGAGAAGGAAGGAAGAAAGAGAGAGAGAGAGAAAATCGGGCCGGTGGATACCTATTCAGGTCGCGCCGCGCCAAACCTTCCGGCGCGACACGTGGGACCCACACACTTTGGGGGGTCGGCCCAAACCGAAACCCTAACGGGCCCGCCGCGCCAACGCATCAGCGCGATCGGCGCGTCGGGCCCGCATGCATAGGCGCGACCTCGTGGGACCCACCGACGGCCACGCCACCCGCGGTCAACGCCCGGCAGGCCGGGGTAGCAGGCACGTTTGCGCCACATGCATAGGCGCCGACGATGTTTGTAAATGTCACGCGAGGCATCCGGGCGCGACAAAAGGGGATACCGGCGTAAATTGATTTAAACTAGGGATATATTTGAAAATTGTTTTGAAAAAGGGATAAATTTTGCAAAAAATCCACCATGAACTATGTCACGCAAACTTCCACTTTGCACATATTCGACACACTAAAATCCTATTATCATCTTCAGTGCAACATCCAGAAGTTTGATAATATTTGCATGCTGAAGTTTTGGGATAATTTGAACCTCCTTTGTAAATTCTTCATGCTGACGACTAGATCTACCAGAGGAACTAAGGGTTTTATTGCAACATGAACCCCATTTGGCAATACACCCTGAAAAAAAAAAAGGAGCAAAACCAAGTCTAAATTGATCAATCCCAACCAATCCTCTTCGGAGCTCCCAAGATGTTTGGTCTATTAAAAACATCATATGCGTTTTCAGAGAGGAAATGGCTATAAAAATTTTAGGTTCTGTCTAATAAATATATAGCTTCAAATAAGTTCATGCTAAAACAAAGTAAGACATTGCAAGACAAGGAAATGATGAAATAATTTTGAATGATGAACAATACGCATGCCTACTATCTTACTATTACTAATTGAGGCTCCAACGGAGGCTGCACGTTAATTCTCGCCGCACGCCAAGTTAGAAAAAAGGATAAATCGTAGAAATTCTCACAATAATCAGAAACATCTAGCCATTGATCGAGAAGACTCTAATAACAATAGCCATTAGATCTATTTTCCTTTCTATAAAATTACCCACAATTGCCATTATAAATATAATAATATAAATAAATCACCTAATAATAAAAAGTTAAAACGATCATATTGTTATCCGATCAGAATACCTAACTACCCTACATTATGGTCGCCGCCGGGCATGCACCTCCCGCTAATAAATATAATAATATAAATAAATCACCTAATAATGAAAAGTTAAAACGATCAGATTGTTATCCTATCAGAATACCTAAATACCCTACGTTATGGACGCCGCCGCAGCAGCGTGCACCTCCCCGTGAAAAAAAAGCAAGAAAAATAAATCTATTCTAACCGCAACACCTATGACCCAGCCCTGTCATCACCTCCTGCAAAGCCCTGGCGGCGTCATTGTTCCATCAAGAGGATGCTGATGAGACTTCACGTCACCTATCGTCCATGGCCTCACAACTCATCTACATCAGGACCCAAAGCCATGACCAATAATGACGATCCAGACTAGGAGCAAGGAATCAAGAAAGGGTGATGGCTTCGCGTCATCTTCCATGCATGATGGGTGAGAATACTAATCTGATTACTACCTTCGCAGTCTTGAACAAAAGCATGAGAGTTGGCCGGTGTCAAAGTAATTTCAGTCTCGAGAATTGGTGATCGTATTCTGGCCTCAAGAATTGTTGGTAGCAACAGCTAGATGATCGAGATGGTGCCAGACCACGAGAGGCGCAACGATATGAACGGGTCACACATTGCCGCTAGACTCCGGCCCGGGTGCTGGGCGTCCCTATGACATGGAGATAGGAGGCATGATGTTGGCACCGTCATCACACACGTGTGTGACCCAAAGCCGTCTGACCACTAGGCAAAGGCGCTAGAGTATGCATTCATGTTGACGCATGCATCTGCCTGACATGAATGCATATGCGCGTACATCTCAGCGAGCAAGGAGGCCATACGAACAGTCAATTAATTGGTGCCATACACGATGTCTGGCGTCCGTGCCATCTAGATAGATCAATGCTGGCACCAGCCGCATGAGCAGACTGCGCTCAGAGGAGATTCACCACCCAACAAGCAATAGGGGCAGACACTCAACCATTGCACGGCCACTCTGGCCGGCGTCCTTTCTTAGGGCCAAACCATGCAAAAATTGCAGTCCATGCATCTGTTGCCCGATCTCCTATTTAGTTTGCAATATGTCTGTTTGATATTCTATATTCTATTCTAGATAATCCAATGTAGCAAGGCAGTCTGTAGTTGAACCTACCATCGTTCGTCGGCTACCACGTGGATGCAGGAAACTCGAGTGGGACAACCTAATCGATCCGGGCCTCAGTCATCAACAATTAAATTTACCACGCGTAAACATGCATGGATGACGAGGATGACTACCAAGCTGCACGTACTATATGTGTGCTCCCTTGGTTGCCGTATCCTATACCCTGGCTAGCTACTCTAACGGCGACAGGTAGTCAGGCGACAAAGCGTTTAGGTGTTGTTGGGGGATGCGGCATCATCATGACTCCGCCATACAGGTTAGAGCTCAATTTTTAAATGTTTCTAGCAACATTTAGTCTATAGCTATGTAATTTTATACTTAATTTGTCTATTTTACCTATACGAGAACCAAAGCCAAATTCAACATAACATTCAATACACGTGCTATCCGGCTGAAAATCACCTAGAAACATAAAAATAGACTAATAAACAATTCATTTTAGTATTGAGGAAAAGCACGAATTGCATCATCATTGGTAATCGGCATTCTATTCCCTTATAATTAATTTAAATGATATTTTTAAAGAAATCTAAAACCTTAGTCAACTACTGTAGTAGATTTATTTTGTCAAACAAAACAATGAGCAAGACATGAGTGTTTTGTCCAAGTTATTTATATTAGACGTATATGGCAAACTATAGTTATCATTGACAAGTAGTCTAAACTAACTACTAAATCTTGATCCAAATTATAACAACTACAATTATGTAACAGTAGCCTAAAGTAGCTCTACTATGAAAACATGAAAGAGGTCAACTCAACACATATGCCAAACATAATTCAGGAGTTGCATCTTGCGACGCAATATGAATGAGGAAAGCGGATATAGTAGTTGTATAAAAGTTTACCACAACATGATAAAAAAAACAATCAATTTTGTATTAAAAAGTTCACAACTAATCATATACCACATATACGCAGATACGATGCAAAACGGGCAACCATATATTGGGAGCAAAAGTTATTATACATCAATTATTAACTGAAGATTATCACAGCGGTCCATGTCTGACTCATCATAATGTAATATGGAGACTTATTTTGAGGTGCAGGAGTACGTGATTAAGAAACAATATAAAGTAACCCCTAAATTTTCATCTATAGATTGCACAACTAAATTATATTATTAAACCTATATAATGTAAAGTAAGCCCTGCATCTAAACTATCTACATCTACCATATTATAAAAAAATTAAAAAAATGCTATTAAAACCACTATGAATTATTCACTTATGCCACTGTTAATATAGAAAAAACTAGCACGCATGGAGTTTGTCCCTGTACATATACTTACTTCCTCCGTCCCAAATTAATTGTTGTTTTTGTTTTCATGTTGTAAGTTTGACTAGATTTATAAAAATGTGTGCAATATTTGTATATCTAAATAAAAAAATTATGAAAATAGATTCAACGATCTATCAAATGATGTGTGTACCATGAATAATGATATTCTTTTATATAAAATTAGTCAAAGTTAATTCTTGAACGACAATTAGTTTAGGATGGAGGGAGTATTTTGTACATGAAGTGATGGGTACACTAATTTCCAAATATGAGGAGATATGGAAAATCATAAAAGTAATCCGTAACAAATTAAAGTCTATCAATAGGAAATACTAATAAGAAAATATTTATACAAGTATTTTGTAAGAATATGAACACATGAGAGGGGTCAACTAAACACATATGTGAAACGTACTTGGAGGCCAGGAGTTATGATGCAATATGAATAGGAATATAAAATTTGATAGAGTAAGAATATTAAAACCTACCACAATAAGATAAAGAAAAACTAAAATATTCAATTTTATATTAAAATATTCAAAAGCTAAACATATGTGACATGTATGGAAATAAGATGCAAAGTCAGCAACCATATATGTTGGGACTAACAATTTATATATATATATATATATATATATATATATATATATATATATATATATATAGAGGGCTGGCGCTAAATCATACCCAGGGTAGTGATTATTAATCACTACCCGAGCCCCGCGCGCCAGCCCGCATGCTGCGCCCGTCCGTCCGAACGAGAGGCCGTGACTCCATGCCAGGACCGACGCTCACGCACCGCGGAACTCGACCGTTTTTCTTTTTCCGTGCATGGCCCATTTTATTTTCCACCGGTCTTTTTGGTTTCTGCCGATTTATTTTCTTTGGTGCTTATTGCCCACTTGTCAGAAGCTGTGTTTGCAGCGATTTTTGTTTGTGTTTTTTTTTTTGCCCACTCGCTAGAAGTATTTCCAGCGATTTTTTTCCTGTTTCCGGTTCTTTTACTTTCAGCTGGGCTTGCAAGGATACATATATTTGGCCGTTTTTCATTCTATATACCAGGTTCGTTGTGATGAATTATTTTTCAACAATAGTATTACTTTAATTTGATCATTACAAACAGATCTTGCTAACAATAATAGTGTGTGATGCTGATCACAAATAGTACTATTCGCTTCGTTATCATCGTTACTTGAATTTGTAGGGCACTGTTTGGGCCAACTTAAACAAAAAATCAATAGCAAAGAGGGTAGAAAGGTAATGGTTTATGAATTCCACAGCTTGATTTTTTGAAAAAAAAAAAATTGACAGCTTGATCACGAGGACACATCTCTACAGGTGTCGGAACACATGAAAAGTCTCGGTGGGAAGTTGTGTAGTGGATTCTCTTGAGAAATTCTGTTCCTTCGCTCCTATGCCAATTCCTCCGCTACCCTTCCCTGCCTCATTTGCCCCCTCTGCCCTGCAGGTTATGTTGCAACATATATATAGGTTGAGATAAACTGAAAATTACAAGTCAGATACATCAGCACATTTAGTATTCTAATAAATCTAAAATAATCTGCTAATGCAGGAGATGGAACAATTTGATGCTGAAGAGGAGAACTGGATTCCCCGAAGTGCAGATACACCCGTTTGTTTTCGAAGAACTGCAATGATGACGCACAGACATCCAACTTCTGATGAACTACAATCTGCATCATTGAAGCCTCTTTCAATGGTTTCTTAACTAAATGGACAAACATCAATGGATAAACATTGTTTTAATGGGAACAAAGGAAATATGAATCTAAAAGCAACACAAGCTGGAGGGCGCCACCAACAGCCCATGGAAATATGCAATGGATACTAGGATTCTCTAAACCATATGTTGCATAATTAGAATTCGAACTGCAGCTGAATATTTAAGACAGTGACGTGTGCGTTTGATAAAAAAAAAATGAACTGCATATACTAGCACAACTGGTCTGACCAACAGCGAACAACTATGGATCAAAATGAAGCATCGAAGTCTCACAATTGGCTAATAAATTATTGGAGTGTTTAATTTGCAGAATGGGATGCAGTATCATCTTGTAACTCCTAATTTTTTTTGTGTTTTGATTTGGTATTTGGTAACAAGCATTTGTGGGTAGAACAGAGCAGCCAATATGGGGTTTTGAAAAATGATTTTTTGGTTAAGGATAGTTTGGACACAATATGTGTATCGAACAAAAGCAAATTTTGTAGCAAAGATACAACAATCCATGGTGGCAGAGATCCAAGACAAAATACTACCTAACTAAAAGTTCAATAAACACAATTTACTAAGATATATCGAACTGATAATGACACTGACAGGATCTCAAGAAATTAACCAAACCAAAATTGAGAAGATTTTATTGGAATTACATATGAGCATTGCATCTTTAAACCTGATTATAAGTTGCATATATTAGCATGTATACGTTACCACGAATGAAACTACTCCAGATGACTTGAATCATGAATGTAGTATTTGCAGTTAATTAAGCATATAGAAAAGACCTTCTAGTTGAGCAGTCCCATCGCTAGCTGAGGATCCTTTACAGAAAAGCCGCTGATGTACAGACACATGGATATTAGTAGTGGTAAAAAAAAACAAATACAAAAACCAAGGTAGGAAAATTAATATAGAAAAATCATAACTGGGAGACAAATTAAATATCATAGTTAAAGGGCATGCTATTAACATGTAGTAGAAACCAAGAAACTACAATCCCTTGCATGTATGGCAACCTCGGACACTGAAAAAACTTTTGGCGCCTGAATGAAACCAGTACCTGCAGAAATCATCGCCACCAAAATCAAAAGCGAACAAACTTGACGCTTTCTGGTCTAAATGAAGCATGTGTGGACTAATTATCCTCGAGATCCTCCAAATCAGCTGTGCATGTTCATCATTGCATATCAATTGCCCCGTGACCTCCTTGCATCTTGTCAACTTTTGGCACCTGAAAATTGCATTGTGTAGCTCGTTAGGACTTAGCAACAAACATTTAAGATATTTAGACCTAGACTCCACCTTGTTGTTAGTAAATAGGAGCTCCTAGCCGTGGTGGTTCCTGCACTCGAAACATCAAATTGAATCATGAAGGGGAAGGGAAGGGGAAGGAGAATATGCTGCAAATGTAGAGCTGGGGAAGGGGATCTGAGGAAGGCACACCTGGACCTGCCACTATTGTTGCAGGAGCACAAGCAGGAGCGGCGGTGGTGGGTGCTGACGGCGTGGCCAGGCGAAGTCGCCACTCCTTTGTCTGCCCGTACCCGACGATGCGCCGTGGACCTGCTGCGGGCCGATTTCTCCTGCCACCTCACACCTCCTGCCATCTCACTGTCACTGGTTGAAAAGGAGTGACAGTTTTACACTGCGGTAGATGAACAATAAGGAAACTTATCACAATTTTGTGTTTTGACATCGGTCATACTAAAAATGTAGTAATGCCTACTTCAACTTGCTCTAAAAAGAAAAAAAGGCTGCTGCTTATGCTTCTTACAAGATTAAAGACAAGACCAAATAAGATCAATATCAGGAGCACTACCAAGCAAAGGTCAGGCTGCAACATCACTAGTCGGATAACCTACATAATATATTATACAAAGTATTTGACATGTAAGTTAGAATGATGCCAGTGGATCCAAAGTCGTGGATATAGAAAATTTAATTAATTTAATTTAATAGAACATCATGGTTGTCCCATTGCATGGTCGAGATGACCAAGAGAGAGAGGGTGAGCAACAATTAAGCAAGACAAAGATTTGGTCATGCTATTTGCAAAAGACTGGAATTTGGGCGGGGCGGAAATCAGTCAAGTTTCCTCTTCATTAGACCTGAGAAATCATCAAGCAGGAGGAAGGGGTTGCATGAGTTTTATAAACTACTTGAACAAAAATATTTGGCCAGCTAGCAAGAGACTTTTGATATAGTTCCATTAAGCATGATAGAGAACTTGGTGCAAGATTATTTCAGATTATATAATGAAAATGGAACTAGGACACAGGACTAGGGAACTAGCTGCTGCAGCCTCCTCCTGATGCTGTCACTTCAGGATATATGTTTAAACTAGGGAACTATACCAGAAGCACTAGTGGCTTTTTCCAACACCCGATCAATGTCTGATTCCGAAGCAAATATATGTTTAAAGATCTATGTAAAAAAAAAAAAAAAAAAAAACACATGATAAAAGTGAAAACCAAATAATAAGGAATAAAATCAGTGTCATAAACCCATGCCTGAGACAAGAAGGTTAAAATAAAAATACAAATACTATAATAATCACATGTAGTGGTGAGCCTAGAATAGACTGTATTTGCAAAACAAAAATGATGTTCAGATTAGACTGCAACAAATACATTTCTCATAATAGCTATGTTTCAGACAACACTTGTAGGGAACACATCCTGCACTCGAATTGTCAAATCGAATCAAGAAGGAGTTAGGCTGAGGAGCAAGCACATTAACTGATATGTGCCGAAGAAGAAAATACAGGCAATCAAATTGCATAGAGAACTACTCACATTGTTATAGATCAACAATTTTGTAGGCATATTAATCAACAAACAAACTATGCTATTGGAGCTCGCAAAGAGATCACTATTGGGATACATTTTTTATGTAGATTAATCGAAGTTTCACTTGATGTTGAGTGTACTGCGGCTGGTCACACATTAACTTGAATAAAAAAGGAATGTAAAATAAGAAAAACAATAATATCTTCTATACCACTGATCTTGATTAGACCACCAATAAATAAGATCTAGAGTGAACATAACCTTATTGTAAACTTTTAAGGCAATTTAGGATATTAATCTTTGGCTGAATCCAAGATAATTCACATTTTGAGCTATTCATTGGGAAAACTGACCGCCCCTTCTCATTCCTTTGCGTGTATGGCAACTTCAGACACTGAATAAAGAAAACTTTTGGCACCTGAATTAAACCAGTACATGCACAAATCATTGCCACCAAAATCAAAAGCAAACTTGACGCTTTTGGTGTAAATGAAGCAAGTGTCGACTGATGAACCTAGAGATCCTCCAAATCGGGTGCGCATGTTAATCATTGCATATCAATTGCCCCGTGACCTCCTCCTTGGACCCTGTCAACTTTTGGCACCTGAATATTGCATTGTGTAGCTCATTAGGTCTTAGCAACAAACATTTTAGCTTTCTAAGATGAAAAATACTGATATATTCCTAGTCAATTCTCCCCTGCCGTCCTGCCCTCTTGCATTGGGTCCTAAAATGGCAAGCTGTATGTGTGTGGAGATGGTTTACCTCAGAAAAATCAGAACGAATCTGCTCTGTCCACGTATCAAACAAGGCAATACAGGATTACAGCTGAGGAGGCAGATCTGTCCCAGCAACATGGACATCATCATACATCATTACACTGAAATGCATATTGCCTCCCACCATCGATCCTGCAGACCCATGCAATTTTCATATGGCAGGTTATAATATGTGAGAAACCCACAACTCTCCCTCCATAGATCTAGCAAAGATTTAAGAAAAAAAAATTAAAACAAATCATGTGGATATGATACCTGCGAGGAGGGGCCTGACCACGACCAACAGCTTGACTCCGTCAACCCAAACTGGTGTGCACACCGGTGCTTGAGCTGTGCTGGTGCTGCTGCCGCGCTGATCCCTGGGCGCTCTAGGGTGTCCCTAGCAGCTGGATGCATCAGCTACCAGCTGCCCATGTCCTGTAGATCCCGCAGACGCAAGAAGCCCCAGGGCAGCAGCAGGCCCCGACCGCCCGTGTGGCCGCCGGCCGTGTCCCCCAGCAGTCGTACACCTGCCCCTGCTCGCCAGGAGTGGAGCGCCGCCCCTACCACCGCCAGCACAGCAAAGACAGCGAGCCGGGGGACGGATCACGGCCTCTCACGGTGGTTGTGTTGTGCGAGCACGGGAGGTTGCTAAATGACGGAACTCATCCAAGCGGTGGAGACCTGATGGGGTGAGGGGAGGATGGCGGTGCTGTTTAGATCCGCTGGGCAGGCACGGCGAGGTAGGGGGTAGGACGGCCGCCCGGCTTCAGCGAGCTTCGCCCGGGCGCGGCGGCGGCGGAGGCGAGGGGAGAGGGGCGAGCTGGGCTTAAAACTGGCCAGACCTCCCACGATTTGGAAATTATTGAATGAAAAAAATATATAATACGATAAAAGAGGAGGCGGGCGAGGAGAACCGGTCCGGGAGCGTCCGACGTGGGAGCCCGGGGAACCGGGCGGAGGCGGGGAGCGCGCCACGCGGGTTTGCTTGGGTCCGCTGAAGTTTAGGTTCGGGTAGTGATTATTATTCACTACCCAGGGTAATATATAGAATAACTATATATATATATATATATATATATATATATATATATATATATATATATATATATATATATATATATATATATCAATTATTTTTAACTAAAGTTTATTACTTGAGCTATATTATTAGAAAGTTCAAATGAGTATTGTGTTAGAATAGGCTGTGACCTAACTTTTCAAGTTTTAAGCCCGTGCGGTAGCACGGGTTGATGGACTAGTAAACAGCAAAAACAAATTCAAGTGTTTTTTTGCAGTCATAAGAAAAAGTGCCTACTAATGTGGTATCGAAATTGTTTTATTTCCTCCCCTTATGAAATATACTAAAGCTCATAGTCATGCCCTGTTCGGATCTCCTATGAAAAATGAGGAGGTACAAAAAAGGAGAATGAGATCTAAGCACTTGGATTCTAGAATTAATACACTAAATCTACTATTTGGATCTTGATCATTATGCAAGGTAATAATCACCATCAGAATGAAATCCAAACATTCCTTGTTTTTTAATCAAAAATTTAATTTCGATGTTCATTTCCTAGTAGAGTTCTAAATTTTCAATATGGGAATGAGATCCAAGCAAGCTCTTGAGGAAAATTATGTTCTTTTTTCTTTTTGAGGTGAATTTGGGAGGGAGGGGTCCGTGAGATCCCCACCTGTTTTCTCTTTTCACTGATGCCAGCAGAGCCGGTGGATGAAATACAGAGAGGGGGGCCGTAGCCAAGTTATAGATTAGTAAGCCATACAAGATACATAGATTTGTTACATGGGAAGAGAAGATAACCATCTACTTGCAAGGGCAGGGTTGTTCTTGGGGATCCGACAGGACCATGGTTTCCCTTCTTTCTTGATAGTTGCCACGAGGCGCTCAACTGCAGGGGCTTGATGTCTGAACACCACCGCATTTCTGTGTTTCCATACCTCCCAGTAGATCAGAAGGAGGAGAGGGGCCACCACACTCTCGCACGCCGGAGGGTGGAGTTGTTCGCCAGAGCTCTGAGCAATATGATCCGGGCACCAGCCGGCCCTCACCCAAAACCTTTGGGTGAAGCTACAGCCAGAGATGAGATGATCGGCAGTTTCTTCCTTGCACCCATAGAGCTCGCGACGCCGCGTCGTCTAGGATGTTCTTGCGAACGAGAGCCGCCCGGCATTGGATTCTTCCTTGCACCAGCAGCCATCCAAAGAATTTCACCCTGGGTGTGGTGAAGTTCTTCCAGATGAACGAGTAAGATGGGTAGGCATGCTCTCCTCGCGTCGTTGTCTTGTATATTACATTGGTGACCAGCCGGTGATCGCCATCTTCAAAGAAGCCGCTTCACCGATAAGGAGCATCTTCTAGGGTCATGCCCAGGAGCAGGCTCTCCAGATGGCACAGGTCGGCGGCAGCCTGGGTGGTGAACCGGGGCTGGAAGAGACTCCGCAGCTCAGCACCGATCATGTCCCGAACCGAGGTCGCGCGGATGCTGAAGTGGCTGTGTAGGGCCGGCATCTTTGCAGCAAGCGGCCCGTCAAGGAGCCATGTATCGTTCCAGAAGGACGTGCTTTTTCGTCCCCCACAAGCATCATGGTGATGTGTTGGTATGATGGCAAGAGGTCACGCAGCGTGCCCCAATGGACACCTACCATGTCGCCGCCCAGAGTGGCGAGGTTGACGTGATCACCAACCTAGCGAGCCCAAGCAGAATCTCTCGGATGGTGGAGGCAGTGTATCAACTTGAAGAGCTGGCACGCATTCTGCACTTCCAGTTGTCTGACCCCGAGCCCGCCATCTTCTTTGTCCTTGCAAACCTTCACCCAGGCCACAAGACATTGTGCGCCGGATGTTTTCGGAGCCGCCCAGAGGAAGGCGCGACGTCCGCGCTTCGATGGCGCAATCACCGGGCGGAGCAAAGCATGGCGCCCATCGCATATGAGGGGATTCCAGCCATCACAGAGTTGACGAGCTGCACACGCCCCGTAGTTGCTAGTAGCATGGCCTTCCAACCGATAGGTACTTATCCACCCTAGCAATGAGGGGAGCAAAGGCCGAGAGAGGGTGCTTCACATTCGACAGTGGCAATCCAAGATATGTCTAGGGAAAGGTACCTTCCTGGCATTGGAGCACCTCTTTGAAATTTTGCAGGGCCCTTTCAGGCGAGTGCATGGGAGTCATAGTGCTCTTGTGGAAGTTGATGACAAGGCCGGTGGCTTCAGAGAACATGTCAAGGGTTCGGCGCAGGTTGACCACATCTTCCATCTACGCTTTCGACCAAGATAATCGTCGTCGCCGTCAGATCGAGCACGGGGCGGGGTTGTCCACCATAGGGTGCCGATCCGAGGGTAGGTCTTGATGAGCATCCGTAGTACGTCCGCGATCAAAGCAAGAAAAGATAGGGGACAGGGCATCTCCCCGCCACAAACCTCTCTTGCAGTCGATCCACGGTCCCGGCACGCCATTGACGAGGACCGCTAAAGCGTGATGTCACCAGCAGGGACTTCATCCGCGCAGCCACTTCTCCGAGGAAGCTCCTTGCTTAAAGAACTCGCAAAGAACTATCCCGGCTCACATAGTCAAAAAGCTTTGGCGAAACCGAGCTTGAGCACCAACGTTGAGCGCATTGTTCGTGGCAACATTGCACCAGTTCTGTGGAAAGTGCAAAGTTTTCAGAGATCAATCTCCCTCTGATGAAGCCAGTCTGATCGGGATCAACAAGCTTCGCGATCTGCTGCTGGAGCTTGGTTCCGCAGACGTTTTGCAAGCGACACAGGTTTGAAGGAGCCCGGGGACGCCGTGACTTCCGTCTTGGGATCAGGACAATGAGAGCCCAGTTCACTCATTGCAGGTCCACGTCCTCTCGGTGGAATGCATGGAGGAAGCGCATCACAGCTTGCTTGACCACGGGCCATGTTTTGGTGTAGAAGCTGGGGCCTATACCGTCTGGTCCGGGGATGCTGTCCGTGCACATGGCGGACACCGCGAGTTCCGCCTCCGTTTCCGTGAAGTCAGCTAGGAGGGGCGCCTCATCCGCACACTCATAGTCCTGGTAGAGGGCGGCCAGGTCGAAATGCCGGGGACGTGGGCGACTCGCCCCCAGGATGCTGGTGTAGTATGTGGTGAGGGTGGCCACCTTGTCGTCGTGCGCCACTAGCGCCCCGCCCATCGACCTGCAGGGCGCGGATGGCGCTCGGCATGCGTGGCTCGACGCTTTGGCATGGAAGAAATGCGTGTTGGCGTCCCCTTCGTGTAGAGCCTGGAACTTGTTGCGCAGCTTCCAGGAAGCGGCTCAGTGGCTCACTACGCCACCATCAAAGCTGCTTTCTCCCTGCAATGGTCACGGAGAAGACGCTCGCCAGCTGATAGCGGTCGTGCCTCTTCAAACACATCAAGTAGCAGAGTAATGAAGGAGCAGTTATAAAATTCTACAGGGTGGGAGGAGTGCTTACGAGCCCAGGTCTTCGCTGCATGCCGGAATGACTTGACGCGTGCAACGACCTCACCTGCAGAGTCAGTTGGAACTAGAGCACTAGACCAGGCGGGGAGGGTAGCAAGGAGGAAGTCGTGGAGTTTGAGCCACGTGTTCTTGAAGCGGAAGTAGCGTGACTTTGGGGTGGTGGTGGGGATGGATAGGATGAGGGGAATGTGATCTGAAGTGTTGTCAAGTCGCGAGGCCAACGGCACGTTGGGGAAGGCGGCCCCAAACGTGACGTTGAAGAACACTCCGGCCCGCCTAGGCGGCGTCGGCGAGGCCCTCTTGTTCAACTAGGTGTAGAGTCGGTCTAGGAGGGAAATTCGAGGGAGGGCAAGGTCGTCAATCACGCAGTGAAGCTGGTCGCAAGGGGTTGGTTGAAGTTATCGTTGTTTTTATCGGCGGGGGAGTGTAGCAAATTGAAATCCCCAATGCCGATCCAGCCTCGATGAAAGCACCGGGGGACGCTCCTAAACTTGGTCGAAACACGGGAGACTCACGGTGATCAGTGGGGGCGTACACATTCGTGATCGTGAAGGTGTGGTCGGACAAGGTTGAGGTAAAATGGACCGTGAAGATATCGAGCCGTGCGGGTGACATCGCTACCGTGCAGATGTCTAGGTTCCACGTGATCACCATGCCACCTGCGGGATCCGTTAGCCTCGTAAAACGCAAAGACGCCGAGGTAGGAGGGGAGGAAGGATCTACATTTGAACATGTCGTCAAGCTTGGTTTCTTGGAGGCACACAACGTGGGGGTGAGAGATGGAGATGGTGTCGCGCACCACGTCGCACTTATCCTGGTCGTTGAGCCCACGGACGTTCCAGGACATAACAGTATAATGAAAGCGCTCTTGATTCATTGCAAACTAGCAAAACAACGAAGTGGGGTGAGGTGGCCGGTGACCCTAGTGGATCCACCATCATGGATGCAACCAGATTGGGCGTGAGGAGCGCACGCGACGCAGGAGAAAGCCACAACAATGGGTACTAGGGCCTTACAGCTAAAAGGGCATAAAATTAAAATGGTGACAGAAAAACTAAAGAAGCGCAGAGCTAAGACGACCTCCCTATGTCTGCCGGTGGCCCGGGGAGAGGCGGCAGGGGGTTGCCCCCCGCCGTTCGTCATTGGAGAACAGCGGGCACAACAGGGGTAGTTGCCACCGCGGCATGGCGGCAGAGACGCCCGCCGCCTTGGCCGGGCGCTTGATGTCCAAGACCCGAGAGGGTTATTGCGCCAGAGCCCACGCCCGCGACCGCCTCTTGAGGGCGGCCGAGCAGCGGCGAGGCTCTCACGCGCGCAGGCTTTGTGCTGGATGGCTTTGGCGGCCACCGGGACAAACTCGGTGGGCTCCTTCTCTTTGAGCCCGGCACTACTCCCTTTGTGGCTCTATGGCCCGCGGAGGGCGACCTAGCGCGCTCCGACGGCGGTGATGCGAGGCCCCTCGACCGGGGGGGGACGCGAGCGGCGGTGGGACATCATCCTCGCACTACGGCGGTGCCAAAGTGATGCACCTAGTGTGAGCGACGGGGAGGGGTGGGAGCGGATCGTAAAAGGTGGGGATGAGAATAATAATCGAGAGGCGGGAGGGGGGAGGAGAGGTTTGAACCGACCGAGGGGCGGCCCAGAAAGGCAGGAGACCATCGAGGGCCCGGGTCCTCAAACGTTCCACCCCTCGGCCCAGCAGGCGCGAGGCCCAAAGCGGGTTGGTGGCATGTCGAGGATGGCCCACCGGATGGACCTCTGTTCCCACCTTTGGGGGGGGCACGGGAAGAAGGGTCGAGGTTCCCGAGGTGATCGAAGCCGCTCCGCGCGAGGCCATACCTTGAGGACCTCAATGGTGAAGTCGGATCTGGGTGAGCGCCCCTAGGGCGCCACATTTGGGGTTCCGCAGATATTGATCCAAGTCAACCAGGGACGGCGTCCCTCCTCGCAACGATGACCCGCAAAGAAGAAAGTGGTTGTTGGTGAGGCAAGCGGTGGTCGATCTCGACCACCGCCCCTAGCTTGCGGAAGCGATGAGGGATCCGCACCTCATCCCGGTGCTCCTTCGGGAAGCCACGGCCGAGACCGCCATCAGCCACCGCCGCTCAATGGGGAAGCGATGGGAGGCGTCGGCACGCTCCGTGGCCCAGCGGGATCCATCGTGAATGATGGGGCTCATGGCGACAACCCTGTCACGGTAAGCCCTGCAGCTAAAGCGGAGCATCATGTTACCTATCGAGGAGGGGATGAGCTCGTAGTAGGTCATCGGAGCGGAGCGAACAGGCAGCACGAGATGAAGGGGGGACGAGTTGTCGGTGGGCCCGTCAATGTTGATGAAGACATAGGCGAGCTTGCCGACCCTCTCCATGTCCCCCTTGAGGACCCGGGTGATGGAGTCCTCTCCATCCGCTAGCGGTCGATGGAGTCCTCCCTGGAAGGGGGAGCCGTCGAGTCGACCTCCTCCTCCTCCGAGTCGCCCGGGTCGTTGGAGTAGAGGCTCTCGGAGGGTAGCGTTGGGGTCACGGGGGTGGTGGATCTGGGGGGATAGGCGGGGAGCAGTCCCACAACAGGGCCCCGAGAGACGGAGCCGCCGGGCGGGGACGAAGGCATAGCGATCCATGGCCGGAGTGCATGAGGCGGGTAGAGGAGGGGTTAGGGAGGCGTTGTAGGGTGGGGTTGGGGTGGTGGGATGGAGCCGGGAGGAGGCGGGGAAAGGGGTGATGGGGCGGATAGCGTAGCGGGGGTGGGCGGAACCATGGCACTGGCGCGGCCAAGGGGTGGCTTTGGCGCGGCCACCTCAAGAGGTTGCTGCGGCTCTCCATGTGCCCAGAGCACCCGCAGAACGGCACGTGATAGGATCACGGCAGCCGCGTTGGGACAAACTCGGTGGGCTCCTCTTTGAGCCTCCTTGAAAGTGTAGCGACTAGGCTTAATGGCGGTGCTGGGCTCGAGGGGAGCCACCGTCGTGTCGGATGTCTCTTCTCCGCGATGCGTGTCGATGGCGGGTAGGGGAGGAGAGGGGTTCCCGTCGGGGGCAAGAGGAGGATGTAGGCGGTTCTCGCCCACCGATTTCGGCGCCGCGTTGGGGATTTGGGGCAGCGGTTGTCGGGCGCCACTAGCATGACCGGCATCCGCGGCGGGAGTCGAGAGGGAGGACAATCGTCATGTTAGCATTAACGTAGGGGAGAGTTTGGTAAGCCTAGGTGCGGGCGTGAGGCAGGGTTAGGTGGGGCGAAAGTTCGAATTCGCCTTGACCGACCTGGCCGTGTAGAAAAATAGCCATTGCCACAGCGGCGCCGGCGACGCCGGCGACGAAGGAGAACCGCTCTAACCCTGGACACGGAGTCTCACCGGGCGGTGCAGTGGGTGGTAGGATAGGGGGCGTTCTCGACTTGGCTTGAGGAGAGAGCACGGGGAGGACCGGAGTAAACCACACCGCCCGAGATGCCCGTGAGCGGGACACCAAGAAAAGACGTTATGGCGGTGGAGTGGAAGTCGAGGAGGAGGGAGTCTTGGAAAACAATACCTGGTCTAGTTATAATTGGAGCAGGTGGTTATGGCTCTGTTTACAAGGTAGTATATTTTATTGAAATTACTTGTTATAATTACTATAAGAGGCCTTCTTCTCTATTTTATTACGAAGAAAACAGTTATATGAGTTGTTTCTTTATCACCAAAGGAAGTACCATCATGCTGCTGTTCTCTTGCACTGCAGGTAGCTCGTTTACTGCTCCGACTTCAACTGTTTCATTGTCATTGTCAACAGATACGCTTCCTTGGTTCCTGAACATTGTTCATATATATCAAATTGCTAAAATGCTAAGAGTTTGAATTTTAGGCAAAATAAATAATTTGTTAATCATGCTTGTCTAGGTCACATCTATAACAATTATCAAGGTATGAAGAAACAGGGAATATTAAAGTGTCCGGTTCTTCAAAAAAAAATATTAAAGTGTCCACAAAGCACCTGTACAAGAGAAGTGAAGTATAGGACTTAAGCAATGCGACTCATCTGTACTGCACACATCTGATTTTTAAAATTCGATAACTAATCAATAGTTGATTTAACAGTTATATTAAAAAAAACTAATTGTGTAACACATAATGTCTCAGAACTTTTGCAAATAATAACCACTGCTATTTTTATTTAATTTTTGCATTGCAGACGAATGATAGTTCTGATTTTCTTGTGGCAGTCTTGTGTAATAGCAATTAAAAAAGGTGGCAAACTACAAATGCACCTAAGTTCTTCAAATCCAACAAATTCATAGTTCTGAGCTAGATATATTGGAATACAAGTCCACAATCGTTATTAGACAAAATAAATAACTGAGCCTTCTTACTTTGCTTAAAGAATGTCAGCCTGTTTGTTGAGGCTATGACAGAAGCTGCAATAAACTAGCTTCTCACAAGAGCTACATACAAATCTGCTTTCGAGAAAACAATTTAAAAGCCTCTTGCTTATTTGAAACTTGTTTATAGACCATTCTTTTCTAACTAAATCTCACTGCTTCAAATGTCGTACAAGCCAATAAAACCTCAACTAAACAAGCCCAATGTTCATGTTAAGAAGAGCCTAGCAGTGCTAAGATGGAAGGTCAGGCTGTGTCAATTCACAACCTGCTGCCGGTTGGAGCCTCCAACTGGCAGTCTTTCTTCACATCACCGCCGGATGGGAACAACTGGTTGTGATCTGAACTCCCACATCATTGCTGCTTTGGTATTGCTTGTTCAAAATACAGCAGTGAAAGGGGTTTTTGAACCGGCGGCAATGTGCTGTTTTAGGGTAGTGTGTAACATGGCCACTATCATTACTGTTATTGTAATAACACTATACAACATGAAGAAAGCGAAGCAGTTTAGACATGAAAAAATATCTATATCTCTTATAATGCTATATATCTTATAATGCAAAAACCTTCTACATGTTCTTACACCACAGCATCCCAGATCATCAAGTAGTCTAAACTGTCCAATTATCACTCTCTATGTCAATAAGATTTCTCACCAATCTGATATTTATTTGATCATTGATCTGGTCCTCCACACTCATAGTAAACCAAACGAACATGCTGGATCCATTAAAATACTACTGGGCGATCTATATCGCTTCAACAGTACTTCCTTATCCAATTGGACTTTCCAACCATGGAGCGTGCCACCTCACCTGGACTCCACTCCCATGGAAATCACACTCACCATGGCAACAGAATCACCTCGCCTAATTCAGGTCACCGCTTCTCAAGGATAATAGAATTGGTGCAATATTATATATATTGCATTGGGTCTCGTGGGATGATTTTAACGGCCCACATGGGTAGAAAATGTGGTACTAATTCTATTACTCTAACATCCCCGTAGTCACGGCGGGAGTGCTATAGACGGTGAGACTAGAGAAGAAGCTGACTACCATCACCTCGCAGTCTTTACAATGGATGCGTGTTGTGGCTGAAGAAGAAGCCGATGAGTCCTAATGCAAGGCGGTAGCACCTTGTGCCGTGCTAAAGATGGCTGAAGTCAACATAGTTGTAGTTGGGTTGTCGTGTTGATGCAGCTACAAACACATGAGGTGCCCCATGATGGTCATGGAGATGCGTCGAGCAGTCATCGTGGAAAGGGCCAATGCTGAAAATGACCCTTGTCAAGGCCGTGGTGGACGTAGAAGAAAGGAGATGATGCAATCAAGGCAGACGGTAGGGATCGGGAGGCTCGATGCCGAAGTCGATGCAACCAAGCCACCTGAGTTCTCACGCGGTGGTGTTGCCAATACCGGAAGTACAAGGTAAAGTGCCACAACCACGGTGATGCGATGTGGTTGTGCTAGACAGTAAGCAGCGATGCAGGAGCAATAGCATCGGTGAGCACGGCTCGGTGGCGATGCAAGGGCCGATGAGCTAGTCTCGGTGACAACGAGGGTAGTGGTAGCTCGATGACGAAGACCCAATGAGCATGACGCGTCAGCGAACACGGCTCAACAACGACGTGAGACGCAACACAACAGTCGATGCAGCGGACGAGGCGACACAACAGCAACCCCATTGCTCGTAGAAATGCGCATAGTGCTCGGTAATAGGGTCAATGAGGTCAATGCCAATGCGGAGTAGTTCGCCTGACGTGGTCGACGGGCGATGGGCGACTCAATCCCGATCAGTGATCGAGCAAAATCCAAAAAGATACAACGACAGGGGTTCGGGTGTACCAACGAGACATCACGGCAGCGACGGTGTGACCCGATTAGGCAAGTCGATAAGGCAGTGGGTCGCAGGACGTGAGCGGGACGAAGACACCGGCGTGGATTGACTTGGTGGAGATGGGCAGATCTGCCCAACAACAATGACATGCCAAACCTTGTTGCCTCCATGGCAGTGGAGGGTCGAGGCGTGTCCGGGCCTTGCGGCCATCACTGCAGCATGGTACAGGGCAAGATCCTCGCCCTCCATGAGACGAAGATCAAGCAGCGGCAGCTTCGATTTGTTGCAGGACGGCGACGACGGCAGCCAAATCAATAGGATTGGGCGCCTAAATGTGGGCGCTGCCCCTGGCGGATATCGACCTCTCCCCGAAGAAGCGCAATGCGGAAGCGAAGATAGCTAGGGTTAGGATCTAAACCTAGGAGGTTGGTACCATGAAGTAGAATAGAATTATTGGTGGCATATTGGATATACTGCATAGGGCCTCTAATTATATACCGTACATATATAGACTAACAGCCCAAATGGGTAGACAATGTGGTACTATTCCTATTACTCTAACTGATTCAAGTCTGGATGCAAGCAAATGAGGAGACAAGGCTCTGCTGGATTCCCTCTCGCTGAATGCTCCTCGCTCTCATATATGTAGCAATACATTGATTCCTCTCTCCATTCTCCTGTTTTAATTAGCATTCACATTGATTCCTGCCTCCAGTCTCTAGTTTTAGCATCAATGGCAATTACCAGAACAAGGCTCTCTCCAAGCCACCGTGGCAGAAGTTTCTTCATGCTAGGTTCTCATGTGGCCATATGAATTGTAAGTAATTTTGAAAAAATAAAAATAGAAAAATGGGCATGTGCGGTCGGCAGGCTCTCATCCTGTTTTTTGGTAGATTTGGACCCCCGATGAACCTCAAACAAAAGGTAATAGACCCAAAATTGCACTTTTAAAGGTGATGGACCAATACGACACAGAGCAAAAAGGCAATGGGACTTCACAAATTTAAGGACTTTCTTTTTTTCTTGATTCAGTTTAGATGGTAGCATCTTGGTTTTCTTCAAAACTCGCTGTCGGGTCTATTGATTCTATATTTCTTCTACCAAGGGTAATTTTGTATGTGGATGGCAACTAACCATATATTGCTATAGGTAATGGGACCTTTTTCTGTCTCCAAAGTTTCGACATGCCTCAAAACCTCTAAGCCCTCAGTTCTTACATCATTAGTGTTAGACTACAAATCCCATGGCAATGCGTGCGGAATTCATCTAGTTTAATCAAAGTAAGAAACTTCCTCTTACTACCACAACAGAGTAAGCAATATAAAATGTGACTAGGATGGACAAACATCTGATACTACCACAACGTAGAGAGGAGAAAAATGGATATTGTAAACACTTTACCTGGAAATTAGGTTGCCATGACATGCCAATGATTCCAGTACTTCTGAAGCCTGAAACGACAAGGCATCATTTTAGGATCCCAAGTTTGTTTGGGACTGAGGATGTAGAGTAACCCAAACTGACCCTCATGCTTTAATAGTCTTCCATAAGAAATCACATTAATGAAATTCTGGGATCCCACTAATGTATTTAATCAGTATATAACCTACAGTGGCCATGTGCAAGAAACTGAGCCTTCAGTGAAGGAGACAAGGACTCTGCTTCAATAAAATAGTAGGAATGATAATGCAGACATTGTTATGATGAAACAACTACTTCAACATTTATACCTGTGGTTGGGCGAGCGAAGGATGTGCACGGCTGTAAAGACTAGTTATGAACTCTCTGGTGTCCATGTGGCTGACCAAAGGGTAGAGGCGGAGATATGAATCAATTCTATCTTGAATGTCACGGAACTTCTGAGCCTGAGTTCCTGCCATGAGAAAGCGATACATGATGTTGCTCTGCTGGCAGGACATGACTAGCAGGTACGCCTGCCGGAGTGTGTCTTCTAATCCATCCAGCGGTCTCCTGATCTCTGGGCGCTGCATTGTCTCCGACTGCTGAAGCATCTGCAGGAGATCGCCGATCATCATGACATGGTGCATAAGGTGCTGGCAGTCTTCCCTGTTCCGGCGAACAGTTTGCACTGCCTGGACGATCATCGAGATGAGCCCACCAGCGTCGACTCCAGCCAACTGTGCGACGGTGGCAGCCTGGCTGAGACCGTTCCATAGTGCCATCGATCATGAACTCTGTTCCTCCTATATGCACCTGTCGAGAAGGACAACATGAAAGCTGATGCAAGATGTGAAACAGTAGTGTGGAGATGAACCTACAATTTCTAAAGATTCCTCAATCTGGCAGGGAACAAACTAACAGTCTACTGTTGATTGAAAAGAAACGCTTAGAACTTACGAGTGCAGAGTAAACCACTGGCTGAAGAAGTTTGAGCACTTGATCATGTATATTATCAAAGTTTTAGTCCGCAGCCACCACTGAAACCGCGTTGGCCAGCCAAAACTTAAACTTCCCCGAAGATGATCGAATCCATCCAAGAAAAGGGAGGATACATCCACCGCGTGGCGTCCGTTGACCTCAAGGGGGGCACAAAGCCAAGGGTGTGTTTAGTTGGTGAAATATTTTGAGTTCCGGCTACTGTAGCACTTTTCGTTTGTATTTGGTAATTATTGTCCTATCGTGGACTAACTAGGTTCAAAAGATTCGTCTCGTACTTTTCAGTCAAACTATGCAATTTATTTTTTTTTTGTTTATCTATATTTAGTGCCCCATGCATGCGTCAAAAAATTTGATGTGACAGGTACTATAACACTTTTTGGGTTTTCTTTTCAGCAACTAAACATAGCCCAAGTCCACAAGCTTCAATTAAACAAATTCAGAAACTGATGATAGGTAAAACGTCTACTAGCTTCAATCGATTAAACAAATTCACAAACTGATAGTTCGTGTTCGGTAGTCGGTACAACTTCTAACCTCCCGCCACAACTTCTAACCTCCCGCCGGCTGCCGCTGTAGGCTCCGTCCGTTGTGACTTGTGGGAGTAGGCCTGATATTTGGACGGGCCTTCTGCTCGGCCCGCACCTGACTGACCCAACCAGACCCAACCATCGGCCTGCAACGGAATTGGTGGAATCTTTCACTGCTGGTTATTTAATTGGGGAGTAAACGGATGCCTCTCGGTACCACAACTGGTTTCAAATGGTGCTTACGACATGCGGTTGTCTAATCTTGCTGCTTTGCTGTGTGATGAGCAGTTCAAACGTATTTCTAGCTGTCTACCAGCTGCCCCTGATTGTTATTTTTTTTTTTTTTTTTTGAATTGGTGGAATCTTTCACTGCTAGTGGTGCTTATTACTCCCTCCGGACGGTTTTCTTAGGCGTTCTCACGTTTTGGAGTTTGGCATCTATATTAGGCGTCCGCAGCAAGTACGAGGTCGCATGTTTTGGAATGCATAGTGAAGTAAATGGGCTTGCATGGCGCTGGGTGAGAATTCGTAGCATTTGCATGCATGCAACTCCAAGAGACGTCGGTGGTGCTATTTTTATCGATTGCATGCATTCAATGACTGTATGTTTTCTCGTGCTGCATGTATTGAGCCACGAGCTGGAGTGCGTGGTTACTACTCTCCTTGATATCTGAGATTTTGCTGATACGCCTAAGAAACCCACCCGAGGGAGTATTATGTCTAGGAAAGCGCATATCCTACTGTTTAAATGAAGTCCACTCTGTCTACAGGTCGATCCATCCATGTCATACACTTACAAATAAAATTATGTGATAGTGCCAATGTTTATAAAGTTTTTTTTCTTTTCGAAAGCGAGCTCTGCTCGTTCTTCATCAAGAGAAGTAAGAGAACAACAAATGTTTGCAAACAGATTACAGACCCAATCTCAAAACCATGGTGAGGTGCTAGGGCAAAGAAGGGCCAACATACTACACAAATCACCGGCTTAAACGGCGCCGCTTCGAGCGTTGTACTTTTAAGAATAGCAATTTTGCGACAGTTTGGGACAAGCAGCTACTGTCCGCTCGGCACCTGCAGCAGCGGCGCAATCTCCTGATAAGCAGCGATCGAGCAACCAAGACTCTCCCACGTCTCGGATGGCATGGTGCAGCTGAAGCGGCGTCCTGGTGACGTGATCGAAGGTTCGGCGATTGCGTTCCTTCCAAATCTCCCAAGAGGCGAGGAGTACCGTGGAGTACCCGGCGTCGAAGGCCAATGTTTATAAAGTTATGACAATTGTTTTTGTTTTGTACAAGTATATTTTTAAAGTTCTTATTTTATATTATTATGCAATATTTTTTAAAAAACATTTTATTATCACTTTATATGTAGTACATATTATGTACTAATCTACACTAAAAATATCATATAAGCTAGGTAGGCCATTGCATCCATCGAGTTGGTAACTATTTCACCGTGACACGGTTGCGCAAAAAAAACAAAAAAAGTGACACGGAGCAGAGATATTTCTATTCTAGCTCGCACGCCCGGCATTCACCTAGCTGCCTCCCAGGATCATGGCCGTTGCTCCCATCCTTCCCTTTAAATGCCACTCCTTTGCGAGCCCCACCTGGAAGGCTTTTTAGAAAATGCCACAATGCAAATAAAGAACCGCCCGATCTCTGCTGCCCAGCTGCTGTGCGTCGTGCCGCACGGTGCCGCCGCTGCCGCGCGCGCCGTGCCTGGACCTTGAAATCGCTCGCCTCGCTAAAGTCCATCCGGCTTTCACCGCGACTCTCCCGGGCGAGACGCGATAGATTTCACCACGACTCTCTACTTCACGTTTATTTTAGAGCGAGTTTAACAGCTAATTAATACAAAGTCCGAATCGAGAAAAGACACAAACAACCGCCCAACGAGGTGCCACGCAAGGGTGAAATCAGTGGCGGCACCAGCTCAGGTGCTGCCATGGATGCTACTCCCTCCGTCCCTAAATAAGTGTCGTTTACGCTTCCCGAGAAATAACTTTAACTAATTTTATATTTAAAAATATTAATATCTGTGATATAAAATTAGTATCATTGGAAAGATATTTTAATCTAGTTTTTAACAAAATTATTTGGAGACACAAATGTTGCATGATTTTTCTACAAATCGAGTCAAAGTTGTGGCACGCACACCAACGGCGACACTTATTTAGGGACGGAGGGAGTACTATGCTAGGGTGAGCTCGATAGGCTAGAGACCCTGTATGTCAAGATGTCCATGGGTAGGGTCTCCGGCAGCCATTCCACCAGATGCGTTTATACAAGGGTGAGCTATAGTTGATTGGGATTATCATTTACTCTTTTTTAAAAAGTGGTCTTCGTCCACCCCGTGGCCGGCGTTGGAGGGTGGTACGTGGGCCGGATGTCTTGGAGGATGTCGCCACCGGTTTGAAGGGAGGTCGTCATGTCCGCTGATCCTACGCTTGCGTGCCTGCCGTCACTTGTCCTCGTTCCACCCCTGTGGAGCGGCGTAGCTACGAGGAGTGGTGGAGGGCACTACGGCCGTGGTGAAAGCAGCGAGTATGCTGCTCGGCGGGGGCACAGATTGGCGTTTGGTGGGCGTCTTGTGGCCTTGTCTAGAGTTCTCTCGATTGTGCTAAGTTTTCTCTTTCTCTTGATGTATCTGTGGCCAGCCACCTCTCTCTCCAATGCTGGAGAGCTTGTTGTTGTATTGTTTCTTTAGTGGATATGCCACATTCTAGCCTCAAGGCAGAGGCTGTTGTACGGTTTTAATCCGGTTTTCTAAAACTAATAGGACGACAGGGTTTTGCCTCGTTCTCCCAAAAAAACGAGGTTGTTAATTTCTTGTCAATATATATTCAGGTGTAGAACCACTTAAAAAAAAAAGTGATCTTTATGTTTCAAATCCCTTCATGCATTTTAATAATGGCTGGGGAGCCAGACTTCTGAGAACTTACTTTTAATTGGGTTGCAAGCTAGCCAGCTAGGGATGTAGCATTTCAATGGTTGTCTTGGTTGAGTTCTACAATTGCCAAAAAAAGATGGTGCTGGTAAGATTGGCAATCTTGTGACTCTACAGCAAGTTTTTTTTTTTCCATAAAAAAGGGTGGCAAATGCTACTTATAGTCGAATCCATTTCCTTTAGCCAGTGTGCCCTCTGGAGATCTACTGACTGCTGATCTTATGCTTTATAATTTTTTGTTGTTCCCGTTGTAACGCACGGGCACTCACCTAGTATGGGCAAAAAAGAGCAGTGTGCAACGGATCACATCAAGAAACCACGGAGTAAATATATGGAAATTTCAAAAAAAAAAAAAAAAATCCATGAAGCACTATGTGCAGCAAAGCCAGAAAGGCAGAAATTGTTGTGCCAGCAGTAGGCCCAATCACTGAATGCCCCCAGACCCAGACATCATATACAAACAAGAAACAAGACATTGTTTTGCAAGCACCAATTCATAGGCCAATTGTAGAATGAGACTCATCATATACTAGCTGTTCCCATTCTCGGCAGTCGGCATTACTCGCCAAACAGGACGAGGACACATGACTACAAACACTAATTATCCGTCATTCCGTCACACTGACGGTTCGCAGCAAACAAACTGTATATGCACGCCACAAACCCAAAATAATCTAAATCTATTAGGCATAAGAACACACACCACACCATGCGACTTGCAGTTTGGGACTTTGGGTTACGATCTGTACACCTTTCTTTGGCTGCAAATTCCTTTTGGCACTGACTTGTGTTCCCCGATGCCTGTTTCACAGATGGAACGATTCAACACAACCACAAGATCGAAGGGACAGCTATGTCTTCATTAAAATGTGGTCCTGAATGCTGCATCCTCTTATTGCATTAGAAAAAGGAAGGCGGCAAGGTAACTTACCATGGATCTCAGTTGAGCCGTCCCTGGTACAGAACACTTCATCTTTCCTCACCGAATCACTTTCTTGGGAATGTGCTGGATCTTCTGCCAATTTTCATGTCCCTCTTCTTTGCAGGTTTTACTGAGCACGTTGCAGAAACTGATCCAAATTACTTCAAGAAACTGGTGAGGCAGCGTGGGAAGAAGCTCCACCTTATTGCAGCGGTAAATCTGCAGTTTCCGGAGAGACACGAGGTGCTCCATATTTTGAGGCAGACAGTCCCAGTCACAACTGTCAATGTCAAGCACACGCAGACCAATAAAGAGTTTACTATCTTCAGGAATAGATGCCAGCTGGCTGCAACTAAAGAGTTCAAGTTTGTGCAGTTGCTTTAGGGTGTCTGGATGGTGGCGAGTCAACATCCAGCTAGGATACCTTGAACCCCTGTAGTCCCCTATATAGAGCTCTTGAATATCCTTTGGGGGGCAAAGCCCCTCAAGCACCTCTGCTTCCACGTCTGGATCCCTCTTGGCCAAATCGAACTGTAGTTCCAGTTTTCTGAGTCGCTCTTTGTGGGTTAAGCCGGCTTCAATTGCCGGGTTTGCTTTCGACAATCCCAAGAATCCATATAATCAGAGAGCCTCGAAGATTGTTTAGGTGCATGAGCTGCTTCAACTCATGCCCAGGTTCCTCCTTCACTATAAACTTTTCCAGTGTTTGCAGTGTCTTCAGCTTTCCAATGTTGGGGAAAGACAGCGGACCAGAGGCGATGTGCCGCATATAGATTAGATTAGCCATATATTCAGGACAGGATGCTTCTACACAAGGAATATCTATGGTCTGGATATGGTAAAGGTTGCTAAATGTGCTTGGCAAAATCAGATCGAACAAGCCAAAACCAAAATGGAAACCAAGATAACGTAGATGCTTCATCGATCAATACATCTTTGGGACCGTGATTGGGGACCGACCACTCTTACGTTAAAGATTTAGTTTAATGACCAGCACCCGGAGTTTCTTCAGCCTCATGAACAATCGCCCCAAGAATTTTTCTAAGTCATGATTTGTTTTCCTGGTTAACTTGCACCATGATCGTGAATGAGGCTCCTTAATGATCAGGGTGCGCAAATTTTCCATGTCCACAATTCTTTCTGCAATCTCTGATGTTGGTCTCAATGAAGATATGGTGAACACCTCGAGGGATATCTTTAGGTGGGTCACTGGAACTAATTCTAAAGAAGTCACCTCTGGAAACCCTCTCGCCAACTCGTGTAGTAGGTCATGAATTATTCTGATCACCTTGCCAAATATTGTTTTTCGTCCCTACTTGCAGAAATGAGAATTGTAGTAATTCAACAATGCAGTGGTGGCCTCTATCTTCCAGTTCGTATGTTTCATCGTCTGTTTCATTGTTTAGGAACCCTTGTGCTATCGGATGCGAACCAACTCATCCCATTCAAATGTATATGCTTTGGGAAGGTGCTGAAGTATGCAAAGCATCGCTTGATGTCGAGAACCAAGGCTGGCGATAGCTCCACCACAGAACTCCCATTGTTTCATTCAACACATCAAGGTTTCTTTGTTTCCCGAACTTCGGTACTATTATTACGGCCGTCTTTCGCCAGCTTTGTTCTTTGCTGCAATGGGTGACCCACGAAGCTTTTGGTAATTTTTCTACCGATTGCTTCATATCTTGCATAATCGGTACTTGTGACTTGACTGCCTCCGAGTGAATAATGCATGAACATTGAGAGGTACTGCCCCTCTTCTAAATCGGTATTGGGATTTGCTCACGAGCACCTAAAGGCTGCAGTGCATCTTTTTGAGCTGTCACCAAGATTTGGCTTCCACTCCGCCCCAACACGAAGCACATCAAGTAGAATTTCATGTTCCTTCCAATTGTCACCATTGACCCGAGAGATCATCCAATGTCAACAAGAAGCATTTGCCTTTCGGTTCTTTCTCCAGCTACGCTTTTAGACTTTTAAGATCCTTTAACTTTGTTTTTTAGGCTTACATGTCGGCATTGGTATCGGAGAATTCGCTGTTGTGTGATCTGCTCCAGCATATCACGAAAGATATCACCACGCTGAATGCCTTCCCCACTTGAATGAACATGACGGGGTCGAAATGTCTGCCTCCTTCTCATAGTCACAAACATATTGTGCCGGGGTAGTCTTTCCAGAACTGTAATGCCATATATGCCAATCACGAATAAGGTTTCTGGTGCTCGAGCTTGCTGCATTGGTACCTGGTCCCTCACGAAGCATATCACTTATATGCTTACGGTGCTTGTCTTGACCGAACACTTTACGTTCAATGCTTACGTACAACTTGTCAATTTCTTTACGCTTGGCGTGCTATCTTTGTTGCTGCTTTCTTCTTTGCTATCTTTGTCACTGTTCTTGAGCGGTCGTACTGCTATTTTCCTTGTCATCATCCTTGGCGGTGCTGCTGCTATTACGATTCAACAGATTTGACTTCTTCGAGGAAGTGAGAATATCTTCTATGCTCTTTATTTGTTTCCTTAATCTGATTCTTTTCAGTAATAGGCACGTTGCCATCCTTCTGCAAGAAAGAAGCTTCAAATAATTATCTTGGCCACATATTATTGCAATTTATATTTACTTTTAAAACACAAGTCATTCTATAAATGTAAAATAAAACTTTTAAAACTGGATTTGAATTAATATTTAAATAAAAAAATATTCAGATTCATCTTATTAAAATGGAAAATTTTTATTTAATTGCACTATGCCATCAACCATGCATCATCTTTGGTTGCAAGGAACTGTCAGTATATTGACTACTTTTGCATGCAACTATCATGATATATACATTAGATACACATCATTCTAGTTATCCAATAATCTTGAAATTAGTCTTGCAGCTATATCCGACGCTTGCACAAACTAGATCGAAGATACAAAAATTAGCTACCAATAATGTATTTTATGTTTTTCCATCTATATCCATTGTCTTTTTTCTCACCCTCTACATGGTACCTTAATGTTTCATCAGTATGCACTGAATTAAAACCTTACTTTTAAATTATGGTCGGTCTAGTCGCAGCTTATAATGATGTTGGCTTTTGAAATTTTTTCATTTTAGTTGCTACATCAAGCGAACTGAGACTCTTGTGTGATTATAACTTGTATTTGAATCTCTATCTTTTATTAAACTAATGGACCTCTGGTGGATTTTTTTTTAGGCTATATAGACTGCACTCTTAATTACTAAAGTTAGTTTTTAAGTAAAGTATTTAGAAAAAAAACACACATACGCACACATATGTAATTTATGGTTATTTAAACATTTTCCATATTAGTAGGAATTGGTAATTTAGATGTATACTTGATTGGATCTTTTTTAATTTTTAATGTGGAAAAATTGTTAATTTCGATGCAAATTGAAGAGATTACTTAGAATATGTATCATAGTGTGGCATGGTGGGTAATTTAGGTGGTATAGTTATTTTACAGTATGCTTTGTTATGGCCTAGGTAGGTGATTTGGATGTGGATTTAGGGGTGTGTATATATGATAATCTAAGTACATAACCTTTTATGAGCCTGTGTTTGGTCATGGTCAATGTAATGTATGTAATAACTACACCCACTAATATTGTTATATAATAGTAAGATGGAAAAGCAGGACATCAAGTAATAGTGACATATTTCACAGAATAAATATGAAGAATATATACAAGATAAATATCAAGCAGCATCACAGTGGTAGCTCTGGTGCTATAGAAACAGAAATGGGAGTTGGTATATTTCAAGTGCTTGATGTTTTGAGTTTTCAGGCAACTCACAATTGACAATGAACAATTTTTTTCTAAAGCCAAATAATGACAAAATTGTAAGTTCAGATGGTATCATGGCAACTCACAAGTGACACAATGATCTGTTCAGATGGTACCCTGTTTTAAATAGCTAGCTATAGCTAAGCGAGAGGCATGATGCTAAGCTATTCATCTTTTTTTCGCTATGACAATTCCGTACTAATTTGCTACTAATTTGATATTTTGGGGTTTAGTGTTTGACAATTCCGTACTAATTTTTGATCAAATTTAATTGGCGTTTGCTAGTACTTATCAGTTATCATTTGCTACTAATTTGATATTTTAGATAACCAAACTTTTATGAACTATGTTGTAATGTTATGTTGTAATATTATTTAGACTTGTGGAACCTTATAAACATATTTATGTTCATCAAATTTCATATTTTTCATGCTTTTTGCTTTATTTATTGGTGTTTTTCATATACTTTTTTATAAAAACACTATCTGGCATAGTTTTCGCTATAGCTGTGTAGCCTCTGAAAAAAACAGTGTCGCTATTTCTATAGCTAGCTATTAAAAACAGAGGATGGTACCTGCTCATTAATATTGAAGCCAACTTGTTCATATGACCAGTTCCTGTAATACCGGGCATCAGTAATCCGATCAGTACACCAGCTGAGTAGGGACCGAAAGCAGCTGGTGATGTTTGCGACGATCTTGCTGCACCAACCGCACAGCCTCTGGACCCCGACACTGGACGTTGCTTGGGAAACTGGTAGAAGCGCGCATAGGCTGATGACACCTCCGAATAACTGCCCCAGCTTCTGTTTCATGCTGTGGACGAACTGCAGTAGCGGAGCTGGGGTGATGTCTATGCATCGCTGGATCAAGATCCCCCACCAGCCGGCGATCCAAACGCCAGCAGTGTGGAGTCCCTGTACCCTGACCCAGCTCCATCTGCAGCAGCGGCCGAAGCACGCGACAGCAGCGGTGATGCGCCGCTGCACCCAGCTCCCGGTGATCTTCTTTTTGATCTGGTAGTAATCGACAAGGTCCAGGATATCTTCCGCTTGGTACAAGGCAGATTTGAGATGCATGTCCAATATCTGCAGATCAGATCTCGCTGCTCTCAGCATCCGGTGCTCCTCGACCTCTCTCAGTGTGAGCTTGAGAGCTGGGATAGTGACCAACTTCAGCTCAGGGAGCTCTTTGGACGCGTCAAAAATGAGGTACCCGAAGAGAATCTGCAGGAGCCAGCTAATGATGGGTGTCAGCAGCCAACCCACAACGACAACTGCCCAGCCCGTCGCTGCGATGCTCCAAGGATTTGCCATGGATTGTGGTGCTCTGCTCTCTCTTGGATGGATCTAGGACAGGAGAAAGGCACAAAAAAGGGAGAAGATGGATGAATGGATGTTGTGGGGGTAGTGCAGAGGACGAGTGATTATTCACAGCTGATATGTTCTCAGTCTCCTCCTGCATGTAACCAGCAGATGAAGTAGACAATTTAGTCTCCAAACAAGGCACAAACTCCTGAGAAAAAAAACTGAGCAACCGAATGAAGTGGGTGGACGAACCAGTGTGTACTATGTGTTTGTATGAATTGCTTCAAGAAAACTAGCAGCTGCACCAGCTGGGTTCCATCGATTCTGATGGAGACATCATCATATCACTGATGAGCCCATGAATCACCTACATCTCTTCAACTCGATCGATCTGCTGTCTTTTGATTGCACAAATCCAGTGGATGCAGATGTGCAGCAGCAGTTAACTGAAAAGTGGTTGCTTTTGGGAGCGATCCAAGGGGTTTCACCGAGGGAAACACACGATATGATATACACCCGTTTCAACGTTGCTTGTGTTGCTGGCTCCAGCAAGCCCGCAACTGACTAATCCTGGTTAGGTGATTAGATTCGGGTCTTGGAGGAAAGGACATGCCAGATTCCTTAAAATGCATTAGGTGGAGACTTGCGTTTGCGATCATGAGGTGCTTCTCGGGAAAAGTAATAAGGTTTCTAAAATACAGCAACTGGGCATTAAGTTATTCGTCCTATATTTTCTGAAGAAAATTTACATCAAAATCATGACAAAGCTATTGGGGTTTTTTTCGTGCTATACATTCATATTCTAAGTAAAGTTTGCATCATCATAGTCATGAAAAAGCTAGTGGGGTTGTCGACACTGCTGGCCCACATAAGTCTTTGCTTGCATTTGTTATGAATAAAGTTGTATGTGAAGCAATATGAATAATTGATGGATCTACCTCCACCAATGGTCACAAGACCCAACAGCTGAATATTCATATGTAGGCACGCACGTCACGGCTTAGTGGAACCAATGCATATATAAGATTTATTTTTTTATAATAATATGTTATCCTCCCAAGGCACCTAATCACCGAAAACAAGAGTCCATCCAACCTCGCATGATGCCATGATTTGTAAAATGGAGCAGGTAAAGACCAGCTGTCTACTTCCTAGAGAGATGTTTACACGAGAACAAAGGTAACTGTGATAAGCCTGATACCACATTAATTAAGAGAGGAAGATAGTGACATTGAGTACACAGGTCTCCTTAGAGATGTTCTTTACATATGTATTACAACCACAAGCGATATTTCAGATTAGAAAAATAAGAGTGCCTAGAATGCAACTGCAAAGTAGTCCAAGTTGATCCCAGCAACCCAGGCACCATCAAATTGATTTGTCAAAACAAAAGTTTACAGAAGACAAGAATACTTGGTCAAAAAAAAAGACAAGCATACAAAAAAGGGTGGTATAATGAAATTTAGAGAAACAAAAGCATCCGGACAGAAAATCCAACCTTGTCCCGAATCTTATTTGGAGTTTGTTCAAGTGCGAGTTAACAATGGATGACGGGAACCAACCGATCAAGTACCTTAGGACCTGTTTGGATCCATGGAGTTAATAGTTAGCTACTAATAATAATAGCTCATTTCGATCCAATTTTTCAAAGGAGAGTGCAACTGACTCTACAAAGTCTTTGTGTTGTAGCAATTTCCATGCATAGTATTGCCATCACTTAGTGACTCTTTGACAAGGATTGGTAGCCTACAAGTGTGACCACAAGGTAACTAGTTCCAATTTCCTGAGCATTGGTGCCCCAGGCCAAATTGAAGACATCGAAACGGCCAACCAAAACCTAGCCCAAATTATTATGGAGGACAGGAAAAACAAAGAGAAAACCCTAAGAAAAACAATAGATTTGCTAAAAAAGGACGGCCCCCACTCCTCCTCACCACCGGCAAAAGACAATCAACTATATAGTAGTATAGTTTGAGAGAGGCAAAAGACCGTGGTAGAAAAATCCAATCAGGTGGGCCAACGAAGCTATTGCACCTGCCCTTGTTTGAATCTGTTTGAAAACAGCCGATGATGATCGACGCAGTATCCGCATCCGCCCCTCTTCGACGAAACAAGCACCACTTGGACTTGTTGATTCTTTTTATTAAATTGAATATTTCATTCCCCTAGTATATATGTTTGAGCAGCCCCTGTCTGTGAAGCTCTTTGGTGCCTCTGTCTCTCTCAATCCCATTTTTTCTGCAAGTTGATTGTCTTGTGGTGTGGTTGTTGTGCCGAACTCTTTCAAGCAACTTGATAATTTTCTACACAGCGACTGCCACTGTGGGGGTCAGCATACTAATCCTCAACAATCTAGTGTGTACTACACGCTTAATTGACACGATGTGTACTAATTATTTTGAATGATGGAAGAACAACTTAAATTCCATTGGCCTATCTGCGGCCCGCCCGCAGCTACCTGCCCCTGCCAGCCTGAAGCACGCACCGTCGGCAACTGAGCCCCGTACGTACCCAATATCCTAGAGAGCCAGACTAGCACTCATGTCAAAAACCAGGACTCTTTCTTGCACCATTTCGGAGGCCAAATGTATATGTTCTTTTGAACCATCGTCAAGTTTACAAGCTCGGGCGTCAGCTTCACTCACTCGATAGTTGGGATATGTATATGTTCTTTTGAACCATCGTCTAGTTTATATGCCAGTCGCCATTGCATATTGTGCTAAGTTTGTGCAAGTTGTTTGGAACGTCAGGATGCCACAGTTTGTGAAAAAACTGTCTTTTCTGACCAAAAAAGCAAGACGGCTATATATATGCTACTACAAATTAGTCTGCATGTAGAATTTTTTCTTGTAACTTTCAATGCGTGTGTTTGTAGGCATCACTAGTTAACTACAGTGAGTAGGACACTATGGATCAAAAAAACAAGGAGGCCTAAACTGGCCGTCCCATTTCCCCTAAAAAAAAACTGAAGAAATTGTGTAAACACAAGCAAAAGAACACAGGACAAAATACGCGATTAAATCCCAGGACCTAGATAGACGCAGTCATGTCCTGCACGCGTGAACCATGTATTGTGTGAGGGCTGACCTGATTGGAAGCACGCCGCTGCTGCCGTCGGTGACCAACGGAGTTGACCGACGAGATCTCAGTGAGACCCGACGGCGACCCTCTGGGCTTCCGCCCTTGAACACCATCGGGCACGCGCGCTGCTCAGTCCCTCTCCCACAACGCCGCAGTACGTCTGACTGCACGGCATCGGGCACGCCGCCGTGTGCCACGGCCTCGGGTTGGTGGCTCCGCGCTTGCCGGCCGCCACAGGGGTGACTGGTGAGAGACCGCGGCCCGTCGACACGGAGGGCAAACCATGAGGCTGGGCTAAGGCGCGCATCTCACGAAAGCCCATGGCCCAGAAATCTAATGGGCCAACCGCACGGGATCACGAATATCAGAGGCCCGTTACTAAAAAAAAACGAATATCAGCGGCCCGGTCTCGGATGTGCCTGTTCCTGTTATGTATGACTTGTAAATGGCCACCCTGCTCCTGAAAACAGAGTGCAGAGTCAGACTGGTAATTGCAAGTCTGCAAGTCAGACAATGAACTGACAGTTCCAATCCATTGAAACCGTGGAAACAGCCCAGCCTAATCTGTTCCACCGCACCCTCCGCAGACATGATTACAGTAGTTATCACGCACTCACCTGAAACTCACTCTCAGGGATGACTACCAGCCGGCATGTGAATAAAGGATACTTGCTTGTTTCCATTCATTTATTCATATACAATACACAGAAGGATGTCCAGTGCAATATATCATCATCATATATATGCTTTGCACAGGAAAAAAAATGTAATAAACACCAAGGATAGCAGTACAGCTTCTTGTACGGAGACGCCCCAAACCTCCAGACGGGACTCAATTAACGCGTCTGACGATCCAAACTTATGTGAAGAAACACATTTGTTGTAGTAGACAAAAAACACAGTATGGCTTCATCAAAGTCCGGCCCTGCAAACAGAAGATGGGACAACACGTCTCCATGAGTGCCTCCAGTCTTGGAACTAATACTCCTCTCTCGGGTGACAAATAGCATATTTCCAAGATTTTGGTTCCAACAGTTTAGGCCCTGCAAATGGAAAATGTGTGTTACTAACTATGGCATCCAAGAATAATAAAAATCAATAAACGTATGAAACAAACCAACAGTTAGGATGGGGATGCATCAGAGACAATAAGCACCGTCTACAAACCATACTGCAGACCTCCATCCACCTATTATATTCCCTTCATTCTAAATTATAAAATGTTTTGGACATTCTAGGTGCATTGATTGATTTTATTATGTATCTACACATAATTATATCTAAGTTCATAGAAAAAACTATATCTCTAGAAAAGACAAAACGTCTTAGAATTCAGAATTGTGGGGTACAACTAATATAACAGACATAAATAATAAATCCAGAAGGGTCGGACCTGACTAAAATTTAGGTACTCGGATTTTTATAGCATATATAAAGTGTAGGCAGAGAATAAGGAAACAACTGGGTTGCTTGAACGAGCGTGTGATATTTCTTTATGTTCGAGGCTGTCAAGCACATTTTTGTGAAACTGCTTCATATCCATAGCTGGACAGTATTCGATTTCAAGTCCCCGAATAGCCGAGAAAGTCCCAAGACCACCGCCGGATCCTAAGGATGCAAGGCATTGGCAACTGGAAAGAAACAGTGTTTCTAGTGATGAAGCGTCATCCAAGGAATGGACTGACTGCAGCTTATTGCAGTCAAAAATATGTAGTTCCTCGAGTTCACCCAGCTGTCCCGACACGAAGCGAGCTCCGCACACCCACAGATTAACAAATCCTTGAGGGACTGTGGTAGATTTGGAAGTGTCACCAAATTATCACAGAGCCTTATTGCTAAACTTTCTAGAAATGGACATGGAATCACTGGGGACAACAGTTGCTCTAGAGTGCTAGTGGACTGTATTCCAGTGATGTTGAGGTCTTAAGATGCTCTTCCTTTCCCCATATAAATTCAAGTCTAGGGCATTCCATGATACTAATAGCTCGAGAGATGGGGAAGAATGAAGAGTTGTACCAAGCTTTCACAACAGACTATGAATATTTCGATTAGATGTGGCGGGACTTGATCCATTTTTTGTGTAGGTTCACCAACTTTGACCTGTTTGGGCCCTACACTAGTAACGAAATGATATTCGGCAGGGGGCCATATCTTTTCCGTGGCGGGCGCAATTTGAACCCGCCACGAAAAGATATGGCCCCCGCCGGGGGGCCGCTCTTTTTACGTGGCGGGCGCGTTGCGGCGCCCGCCACGCAAAAGATCATCTTTTACGTGGCGGGCTCACGCAGCGCGCCCGCCACGTAAAGATCTTTTAACCGTGGCGGGCGTTGCGGGCGCCGCCACGCGCTTCTTTTTGCGTGGCGGCGCACGTTGGGGCGCCCGCCACGTAAAAAGGCCGCCGGCCTATAAATCTTTGGGCGGCCGCTGTTCATCTTCTCCACGAACTTCCTCTTCCAACTCTTGTGGGGAGGTTTTGATCAAAAGCGACAAAAACTTTGATTTGGGTGTTTTGGCTTTGATTTGGTGGAGGAGAAGACACTAATTGGTCAGTTAATGCCTCTTTGATTTGGTGGAGGTTCCGGACGAAAACACGTTGCCAGGTCCCGAGGAGAGAGTAGGGGCGAGACACCCGTCTACACTCAAGGCCTCCAATGGACAACACCTCAAGCGCGGGAAGCGAGAAAGGAGCTCGACCTAGCAAATGCCCTCCTGCACCGAAGAAGCACACATTCGATGAAGAGGAGGTCGCAGCACCCAAGTACCCGCCACCCGGGAGGCCCAAAGAAATAGATATTCGATCCGAAAGGTATGCCCCGCTGAAACAACGAGTTGTAATAAGTTATTAGCTACTGCGCCGTTTCGTAACCCTAGCTAACATTTGTACCGCCGCTTTTGCGGGCCAAAATCCCCACCTTATAAGGGGTTTGTCACGGACGAATGCCCGGCTCGTTCGAGTTTGGAAAGTTCATGATCCCAAAGGCCCGGCTCATCGATGCCGGGGACTGGGAGACTTCGGAAGTTCCATGCATGGTACATGGAGTGCGCAAAGCGTGGATTGTATAGCTTCAGTGTCCTTCTTCCTAAGGAGTGCTTCCACTACCACACCGATCTCCAGTTCTTGGTTACATTCGAAGACATGTCGAGACTACTTCATCGACAGGACATTGACGTTACCCAAGTCACCTTGTTTACGATGTAAGCGCAATTTTACTTGCACATGTCCCTTGCATCCGTATATAGATTCTTTCTTTCAAAGGTACCTATGCCACGACCACATGTCCTTGTAGGTTGTCCGCCGATGCAGCCCGAAGTTAAACATCGGTATTCTTTACCTCTCTCCATGGCACATCCGCGAGAGACGGATCGTCGGTTATAAGCTAAGAGCGGACCATCCGATTTGGTCAACTTGGGGGACGAGGAAAAGACGAAGATGCGGGATAACAATGAAAGAGCTAAGAAGTTGGAGGTAGCAGACTATGTCATATCAGTGATGAAAAAGGTCAAGGAAAATGAGCCTCGATGTATTCTGGCGCCTTACCAATATGGAATAGGGATGGTAGGATATTGGATCTGTTTTATGATCTTTCCTCGGGGACGGGAGGGCCGTTATCTTTGACTCACTACGAGGCACGAACCCGCACGGCTACCGTCGGTTCGAAAAAATCTTGAGATTGTAAGTGATCGATGAACTCCTTATGCAATTATATACTAGAGTCGAATATCATATATCGTTGACAATATAGTGCATTTCGTACAGCGCTTACAAGCAATACTTGAAGGATCGAACTGCTGGGATCGACGATCCCGAAGTGTAAGGAGCGCAATGGAGATAGACTCAAAATCAAGCGAGATTTCCCGCGTGCGTAAATGAAACATAGTTTTTCTTAGTACGACTACTAGGCTATAGCCGATATTACTAATAACACTTTGGGTTTATTATGTGCGGTGCCTCAAACAACCATACGGATCGAACTTGTGTGGATTCTTCGTTTGTGAGTTGCTCGGGGGGCTGGAATGTACAAATGTACAAATCCAGCTACCGACAGCTCAAGGACTCAAAGAACAAGTTCACGGGGATACTACAAAAGGCAACCGGCGAGAACCGGTTCAGGCGCCGCGATACAGTAGCAGACATCTGCAAGTTCGTTCTAGACATGGTAGTTCACGAAGAACAGCCGTACTTCAATCGGGATAGTGAGTGGGGCTGTCTTTAGAGTTTGGGCCGCTAAGGAGATGGGAAGAACTAGGTCTTACAGACTATCTTCATCCGATCAACATATAGCTCGCAATGTTTGTGCGGATATGTTGTAAGTGAAACTAGTACATGTTGGATATGAACTAATGGATGGATCGATCGATCGGTGAAACTTGTATATATGAATCGATGTGTATATATGATGTATATTAGAGTACATATCTGTCTTATATATATGTGTGTATGGATTGATACATGTGTGTGTGTGTGTGTGTGTGTATATATATATATATATATATATATTGGTATTTTATTTTTTAAAAAATTGACGCCGTGGCGGCGCGTTACGCCGCCCGCCACGTCTTCAAATATTTTACGTGGCGGGCACGGCTGCCCGCCACGCGGAAGGCCACGATTATCCGTGACCTTTCGTTAGTGACGGGCAGCCGTGCCGCCACTAACACCGTTTTTGCCCGCCACAAATATAGTTTTGGGTACTAGTGCTATAAGCTTGCCACACGACCCAATCCCCAAGCACTTCAAGGATACCAAGTTCGGAACACTTGTTCTGGCGAGTAGATCAGCAAATCACAGTTTTCAATTCTCAAATCAACAAGGTTTTGAAACCATTTCGAAGCACAGATGTTAGCTGTGATTGACTCGAGATGAAAAAAAAGTTGCGGCCGGATATGTCTAGTTACGGCGGAGGTGCCGCATTCGATGATCTGCATGGATGCGGCACCCTGTCTTTAACTAGACATATCTGGCTGCAACTTTTTTTTTTTTTCATCTCCAGTCAATCACGGCTAACATTTGTGCTCTGGAAATGGTTTCAAAACCTTGTTGATCTGAGATTTGAAAAATGCGATTTGCTGATCTCGAGGAAAATATATGGTGCAAACCACATAGTAGGTGGAAACATAGAAACCAATTCAAAAAAGTCATATCTTCGTTGTTTCAAAAATTCTAAAACTTGGCACACTCATAGAGCATACATATATGTACTCACATGCAAAAGTTGACATGCACACTTACCTTTGAAAAGTTCATACAAAAATGACAAATTTTAGGTGCTTGTGCACTAAAAGACAAAATTTGAAGGATTTTTGTCTTTTTAGTGCACAAGCACATAAAATTTGTCATTTTTGTATGAATTTTTCTAGTTTGAGTTTACATCCCAACTTTTGCATGTGAGTACATATATGTATGCACTATGGGTGTGCCAAGTTTTAAAATTTTTGAAACAGCGAAGATATAACTTTTGAATTGGTTTCTATGTTTCCACCTATTATGTGGTTTCCACCATATATTTCCCTTGAAACAATGG
Source organism: Hyparrhenia diplandra (assembly GCA_015847255.1). Classification (NCBI taxonomy): domain Eukaryota; kingdom Viridiplantae; phylum Streptophyta; class Magnoliopsida; order Poales; family Poaceae; genus Hyparrhenia; species Hyparrhenia diplandra. Next base: position 536,776 of record JADLZK010011792.1, read on the forward strand.
GTGCATAGGGCTGGGTGGAGCCATGTCATGATACTCACTCTCAAGGACGAGTACCAGCTACCTGCATGTGAAGTCGAAACAGCAGCGCTGTTTAAATTCTAGTCTAGAAAAAGGGATACTCAAACCGTCACACGGGACTCAATTAACACAGGAGCTAAAAGGCACGTTTCAGACAATCCAAACCTATGCAAACAAGCATACATGCTGTTGACAAAACATAGTCCTGCAGATAGAAAATGGGACACCACGGCTCCATGAGTGCCTCATTTCTCCAGTGACGCCGTATCACCCCATCTCAACACTAAGGAATAAGATACTTCCATGATTGTGGTTCCCATAGTTTAGGCCCTGCAAATGGAAAATGCACGTTGTTAACTACTGCATCCAAGAATAAAAATCAATATCCACATGAACCAACAATATGCATTGGGAGAGACAAGAAGCATACATATTGTTGACAAAATACTGTCTGGCTTCGTCATAGTTTTTTCCTAACAAACAGAAAATGGGACAACAAGGCTCCATTTTTTAGGAAGGCACAACAAGGCTCCATGAGTGCCTCAAGTCTTGGATGTTGGAACTGCTTCCCCTCCACAACAACTTGTGCTCCAGAACTAAGATTTGATGATCTCATTTCTTGAAAGATCCGGTTTCCGGCTTTGATTAAATAAGAAGATGAAGCAAATGTCGGGTTACATGCGCAAGTGGCGCCAAAACAACTTCTCATGCTCGACGGACTATCAAGCTAGGCATAGAGGCCTAAACGGACTACTCACAAGCTAGGAACAACGGGTGTGCATCATCTAGCTGCACTATCATGGGAACTCCATTGTGTCCATCCCCAGCTCCGCAGCAACTCCAGCTAGGGCCTTATCAAGCTCCATGTCATCGAGCCTCGCCGCTTTCCGTAGTGCCTTGACCGCTTCCGCAGGAAGATCCTGTCCACAGCTATCAATGTACTCTATGATTACATCCTGCGCCGATGACCCGCCATTGATGAAGTCCAGCTCGCGCATAAGCTTGAGCTGGGTGCGCTGTGCAACCGGCACGGAAGAAGGACGAGCAGCCTGACGAAGGTTGGAACGGGTAGGAGCCTGATCTCTCTTGGACTTGCACGCTCGGGAGTGCGGATGAGCCGGCAGCACTGCAACGTCGGTATGGTCGGCGCCGGCGAGTTGGGGGCGGGAGCTCGAGGAAAAGCCCGATGAGGGGATCATCGGGCGCCATCCCGGCGTGGACTCCCTTTTGAGCATCCGCGAGTATCTTCCTCTTGTCCCTCCACCTCTATGGCCGGAGGGTGACGGTGGCGACGCATCCACCTCGAAATGGCGGCGCAAGAAGTGGGCGCCCATTTGTTGGTGCTCTAGCCGGGGGGCGGACGCGTGACAAACTCCTCCAACATGTGGTCAGGTCCGTGGTCGAAAGCTCCTCGCGCGAGGAATCCAACACCGGAAGGGATCTACCGCAGCGTAGTGGTGTGAAGCAACGGCGTCATCGGTGGAAAGAGCAACTCATAGCCGCTGTCATCCACCGTGGGTGTACTCCTGCGTCGTCGTCGTCGTCGTCAGTAGCTTTGTCGCGCCCACTCGCACATTCGCCTCGGGCTCGGTGTGTACCCGACGTGGACGGCGTCTTTGGGAGCGAGGTGGAATGACAACGCAAGCGAGCCCCCCACCCTTCGGAGATTGAAGGCGTAGCTCGGCGTTGCTTGCACTCCCCTAGCAATGTGGTGGAGGCCATGGCAACGCGTATTACCGGCCGTGGCAACCGACGGGGTTGCAACACGATGCGAGAAGGAGAGACAGTTGAAGCATCTATATACCACGACGCGCTTCTGGAATCTTCCGGGTCCGCGGTAGCTGCACCTAGTGATGCTTAGCCGAGGCGACCGCGGGACGCGTCGTCTGCCGCGTGAGGATATCCGCCACCCGTCCGCGTTGGGGGTAGAGACCCGTCCGCGGTGGCCAAGACGACGGTGGGCGAGCGACCATCCGGTGGCGAACAGGCAAGCCGTGCATGAGGTGGGGGCGCCGCGACTTGCGTCTCCTCCGTCTTCTCGAGGCTCATGGCGCCCGTCGTCCGACCGACCATGGCCCGGAGCCACAACATCGGCCGACAGTGTCTTCGGCGGTCGACGGCGGCATCCGGGTAGAATAAGGGCCGCTCATCGTTGGACACATCGTTGTCGTCGTCCTCCGCCCACCCGGCGCGGCGAGCGAGCGCCCTCGAAAGCGGCACGAAGGGGGCTGCGTTCGGAGAAAGGGAGGATGGTGCCCTGGCTAGAGCAGCAACCATGTTCTCGACCTCATCATCCGAGGCGTTCACAACGATGACCTCTTCGGGGGTCGGCGACGGTGTGGTGAGGCGTGGGGGAGGTGGCATGGCGGATGGCTCTTTGTGGCGTGGTCCGGCGTGCCGCTGCGACCCGAGCCGCGATGTCGGCCGGCGATGAAGCGCCAGCGAGATGGCGGCGGCGGGGTTGGTGGAGGCGTGGAGGAGGAGGTGGCGGCGGTGGTGGTGCGGGTCCGGCCGTCTCGTCGGCGTCCGCGAGCTCGGAGGGGCTGGATGCGGGTGCACCACGGCGGCCCCATGTCAGGGCACGCCCGGATCAAGGAGTAGCAGCTCCGTCCTCGGACGGGCGCCCTCCATGGCTGCCATGTGAAAGGTCCTAAATGGCTAGAGGGGGGTGAATAGCCTAATAAAATTGCTATAAAAACACTAGAGCAACTCGTTAGTAAATAACAAAGCGTAAATGTGTTTGCTCTAGCTCTACTTGTCGACAAGCCTCACTAGTAGAAAAATGCTCATGGATGACGTTCACCTTTGGTCCTTTGTATGTGTCGAGAAACGTCACATAGTTTCACCTGTGGCGACCTTGTGACCAAAATCATATGGTCTTTGGGGTCGCATCACATTTGTTAATGTGTGACGAAATACCAAAGTTGGTCATAGATGTTGTTCCATTCAATGACGATAAGTCCATCGTCAAAGATGTGCAATCATTCTTTGATGATCTGTTTTGGTCATGTTTATGCACCAGCTTTGTTCGTCACCATCAGTCGTTTAACAGGCGTCTTGACGGTGCCGTTAACGGCGTCAGTTCTTCCTATGACGCCATGTTTTGGTCACCAATTGGTTTAGGGTATCGTCATAAGCGGTGGTGTTTGCCATGTAGGACGCCGACGTGGCGATGGCGTGTCACGTTACGTGGCACGCATACCCTGCTGCTCATTGGTCCACGTGGACCAATTAGAATCTACCATGTGGCGGGTATAATTGGTCACGATTTGTCAATACAAATTGGTCACGAATTTGGTCCGCAGGCTGTCAATAATATTGGTCATACAAATGCAGCTAAATAAATTAATTGCAGTTTGCAATTGGTTGTACAAAAACCACATAATATCATAGTTCAAATAAAACCAGTATTGTACTAAGTGCCCAGCACCGCCACTTGAGCATAAACTCAGTTCACACCACACATTTAAATCAGTTTGCACAAACAAACAGGAAATACTAAAAAGTTGGCACCACAGGCAACCTAAGTTTCAGACTAGGCAAAATGAGCAGGCCAAACATAGCAACACTTGAGCAGCAGCCTTCATGTTGAAGGAGGTGTAGCACTAGAACGAGGAGCTTGGAGGTTCAAGATCTGCCTGAGGAGCATCCTATTCTCCTCCATCTCCTTCCTATTCTCCTCCATCTCCTTCCTATTCTGCTCTGTCAGCTTCTTGTACTCCTCCAGTTCTTTTTGTTGCCTGAGCAGCCTTTCATCAGCTTCTTCACTTTTCTTCCTGAGTCCCTCGAGTTCACCTTCAACAGCAGCCCTTGCTTCAGCTTTTAGTTGTTCTCGAAGCTCACTTTCATTTGTTGTTCTGGCTGGAGTGTTGTGGTGCCTTGAGGCCAACACTCTTCAAGAATAGTTGAGCTGGTTTTGGAGAGCACGAGTGGACACCACATTCACACGGTCTTCTGTTGTATAACCTGACCTTAAGGTCCCTGGTTCATAGCCTCCATTTCAGACTGAAAAACATGGGCACAAACTAGTTAGATGTTTTCCTAAGACTGCTATAGAATAAACACAAGACATGGCACAAGATGTTTATAATTAGTTAATGTAGACATTGATTCAGTTCATGCGAGACATTGAGAAAATGATTAAAAATGAGAAGTAAGACAGGCATGTTCATAACATTCAAAGTATTCAGGTCCTGGTTATGAAGACAACACATTATGAATATTTATAAATGCAGCATATGGCAGCACTAGCCAAAATCAGAGTTGGCTATTACTACTGTACCTATCACATATGGGTACATATTTATAGCAAACACCTAGGTCGGTTTTTGCCTGCAACAGAATCGAGTTGCATGCATAAACTTGGCCCGAATGTTATGAACACTGACTATACACTAGCCAAAATCAGAGTTGGCTATTATTACTGTTGTCATACAACTAATAGTAAAACCAATTTGACTACCACTACTGTACAGCAGCATAAAGCAGCTAGAGACTTGCATTTGGAGACTTGCATAATATTCTACTAGCACAAGGATTACTTCTAATAGATTTGACTCATTTGTTTGTATTATATGTTGAAGAACCACAACATTTCTAGGGCGTACGTTTTTTTTTTTTTTTCAAATTAAATCAGAAACTTGTGTTAGCTCTCAGCCAATAGCATGGAATAATAAATTGAATGCTCACCCTTCTTTTGTATTGTTAATGCTTGCTGACCATATTAGTTACTTATTTGACTACTAGGAGAAACCATGACACTTAGTTATCGACTAGCGGGACAAACCATGACTCATAGTCACAAAGATAAATAATGATTGTGCATCCGGTTTCTATGATAAGCCCAACACCGTATTTTGAAACCAATAATTCAGAGACACCAGACCACATGTAGTAACACTATGCTAGTTTAAATATGTTTTATTTCATATCTTGGCAAACCCAAATCCCATTTCGGTTCCTAAGTACCCATTTAGGATATAACAATCAATTCGATTCCATTTCATCATCATTCCCATTCAGAACAATTTACTTCCTAAGACTTAAAATGCATTGAATAAATGAAACTAATGATCTTACAAGTGCTTCTCTTGCGTGGTCACTTTGAGGCCACGTTTGGAGCTGGTGTGGCGGGTCTTGAAGGCCTCCACCGCATCTAACTCTTGATCTTATCTAAGCTGGGTTCTTCCCTTTTTCTCTTACGCTTACATTTGCATGCATAAACATTCACAGTAAAAAGGTGTCTAAAATGAAGTGCAAAGGCAACTGATTCATGGAAATGTATAGGTAATCATTACAAGGAAATTTACACTTACATAATCATATAGGTGTGCCTCGTAGCGGCGAGAACCGGTAGTCGATGATACTTCACCTTACTGCGGTTTACGCTTGTTCTTTTCACATGTTTCCTACAGGAGAAATTAGATGTCAGATGAGATCGTACATTCAAAATGAGAAGATCGTGTGCAAACTGAATGTGAAAGAATAATATATGACAAGATACCCTTACCATGTTTTTGGATCAGTCCACTTTGCAACTAGATCCCTCCACTGTTCATCAGTCATGTAATCAACAGGTGAAGTTGTCAGAATCTCATTTGCAGGTACACCATTGAAGAATTTGGCCTTGAGCCGATAACGCTGGTTTTTTTAATACGGTGCGCGCATCGGATCGATTACAAGCTTCTTTTGTTGGCGTGTCTTTAGTTTTTATGGCCAAAAGCGCCCTACACATTTGTCAAGTCCATAGTTAGTTAGACAATTGAGGTCAAGCGTTATCAAAGTTTAGCTTAGAAATAGCACTTACACAAAGCTCGACTCAAATTTGTTGTAGTATTTGTCGTCTTTCTTGTATTCTTTCCAATGTGGTAGGACAGGCATGCCTTCCCGAACGATGATGCCGCCCTCGATGCAAACTTGGTCGCTTGAACGGGGTTCGTCGCGGCCTTTTTTTGCCTTCCTCAACAGTGATGGGCAGTCTCGTTCCCATAGCTTTTGTCATCTTGTCCAAATTGTTTTCCCTTAGTTGGTGCCCTGGGTCTCCTTGGTGCTCATTTGTCTTTGGAGCTACAAAATAGATATCATTTCATGAAATGGTTTACTTTCATTCAAATGAGCAAATTAGATGACATATTTTCTGAAACAATGTTACATGCCTTCAGTTTCATCTCTAGTTTCATTGTCTGCACTTTTCTGCATGTCATGAGCAGCGGGTGCCATGGCTTCATCTCCACCTTTGCTCAAATGATCATCAAGTCAGGGTGTAGTAGAGCATGCGCTATGCCATCATGAGCTTGTTGGCTGTCGTACAACATTGTGGTCTTCATGCGTGTAGCTTGAAGGCTGTTTGAACATCCTTTTGGTTAGAGCAGGCTGTTCCTCGCCTGTCGAGCTGCCCTCACTCTCTTGCTGGACCGAGATCACGGAGGCATGGTGGCTTTTTTGTCTTCCTTGAAGAAATGATTTTCTTAGAATACCGACAAAATAAGAAAAGGCAAGTGCATTAATTAGCTAGACCGTATATTAAATGTTAGGTATGAAATATAGAACATGAATATAAAAGCAGGACCATATATTAAACAACAAACTGAAAACACTTATATGCAATGCTACTATTCCCCATGCACTACTAGGGTGATAGAATAATCACCTTAAATTTTTTTGGTTCGGCTGCTCATCGATTCGGTGTCATCATCATCATCACTATCTCCTTGATCATCATCGTCAAGGAGATACTCTGATGAATCGAATCTTCACTATGTGGTTTTTACCCCCTTCGTCAAAAGTAGAAGATTCAGGTACAGATTTATTAAATTCAGCAGCAAGAGTTCGCAGTCCTAGTTCTTGCATCTTCTTGTTAATGGTAGCCACGCGTATATCCCGGCTTCTCTCATAATCAGTTATTGTAGGTTCAACTACTTGCAAGATAGATAAGAAAAAGCACAATGTGCATATTAGATTAATAAAATGGAGTTTAATAAGAGGAAAGCGGTAGTACCAGCCAGGAAATAAAGATAAGAACTAGGAGTTAGGGAAGAGTATTGACTGTTGTAGTATTCATTGTGCTTTTCAAGTTTGAATCTCTACTTAGATGTATTTGCAAAAACTATATGCTACTCAAGACCAAAAGAGGCCAGACAGTCATTGCATTAGATCTGTAGACTCGAAATCTTTAAAGAAATAGTGAAACCAAAATACGCATGTCTCATTTGAACAATAGATAAGAACACTGCTACAGCAGAAACTATGCTCTGAAAAGATGTTTGGTTAAATAGCACACATTGTCATGCTCAAAACTGTCACCGGTAGGCATTGACTAGGATACGATATGGGGATAAACTAATATAGTGTATGCAGATGAAGGCATGCAATACTCAATGTGATGTGCTGATTTAACAAAGCAAATCTTAACTAAGTGTTTAGAGAAAAAAGCATATATAGTGGTGTTGTATACTAGTGTAACTGTTTTGTCAGGCTTGTCATTATAAAATAGAAACATATCAACTAACTAGCTTAAGAGTACGTCTAAAAGGTACTGCCAAAAGACTTCATATTAAAAAAAAAAGAAAAGAGGATCCAGATACATGTCAAAGTTATTTTTTTTCTTCTGAAGTCTGTGGCAGTGCATAGTACTATGCAACATCTCAAAGTGATCAGCACATGTACATGAGTGATGAGTCCAGATACATGCATATTTCCAATTAAACAAGAGGATCCATAGTATGACGCCTAGGCAACAAAGGAAATCCAAATTTTCTTAGAAATATTGCTCAATTGAACCAATCAACTTGGGGGGGATATAATTCACCTAGCACTGATCTTTGCTTTGGTGAATGTGGCAACAGGTTGCAGTATTCCACAGATGCATAGCAATAGAATATATAGCACATACTCTGATAAAATTTTGAGCCCTTCACAATCATGAAACTGCTGCTAAAGAGTATGCACAGATTACAGAATAAGAATGACTAAAAATTAATCAATATATGCATGCTTGTCCTATTTAACTCTTCAGAGTGCGATGTTATTGTCTAGTTGTTGACCACATCCAGTCACCCTTTCAACAATTCCATTTGTTGTCTTTTCTGTGACTGAACGAACCATACCAGACACCAGTATTGAAAATGGCATAATGGATTTCAGTAATTATTTCCTTTCTTCTTCAGTTCTTATGTTTCAGGCCAGAAGTTATAGAATCAAATTAAAATTAAGGAGAAGGTACAAAGCACATATGAAAGTGCAAGAAACTACATAGCAGAACTATCGTGAAGATGGAAAAAAAATGAAGGTGTTCCTTCTCTCAGAATTGATTTCAGACCAAATGAATTAGATTAGAAAATGGATGTGGCTTTTACCTTCTGTTTCTTGTGAAGATTGCTTTTTTCTTTGGCCCCTTGTTGCCACCATCGAGGTCGCCAAAGCCTGCGACGAGAGAGACGAGATGGAATTAGAGCAGGGCGGGAGGGATGCAGCATGAGCAGAGGACGGAGACATCTCCCGCTGAGATGCGGCGAGTCGGCGGCGACGGCATAGGTCCGGATGTGTTTCCCCGGCGGTGGCGGCGGTGTGTGGGGAGGGAGGAGCTCGTCGTAGGCGGCTGAATCAATGGTGGGTGATGAGGTACCTGGTCCGCGTGGGGGAGGGAGGAGCTCCTCGACGGCGGCGGTTCTGCCCTGGCGGCTAGGGTTGGAGGAATGCTGTGAGAAGGAGACGAGAAGGAGACGAGTGGGGTAGTGTTTGACCGGAGGGGAAGGAAAAAAGAAAAAGGATGTTGGTGGCGCTACTTTTTTCGGGATTAGGCCTGTTTTTCGCGCTTCTTTTTTCGGGTTAGCGCCAGTGTTGCCGCTTGTTTTTCACAAGCACACGATTGAAATGGAGTGAAATAAGATTGGGTAATTTGTTATTGTTTTTTAGGATAATTTTTTTTGAGGAAAGTTTTTTAGGATAATAAAGTGGTAGTACAATTAAGTTTAGGATATACATTACAAACTTCCCTAGAATCATTTCAAATTTTTTTACAACATTAACAAGCAAAATGAAATGTCCTTGAAAGTTTTAGATTTTTCTAAGAACATTACGGTATTTTTACATTTATTTGTCGTAAAAACAAAAAAATTATATTAAATGGAAAACAAGGTCTAAAATTTGTGCACATGCACACAACATATTTGCACACCTTCACGAGCACACCAAAAAAGATTCACATGATTTCGAGATGGTCGTACTGCACGTATAACGAAAGAGATTCTCTCACGAAGAGATATGAACAAGTCTAAGAGAGCAATGCCTTTTGAGCATATGCAAATGAAACTTTCTCAGAATCAGTTCAAATTTTTTCACAACATTAGTAAGCAAAATGGAGTGTCACTGCCAGTTTTCAGATTTTTCTAGGCACCACATGGTATTTTTATATTTATTTGTCAGTAAAACAAGAAAAATTTATATTAAATGGAAAACAAGGTCTCAAATTTGCGCAGATGCACACAACATATTTGCACACCTTTACGAGCACACCAAAAAAGATTCGCATGATTTTGAGAAGGTCGTACTGCACGTCTACCAAACGAATGAGTTTCTCTCACGAAGTATGAACAAGTCTAAGAGAGCAATGCCTTTTGAGCATATGCATGACAAACTTTCTCAGAATCAATTCAATTTTTTTTCACAACATTAGTAAGCAAAATGGAGTGTCATTGCCAGTTTTCAGATTTTTCTAGGCACCACATGGTATTTTTATATTTATTTGTCGGTAAAAAACAAAAAAATTTATATTAAATGGAAAACAAGGTCTCAAATTTGTGCACATGCACACAACATATTTGCACACCTTCACAAGCACACCAAAAAAGATTCACATGATTTCGAGATGGTCGATCTTTGCACGTATATCAAGCGAAAGAGATTCTCTCACGAAGAGATACGAACAAGTTTAAGAGAGCAATGCCTTTTGAGCATATGCAAATGAAACTTTCTCAGAATCAGTTCAAATTTTTTCACAACATTAGTAAGCAAAATGGAGTGTCATTGCCAGTTTTCAGATTTTTCTAGGCACCACATGGTATTTATACATTCATTTGTCCGTAAAACAAGAAAAGTGGCATTAACAAAAAAGAAATATTTGAGGAAACAATAAATTTTACATGTATTTGTGAGTAAATGAATGATATGGCATTAAAAAGAAATATGAAAATATTTGAGGAGACAAATATTTTTACATGTGTTGGTGAGTAAATAAAAAAAAAATGGCATTTGAAATAAGAAATTTCGAAAAAAAAAAAAAACCTGCCTATAGCGGGTTCGAACCCAGGCTGCAGGGTTCAGTACCTGTAGGTGTTACCATTGCGCTATAGAGGACTATTCATTAGAAGTGCATCTTATATCTATTTATCGATAGAGTCCATATTGTGTATTAAAACGACACGAAACCCCTGGCTAGTGGTCACCCGGACGCATCCTCTTTTCCGCATCTCGTCCCCTATCTCATTCACCCCACCCCCTTCCACCACCGCATCCGCCGCCGCCTACGCCGACGCCGCATCCCCTTCCGCCGCCACCACATCCGCCGCCGAAGACGCCCGCAGCCGCCGTGCCATGGCTAAGGGCCAGCCCCGCGACCCTGCGACAGGCAGGTTTCTCCCCAAGCCAGCCAAGGTGACGGGTGGCAAGCACACGAAGGGCAAGGTGAAGGGTGGCAAGCACACGAAGGCCAAGTTTCCCGTCGCCGTCCCCCTCTTCATGGAGGTGAGTTTAGGTTTTGTTTACTGTGGATTGGGATTGGATTGGGATTGGGTGAGTTGGTGATTCGGATTGGGATTGGGTTTAGGGATCACGAAGGCTCAGTGGTGTTGCAGGGTCAGTGGTGTTGCATTTGGACAAATCTTTGAAAGCACATGTTCTTATTTACCTTGACAAGTAGTGATGCAGTCTGTACTCACCCCGAGTATCTATGATGCCTGCCTGTTTTAAAATCTTAGATCTCAATAGATGCCTGTTTGAAATCTCAGATGTCAATATATGATGGTTCTGTATGTAGAAGAACAATGGTGTTCCTTGAATGTAATGCAATCATGTTAACGAGGTTGCTTAAATGTCTTGATGGAATAGAGCAGCGCCATGATTCATTGTGTAGGATCTTCAAGTGATATAGTCTAGAAATTATTCCTGGTAGACTTACTTCTACTGAAGTTCCACTCGTGATCCTTAGATAGCGAAGATGGATGAGCCTTAAAAGTCTATTTTCAGAATGATAATGGTGCTTTCCTTGCCGAAATTATTTGCCTGCCAGCTGTGCCTGCTTTTCTTTCTTTGTATTGATGTGAACTATAGTGCCTGCTTTCTTTGTATTGATGCTAGTTTGAACACTCATTACATTTGAATTTTTCCAAGCCATGGATCGTGACTAGTCATGCATGCCTACACAAGATTCAGATCGATGACCAAGCATGTACTCCCAAATTCGAGTGGGTTACGATATGCGGATGAAGATGGGTCTTCTGCAAGACCGATTTGAGGCGACAGTCCAAGAGAACACGGATCTGAAGGAGCGCCTAGGCAACCTGGAATACACGGTCTTCAAGAATGCTATCGAGGTCGCAGAACGTTTGATGGTGAAGGACGAAGTTATCGCACAGCTGCAGGAGTCCCTGGAGAAACTGAAGGAGAAGAAATAAGGATCTGCAAGACTATTATGTAGCACCTCCTGTGTCTTTTGTTTAGTACTCTGGATGTACCTGTATATGTGGTGCTGTTATGTAGTATTTTAGGTACTGGTTATGCATGTATGAACTTAGCTGTTGAATGTCGGATGTCGGAACTTAAGTCGCACTTCTAGTTGGATGTAAGAACCTAATGGCAATATCTAATCAGGATATGGGTTTTGTTCTACAATGGACAGCAAGAGGTGGGTATATCATACATGGCAGTGTTGCTGCTATCCCTGACTGAAGTTTTAATTATTTATCACTCTTGACATTTGTACTGTTAATTACCATTTATTTACTGAGACATGGTGATGTTTGCTGGTTGGTACCTTGGTAAGCCATGTGCCTAATATTAGCCTAACTGACTGACAATTTTCAGTCGAATACCCTTCCAGGGTAATTCATATTAACTAGCCATTCATGAAGAGCATCTTTGATCCTGTTAGAGGCTCTTTACAGTTGTAAAGGATGTGTGCTCGTGAGCTCATGTCTGGGCTTACCATGCAATGTAAACACTAAATGCTTGCCAAGACACTGCAGATTGGGTTCTTTACTGAGTAGAATCTTAGGTGTACAGTCACATCATGGCTGTCAACTGATAATTTTCTTTTCTCCCATATCATGTTCATGTTGCTGGCATTTTTATCCAAAAATATATATTAATTCTTGCCCGATTTCTTCAAAATTGGAATTCACTGCTCTATCTAATATAAAATCAGTGTAAAATAAGCCCAAAGATGTGGTAGCCCAGAATATAAATCTGATAACATATACTAAACTGAACTAAAAAACTCTCTTAAATAGTAGCGCTGGAATCGTATTGCATGACCATCAATGAAAAAGCAGCAACGCAAAAATTCTTCTTAAAAAATGATTGTCTAAATTTTTGCATGGACTAAAACATGATCCCATCATAGAACAAGTAATGTAGATCTGGAACAAGTGCAAATCAGCGAGCCCAAAATTGGACAAAATAGTAGTGGCGGCGAAGACGCATAAATAGCTTGACACCATCCCTTGATCGCATGCCTGCGGCGCCTGATTTGCATAGTATCGCACATCAACAGGTGTGTCCTCGTTGAGCTCAACAAGGCATGGTTTTCACGGTCTTCAAACTAACCTGCAGAGTAGGCATTGATGATATTCCCCAATAACACAAAATACAAGCATAGCACTTTAAAAGTGGCAATGCAAAATAACCAGAGGTACTCACAGATTGATCGAGGATCGCCCATCGGATGAGTCCTTTTGCAACATTCACCATCACTACTCATCGTCTTTCGCCGATACGTGGACATGACATCATTGTTGTCATCGCCACCATCACTACAATATTGCAGCACTGTATCATCCTCATCCTCATTCTCTTCCTCATCCTCATACTTTTCAAGATTTTCCTTCTTGTTTCTTATAAGTTCCTGTAAATTGCCTTCAATTATTGTGGCTTCTCCACCAGCGACATTGGGCATAACCTCATTGTCGTCACCTTCTTGCACTACATGCAGAGATTCGAACAATAATCATCCCGATGCACTTCATGACTACCCTGTTCTTTTTCAGCCACATCATAGATATTCCTATGTTCAAATTTCGCACAACTCGAAATCGACCATTGTGGAGTTGTGTCTTGCAGGTAAAATATTTTTTTTTGCTTGCTCTGCCAAGATGAAAGGATCAGTCTTGTACCAAAATGACTTCACATTGATGGATTTGAAATGTTTGTCATCTCGAAGGCCCACAGTCTTGCCTTCTTGGTTGTACCAATCGCATCGAAATATAACCACCGTCCGACGAACTTCATAATTTGAGGGGTATAGCAACTCAATAACCTCTTTAAGGACACCATAAAAATCTATGGGCTTTCTATCATGTGTACCTTCACTCATTACACCACTATTTTGTGTTTGCGGGAACTTTTCACGATCCACGGTGCTATACCGCACACCATTAATCTTGCAACCTGCACTAAACTTAACTTCGCCGAACGGGACCACGGGGCGGTGCCCACAGTCCTTTCGCTAACCAATCCTGGATCCTCACTGCGCGCTTCTTCTCAATCTATTGCAAAAAAATACTCAGATCACCATTTGCATATGGATAATAATGCATTTACTATTCCTATAGTCAAAATGCCGAGTAGTGACTTACATGGGACTTAAACCATTTTGCAAATCCCTTTTCAACCATTGCATCTACTTCATTTGGACGTGCACCTTGCTGCACTAGCTCATCCTCGTACAACCTGTAGGAAAAAAAATCAAAACATAAGAATAATTTCCAAATTTTAAAATAAAACATAAATTAAATCACAAAAATACTTACTCCCTATATTCATCCGCTTCATCAAAGCATTATGTAGCACATACCAAATTAACTTATTCATGACAGCATCTTCAATGTACTAGTCCTACTCGCTCCAACAAGAGTAGCACCATGCTTAAAAACAGATATGTCATCGGCAATGGCATCTACGTACCACTATGGTTGTCCTGGTTAAATTTAGTGTCAACATCCTCCATGTACCTAGAACAAAAGGTCAAGGTGTCACTTGCCATATATGCCTCGGCAATGGATCCTTCCGGCCTAGCCCCTGTTCCTTACAAAATTCTTTTAAAGTGCCTAGTCGCCTTTCTATTGGGTACATCCATCCATACCGAACAGGTCCTCTAAGGAGTGCCTCATCGGGAAGGTGGACGACCAAGTGCACCATGACATCAAAGAATGCGGGGAGGAAATATTTTCTCAAGCTTGCATAGGATCAATGGAATTTTGTTTTCAGCCGTTTCACAACATCTACCTTTAGATTTCTACCGCAGAGTTCCCCCGAAGAAGGTCCCGAGCTCGCAATTGCTTCATATACATCCTTCCTCACTAGTCCTCTTAGGCCACCGGTATGATTCTTTGCAGGAGTATGTGGCAAGAATGTGTCTTCGACTTTCCGACAACCCTTGAACCGTCATCACTTATGTATCTTCCTAGGTTAGCCGCATATCCATCGAAACTTGATACCTTTGAGATACTGCGTAACTCGACTTTTCGATCCTTCCCCAACACATATGGAGCTGGAGGTGCCCCGCAGACCGAGTTGCCGTCCCCCCCGCAAGTGCGGTTCATGTCTTATGCCCATATCATACAAATCTAGCCTAGCATTCTCGTGTGTCCTTGGACTTGCCTAGTATGTTGAGTAATGTGCCAAGAATATTTTCACAAATATTCTTCTCTATATGCATGACATCGAGATTATGTGGAAGCTTCAAATGTTTCCAATATGGCAACCTCCACAATGCACTTTTTGCGGCTATAAATCTTTGGACCGTCACTGCGCTTCCTTTATTTTCGAAATGTCGCCGCTTACCCGGCCCGACATCCGCCACCTTCTCTAGCTCCGTTCGACCTCCTCCATGGTAAACTTATTGCCAGTGAACTCGTTTTCACGCCTACCATCAAAAAGCCAAGTTTGTTTCGCCATTTATGTGACAATGGAAGGTAACGACGATGTCCAATGTAGCATAACTTGCCCCTAATACGCCGAGATAACGGATCCTTGTCACAATGAATACATGCATAATACCCTTTTGTTGTTCGCCCGGATAACGTGCTCGGTATACCGGATAATCATGTATACACCAAAGCACGCAAAGACGCAGCCTTGAACTTCTTACCCGTACATGCATCTAAGGTCCATACCCCCGCCATAGATCGGCGGTTCTTCGATTAGGGGTTCAAGGAACACATCAAAATCCTTTCCCGGAGATCTTGGACCTGGGATGAGTAAAGACATAAAGCAGTTTTTGGATCCACGATTTCCCATGGTGGGAGATTCAGGGGTCGAAGGCTAATGGCCACATACTATACCGCGGTACTCATGTTGCCAAATGGATTGAATCCGTCGGTAGCTAACGCAAGCCTCGGGTTCCTCGGATCTGCCGCAAAGGATGGTTCCCTCTGTCAAAGTCTTTCCATGCTTCCCCATCATTTGGATGGCTCATTACACCCTCGACCGGCTTCCTCACGTTCTTGTGCCATTGAGTTTCCTCGAAGTTCGCTTTGATGCAAAAATTCTCTTCAACCTTGGCAAGAGTGGGAAATGCCTCAATACCTTATGTGGAACCCGCTTTGTCCCAGTTTCGTCTTTCCATCTAGACTCCTTGCATCGGGCACGCACTCAACTTAGCATACTTGGTTGTTTTGAAATCAAAAAACAACACACAATTGTTCTTGCACACATGGATGTTCTCATATGCTAGCCCCAATTCTTTAAGATATTTCTTGGCCTCGTCATATGATGTCGGCAACTCTCTCAGGGTGTCCATCTGATATCAGCTTCATCATCGCGGTGAACCCTTTATTGGAGAGTCGATAACGAGACTTCATATACAACATCCTCACCATAAAAGAAAATTTTGAATGTTTAGAACCCGGATCGAAAGCATCGTCTTCGCATCTTGCAAAAACTGTTGCAAATGTTGGTTTTTCTCCATCAGCCTCTGCCGCTGCAAACAATTCTCCTATCATCTCCGGTACTCCATGATCATCATCGTCCAACATCATCGTTCTCATCCACATGTATCCCAAATTCATGATCATGTCCTTCTACCTCCTGATCCATACCCTCATTAATTACAACATCCGCAGCCTCCCCATGATGAATCCACCTCGGTGTATGTAGGTGAAATTCCATAAATGTGCAGATGACATTCTACTTCATCCCGATGTATCAGCCTTCGATTATGACAATTAATGCACGGACAACGAATATGTTCGTCTTCATGGTACCTTTCACTAACAAATTTCATAAACTCTTCAACTCCCTTGACATAATCGGGTTGTGAATTTTTTCCCAAATACCCAACTTCTATTCATCCGTCTTGACAAAAAAATAGTATGAACTACCTAACGTGATTAAACTAAACAAAATACTATTGCATATAAGAACCAAAAATTCAAACCTTCTTCGCCACGTGACGATCGCCGGCGACCCTGCAGCAAGCCTCGATCGTTGCGACGCGACACGTCGTCCTCGCCCTCGATCAGGTGGACGCGCAAGTCCACACCCTCAATCAAGTCCACACGTCGTCCACGGCACTTCACTTCCTCGATCACGCCGATGCCATCTCAGTCCTGTACGATGCCGAGAACACAGGATCGCGGCGCCGCCGAGAACAGGATCGGCGCCGCCGCCCGCGGAGAAAAGGATCGTGCGCCGCCCAGAATCCTGAGTCGCGGCGTTTTGCGTGGACACCTGCGCGACCGAGCCAAAGTCGATGGGCAACAATCTCTGATCCATTAAGTTTGGGGCCCAGCCTTTTCAATTATCAAGTTGAATGCGTATATATACAATAAAGTGCATTGTTATTTCAATAACTGCGGAGTAGTCCAGTGGTAACTCAGGTTTAAGAGTTCTATTAGGTCGCAGGATCAAAGCCATGCGGCCGCATTTTTTTTGCCGCAAATAATAATCTATGGAGTAGTGGTAACTCAAGTTTAAGAGTTCAGTTAGGTCGCAAGATCAAAGCCATGCGGCCGCATATTTTTTTGCCGCAAATAATAATCTATGGAGTGGCACTTGGAGGCCCACTTTGAGAAAATAATAACCACACAAGTTACATACGATGATTACCCAAATTAATCTGTGACCATCATTAGGTGCGCCAAATGATGCAGCACATGGGAATCACCATCTATGATGATGATCTTCTGTTGTTCTGTGTCGTTCCTTTCATTTTCGTCAAAAAACTTTAAGCCAAATCTTGGTCACTTGTAACTTATGACAAAGCATAAAATTTGGTCATAGAATGATATCATTCCATGACCAAAGTAACCAGGGTCACTAGCAAAAGGTCACAGATGATCATATTTCTACTAGTGCCTCCTATTGACAATTCTAGTTGCTATAGTCTCTAATTCACACACAAGAGCTAAGTCACTACTTTACCACTAGGTGAACAAGCTAATTACTCTAGCAACTAAGCAAGTCTACTCAAGCTACACTAGCACAAGATATATGAAAGTAATGCAAGAGTGTAGAGGTGATATACCACAATGTCGAGGCTAGTCAATCCAATCACCAAGGATGAAACAATATGATTACCAAATTGAAGCCAATCACCGAGAGACAAATGGAGACACGAGATTTGACCCGAAGTTCACTTGAGCACCCTCAAGCTAATCTCCGTTTGTGCCGACCTTCTTACGTGTGGGTCAAGGTGGAGCTCACTCCAAGCCAATTGCCTTTAGGCTTCTTGCACCCAATGCAAATGAGAGGTACCCAAGATACGAGCAATAGATTACTCACACTTTGTCTTCCCCGATGAGGAGTGTGTGATCCTCTCACAAATCACCGGAGGTGGCCAAGAACATACACCTTCTCTTGTCGCGCCTCCACCAATCACCAAGCCGGCTAGGAGTGGTGCTCTCCAAGAGCAACAAGAAAACCACCAGCTCACAACGATCCTCAAGCGCCACTAGATGCAAAGATCAAAGCAAAGTGCACTTGAATCACCTCAACTCACTAGAATGGATGCTCTCAAGCAAAGGAGTGAGGAGGAGGATGAGTGCTCAGCTCTAGAGGTGTTAGAGCATCTCCAACAAGTGTTGCATATGGGTTTGACATTTGCATTTTTGCCAAAAGTCTAGAAAACAATGCTCTAACAGCTTTTTACAAATCCCTTTTGCATTTTAGTGAGTTTGGCAAAATCAGGTCCTTCTTTGGCATTTTTGCCAAACTTGGGAGCTTTGGCATTTCTTACGTGCGTCTCTTGCATGCCCGACGATGGCGACTTGCGAACAGGATCCAACGAGGAACCAACAACCGCTCCCTCTTGGCCCCACTTTTCCCATATGCCAAACCAAAAAAATAGCAAACTGTTGGAGGAAGTCTTTTTTTGGCTTGACATTTGGAATGGGGAGTTGGCAAACAAGTCAAATGCCAAATCAAAAATACCAAAAACTGTTGGAGATGCTCTTAGGAATGATTTCAAATGTCCAAGAGACCTCCCATGGCCGGCCAAAGGGGTATAAATAGGCTGCACCTAAAAATGGAGCCGTTGGGGAGGAACATGCAATTCCTGCGGGCCGACCGGACGCGCCGAGTCCGGTCGATGAGTCCGGTCAGAACCGACAAACCCAACCAGCCAAAAATAGAACCCCTTCGCATGCGTCCGGTTAGGGAATCATGCATCCGGTCATGCTTCCGGTGCATGCGTCCGGTCACTCCCCGAGAACAATCACGAAAACATGCTCTGTTTCTTTGACCGGAACCACAAACCGGTGCGTCCGGTCGATCCTGCATGCTTCCGGTCGCGGTTCCGGCCACCGTGTCCGGCCACCTCCGAGCTGCGAAATTTCGTCGTTAAGCGTCGCCGTTCCTTCGCCTTTGCTCCAAACCGACTTCCGCCGCTTGATTCTTGTTGCCGACACGTCGAAGAACACCCCGACACCATGTGTTAGCATTTTGAAAACATTTTCCATCAAGTACGAAGTTAGCTCTCTAGGTTAGAATGCATGCAAATGATTTTGAACCTAGAGGTACATGAGGATCGATATGTATGATAGTTTTCCCCTCTTTATAGTACGGCTTATCGATCCTATAATCACTCACACCCTCTATGGTGTCTTGAGTGTAAAATCAAAATGGCCCTGTGGATATACCTTTGCCTTGAGCCCATTTTGATCCTCGATCCACTCTAAGTCATGTACTTGATCATCATTTGAATCATCTCGATCCATCCACCATGACCATCATGCACAAACCTTGGCTTGACCAATCTCCAACTAAAACAAACACTTAGCATAGAGAGATTAGTCCTAAGGATGTCACTAATTAGCCAAAACCAATCTAGAGATCTTCACCATGTGAGGCGAAGGCGACGCCACCGCGTCAGGAAAAGCGGATCCGCCGCTCCGCGCCGTCGAGGGGCGGGCGTCCACCATGGCTGCCGTCAAGGTCTCGGACGGGGCCTCCATGACCGGCACCGAGCAAGATGTCTTCGGGCAAAGGGAGTGGAGGTGGCGTGGGGGAGCTATGGCGGAGGAGGGACAGGCGGAGGGGCCGCCACGGCGGGAGGCGGCCGGCGGCGGCGACGGCACCAGGGTGCCCTAGCGGGCCGCGCGGTCCATCGCGTGCTCCTCTCGGGTCTACTTAGGATCTTATTTCAGTACTACCTCGGTGACGCCGCATCACCCCCATCTCAACACCAAGGGATAACATATTTCCAAGATTTTGGTTCCCATAGTCTAGGCCCTGCAAATGGAAAATACAAGTTACTAACTACTGCATCCAAGAATAGAACACAAAATAACCCTATGAACCAACAATATGCCCCGGAGCTATTACATCATACACAAAAAAAGACAGTGCAAAAACCATACTGAGGACCTCAACCCAACTATAAATATTTCTAGACATCAATAATAAAAGCAGGAGGATATTCACAAGGTGTGGATTTGAAGCATATATAAAAAGGGTAGGCAGAGAAATTTAAGAAAACAAAATTGAACAGTATACCTTCACGTGGGTGGCTTGAACCAGCGTGTGATATTTCTTTGTGTACAAGCCTGTCAAGCACATTTTTGTCAAACTGTTTCATATCCATAGATGGACAGTATTCGATGGTACAGTTTAGAAAAATGTTTTTTTTTGACACGATTCGTATTTTTCTGTCCGTTTTTGCACGCATAGAACTAATTGAGTTTCCAGTAGTGATATGAGGCCAAGTAGAAATTTGCACCGTGTGACGCTACGCGCCCAGATCAGACGTCCGAGCGCTAGCAACTCCCTTCTTATATAGGCACTCTGATAAGTAATGTCTTGTTCATGCCCACACTGCTTCTGAAAATTGGATGGTACAAAACAATTTCGTCTTATATACAGACTTAAAACTTCATGGAGGACATGGATATGGTTGTGCCTGACATGAAACCTGTTGCGAAACAGCAATGTCAGCAACGAACTGAGGAACAAGCAACACAGTTTCAATTTTCAAACCACGGGAACCAAGACATCCTAAGTACCCGCTCCACCACACCCTGGATAACGAGTACCAAATGTCTGAATAGAAACAACAATACTGATGAAGGCATGTATATTTGTTACATAGTAATAATTCATGAAAAAACGCAGAACAATGCTCTTCGTGCTGTATATATATATCAGCATAGATGATCTTGTGTCTTGTCCTGTACGCAATCAGCCATGCTGGCGGCTGTGGGAATAGGCGGCCCAGGCGAAGATTACGAGAAAGGGCCAAAAGTATTGCAGCGTTAGTGAAATGGTAAAATGAACTATTGTGTTCAGCCATGGCAGAAATCCCAATCTCGCTTGCAGCACTCCGGAAACACGACTAAGGTCAAGCAGCATCTGTGAGTTACTGCAGATCACTACCAGAGGGCAGAATGCACAAATGGTAATTGCAGCGGCCCGTGCAACTGGAGCCAGCACCATATATACGCCCAGTGCAAAGGCAGCCGTCAAGCAGGTGACGGAGTTGGAGGCAAACATCAGAGATATGTTGAACTGGCATCGGCGAAATGACAGTGTAATCATGGCCATGCCAGAATACATGAGGGCAACGGTTGCAGACGCAGCACAGATGAAGGCCAGTGCGTTGGCGACCATGAACACTTCAAACTGCCAACTGCGTGATTCATTGCTGCCGCTGCTGGCCCCGGAACCTCCAGGCACACGAGCGATAGTGGCAGCGAAGGTCACAGACGCTATGAGCACTGAACCGATGCCAAGAGTACGGGTGGAGTCTGCCAGCTTTGCTGACTCCTCCTTCTCAAAATCTTCTGCAAGCGTACGTTCCTCACGTTCAACTTTTGACACTTGCAGGTCTTGGCCACAGGAAGTAACAATGCTGGCCACCCACACTTTTGAGTGTATGATATATCAGTACCTCAGGGTTCTGCACAATTGACAGTAACGAATGATTAGACAAAAAAAAATCAATATGTAAAATATAAACAGAGGTAATATAATTGATGGGTCCATTTGTGTTAATACCCCTGCAAAAACGAAACCTTCACGGATGCTCCTTTTGGCTACATCTAGTGCTGTGTCGCCCTCCATGTTCCTTAGATTTAACACCACTGCCGGGTTCTTCAATAGAATGCAGAGCACATGTAGGTTTTGGACATCAGCAGCTAGGTGCAGCGCAGTGTTACCGTTCTTGTCCTGAATATTCAGTATCGGCGCAAACTCTGGTCGTCGACATGCTTGCCTTACTACACGAACACAATTGTTCTGGACAGCAACGTGAAGAAAGGTTCTTCCTTCATTGTCGCGCAAATCCATGCAACCTGGGCAGGTCTTGATCATAATGTCAATAGAAGGCCATCGATTCGCCATGGCTGCCACATGTATAGGACAAAAACCGTCATTGTCCGTCTGGTAGGCCATTGATGAATCGGCCTCATCATCTAATAATTGTCTAACAGAGCCAATTTCCCTCCAGTTATAGCGAAAACACAATGTAAAATTGAAAAAAATTTGCGGCTGTGACGCAGCAAAAGTGAAGGGGCGTCCTTCCTTTCTCGTCTTTTTTCTTTGGCAAGGTCGTTCTTCCAACTGAGTATCATTTGTGTTATATCTGAAAAATATTGCATATATTGAATTTGACAGTAAATGACTGCCCAAGGTAAAAATAAACATCTTCTGCTTCACAATGTAACAGAACAGGGAGATCCAAAATACGCAAAAAAACAGTTCCACTATCCTGTTAATTATCCTATGATTCCAAGATTCAAGTTTCACGAGTGTGTTAAGATTCCAAGGTTCAAGTTTCACAATTTTCTTCCATTACTATTCTACTGGATCCAGATCTAAAATTTGCTTCATTCATGAAAATGGTGAGGATGTTTTACAAATACAAGAAACAATGCAGAGAGTTGAAAATATGAGACAAATTACAAAGTATTATGGTAGCATCACCCATAACAGTTAGCCAGTAATAACAAATGAATATTAAGAACAGAACTACTCCCTCCATTCTAATTAGTGAGGGGCAAGGTGTTCTTTTGTCAGGCTCTAGAAAGTCTCTTAGATTATTTCAGAACGTAGAAGTATTTTATTGTTCTTATACTTGTCGAGTATTTTTATTGTGTATTTATTTATAATTTTACATTCATGGAAAACTAGAAACCCTAGGAGCTCTTATATTTTTTTGGGGCTGATGGAGCAGATAAAGCAATGTACAAGTTATGATTTTGGTATATCTTAGTACTATTAAAGAAACTAATGATAAAGCAAAGTGCTGCCATACTACCGAACTATACTAGAAATGGAAGCAGCAGGAAACAATAATACTTATGAAAAAATAAGAACTGTTCATATATAGAAAGTTACCGCCAAGCTTGAGAAGTGCTGCAGCATGTAAGGCGTTTTGCTTGTTGGGTCCCGAGTAGGATATGTCAGTAGGAGCAGGACTCCTCGAACCATGATACAGCGCCTCTGCTACGCCTCTGTGTCCAAGTGAAACAGCCAGGTACATGGGTGACATATTGGCGCAGGTTATGTTACCCAGCTGTGGATGCACCCACATCAGCAGCTCGACTATTTCAATGCTGCCGACGCTGACTGCCGTATACAAGGCTGTCGCCCCATTTTCATTACGCATGGTCACAGCTTCTACCGCCCTGCCATGGTTGACAACTCCATCCCACAACAACACGATGAGATGGTAGAGCATCCTAAGGTTGCCGCATCTGGCAGCATGGTGCAATGGCGTATCACCGCGACTGTCTGCTGGTGCCGCAAGCCCGGTCTTCAGGTACATCTCTTTCACACACCTGAAGCAAGAGGGGTCCCTCAGACATATGAAGCGAGGGTGCTGCTCAACGGTGAGCATATTGAGGGCTTCGGGCAATGGCAACGACACAGCATGCACATGGTGGCCGGTCGAAGGTGCCGGCTGGAGATTTTCGACGTCGCCACAGTTTTGGCACCGGACTGGTCCCAACAGCCTAGGATGCAAAACGACCGACTGGGCGCCATCTGAACCGCTCCGCAGCGCAGTACGGTACCGGTCATCATAGGAGGAGCCGCTCACACTCGCCGATGGCATGGCTGCCACACAAGTGCGCGCGCAGAATATGCTACTCACTGCAGGATCAGCACGTCAGTGCAGGGACCCTGCTGCCGTGGAGGGCTACCTTGCAGCTCCTCCCTGTGGCCGGTGCTGCTCGCATCTATACAGCTAGCATCACAAGATTTAGTTCCAGTGTGGGGACAAGAAGATGCAGGCACAGGCTAGTGGGATGCTATTGCCAAAGGTTGCTTGCTCTGGTTCGGTGAGCGGTGCTGCTGTGCTGGTTGTTCCATGGAGAAGAAGCACTAGTGTCTATATAGACATATATAAGGGATAGAAGTTAGAACAGGACGAGATTAGGCAGGCAAGACACATCAGAATAGAGTGCTCTGCTTATTCTCATAATTGCAACTCGATAAAGACTCATAATTCATATACTTTCCATATTGATATAATAAGGATTTTGATGGAAAAGTTCCTCTAACAATTTCTTCGATAACATCTCCAAACATTGCCATCATATATTCATGGTTTCTCACTACTTAAAGATAGAGAGCAGAGCTGGCTCTCCAAAGTATGCACAATTTGTTGGAGAGTGGAATGTCCAAACACTTGAATATCCTTCATTGTTCTCCTTCCTCCTCCCGACAAGCTGCCACCGCCTTGGCGCCTTATGCCCACGGTCCCCGATATAGGGTCTTGCCAAAGCTTCGTGGCCACAGCCGTGATTGTGGAGCTCTAGCCAGACCTACCACACCCGCAGCTGCCTCCTCCATCCCCTCCACCTATTGTCGCTGGAACCTTAACACCTCCCTTCGACCGTCCCCACTGCCTAAGCCAGACTACCACCCCAAGCCCCTTCTAAGGTCGCCAGAGTTGGAGGAGAAGAAGGGGAGAGGCTGGAGATGGAGAAATATGATAGGGAGAGGAATCTAGTGTAGGGACAGAAACAATTCCTTTGTTAGCCAACCTACACATGAAAATGGGTGTCTGACCCATAGTGGCCTGGCCAAACTTCACCCAAGTCACAGTACATAGGCATAGAACATTTCTAGCTCACCTAAATCAATTTGTTAATTAAAAAGTAAATTGGAAAAAAGGACATTGATATAATTTAATGAGGACTAGAGATTCAAGTTGACATGTGGGTAAATTTTGCAACAACTAATAAGATCCACAGTTCAATACCAAAATATAGATTCATACTGTGAAAAAGGATACACGAAAAGCTCATATAACTTTACTTAGAGTTTCAAACTGAATACAAAATACAGAGTGCAATGGGAAAAAAAAGAAAAACCACATATATAAAGTAATTCATAAATATATCACAACCAAATAGACATTATTGTCTACATATGAGTACTGTGTTAGGAAATGAATTGAGAAAGTAAATATAGATAATTTTGAATAGTTGTTGGCATTAAAGTTATTTAGGAACAGTCATAAAACATATAATTTCATGATCACGCTAGAGCACCTGATTGGATGATTGGAGGAGTGATGTTCAAGGTACTGATGAAGGCATAGCTCTAACGTTCATTAGCAGTGAAATCTATCCACCAAACTTCAGGGAATATAATTGGGATTGTCGTCCCAAGTTTCTAACACCAGGGACAGTCATGTTTTTCTGTCAGCAGGTCCACCATGTCCATGTCGTGGCCAGGCCAAGCAAGGTACGGTGCATCATCGGCAGTTTAAACTCTCCCATCATTTCAATGTCCTGACAACAGGATAAAATATGGACAAGACTCTTTTACGGTTTGTCCATATATATCGTTTGGAGCCCTATAGATAGATAGGTCGGGTCACCATATGATTCTTCAGCACACGTCAGATCTTGTGGACTTGCTCACACTTATATCTAACCACATGGATACATAATCATGCACATGTGGTTGCCAAATGCTACATATTGTCCAATAAGTGGACCACCTTGGCTGCTACATTGATTATGTTTTATACCCGGCTCAGCAAGGCGCCAACTCACTAAATCCATCTGGTTAGGTGATTAGCATTGTCAGATTCGGGTCTTGAAGGAAGGACGAGATGCCAGATTCATTAAAAATGCATTATGTGTGTACAAGCAACAGCGACATTTCAGATTAGATTCATTAGAAAAATAAGAGTGGCTAGAATGCAACCGCAAAGTAGTCCAAGTTTCTAATCCCAACAACCGCACCATCAACTTGACATGTGAAAAGAAAAGTTTGCAAAAGACAACATACAAAAATGGTGGTATAATGAAAATTAGAGAAACAGAAGCATCCAGACAGAAAATCCAAGCGAACCTTGTTTGGAGTTTGTTCAAGTGCGAGTTAATAATGGATGATAGCAACCAACCGATCAAGTACCTTAATTAGGACCTGTTTGGATCCATGGATGGAGTTAATAGTAGGTCACTCGATCCAAGTGGGCGTTCAGTTAATAGTTTCACTAATTTTTAGTTGAATGTCAACAAACAACTATCTTATTAGTTGGGCAAAACCAGCTAATAGAAGCTAATAATAGCTACCAACCATAAGGTAGCTAACAAATACATGCTAATGGATCCAAAGAGAGCCTTAGGCACTAGGTTATTGACTCAATTTTTCAAAAGCACTAGGGCTAACCAAAGTGTGTAACCATTGGCACTAGGGCTCCCTTAACGCAACCATTGACTCTATGAAGTCTTTGTGTTGGAGCAATTTCCATGTATGGCATTGCCATCACTTAGTGGTTCTTTTGACAAGGATGGATTGGTAGCCTGCGAGTGTGACCACAAGCTAGCTAATTTCAATTTCCTGAGCATTGCTGCCCCAACTATGACCAAATTTCTCAAAATAAAACTGAAAAATTAAATTAAAAAACAAACAAAAGCACAGGACGAAATACATGATAAATTTGAGCTAGGACACAGATGCGGCCATGCGTTTTTGTAACGGCTGACCTGGTTGGAAGCACGCCGCCGCCATCGCAGGGTGGAGAACCCTGGCGGCGGGCCTGCCTCTGGGCTAGCTTCCCTGCGCCCTCACACACCGCCGGGTAGAGGCCTGTTACGCCGTGCCTCTCCCCGCCTCCGCTGTCCCCGCACGGCCGTCTCCCTCTGGTGACGCCCCGCGCCGCCGCCCGCCGCCGCCAAGGCCGGGCGCCGCCGCCAAAGCGGGATGACAGGGCTGGGCCATAGGGCCGCGGACGTCGCGTGCAACCATGAAGCTGGGCTGAGCCCACGACCCAAAAACACTGAAGGGCCAAACTCAGGATCACGAATAACCAAGGCCCACACTCCGATGGGTTACACGTTATGCAAAAAATCCACAACCGAATATATGAAGCGGTTGGACGAACCAGTGAGTACTATGTATTTGTATGAATTGCTTCAAGAAAATTAACAGCTGCACCAGCTGGCTTCCATCGGTTCTGATGGAGGCATCATCATATCACCTCCATCTCTTCAACGCGATCGATCTGCTGTCTTCTGATTGCACAAATCCAGCGGATCGAGGATGAGCAGCAGCAGTCAGCTGAAAAGTGGTTGTTTTGGGAGCGATGCAAAGGGTTTGACCCACCAGTTTCAAAGGTGCTTGTGTTGCTGCCTCCAGCAAGGCTCCAACTAACTAATCCTGGTTAGAAGATTAGCATTGTAAGATTGGGGTGTCGGAAGAAAGGATATGCCAGATTCCTTAAAAATGCATTAGGTGGAGACTTGCGTTTGAGACCATGAGGTGCCTCACAGGAAAAGTAATAAGGTTTCTAAAATACAGCAACTGGGCATTAAGTTATTCGTCCTATATTTTCTGAAGAAACTTTTACATCAACATCATGACAAAGCTATAAGGTTATTCGTGCTATATATTCTGAATAAAGTTTGCAACATCATAGTCATGAAAAAGCTAGTGGGGTTGTCGACACTGCTGGCCCAAATAAGTCTTTGCTTCCATTTGTTATGAATAAAGTTGTATGTGAAGCACTATGAGTTGATGGATGTACCTCCACCAATGGTCACAGGACCCAACAGCTGAATATTCATATGTAGGCACGCACGTCACGGCTTAGTCAAACCAATGCATATATAAGCTTTATTTTTGTAATAATATGTTATCCTCCCAAGGCACCTAATCACCTTAAGCAAGAGCGTCCATCCAACCTCTCATGATGCCATGATTTGTAAAATGGAGCAGGTAGAGACCTGCTGTCTACTTCTTAGTGAGATGTTTACACAAGAATAAAGTTACTGTGATGAGCCTGATAGCACATTAATTAAGAGGGGAAGATAGCGCCATTGACTCCACAAGTCTCCTTAGAGATGTTCTTTACATGTGTATTACCACCACAAGCAACATTTCAGATTAGAAAAATAAGAGTGACTAGAATGCAACCGCAAAGTAGTCCAAGTTGATCCTAGCAACCCAGGCACCATCAAATTGATTTGTCAAAACAAAAGTTTACAGACGAGCATACAAAAAGGGTGGTATAATGAAATTTAGTGAAATAGAAGCATCCGGGCAAGAAAATCCAACCTTGTTGCCAACCTTGTTTGGAGTTTGTTCAAGTGCAAGTTAATAATGGATGACGGAAACCAACCGATCAAGTACCTTAATCAGGACCTGTTTGGATCCATGGAGTTAATAGTTAGCTACTAATAATTTGCTCATTTCGATCCAAGTGGGTCCAGTTAATAGTTTAGCTAATTGTTAGTTGGGCAAAACCAGCTAATAGAAGCTAATATTAGCTATCAACAATAAGCTAGTGCGCTAAATAATACAAACTAATGGATCCATAGAGAGCCTTAGGCACTAGGTTGTTGCCTCAATTAGCTAATGGCACTAGGGCTAAGCAATATAACGTAACCATCGACTCTACAAACTCTTTGTGTTGTAGCCACTACTGGAGGCGCCGCCTCTACCAAGCGCTAAAAGCGCTCGGTAGAGGCTTAATAGCGCTCAGTAGAGGCTTTACCGAGGGCTACGCTCAGTAGCAGCCCCTCGATGAAAGATCGCTCGGGAACGAGCTCCTACCGAGCACTATTAACGGGCCACTCGGTACAGCCTCTACCGAGGGCTCCTTCCCTCTCGCTAAACCTGTCCCGACGTCGACAGCGTTTGCCACCGTCGACGTCAACTTTAGCGAGAGCCCCCCCCTCTCTCGCCAAAGGAGTGTAGTTCACCGAGGGCCACCCACGAACACACTCGATGAAGCTTTTTTTTAAAAAAACTTTAAAACAATTTCTACCGCGCCTTTGTCGCTGGGGCGCTCGATAGATTTTGATTTTAAAAAATAGGGAAACCATCTCTACCGAGCTCCTCCTCGAGCTCCTCCTCGACCGCCACTCAAGAGAGCTATGGTCATTTCACCGAGGGCCGTGGCCACGCCGTGAATCGACCATAGTTACACCGATTTGTTTTCACCGAGCGCCACGCTACCCCCCCTCAATTTACCGAGCACTAAAGCTCGGTAGAGTGACCATTTTCTATCGAGTCCCATTCTACCACGCCGGTAGAGTTGATGGCAGGGCGCCGTCAACGATGACAGACGCCGGGGCGTCAAGTCCACCGAGGGAGGATCTTTGCGAGAGATGGCTCGGTGGAGGCGGCACTCTACCGAGGGGGCCACGTTCGAGGGTTAGGATCTCGGTAGAGGGATCTCTACCAAGAGCTTTCGCCCTCCCCGCTGCGTGGCTCTCGGTGCAGGGGGACGCTACCGAAGCGCTAGTTTTCTGGCTCTCGGTACACCTTCTGGTGCGCGGTAGCGCCCCTGTGTGTCAGAGTGAGCAATTTTCATGCATAGCATTGCCATCACTTAGTGACTCTTTGAAGGATTGGTAGCCTACGAGTGTGACCACAAGATAACTAGTTCCAATTTCCTGAGCATTGGTGCCCCAAGCGAAATCGAAGCATCGAAACGCCCAACCAAAACATAGCCCAACTTATTATGGAGGAAAGGAAAAACAAAAAAACGCCCTAAGAAAAGCAATAGATGCACAATCAAGCATTTCATATATTGGTGCATAAGTAATACCTTCCCTTCTTGCAACTCGTTTCCTTTTTCTAGACCGAGCAACAACTGCCATGACACACAACAACCAATGCGCAGCAGCAGCACAAACAAATGCCTTGAGCCTCTTATTCATCTACATACATATGCACAATCAAGCATTTCACAATTAATGACCTAGCAATACCATGTAGGGTTTTCATGTACTAACACAAGATTCAGCTATACCATCACCGCAAAGACGGGCCCCGCCATATACACTCTTCAAGGAGGGGATGAATTTACCTTGAACGTGCTTAAACAGAAAGCGTATCTATACCGGAGCAAAGCAGGATGCGGAGGGAGACCGGTGGGGCTTCGACCGGGGGCGGCGGAGGACGAGGGAGGCGGCCGGCGGGGCCCCTCGACGCGCGCGCTGCAAGACTGGCCGCCGGCCCTAGCGCGGGGCGATCGCCGCCGAGGCGCCGCCGCGGCGGTTGCAGGACCTGCTCCCTTCCCTCGGCCGGGCGGACCTAGCGTGTGGATCCGAGGGACGAGGTCGGTCGGCACCGTACCAGCGGTGGGACGATGGAAGGGCGGCGGATCTCCGGGTTCGCGAAAGGAGAGAGGGTTCGCTCGATGTCGTCGCGAGAAGAAGTAAGGATAAGGTGGTTGGCGAGTGGTGACGGAATGACCCGAAGATGCGGCGCATGCGCCGACCTGGCTGGACCGGCCCGTCCGCCTTTTTGAGGGGATCACTCAACCCGCATCTTTGCGGTATATTCCGCCCGAGGTCGGGCTCCGTCCTCACCCCAACCCTCATCCAAACAAATGGAAAATGGGTCGAACCTGTCGGATTGAACCCATCCCACCACCAAACACACGGTAAAAAGGACGGACCTTGCTCGTCCCCTCACCACCGCGTAGAGGCCGGAGGCGGAGAGGAATGGGGTCGAAGGTGGCGGCGGTGGCGGTGTCGCCCTGGCGAGGGGCGCGATTGGGCGGGCGCGGCTGTTTAGGTCTTGCCGAAGCGACGACTCAGCTCTTTTTGTTGGTGCACGACAACAATAGCTTTGCTCTTGCACTACCGAATCCGGATCATTGTCGAGTGCCAAAATTTTGGGACTCGGTAAAGATTTATTTCGCAGAGTGTTGTTTTTCGACACTCGCTAAAATGAGTCTTGGCTGAGTGCCATTTTTGGCACTCAGCAAAATGCGTCTTTGCCGAAAGCCAAAAAAAAGGCACTCGACAAAGAGGCATTTTGCCGAAAGTGCATTTTTATTGGCCCTCGCCAAATTATTTTTCAAAGAATTTTTGAGGCATAAATATGTTCAAATGAAAAACTTTTGAACTACAAAGTTCTGTAACTTGTCAAGAGCTACAAAGTATATTTTGGTCATTTCTTCATTTGACAAAGAGATAATAACGTTGTTCATAAAATGTTCATCTCTCATATTAGTTTCATGAAACTAAAAAGAGATTATATAAGATTATATAAAACTTTCGAAATTTGTCGAGATGCGTACGCCAGCAGTAGTGACATTCGTAGACTTGGACGACCCAACCACCCCAGGCATCAGCAAATTTGTCAGTCCAAATAATGAGTAATAAACTTTGTAGGTGAGGCAAACATAAGCACATCACGGTATATAGTTTTATAGTTTGAGAGAGGCAAAAGACCGTGGTAGAAAAATCCAATCAGGTGGGCCAACTGTGCGATTGCACCTGCCCTTGTTTGAATCTGTTTGGAAACGATGACGAAGGACGTGGTATCCACCCCTCTTCGACGAAAAAGGATCGACTTGGACTTGTTGATCGAGTATATAAAGTATGAGCAGCTAGCCCCTGTCTGTCTAGCCCATTTTATAAGTGAAAAACTTTTTTACGTTGTATGATGCATTGGTTCAGTTTAGTTACTCTATTTCCCCATGAATTTGCCTAGCCGATAGCTGTTTGCTTTGTTACTGTAGGTATGTGTTGAAGAAAATACATCTTCAAAGGCAGACAACGTGATGCTGCAAGTCAGCTTGATAAAAGCGAATGGATTCAAGTCTGAATGTTGCTTGCAGACATTCATTGAAGCAAAGGTAACTAAGAAGTTCCATTGAAGCTATATTGTTATCTCCTTTATTTTGTCTATTATTTACTTACAAATAAATGTTTCTGTGTGATTCCAGGATATCAATGTAGCCCTCCAGGGAGGCAGGGCTGTGAATCAAATGAAGATGGACAATGTAGTCATGGAGAAAAGAGTCTTCGTTTTGCAACCTGGTAGTGATTTTTAGAATGTGGTGTCGTGGCTGCTGTCAGGACGTGGTGATGTTTCTTTTGACTGAGTTGTGTGTAATTGTTTTCTAACGATGGATCATAAATGCCACTTTGTTTGTGTTTGAATGATGTTTACCAAATTTTTGGTTAATACAATATAGGGCATTTTGTCTGTTGGACCATGAAAAAATAAGAACTGTGTCCAGATGTTTGAGATTTTTTAAGCTAGGTGTAAACATGGGGGCAACAACACAATATATATATATTTTTTAGATATCCGTAGCGTTAGCACGGGCAATATACTTTTTTACGTTGTATGATGCAGATGTCTTTCTGTACTCTGCTAGTTGATTGTCTTGTGGGGTGGTTGTTGTGCCGAACTTTCAAGCAACTTGATAATTTTCTACACGGGGACTGCCACTGTGGGAGACAGTACTAATTATTATTTTGAATGAAGGAAGGAGAACAACTTAAATTCCACTGGTTGTTGTGCCGAACTCTTTCAACAATCTAGTTACTACACGCTTAATTTACATGATGTGTACTAATTATTATTTTGAAAGAAGGAAGGAGAACAACTTAAATTCCACTGGTCTATCTACGGCCCGCCCTGCTCCTGCCGGCCCTAAAGCACGCGCCGTCTCGGCAACCACTCCTTGCCTGTGAAGGCGCCGCCGGGTGTCTCCGTGGCAACCGAGTACCGTAGCAAGCCCCGTATGTAAGAGGCCCAGACTAGCACTCATATGTCATAAACCAGACTCTCTCTTGCAAGCACCATTTCAGAGGCCAAATGTATATGTTCTTTCGAATCATCGTCTAGTTTACAAGCTCGGGCGTCAGCTTCACTCGATTGTTTTTTAAAAAAACGAACCGCAGAAGAGCTGCTCGCTATATTAAAAGGAGACGCCAGAAGGCGCAAGTTACAAAGCAAAAGAAAAGAAAACAAACCAACTAAACTAAACTCGCCCGGTTGGATTAGGACATCAACATGGGTAACCACTCAACGCCAAACATGGACCAGACTCTAAACAAACACATCGGCAGAGAAGACTGAAACATCTGCAACGCCCACCCACAAACCGCGACACGTGTAGTCGTCGTCGAACCCACTGATGAAATCCAGTGCCAAAGATAAACAAAGGGGCGGACACCACAACCGAAGGCCACCGCCCCGCGGCAACAAAGCCACCATCGGACATAATGAAAACACCAAGACCGAGCCTCCACAACACGCGGGGGACCTCGCCGCATCCGCCTTTGGACTCCTCTCTTGCGCGGGGGCCTCCTTGCCACGCCCCGCCACAACGCTCCATGCTCTAGCCTGGTTTCAAAGGTTGTCGTCAAAACAGCGAGCAAAGCTACCCCACCCACGATGATCATCATGAAGCAACCGGACTGTCGCCACAGGTCGGCGTTCCCTCGTAGCATCTCCGTACAAAAAGGCTGCCACCGTCGAGCCAGAAGAGCAGGGATGTCGCTTGCGCCATCTTCGGCGATGTACCACAGGGGTGGTTCCAGCCATGCTGAAAAAATCCCAGGACATAGAAAAATACGTGATAAATCCCGGGACATAGACACAGTGTGTCCTGCACGCGTGAACCCTGTATCGTGTGAGGGCTGACCTGATTGGAAGCTTGCCGCTACTGTCGGAGACCGGCGGAGTTGACCGACGAGATCCCGGAGGCGACCCTCTCGGCTTCCGCCCTTGGACACTATCATCGGCATGCAGCGCTGCTCAGTTTTTCTCCCACGGCGCCGCAGTCTCCCCCACGGCCGCCTCCATCTGGACGCACCGCCCGTCCGCTGCATCGACGGGTTGGCGGTTCGCGCTCGGCGGCCGCCAGCCGGGTGACTAGTGAGAGCGCTGCTGGGCCCACGGGGGCCCGTCGTCGTAGCGGGCAACCATGAAGCTGGGCTAACGTGCGATATGGGGAAAGCCCACGGCCCAAAATTCTAATGAGCCGTTGCTCAAAAAAATGGCCACTCTGCTCCTGAAAAATGGATCACGAAAGAGGCCCGTTGCTCAAAAAAAAAAAAAAAAAAAAACGAATATGAGAGGCCCGCACTCGGATCGGCCTACACGGATGGATGCTTCATAGTTTCATTTACTCTGCCATATAAATGGCCACTCTGCTCCTGAGAAATGGATGCTCCAGATCGAGTTTCATTTCTGAAACAATAGCACAAGGAACACAGTTTTTCATCCTTACATTCAGACTGGTAACTGCAAGTCCATCAGACAATGAACTGAACAAACAAGCAAGGCATGATTACAGTAGTTATCAGGGACTCACATCAAACTCACTCTCAAGGATGACAAGTATACATGCTACCAGCCAGGCATGTGAAGCGAAACAGCAACGTTGTTTAAATTCTAGAATGGAATAAAGGATACTTGCTTGTTTCCATTCATTTATTCATATACAATACACAGAAATATGTCCAGTGCTATATATCATCATCATATCTATGCTCTGCACAGGAAAAAAAATGTAATAAAAATGAAGGGTAGCAGTACATCTTCATGTACAGAGCCGCGCTCAAACCTTCAGACGGAACTCAATTAACTCTGGGGACGTCTGACGATCCAAACGTCTTATAAGAAGAAGCACATATGTTGTAGACAAAACACAGTGCAGCTTCATCAAAGTTCGATCCTGCAAATAGAAGATGGGACAACACGGCTCCATGAGTGCCTCATCAAGTCTTGGAACTAGTTCTCTCTCCGGTGACAAATAGCATATTTCCAAGATTCTGGTTCCAAAAGCTTAGGCCCTGCCAATGGAAAGTGCACGTTACTAACTACTACTGCATCCAAGAATAAAAACCAATAAACGTATGAAACAAACCATGATGGGGTTACATCAGAGACAATAAGGCCAGACTGTACACCTACACCCACCTATTATATTCTGTAGAAATTTGGGGAAGGTTCTGGCTGGTCACTTGTCCCAGCCCTAATTCCTCTTTTCTTATCTCTTGTTCTTTTACATATAAGCCCTTATACATTACTCTATTTACACCAACACTCCCCCTCAAGATGGGCCAAATATATCTAACATGCCCATTTTGTTACAACTCAACTCATTCTCGCTAGGTCCTAAACCCTTTGTGAAACAATCTGC
This sequence comes from Hyparrhenia diplandra, assembly GCA_015847255.1. Taxonomy (NCBI): domain Eukaryota; kingdom Viridiplantae; phylum Streptophyta; class Magnoliopsida; order Poales; family Poaceae; genus Hyparrhenia; species Hyparrhenia diplandra. The sequence goes on from JADLZK010011792.1 coordinate 571,865, forward strand.
TAGTTGACCACGTGATTTCACATACGCTAACTTGAGGATCCCACTATCGAGCTTCTCCTTGATGAAAAATCTATCAATTTCCACATGCTTAGTGCGATCGAACTGAACAGGATTATTTGCAATATTGATTGCCGCAATGTTGTCACAATGAAGCATCATGGTCTCATTTCTTAACAGCCGCAACTCCTTCAACAAGCCTTTCAACCACAACATTTCACATAGGCCTAATGCCATTGCCCTGTATTCGGCCTCTGCTGTAGATCGAGCCACAACAGCTTGCTTCTTGCTTCGCCATGAGACAAGATTGCCTCCCACAAACACACAATAACCAGATGTAGATCTCCTATCATCCCTACAGCTTGCCCAATCTGCATCACAGTACCCTTCCAAATTTAGGTGTCCATTCTTCCTAAACCATATCCCTCTCCCAGGAGTTCCCTTTAGGTACCTCAAAATTCTATAGACTATCTCCATATGCTCTGTCCTTGGGTCATGCATATACCTGCTTACTACACTCACTGCATAGGAAATATCAGGTCTCGTATGACATAAATATATCAACCTCCCGACCAATCTTTGATATCTCTCTCTGTTGACAGGATCTCCAGATTGGGCACATATTTGATGATTTTTGTCAATAGGAGTACTACATGGTCGACATCCAAGCATTCCGGTTTTTACGCCAACAAATCCGGGACATATTTCCTCGAGAGATGACAATTCCCTTGGGTGATCTAGCAAACTCAATCCCAAGAAAATACCGAAGTGGTCCTAGATCTTTCACCTCAAAGGCTCTTCCCAAATTTTCCTTCAAACATTTGATTTCCTCCTCATCATCTCCAGTAATCACTATGTCATCCACATATACTGCCATAATGGTGATAAATGTCCCTCTATGCTTATAGAAGGCGTATGATCACCATTACATTGAATGTATCCCATGTAACAAACTGCCCTCCTAAACTGTCAAACCACGCTCGGGGTGACTGCTTTAATCCATATAGTGACTTCTTAAGTCCGCACACCTTCCCAACAGTTTGACTATTTGCAAACCCCGGTGGGATTTCCATGTAAACCTCCTCCCGTAGATCTCCATGAAGAAATGCATTCTTCACATCCATTTGATGAAGAGGCCAACCAAAGTTTACGCGCACAAGAAATCAAGGTTCTAACAGTTCCCATTTTTGCCACGGGAGCAAAGGTCTCATCATAGTCAATGCCATATGTTTGGCTATACCCTTTCAAGAACCAATCTTGCCTTATATCTATCCACCTCACCTTTTGGGTTTTGTTTCACAAGTAAAGACCCACTTACAACCTAATTGCTTTCTTCCCTTTTGGAAGTGGAACTAGTTCCCATGTCTTGTTCTTTTGAAGAGCATGCATCTCTTCTTCCATTGCCGCCTTCCACTTAGGGTCCTGTTTTTGCACACTTCCGGTCCCTTGGAATAGGTAATTTGTTTGTAAAGATGCAACAAATGCTCTATATGCGGTGAAAAGACGCAGAGTATGAGAGGAAATTAGCAATGTCATGATCTATACTAGGACACTCAAATCCATATCGAACAGGAGGTTTTCCAAAATTAGATCTAGTATCTCTACGTTGTGCAAGAGATAACTCTACATGCTCAGGAATAGGAGAAACATTACCGGGTGGCAAAGATTGGGTCAAGGAGATCACTAGAGAGAGGTCCGAGGAGAGATTTGGGGATTTGGAGAAAACAGACTCATGTGGGCGTGATGCACTCACTTGCTCCCCCGACTCCTAACTTGCTCCCCGACTCTGAACCTCTTCCTTCGATACACACTTGCTCCTTGGCAAATCTTTTATCAATCTTTGTCCCAAAGAATCACCTTTTTCCGCGCCCTTAGCAATTGACTCTTCATTTCCACCATCAATCATCTCTACATTCTCAACCACCTCTTCATTCTCATGGCCATCACTTCTCATATCCGCTAGTGTTATCCTCGATTCACCATCTCTTTGGTCGAAGACACACCCAATGGACACGGGATAGTGCCAACAATTACTTCTCTTTGAGCATCTCCTTCATTCTCATTCCACCCACTATCACTCTCCCCTCTCTCTTGTCACCCTCGGTGGATCAAGAGAATTCCTCCAATAACGGATCAAGATCCCATGGTCTTGTGTAATATGGTTCAAACTCACAAAATGTCACATCCATACTCACGAACAGTTTCTTTCCAATAGGGTCCCAACACTTGTAGCCCTTTTTGTGTAGAGGAATATCCAACTAAAACACACTTTCTTCGCTCGAGGGTCTAACTTGCCAACCGAAGGTCTATGGTCCCCGACAAAGCAAACACAACCAAACACCTTTGGAGGTACCTTGAATTCTTGTTGTCCTAATAAAAATTCATTTGGGGACTTCATTCCAAGAACCCTAGATGGCATACGATTAATTAAGTATGTTCTTTGTCAACACCGCTTCACTCAGAGATACTTAGGCACATTCATTTGAAACATCAATGATCTTGCCACCTCCAACAAATGTCTATTTTTCTTTTCAGCTACACCATTTTGTCTTGGGGTATTAGAACATGTGGTTTGATGGAGAATGCCATGACTTGACAGATATGCTACAAAAGTCATTATTCACATATTCCTTTCCATTATCGGTGCGGATAATTTTAATCCCGGCATTAAACCGATTGACAACCAAATTATGGAAGTCTTGGAAACATCGGAGAACTTCATGCTTACCCCTAAGCATGTAGACCCATGTCATACAAGTATGGCGTCAATAAAAGTGACAAACCACTTAAACCCACTTAATGATGGCGAAAGCAGGGGACCCCCAAACATCGTAATGTATCATCATAAAAGGTTCACAACTACGAGGCCGATACTAGGATAGGTTGACCTTGTATGTTTCCCAAGTTCACGTGCATCACACACAAGTTGGTTTCTATCCACACCCTTAAGTACATCGGGATATAGTTTATTTAAGCTTTCAAAAGGCACATGTCCTAAACCGGCAATGAAGCAATATGATCTCCCTCTTTTTGCGCCTCAACGACTCATCGCCAATGCCGACTCCCCTCGTTGATATACCACAACCCATTACGCCGACTCAGGCCCCAATCACTCCCCCGCCCTCTTCTCTGAAAAATGCAAAAATTTTCATCAAATGTAAAAGGCATTTGAATTGATCAACAAGAGAGCTAACAGAGAGGAGATTGATCGAAGGATGGGACATGCAAAACAGATGATATGCAAAGAGATGGAGTACAATCTACAGACCCTACACCATGAATGGGTTGGGAGGTGCCATCGGTTTGAATAGTCTCGAGAATGGGCATGTGGAGTGTATGCTTTAAATAAACTAGTTATGCCTCGGTGGGACATGCTTGGAAGCACTTGAATCGATGACCCATTCTATGTTATGCCTATATGTGGATGCAAGTGCTCGTGCTTTCAGTACCTTTGCCCAAGTGGGCATAGTTGGCAAAATTACCAAAGGGACTGGAGGTGGCAAACACGTAAAAAGTCTGAAGTGGATTTGGAGGTATCGGATGCTTTAATCTTACGCCATTGTTCCCCATCGCTAACTTGTTCCCCCAAGACAAGAGAGGGGACATCCCTTGTGGAAGTAGTACCGACTTGAGAACCACTCTCTAAGGTAGCAACGTTAGCTAGAGGACCACCATGCGCCCACGACCCCCAAAGACGACCTCCCCCACGGCCAACACGCCCACCTCTTTGATCACCACGCCACCACGACCACCATCACGACCTCCACGAGTTCCACTCCTACCACCATAGCTCTTGGGAGGGGACAATTATAACTCAAGTGTCCCTCCTCTCCACAATTGTAGCACTTTTTCTCCGCCCACCGTGGTGTAGGCTAGCTTTACAGATTGTTACCACTCATCATCTTTAGTCCGCTTCTCCTCAATAACCATGCCGATACAGCCTCCTCTATGGTAGGCAAACTCTCCCGATGACAAAAGGCAGCCCTCCTCGCTCTCAAACTCAGGATCCAAGTTCCTAAGAAAATGAGTCACCCTCCCGATCATCTATCCACTTCAACATCTAGAGCATCCCGTGGATCTCATTCAAGTGGAGCATAGTGGTCTAGCTCACCCCACAAGTACCGCAACTCACTAGCATATTGCTCCAACGGGTCGCCCCGCTTGTTTCATCGCATCGATCTTATTCTCAATTTCCATCATCACCATCACATTCCTCTACTTGGAATACCTGTTACTCAAAGTCTTCCATATTTGTCTTTGCATTTTGCATAGTGTCCACTATTTTAAAAACAGATGGTGACATGGACCCCAATAGCCACGCCACTATGGTAGAGTTTGTTGTATGCCAAACTCTCCACTCGGCTGCTAAGCTTGTTAGCTTCGGCCAATGTTGACACACATATTAACGTATACTTTTAATTGTCAACTAAACATGGAAAAGGACTAAAATATAATTAGATAACCTTATTAGGGGTTTATACTAATGATTTCCATGAGTTTTGGTAAAGTTGTGATTTGCGTGGACTTAACGTAAAAAACAGGAGAAATGACGTGGCATTTTAATCGACGTAACGCAACGCAATCCAACTCAAAACAAGTCTAGAAGGCTCCGATTACTCCCCGACGTGAACCAAACTTGGCAATCAAGAAAACATCATCTAGAAGACTCCGAAGCCACGACGCGATCAAGGCCCGTGGTGGGGACCCACCTCGGGCCGATCGCCCAATAAAAGCCGATCGGCCCGCCTTGGCCGCCAAGCAAGCCCCGCTTTCGAAAGCTTCTCCAACCGCCTCCGAGATGCAATCTAATCCGGCCGTTTGATGTCGGTTTGATCCGAGGGTGTCGGTTAAGCACCTAAGATTAGTACCACATTGCTGCGGTTGAAGAGACATAAGAAGACCCCTATATAAGCAAGCCCCGGGCCCTTGGCTTCAATCATCTCGTAGATCAACTCATCATCATATCGATCGAAGATCCGGCTCTAGTTGAAGGCCTTAGCTCTAGTTCAAGAACCGTAAGTAGAAGATTAGACAAGATGTAGAACTAGAAGCCCTAGATTAGAGTTGAGAGTAGAGCTTCAAGTTGAGAGAATTAGAGCGCGGTTGAGGCGGAGTTGAAGGAAGGCAGGAGCCGCCGGCCCCTCCATCTTCTTTCTTCCTCCTCGAGTTGGTGCCATTGGAGCGCAACTCCTGAGATCTTGTGGATTGTTCGACTTCCATTCGAGTAAGTGGTATTGTCTCTATTGTTCTTAAGGTTCATATTTCTTTGATAAGATTACTTTGATTCTTGGTTGCTCTTGAGTTAAAGTTGTTAGATTAATGTAAGCGTGGTGCTTAGATTGACTAGCTTATTACGTAATACCTTCTATAGGTAGGGGTGAAGACACTTGTTAAGGCTGATCGTGGTGGTGACAAATGCCATTGAGTCCTTTTGTTACTTTTTGCCCTCGTTTATAGAAATCGTAGGAGCCCCCAAGCGTTGTTAGCGTAGATTCCCTTTATTAAGAGTTTCTTCATGACAACCCCTCTTAAGAACAATGTTGCAAATGATTTACTTGAAGTGAGAACAAGACCTTCCTAATGGAACTCCTTACCTCTCTTTTTAATCTAGTTATATAGCCACTACGGGTTTAGCTATACACCTTGACGTACTCTCTCTCACCTTCTCCCGTGGATTCGATATTTAAAGCCCTATTCCGGGTGAAGTGCTCACCCGTATCCGTTCGCTTATGGATTATCCATCATAATATTCCCCGTGAGGTTAACAAGTACCAACAAGTATTTCGGCGCCGCTTCTTGGGAGAACGGGTTTGAGACCACGTTGAAAAACTATAGCTAAATCTTGTACCATACTTTTATCTTTTTTCTTTTTATTCTATCTTCTCATCTTTTTCTATCTTCGTGGGATCAATTGATTCCATATTTATCTATCTTATCTTTGCACCCTTGCCGAAGCTCGCCACTAGAATCCTTAGATCTCATCCTTACATCCGGCCATTAGCTACGCCTACGGTTGATCAAAATGATCATGAAGCAATACTTCTCGTGAGTGAGAAGCGGGGATCATATCTTCTATGGTAGGAGTCTTTGCCGACATCATGAAAGTGTTGTCGCGCATGATCATCATGCTGTTTTGGAGGAACCTTTTCTTTCCCTTTTAAGCAAGGTTTGCTTTTGATTTAACTCAGCGGGTGAAACCCATATACTAGCATTCTTTATGACCACCCAAAAGGAAGAAGAATCATCCTCCAAAAAAAAAAAAAAATATATAGAAGTTCGGATAGCTATATCACCATCACTCAAATCCCAAGACTTAGCTATCAACCCCAAAACCATCAATGCGCCTAAAACCTTTAAGGGGAGAAGAAATTCAACCCTTGGATATTTCTTTAGATGATGAGTTTTACTTAACTTCCGGCTTCACAAGAGACCATATACAATCCAAACCTCTTTTAAGATAATCTCTTAGAAAGCACCTTTATTGCTACGCTAAGAACATTGGGGAACCTCAAGGATGGCATATCTAATTATGCCATAGGAAGAGAGCAAAGCCATCAAGAAGCCACCACCGTCTCTCTCTTTCTATGTTCAAATTAGATAATTCTTTTCGAACCCATCTTTAACCACATCCTTGAGCCCAATGAATCCTCTTGTGCCCTTTTTCTTGCGTCTCCTCCTCACGATCCTAAAATATTATGAAACGATCTAAGGAAGACCAAAAGGAGCGCATTTTCTCGAGAACATCAATGAGCATAAAGACTACTTCATAAATGGAACTTTTCCACCTAGTCCATGTTCATTTGAAAACTCCTAAATTGATTGCCATCTCAATTCTTGCCGCACAATGAAATCTCCATCCCCCTCATACTCTCTTTCTTAAAAATTTAGAAAGGGTGGTTGTTGATGAATTTTCCTACGGCTTGGAATTTTGAGACGGCAATATAAGGGAAACCACTTCATCATCTTGATTCATAATTTGAAAGTTTCCCAGGGGACGAGCTTTTTTGTCCTAAAAACAAGCACTCTAGGGGAAATACTATAAGACTTATATATTACTATATACCCTATGTTATGAGCATATGATTATAAAAAGATTTTTTTCCTTCGTATTCTTGTCACTAACCATGCCGGGTTTGGAGTAAAGAAGAACGAAGGATGACAATACAAGGTATGTCCAACCAAATCATTATGCAACATTAAATTACATGAATAGAAACATTTATTATTATGTTGCTATACTAGCTTGGTTGTCTTTTACCTTCATGCCATGCTCGACCTGTTAAATCACTCATCATGCTCTATCATCTCTCGTTTGAATAAATCTCTCGCAATGCTTTCATGCTACCATTGTTTGCTATAGTATGCTTAGGTTTTGGAGTATTTTCATACACCTTTTAGATTAAGCATGGTGCTTAGTTTAAATCATTTTCATGGCTCGAAGTTAAACATGGTGTTTAGTTTGATTCACAAAACCATAAGGTGTAGTGATCTTTCTTCTAAAGGCTTTTTAAATTAAGCGTGGTGCTTAGGTTAGAACGCCTTCCTAAATCAAATTAGACGTGGTGTCTAGGTTGACTTTTGAACCATAGTAAACTATAGTAGATCTTTGGTATATCTTTGTTGGACTAACCCCTCAAGAAAAAAATAATAAACTCGAAACAAGTTTGGGGGAGGTCGAGATGAACTCACTAGAGATGAAGCAAGACATGTGAGACATGACTTATGGATAAAAGAATTCCCGATGAGCCAAGAAGAAGAAGAGTGACACAAGACAAGATCCACAATCAAGCGCTCACTCGAAGAAGGAATTCATGGGTGATGGAAGCATCAAGGAGGGAGGCCAGTTCCATTGAAGATAATTAAGCCATCCTCTTCCTCCCGACATGCACCTGTCACTCCACAAGCCACACCTACTCAAGAACAAGAGAAGGACCACCACAAGGTGTAATAGCCATCATACTCCAATAATAAAGGTAACACCTTGAGGTAAGTAGTCATACGATTTCCCTTTTTACTATGGCATCCTCATAAATGAAAAGTCAAACATGCTAGAGCTATAGTTTCACATGATCCAATTTTGTTAACTCGACATGTTAGCTTTTAAATCGTTTTTCTAGCATCACTTTCTTGTTCGCTCATTATTTTGCTAAAAATATTTACATGCTAGATTTATCTTCGATCTTACCACCCTTGTCGTAAAAAAGAACTTATACATTATCTTTATCTTGTTCAATGTGCCCACAAGGTTAGAGTAGAAGTAAATGAAATTTTGGTTCGATGGTGTTTTCCCCACCAACGAGCCCATGCACTTGATCTCTACCTTGTCTTTGCAAGCGGGACTCACTTTGCTTAATAAGAGGAGAAGTCTTACTTCCCAATTCCTACAAATGGAAGTCCCCGACCTACAAATATGCACACTAAACAAGACGCCGCTACCGCCACCATCCAATCTTCCTTCAAGCAAACTGAATCAAATGAAAAACATGGGCAACGCCATCACCAAGTGGCTATTAAGATCAGATGATGCACTTGAGGAGTGACCAAGGAAGATCAAAGTGAGCACGACATGATCGGAGATGTAGACCACTTGACAAGAGTAATGGGTCAGCATTCATCCCCATACTCCATCAAGAGGGCCTTACACCACCACTATTGCCTACCTCACCACAAGACCCAAGAAGAACAAGATCACGGAGACGCCGCTAAAAATCACAAGACCAGTTGGAACGGAGTTGACGAGGGGGGGAAGACATTAAGAAAGATTAAAAGTTCGCCGGCCCCGACTGGCCCGAACACTCAAGACCTGCCACTTCAAGAAAGGTCTCCTCCGAAGAAGCGACATGGAAAAAAAGAAAGAAGCATCACCTCTTGAAGAGGACGTCAAGAGTACACCGCCGGAAGACCTACCACTACCCGCGTTATCAATGAACAAACACCATCTCCATCGGCCACCTCATCTACGCCACTTTCGTCATTGAAGGCACCATTTTAGACACGACATTCCGACGAGATGCCATCAATGACGCACGCCATGGGAGTAAGTACTCAAAACTCTCGCCGAGAGGTAACTCGGTATTTATCTCGCATATTTATTTTTCTACACGCATATTAACATATTTTCTTTAGCATATTTACTTTCCTACACCTCGCATAAAAATCATAAAAATATGTTTGCTGCATTTGCATCGATTTTCTTTAAGCCCCATGCAAGTACTCCTTGTTGTGTGTTGGTATTTGTTAGCTTACAGAGAAATAGATCCGCTAGCGCCGCGGATGTCCAAAGTGAGCATTTCACCCGGGAAGGGTTTTAAATATCGAATCCACGAGGAAGATATAATAGGCGGTTCAAATGATTAAAGACAAAGTGATAGAATACTAATGAGATTTTGTAGTATTTAGCATATACTTAAACAAGGTGAGCCAATAATAATATTAATAATGATAAGGTATTGAGACAGTAGAGGTGCACGTGGTGAGTATAGCATAAGATTAATTCCTAGTAAGATTAGGATTGGATTTATGACAAAGGGACAGTTCTTAGGTAGCATACAAAGAATCTACAAAATGTTTTAGACGGGCATAGCATAAGATCATATATATATCAAAACCATAAATAAGAATGTGCACCCAAGATTACTTAAGAAAATCAGGAACGAAACAAGATAATCCCAAGAACCATTATCGACTAGTCTTATATACACGGGGATGGATTGCAAAAGGACTCAATAGTGTTGTCACCACTACGATCTACCACACACGACCCGGCATATAAGGTGAATCCGCAAGTAAATTATATCTAAGCACCATGCTTACATACTTTCTACTACCTAGCACACACGTGTAATATACTAGGAGCTCTACGAATAAGCGCGTTGAATTATCATGAATAATGATCATATCAAATATGCTATGACTAGAATAAAGTAAAAATAGACTAATTGCATACATAGTAATGAAATAGCACAAAGGTGTATGAGAACAATAATAATATTGATCCATAGTGTAACTTACGTGATCGTAACAGGAGCGGATGCTCTCTCTTCTCTAAACTCGACTTTCTATCTAAACTAGGCTCTAGATTTAGAGCTATGAATTAGCTATCCTATCTCTTGGTGTCTCCTCTTCTTCTCCCGTCTTGGCTTCTTCTTGATCTCCTTCTTGATGATGACTTGAGGCTTGGATCAGATTGATTGAAACAGGGGGCCTAGGGGTCTATATATATGGGTCTTCTTATGTCTCTTGGACTTAGCGGGCAATGCGGTACTAATCTTCGGCTTAACCACGCCATCGGATCAAACCGACATCAAACGGCCGGATTAGATTGCGTCTTAGAGGCGGTGGAGGAACGTTCGAGGCGGGGGGCAACTTGGCGGCCACGAGGCCGATCGCCCCATTATTTGGGCCGACGCCCCAGTGTGGCTCCACTCGGGCCCCGCTGATGCGTCATAACCCGGAGTCTTCTAGATGATGTTTTCTGGGTGTTAAGTTTGGTTCACGTCGGGATTAGTCAGGAGCCTTCTAGACTTATTTTGGAGTTGGATTGCATTACGTTACGCGTGGTCGTATGCCACGTCATTTCGCTATTTTTCCGTTAAGTCCCGCAAATCACAACTTTACCAAAACTCATGGAAATCATTAGTAGAAACCCCTAATAAGGTTATCTAATTATATTTTAGTCCTTTTCCATGAATTGTTGATGCATAAAAAAATATGAGTTAGTGAGCATCAACAAACTCCCCAAGCTTACCTCTTGCTAGTCCCTAGCAAAGCTATATGCTATAGTAGGATCGGGGAGTTGCTACTTACGCTTTCATACCTCGGAAGCTAATCGTGTTTATCGAAATAAATTCTTCTCTTAACCGCATTGCTCTCTCATACTTTTACCATGGGGCGTAGCCTTTTCATGAATCATAAGCAAGATAAAACAATCAAGTTAAGTACCATGTCTCAAGTTCTTTGATCAACTATCATCCGGGGTTTTGCAATATTTTTTCAAAAGAAACTTCAGAGATCCTATGTATGACCCTCTTATTTAGTGGAGATACATGTGGTGGAACATACATAGTGGGATGATAGTGGCGTAAGGGATGAGGATGAAAGGTAGTAATTAGCCTTTAGCCTTTTTTCTAGTATTTTTTTTTCAAGCTTCTTGGACTATATCTCTCTTTCTAAAAATTGCTAAGACTGGGCTGTCCATTCTTGGAGAGGTGGGCTTTGCCCCGGACTTTTGTCCATTTTTCTCTCTCCTTAGAGATGTGGGCCCTACTCACCCTCGGACACGTGTCCATTATTCATCTCTAAATATATTTTTATTATTAGGGAGGTAGGCCCTTCTCGCCTAGTATGACTTTTGTCCTTTACTCTCCCTCTCTCGTCTCACTTTTCTCTCTAAATTTATTTTTTTTTCTTTCTTTTTTTTTTTTTTCTTTTCTTTTTTTTTTTCGAATGTAGCCCGAGAATCTAATAAAAACGTTGAGAGAGACATATCCAAAATTGCTAGAATTTATTTTTATAATTATGGCTAGTGGCTTGATGGAGTATGGGGATGCGTACTTCGGGTTAGAAGCAACGTATTTGGTGGAGTGGGATGATCTTGATGCGGATGATAGACTCTTAAGGGTCATAACTAAGGATCTCATCATGTAATATTTTTTATATTTTTCAAAGATAAAACCAGAATCAAGTATCTCTAGGAATATGATAAACGACTCAACTTTTTTCATTTTTTTTATCCTTCAACGCTAAGACTCGGATTAAGCATGTGCTTCCCACAGGTGTTGGGTTTAGAGCAAATTAAGCATTTAAAGCTCTAGGAGAATCTAAGTCTGAAATGTAAGTACTTTTAAGAAGAAAGAGCAACTATTCATCATTTCCTTAGCATATATCATCAAGATCATAATTAAAGAAAGAGAGCTAATTCGCAAGCATCTAACATTTATTGGACTCTTAACACTAATACTTTTATTTAAGACTCATTACTCTAAGCAAATATACTAGCTAGCTAATATTTAAAATAGATAGGATAATAATACTTATCGTGATAAGCGAGGGTGCTCTCTCCCCAAAATTTGGATTTTGAAGTAGTCTTTTTTATTCGTCCTTGAAACTTGTTCATCTCTCGGGTTTTCCTTAAATGTTCTCCTCGCAAATATTAATTTCGCACATACCCGAAGGAACAAATTTAGGATTATGTGGTGAGCCTTCATGTGCTCACATATTTTTGTATTTTTTTATTTTTATATGCCACCACAGCAAGGGGTGCTTGCATGGGGCTTTTAAGGAACTAATGCAAATGCAAGCAAACATAATTTTATGATTTTCTAATGCAGATTTTTAGAAAAAATAAATATGCTTAAAGGAAACATGCTAATTGAAATATGCTATGCAGAAAATTAAATATCTTGAGATAAATACCGAAGTTACCTCTCGGCGAGTTTCGAGTACTTACTCTTGTGGCGTGTTGTCATCTATGGAATCTCGCCGGGATGTCGTTAATGCAGTGCGGTGCCTTTGATGATCTCGATGAGTGGCATAGATGAGGTAGCCGGCGGTGTTTGATCAATCAGTGATGCGGGTGGTGGTAGGTCTTCCAAAGGTGTACTCTTGTTGTCTCCCTTGGTAGGTGTGTCTTCTTTCTTCCTCCAAGCTTGTTTCTTAGGTGGAGACCTTTCTCGAGTGGCCGGGTTGGGGCGTGCTTGGTTGGTGGGAGCTGGGTGGACTTTTCTTGAATCTTCTTAATGTCTTCCTTGTCCGCAGCTCCGTATCCAATTTGTGATTTCTCCGCGTCTTATTCTTCTTAGGTTTGCTTATTGAGTGCTTCGTCGATCTTGAAGTTGCGTCTCTTAGGATTGTGATCCCGAGGATGGCATCACCCATATTCCTTGCTTATTGTGCATGTTGTAGGCGGGACATTAACTAGTAGAGATTTGGAGAAGTGGCAACTCCTCCACAATTGGCGCAAAGTGTATCCCGCCCACAAAGTCAAGGTAGAGATCAAGTGTATGGGCTCTGGCGGTGGGAAAACACCAATGTAACCAAAATTGTATTCATTCTACTCTAACCTTGAGCACATATAACCATGGTAGCATAATGTGTTTCATTTATTTGTGACAAAGGTGATAAGACCGGGACGACGGGTATGAATGTGGCATTTATAACATAGCAAACTAAAGTAGAAAATAAAACTAGAGAGACAGGGGTAAGAACAACTAAGAGCTAACATGTTGAGCTATTCAGATTAGTCTAAGTAAGGTTGTGAGCTAACATATTTAACTCCTTAGTAAGCATGCCATGATTAGAGTAAAGCTTTATCAATTAGGACACTTACCTTAAGATGTTACCTTTATTGTAGGATCATGGCAAATGTCGTAACACCTCATGGTGGTTTTCTCGTGGCATGTGTGGTAGTTGAGCGTCTTGTCCTCTTTTTCCTCATATCATCTTCCCTTCATTTTTTTTTTTCGGTCGGAGCGGTGGGGTCGGAACGGTGGGAGTCGGATCATCTTCTAGTGGAAGGAGGAGGGAGAGCCTTGAGTGTGGTCATATTCTAGTGGAATCCATTTTCTTCCTTCCCCCCAAGGGAAGGCTCGAACTTGATCTTCCTTTGTCAATTCTTCTTGGTGAAAAGGATGCTCATTTGAGATGACAACCTTGTCCTCCATGGTCTTGGGGCATTATGGTTGTGACTTCTCTTTGTCTTGGTGACAACCTTGTCATTGATTGGAGTGCGTTCCTACGGGTGTGTAGGTGATGAGAGCAAGCAAGTCTTTGACGTTTGATCCGTTGATCTTCTCATCACCCCTCCCGACTTGGTACTCCTCCGTTTTGTAGTGGAAGTGGTAGTGAGGTAGGTCCATGAACGTGCCCACCACGCATTCTTTCCCGCTAAATGCATTAGTGGACATATACCCGAAGGATAGCAATGATATTGAAAAAAGGGTTATTGTCCATATGATTTATTTGTGCTAACATAATGATGGTTCTTTAAAAACTTAGCACGATTATATATATTTGTTTTTTTATTTTTTTTCAAAATATTTTTACTTTTTATATATATATATATATTTCTTTTATGAAGTATATATATATATACATATATTTTTTTTTTAAAGCGTGGTTAAGGCAAAGGTAACTTGCGACAAAAGACAAATTGAGTATTTAGGCACTTACATTTCGTCCTTTCATAAGGAGTGAGTTGAGTCTTCTTTTTGCTTGCAGAGTTGTTGGAGTTCGTCACATACCTTGCGTAAGCTAATTTCTTTTCCCAAATTGGATTTGATAATTTTTTCGCAGGGGTTAGTCTAACAAAGATAACCGTAATCTACTAAAGTATACTATCGGTCAAAAATCAACCTAGATATAATATCCAACTTAATTTAAGAAGGCAATTTAATCTAAACACCACGTTTAATTTAAAAGCCTTTAGAAACGAAATCAACACACCTTGCGGTTTCGGGAATCAAACTAAACACCATGTTTAACTTGAGCCATGAAAATAAATTAAACTAAGCATCATGTTTAAGGTGTATGAAGATATTCCAAAACTTAAGCATACTATAGCAAACAGAGGTAGCATAAAAGTATTATAGAGATGAAGGGGTATGATCATGGTGAGACTAATATTTTTAACTCAAAAGTTTAAAGACCTTCTCACGTTTGACCATAACAGGATGGATTGAATACCTTTACTCACAAATAAAAAATTTGTGAGTTGTGCGTCTCACGTTTCTTTATCCATCACTTGAAGATGTGATTTGAATTCTTGTGACGACGACTTGGGCGGGGTTCCAATGTTAATGGTTCATGAAGTTCAGGTACACTTGGATTCTCTTACCGTAGGTCGCCGGAAGTTTTAATCAATTACCCCGCATAAGATAGACTAATAGACAATACACGGGGGTAATTACATTTTAAGCAGAGGTGCTGAGTAGCAAAATCCACACTTAATATTCATCTATCAATAATCAAAAGAGTAGCTATCAAAATCTTTCCCAACAACGGCGCAAGAAATGCTTGTTGGTATTTGTTAGCTTACGAGAAATAGATAGATCAAAGCGCCACGGATGTCCAAATGAGCATTTCACCCGGGGAAGGGTTTTAAATATCGAATCCACAAGGAAGATATAATAGGCAGTTCAAATGATTAAAGACGGTGATAGAATACTAATGAGATTTTGTAGTATTTAGCATATACTTAAACAAGGTGAGCCAATAATAATATTAATAATGATAAGGTATTGAGAGACGGTAGAGGGCACACGTGGTGAGCATAGCATAAGATTAATTCCTAGTAAGATTAGGATTGGATTTATGACAAAGGGACAGTTCTTAGGTAGCATACAAAGAATCTACAAAATGTTTAGACAGGCATAGCATAAGATCATATATATATCAAAACCATAAATAAGAATGTGCACCGAAGATTACTTAAGAAAATCGGGGAGCTTAAAACAAGATAATCCCAAGAACCATTATCGACTAGTCTTATACAGGGGATGGATTGCAAAAGGACTCAATAGTCTTTGTCACCACTACGATCTACCACACGACCCGGCATATAAGGTGAATCCGCAAGTAAATTATATCTAAGCACCATGCTTACATACTCTCTACTACCTAGCACACACGTGTAATATACTAGGAGCTCTACGAATAAGCGTTGAATTATCATGAATAATGATCATATCAAATATGCTATGACTAGAATAAAGTATAAGTAGACTAATTGCATACATAGTAATGAAATAGCACAAAGGTGTATGAGAACAATAATAATATTGATCCATAGTGTAACTTACGAGATCTTAACAGGAAGCGAGATGCTCTCTTCTCTAAACTCGACTTTCTATCTAAACTAGGCTCTAGATTTAGAGCTATGAATTAGCTATCCTATCTCTTGGTGTCTCCTCTTCTCTTCCTGTCTTGGCTTCTTCTTGATCTCCTTCTTGATGATGACTTGAGGCTTGGTCAGATTGATTGAGACAGGGGGGCCTAGGGGTCTATATATATGGGTCTTCTTATGAGGTGCCCGTGTTGGAATTAGGTACTAATCTTCGTCTTAACGACGCCCTCGGATCAAACCGACATCAAACGGCCCGGATTAGATTGCGTCTTAGAGGCGGTGGAGGAACGTTCGGGAGGCGAGGGGCAACTTGGCCACGCAGGCCGGTCGGCCCCATTATTGGGCCGATCGGCCCGTGGTGGGCTCCACTCCGGGCCCGGCGATGCGTCATGGCTTCGGAGTCTTCTAGACTCCTTTTTCTTGGGTGTTAAGTTTGGTTCACGTCGGGAGTAATCGGAGCCTTCTAGACTTATTTTGGAGTTGGATTGCGTTGCGTTACGTCCTGGGTCGTATGCCACGTCATTTACTCGCTATTTTTTCTGTTTAAGTCCCCCGCAAATCACAACTTTACCAAAACTCATGGAAATCATTAGTAGAAACCCCTAATAAGGTTATCTAATTATATTTTAGTCCTTTTCCATGAATTGTTGATGCATAAAAATATGAGTTAGTGAGCATCAACAAACTCCCCAAGCTTACCTCTTGCTAGTCCCTAGCAAAGCTATATGCTATAGTAGGATCAGGAGTTGCTACTTACGCTTTCATACCTCGGAAACCTTGTGTTTATGAGAAATAAATTCTTCTCTTAACCGGATTGCTCTCTCATACTTTTTACCATGGGGCGTAGCCTTTTCATGAATCATAAGCAAGATAAAACAATCAAGTTAAGTACCATGTCTCAAGTTCTTTGATCAACTATCATCACGGGGGTTTTGCAATATTTTTTCAAAAGAAACTTCGGAGATCCTATGTATGACCCTCTTATTTAGTGGAGATACATGTGGTGGAACATACATAGTGGGATGATAGTGGCGAAGGGATGAGGATGAAAGGTAGTAATTAGCCTTTAGCCTTTTCTAGTATTTTTTTTTTCAAGCTTCTTGGACTATATCTCTCTTTCTAAAAAATTGCTAAGACACACTGGCTGTCCATTCTTGGAGAGGTGGGCTTTGCCCAGGACTTTGTCCATTTTTCTCTCTCCTTAGAGATGTGGGCCCTACTCACCCTCGGACACGTGTCCATTATTCATCTCTAAATATATTTTTATTATTAGGGAGGTAGGCCCTTCTCGCCTAGTATGACTTTTTGTCCTTTACTCTCCTCTCTCGTCTCACTTTTCTCTCTAAATTTATTTTTTTTTTTTCTTTTTTTTTTTTTCCTTCTTTTTTTTCGAATGTAGCCCGTAATCTAATAAAAACGTTGAGAGAGACATATCCAAAATTGCTAGAATTTATTTTTATAATTATGGCTAGTGGCTTGATGGAGTATGGGGATGCGTACTTAGGGTTAGAAGCGGCGTATTTGGTGGAGTGGGATGATCTTGATGCGGATGATAGACTCTTAAGGGTCATAACTAAGGATCTCATCATGTAATATTTTATAATTTTCAAAGATAAAACCGGGGAATCAAGTATCTCTAGGAATATGATAAAAAAGCTGACTCAACTTTTCATGTATTTTTTTTTTATCCTTCAACGCTAAGACTCAGATTAAGCATGTGCTTCCCACAGGTGTTGGGTTTAGAGCAAATTAAGCATTTAAAGCTCTAGGAGAATCTAAGTCTGAAATGTAAGTACTTTTAAAAGAATTATGGCGGAGCAACTATTCATCATTTCCTTAGCATATATCATCAAGATCATAATTAAAGAAAAGAGAGCTAATTCGCAAGCATCTAACATTTATTGGACTCTTAACACTAATACTTTTATTTAAGACTCATTACTCTAAGCAAATATACTAGCTAGCTAATATTTAAAATAGATAGGATAATAATACTTTATCGTGATAGCGAGGGTGCTCTCCCCAAATTTGGATTTTGAAGTAGTCTTTTTATTCGTCCTTGAAACTTGTTCATCTCTCGGGTTTTCCTTAAATGTTCTCCCCCGCAAATATTAATTTCGCACATACCCGAAGGAACAAATTCTAGGATTATGTGGTGAGCCTTCATGTGCTCACATATTTTTGTATTTTTTTATTTTTATGCCGCCACGCCAAGGAGTGCTTGCATGGGGCTTTTAAGGAACTAATGCAAATGCGGCAAACATAATTTTATGATTTTCTAATGCAGGATTTTTAGAAAAAATAAATATGCTTAAAGGAAACATGCTAATTGAAATATGCTATGCAGAAAATTAAATATGCGAGATAAATACCGAAGTTACCTCTCGGCGAGAGTTTCGAGTACTTACTCTTGTGGCGTGTTGTCATCTATGGAATCTCGTCGGGATGTCGTGGTGCAGTGCGGTGCCTTTGATGATCTCGATGAGTGGCATAGATGAGGTAGCCGAAACGGTGTCCGATCAATCGATGATGGTGGTGGTGGTAGGTCTTCCAAAGGTGTACTCTTGTTGTCTCCCTTGGTAGGTGTGTCTTCTTTCTTCCTCCAAGCTTGTTTCTTTCGGTGGAGACCTTTCGGGAGTGGGCTGGTTCGGGCGTGCTTGGTTGGTGGGAGCTGGGTGGACTTTTCTTGAATCTTCTTAATGTCTTCCTTGTCCGTCGACTCCGTATCCAATTTGTGATTTCTCAGCGTCTTATTCTTCTTAGGTTTGCTTATTGAGTGCTTCGTCGATCTTGAAGTTGCGTCTCTTAGGATTGTGATCCCGAGGATGGCATCACCCATATTCCTTGCTT
The DNA here is from genome assembly GCA_015847255.1 of Hyparrhenia diplandra. Classification (NCBI taxonomy): domain Eukaryota; kingdom Viridiplantae; phylum Streptophyta; class Magnoliopsida; order Poales; family Poaceae; genus Hyparrhenia; species Hyparrhenia diplandra. Next base: position 590,553 of record JADLZK010011792.1, read on the forward strand.
ATTGTGCATGTTGTAGGCGGGACATTAACTAGTAGAGATTTGGAGAAGTGGCAACTCCTCCACAATTGGCGCAAAGTGTATCCCGCCCACAAAGTCAAGGTAGAGATCAAGTGTATGGGCTCTGGCTGGTGGGAAAACACCAACGAGAACCAAAATTGTATTCATTCTACTCTAACCTTGAGCACATATAACCATGGTAGCATAATGTGTTTCATCTATTTGTGACAAAGGTGATAAGACCGGGCACGACGGGTATGAATGTGGCATTTATAACATAGCAAACTAAAGTAGAGAAAACTAGAGAGACAGGGGGTAAGAACAACTAAGAGCTAACATGTTGAGCTATTGATTAGTCTAAGTAAGGTTGTGAGCTAACATATTTAACTCCTTAGTAAGCATGCCATGATTAGAGTAAAGCTTTATCAATTAGGACACTTACCTTAAGATGTTACCTTTATTGTAGGATCATGGCAATGTCGTAACACCTCATGGTGGTTTTCTCGTGGCATGTGTGGTAGTTGAGCGTCTTGTCCTCTTTTCCTCATATCATCTTCCCTTCATTTTTTTTTTTTCGGGAGGGAGAGCCTTTGTCCGGATCATCTTCTAGTGGAATTTGTCTTCCTCCCCTGGGTGTTGGAGGAGAGGAGCATCAATCCATTTCTTTTCTCTTCTTCTTTTTTTTTAATCGCCCAAGGGGATGAGGAGAGCCTTTCGGGTCATATTCTAGTGGAATTGGTCTTCCTCCCCAAGCTCGAACTTCTTGATGGTGTGTGTCACTGATCAAGGGAGCGCATTGGTGACAACCTTGTCCTCCATGGTCTTGGGGCATTATTGTGACTTCTCTTTGTACTTGGCCCGTCATTGATTGGAGTGCGCGTTTCCGGTGTATTTCTTGTGTAGGTGATGAGAGCAAGCAAGTCTTTGACGTTTGATCCCGCTTCTCATCGACCTCGACTTGGTACTCCTCCGTTTTTTGTAGTGGAAGTGGTAGTGAGGTAGGTCCATGAACGTGCCCACCACAGATTCTTTCTCACAAATGCATTAGTGGACATATACCCGAAGGATAGCAATGATATTGAAAAAAGGGTTATTGTCCATATGATTTATTTGTGCTAACATAATGATGGTTCTTTTAAAAACTTAGTTTTTATTATTTTTTTCAAAATTATATATATTTGTTTTTATTTTTTACTATATATATATATATATTTCTTTTTATGAAGCGGCTGCACTAAAGCGTGGTTAAGGCAAAGGTAACTTGCGACAAAAGACAAATTGAGTATTTAGGCACTTACATTTTAGGTCCTTTCATAAGGAGTGAGTTGAGTCTTCTTTTTTGCGCAGAGTTGTTGGAGTTAGTCACATACCTTTGCGTAAGCTAATTTCTTTTCCCAAATTGGATTTGATAATTTTTCTCGAGGGGGTTAGTCTAACAAAGATAACCGGGAATCTACTAAAGTATACTATCGGTCAAAAATCAACCTAGATATAATATCCAACTTAATTTAAGAAGGCAATTTAATCTAAACACCACGTTTAATTTAAAAGCCTTTAGAAACGAAATCAACACACCTTGCGGTTTTAGGGAATCAAACTAAACACCATGTTTAACTTGAGCCATGAAAATAAATTAAACTAAGCATCATGTTTAAGGTGTATGAAGATATTCCAAAACTTAAGCATACTATAGCAAGCGAGAGGTAGCATAAAAGTATTATAGAGATGAAGGGGTATGATCATGGTGAGACTACTCAAAAGTTTAAAAGACCTTCTCAACGATTTTGGGGACCATACAGATGGATTGAATACCTTTACTCACAAATAAAAAATTTGTTTTGAGTTGCAAGACCGTCTCACGTTCTTTATCCATCACTTGAAGATGTGATTTGAATTCTTGTGACTTGAAGATGTGATTTGGACGACGACTTGGGGGGGTTCCAATGTTAATGGTTCATGAAGCTCGGTACACTTGGATTCTCTTACCGTAGGTCGCCGGAAGTTTTTAATCAATTACCCCGCATAAGATAGACTAATAGACAATACACGGGTAATTACGTTTTAGCGAGAGGTGCTAAGTAGCAAAATCCACACTTAATATTCATCTATCAATAATCAAAAGAGTAGCTATCAAAAATCTTTCCTAAGAGCGGCGTAAGAAATGCTTGTTGGTATTTGTTAGCTTACAGAGAGAAATAGATCCGCAGCGCGCACGGATGTCCAAGTGAGCATTTCACCCGGGAAGGGTTTTAAATATCGAATCCACGAGGAAGATATAATAGGTGGTTCAAATGATTAAAGGCAAATTGATAGAATACTAATGAGATTTTGTAGTATTTAGCATATACTTAAACAAGGTGAGCCAATAATAATATTAATAATGATAAGGTATTGAGACGGTAGAGGTGCACGTGGTGAGCATAGCATAAGATTAATTCCTAGTAAGATTAGGATTGGATTTATGACAAAGGGACAGTTCTTAGGTAGCATACAAAGAATCTACAAAATGTTTTAGACAGGCATAGCATAAGATCATATATATATCAAAACCATAAATAAGAATGTGCACCCCGAAGATTACTTAAGAAAATCAGGAACGAAACAAGATAATCCCAAGAACCATTATCGACTAGTCTTATATACGGGGATGGATTGCAAAGGACTCAATAGTCTTTGTCACCACTACGATCTACCACACGACCCGGCATATAAGGTGAATCCGCAAGTAAATTATATCTAAGCACCATGCTTACATACTTTCTACTACCTAGCACACACGTGTAATATACTAGGAGCTCTACGAATAAGCGCGTTGAATTATCATGAATAATGATCATATCAAATATGCTATGACTAGAATAAAGTATAAGTAGACTAATTGCATACATAGTAATGAAATAGCACAAAGGTGTATGAGAACAATAATAATATTGATCCATAGTAACTTGCTGAGATCGTAACCAGGAGCGGATGCTCTCTCTTCTCTAAACTCGACTTTCTATCTAAACTAGGCTCTAGATTTAGAGCTATGAATTAGCTATCCTATCTCTTGGTGTCTCCTCTTCTACTCCTGTCTTGGCTTCTTCTTGATCTCCTTCTTGATGATGACTTGAGGCTTGGATCGATTGATTGAAACAGGGGGGCCTAGGGGTCTATATATATGGGTCTTCTTATGTCTCTGCCCGGTGTTGGAATGCGGTACTAATCTTCATTGCTTAACGAACCATCGGATCAAACCGACATCAAACAACCGGATTAGATTGCGTCTTAGAGGCGGTGGAGGAACGTTCGAAACAGGGGGCAACTTGGCGGCCCGCGGGAGGCCGATCGGCCCCATTATTGGGCCGATCGGCCCGAGGGTGGCTCCACTCGGGCCCCGCCGATGCGTCATGGCTTCGGAGTCTTCTAGATGATGTTTTCTTGGGTGTCAAGTTTGGTTCACGTCGGGAGTAGTCAGGAGCCTTCTAGACTTATTTTGGAGTTGGATTGCGTTGCGTTACGTAAGTCGTATGCCACGTCATTTCGGGCTTATTTTCCCGTTTAGTCCCCGCAAATCACAACTTTACCAAAACTCATGGAAATCATTAGTAGAAACCCTAATAAGGTTATCTAATTATATTTTTAGTCCTTTTCCATGAATTGTTGATGCATAAAAATATGAGTTAGTGAGCATCAACAAACTCCCCAAGCTTACCTCTTGCTAGTCCCTAGCAAAGCTATATGCTATAGTAGGATCGGGAGTTGCTACTACGCTTTCATACCTCGGAAACCGTGTTTTATCGAAATAAATTCTTCTCTTAACCATTGCTCTCTCATACATTTTACCATGGGGCGTAGCCTTTTCATGAATCATAAGCAAGATAAAACAATCAAGTTAAGTACCATGTCTCAAGTTCTTTGATCAACTATCATCCCGGGGTTTTGCAATATTTTTTCAAAAGAAACTTCGGAGATCCTATGTATGACCCTCTTATTTAGTGGAGATACATGTGGTGGAACATACATAGTGGGATGATAGTGACGAATGGATGAGGATGAAAGGTAGTAATTAGCCTTTAGCCTTTTCTAGTATATTTTTTTTTTCAAGCATCTTGGACTATATCTCTCTTTCTAAAAATTGCTAAGACACGGGGCTGTCCATTCTTGGAGAGGTGGGCTTTTGCCCAGGACTTTGTCCATTTTTCTCTCTCCTTAGAGATGTGGGCCCTACTCACCCTCGGACACGTGTCCATTATTCATCTCTAAATATATTTTTATTATTAGGGAGGTAGGCCCTTCTCGCCTAGTATGACTTTTGTCCTTTACTCTCCCTCTCTCGTCTCACTTTTCTCTCTAAATTTATTTTTCTTTTTTTTTTTTTTTTCTTCTTTTTTTTTTCGAATGTAGCCCGAGAATCTAATAAAACGTTGAGAGAGACATATCCAAAATTGCTAGAATTTATTTTTATAATTATGGCTAGTGGCTTGATGGAGTATGGGGATGCGTGCTTCAGGGTTAGAAGCGTATTTGGTGGAGTGGGATGATCTTGATGCGGATGATAGACTCTTAAGGGTCATAACTAAGGATCTCATCATGTAATATTTTTTATAATTTTCAAAGATAAAAACCAGAATCAAGTATCTCTAGGAATATGATAAACAGCTGACTCAACTTTTCATGTATTTTTTTTTTTTATCCTTCAACGCTTAAGACTCAGATTAAGCATGTGCTTCCCACAGTGTTGGGTTTAGAGCAAATTAAGCATTTAAAGCTCTAGGAGAATCTAAGTCCGAAATGTAAGTACTTTTAAGAAGAATTATGGCGGAGCAACTATTCATCATTTCCTTAGCATATATCATCAAGATCATAATTAAAGAAAGAGAGCTAACTTGCAAGCATCTAACATTTATTGGACTCTTAACACTAATACTTTTATTTAAGACTCATTACTCTAAGCAAATATACTAGCTAGCTAATATTTAAAATAGATAGGATAATAATACTTATCGTGATAGCGAGGGTGCTCTCCCCAAGCTGGATTTTGAAGTAGTCTTTTTATTCGTCCTTGAAACTTGTTCATCTCTCGGGTTTTCCTTAAATGTTCTCCCCGCAAATATTAATTTCGCACATACCCGAAGGAACAAATTCTAGGATTATGTTGTGAGCCTTCATGTGCTCACATATTTTTGTGTATTTTTATTTTTATGCCGCCCGCGGCAGGGAGTGCTTGCATGGGGCTTTTAAGGAACTAATGCAAATGCAAAGCAAACATAATTTTATGATTTTCTAATGCAGATTTTTAGAAAAAATAAATATGCTTAAAGGAAACATGCTAATTGAAATATGCTATGCGTAAAATTAAATATGCGGATAAATACCGAAGTTACCTCTCGGCGAGAGTTTCAGTACTTACTCTTGTGGCGTGTTGTCATCTATGGAATCTCGTCGGGATGTCGTGTTCAGTGCGGTGCCTTTGATGATCTCGATGAGTGGCATAGATGAGGTAGCCGACGGTGTCTGATCAATCAGTGATGCGGGTGGTGGTAGGTCTTCCAAAGGTGTACTCTTGTTGTCTCCCTTGGTAGGTGTGTCTTCTTTCTTCCTCCAAGCTTGTTTCTTCGGTGGAGACCTTTCTGGAGTGGCTGGTTCGGGCGTGCTTGGTTGGTGGGAGCTGGGTGGACTTTTCTTGAATCTTCTTAATGTCTTCCTTGTCCGGCAGCTCCGTATCCAATTTGTGATTTCTCCGCGTCTTATTCTTCTTAGGTTTGCTTATTGAGTGCTTCGTCTGATCTTGAAGTTGCGTCTCTCAGGATTGTGATCCCGAGGATGGCATCACCCATATTCCTTGCTTATTGTGCATGTTGTAGGCGGGACATTAACTAGTAGAGATTTGGAGAAGTGGCAACTCCTCCACAATTGGCGCAAAGTGTATCCCCGCCCACAAAGTCAAGGTAGAGATCAAGTGTATGGGCTCTGGCGGTGGGAAAACACCACCAGGAACCAAAATTGTATTCATTCTACTCTAACCTTGAGCACATATAACCATGGTAGCATAATGTGTTTCATCTATTTGTGACAAAGGTGATAAGACCGGGCGACGGGTATGAATGTGGCATTTATAACATAGCAAACTAAAAGTAGAGAAAAATAAAACTAGAGAGAGGGGGTAAGAACAACTAAGAGCTAACATGTTGAGCTATTCAGATTAGTCTAAGTAAGGTTGTGAGCTAACATATTTAACTCCTTAGTAAGCATGCCATGATTAGAGTAAAGCTTTATCAATTAGGACACTTACCTTAAGATGTTACCTTTATTGTAGGATCATGGCAATGTCGTGAAACACCTCATGGTGGTTTTTTCGTGGCATGTGTGGTAGTTGAGCGTCTTGTCCTCTTTTTCCTCATATCATCTTCCCTTCATTTTTTTTTTCAGGTCGGAACGGTGGGAGTCCGAGAGGAGGGAGAGCCTTTTCGGGTCATATTCTAGTGGAATTGGTCTTCCTCCCCAAGCTCGAACTTGGCTTAAAGTCGTGTCACTTGGCTTGATGGCTTATTGTGGTGACAACCTTGTCCTCCATGGTCTTGGGGCATTATTGTGACTTCTCTTTGTAAACTTGGAGTCCCTCCTTGATCATTGATTGGAGTGGAGTGTTCTTCTTGATGGTGTGTAGGTGATGAGAGCAAGCAAGTCTTTGGACGGGGCGTTTGATCCTTTGTCTTGGCTTCTCATCGTACCTCCAAGTCTTTGACTTGGTACTCCTCCGTTTTGTAGTGGAAGTGGTAGTGAGGTAGGTCCATGAACGTGCCCACCACGATTCTTTTTCTCAGAATGATTAGTGGACATATACCCGAAGGATAGCAATGATATTGAAAAAGGGTTATTGTCCATATGATTTATTTGTGCTAACATAATGATGGTTCTTTAAAAAACTTAGTTTTTATTATTTTTTATATATATTTGTTTTTGTTTTTATTTTTTTTATATATATATATATATTTCTTTTTATATAAGTATATATATATATACACTAAAGCGTGGTTAAGGCAAAAGGTAACTTTGCGACAAAAGACAAATTGAGTATTTAGGCACTTACATTTTCGTCCTTTCATAAGGAGTGAGTTGAGTCTTCTTTTGCGCAGAGTTGTTGGAGTTCGTCACATACCTTGCGTAAGCTAATTTCTTTTCCCAAATTGGATTTGATAATTTTCTGCAGGGGTTAGTCTAACAAAGATAACCAGAATCTACTAAAGTATACTATCAGTCCAAAAATCAACCTAGATATAATATCCAACTTAATTTAAGAAGGCAATTTAATCTAAACACCACGTTTAATTTAAAAGCCTTTAGAAACGAAATCAACACACCTTGCAGTTTCAGGAATCAAACTAAACACCATGTTTAACTTGAGCCATGAAAATAAATTAAACTAAGCATCATGTTTAAGGTGTATGAAGATATTCCAAAACTTAAGCATACTATAGCAAGGGGTATGATCAGGTAGCATAAAAGTATTATAGAGATGAAGGGGTATGATCATGGTGAGACTACTCAAAAGTTTAAAGACCTTCTCACGTTTGACCATACATTTTACCTTTACTCACAAATAAAATTTGTGAGTTGTGCGCCTTCTTTATCCATCACTTGAAGATGTGATTTGAATTCTTGTGACGACGACTTGGGCGGGGGTTCCAATGTTAATGGTTCATGAAGCTCAGGTACACTTGGATTCTCTTACCGTAGGTCGCTTCGGAAGTTTTAATCAATTACCCCGCATAAGATAGACTAATAGACAATACATCGGTAATTCTGTTTTAGCGAGAGGTCTAAGTAGCAAAATCCACACTTAATATTCATCTATCAATAATCAAAAGAGTAGCTATCAAAATCTTCCCTAACAACGGCGCAAGAAATGCTTGTTGGTATTTGTTAGCTTACGAGAGAAATAGATCCATAAGCAGTTTACGGATGTCCAAAGTGAGCATTTCACCCGGGAAGGGTTTTAAATATCGAATCCACGAGGAAGATATAATAGGTGGTTCAAATGATTAAAGACGGTGATAGAATACTAATGAGATTTTGTAGTATTTAGCATATACTTAAACAAGGTGAGCCAATAATAATATTAATAATGATAAGGTATTGAGACAGGTAGAGGTGCACGTGGTGAGCATAGCATAAGATTAATTCCTAGTAAGATTAGGATTGGATTTATGACAAAGGGACAGTTCTTAGGTAGCATACAAAGAATCTACAAAATGTTTAGACAGGCATAGCATAAGATCATATATATATCAAAACCATAAATAAGAATGTGCACCTCGAAGATTACTTAAGAAAATCGAGGGACGAAACAAGATAATCCCAAGAACCATTATCGACTAGTCTTATACACGGGGATGGATTGCAAAGGACTCAATAGTCTTTGTCACCACTACGATCTACCACACGACCCGGCATATAAGGTGAATCCTTAAAAGTAAATTATATCTAAGCACCATGCTTACATACTCTCTACTACCTAGCACACATTTTGTAATATACTAGGAGCTCTGAATAAGCGCGTTGAATTATCATGAATAATGATCATATCAAATATGCTATGACTAGAATAAAGTATAAGTAGACTAATTGCATACATAGTAATGAAATAGCACAAAGGTGTATGAGAACAATAATAATATTGATCCATAGTGTAACTTACGAGATCGTAACCGGAGCGAGATGCTCTCTCTTCTCTAAACTCGACTTTCTATCTAAACTAGGCTCTAGATTTAGAGCTATGAATTAGCTATCCTATCTCTTGGTGTCTCCTCTTCTACTCTGTCTTGGCTTCTTCTTGATCTCCTTCTTGATGATGACTTGAGGCTTCGGTCAGATTGATTGAGACGAAGGGGGGCCTAGGGGTCTATATATATGGGTCTTCTTATGTCTCTTCGCCTTCGGCGGGCAATGCGGTACTAATCTTCGTGCTTAACGACGCCCTCGGATCAAACCGACATCAAGCGACCGGATTAGATTGCGTCTTAGAGGCGGTGGAGGAACGTTTCGGAAACAGGGGGCAACTTGGCGGCCACGCGGGCCGATCGCCCCCATTATTGGGCCGATCGGCCCGGGGTGGGCTCCACTCTGGCCCCGCGATGCGTCATGGCTTCGGAGTCTTCTAGATGATGTTTTCTTCGATTGTCAAGTTTGGTTCACGTCGGGAGTAATCCGGAGCCTTCTAGACTTGTTTTGGAGTTGGATTGCGTTGCGTTACGTCGGTCGTATGCCACGTCATTTCTGCTGTTTTTTTTGTTAAGTCCCCGCAAATCACAACTTTACCAAAACTCATGGAAATCATTAGTAGAAACCCCTAATAAGGTTATCTAATTATATTTTTAGTCCTTTTCCATGAATTGTTGATGCATAAAAATATGAGTTAGTGAGCATCAACATTGTGGCGGCATAAAAATAAAAATCCAAAAATATTGCA